>MU279340.1:1424606-2024606 GCA_022385695.1 Xylaria arbuscula
GCCCCCCCCCCCCCCCCCCCCCCCCCCCCCCCCCCCCCCCCCCCCCCCCCCCCCCCCCCCCCCCCCCCCCCCCCCCCACGCCGACGAGAAGCGGAAGAGATGAATAGTAACGGCACCAGCCATCACTTATGAGATGAACATCTATAGTAGGGTGAGAGAAAATGCGGATGATACTGCTGCGCTGGTTATTGCCGGACTCGGCTATCGCGAGCTCTTCCCGTTGAGGCTGTCAGCTGAAGTAGCACCCCGCTCGAGCGATTCAATGATGAGACCCTACCCTGTCTACACTACAGCAAGTATGTCAGACTAAGAGGTGCCGGCTAAGCAAGCCATGGAGAAGATCCTCGAGGCATGCCAATAAGGAGAGAATCTCTCCATGCAGTGTCAGCATCAGCCCGGGAAGAGCTGTGGGCGGGCAGTCGAAGCTGCGAGTAGTCTGCCAACATTTGCCTGCATTGCCTGCACTGGCACCCCAACTGCCTGTCCTCGTACGCGGACAGAGCACGACTATCTCACGGCTTGGTGCCTCGAACGCAGCTGTTTTGGGAGAGCGTAAGACAAGATCCGAAGCGGTGTTCTAAGAATAGAAATGCGCCAGTTGGCCGCCGTTCTAGACTAAACAGCTGACCTGGTCTGACCAGCGATGGGGAAGAGGCTAGCTAGGCATGTAGCTACGTTAGTGAGTGCGATGAGAAATGTCAATTGGATACATTTATTGCGTATGCTCCTTTGACCAGTAGTCGTTCGTTGATTGAGATGCATCATGCATTAGATAAGTAGAAAGCAACGCTATCTATTACCTGCAATATAGTTGAAAATCAAATAGTTTCGTATTTGTAGCCTGATTCGGCTTCCGTTACACGGAGTATACTGGAGTATAGTGTCGAGGGAGAATATTGCTCTCCAATTAGACAGACACACGACCACACCAATATACCACACTACTACCTATTCTAGAATACTTCTAACGAAGGGGCAATTCCAGTTGCCAGGTCCCTTGAAATTTATTGTACAGGGGACACGCCGTACCTATGCAGCAACTGTACTATTATAAAACTGTTTTTACCGAGTTTCTCCTTCGAGAAGCAATCCTCCAATTCACTCGGTCCGCGTAGAATGACTCACATATACTGAATTACTGCTTCTCACCGTTTTACTTTGTACTCTGTTATAAATAGTGACTAGGCCGAGGATTCCATGCTATGGGGGGTAAATTTGCTAGCCTGGTGACTAGAACAACTTCGGTAATGCTTATACTAGGATGTCTTGAACAATCGCGCATATGTAGACTGCTTTGTTTTAAGAGAGGAAAACATCCTACCTAGTTCATTGAACTCATTGGATCTCTTTACTTCTAGCTGAAATGGACATACTACCTTGCATGTTGATAGTTCAGAGAGGCTTTCCCACATGTTCACACTAGAGTTGCATGGATGTGGGTGAGATCATCCGAGAATCATGCCTGAAAGGTAAGCGTTAGGATTTCCGGGTACGATAATGCTGACGTGCCATGTTTCATTAGCATGGACCAAACTTGAATGGGATACACGAAACGGCACCGAGCCGCGTGCGTGGTAAGTGGTAAGAAGAATTACGGACGGTAAAGGCGGTGACCAAATAAAACGCCAATCGGCAAAGTTACTTACAGCTAGTCGCTACAGCAGGTACCTATCTGGTAGCTAACCTGAATGATTCTGAAGGCTTGGCGCGAGCTCTCATGCCAACACCGGTACATTTTCTATCGACTGTAGCCGTTGTAGCATCCCGAAATGCGACTGCTACTCAGCGCGGGATAAGTGCTCAATAGGATCCATTGTCCATCGCACAAACCCCTCTGGACTTCCACGCCCGGTCCCAAATAACACACTTGGAAACTAGAATAGAAAACGTAACATTGCAAATAAAGACAAGAGGCTCTTTACCATGCGGCTCATCGATACCACAACTCTCGAGTTGAAGGAGTTCTTGGGGGAACCTACTGATCGCTTTTTCCCCAGGTATGCCATCCTTTCACATACATGGGGGGAGGAGGAGGTGACTTTCCAAGATATGCAGAACCTCGAAGTAGCCACAACGAAAGCAGGCTTTGATAAGATCGCCAAATGCTGTAAGACAGCTCGGAACGAAGGATTGGGTTGGGCGTGGGTTGACACCTGCTGCATCGACAAGACTAGTAGTGCTGAGCTTTCTGAAGGTGTGTGTTTCTTTGTTCATAAACACAGTTTAAATTATTCCCCTTATTTCTGACGGTTTTGGGACAGCGATAAACTCTATGTTTAAGTGGTATGGAAATTCAGCAATATGCTACGCATATCTAAGCGACGTGAGGTTTTCATTGGACACCGAGGGACCTTTATCGGGTATGAAGAGATTTTTGTCGGTTATGGAGAGATATTTGTCGGATGTGAAGAGATCTCTATCGGACCTTGAGAGAGAGATATCGGACATCAAGGAGCCTTTACCAGACTCAGAGTCCCTACCATACACCGACTGGGGAGATTCTAGATGGTTTAGTAGAGGATGGACTCTCCAGGAACTAATTGCGCCATTCGAGGTTATTTTATACGATCGCGACTGGAAGCAGCTGGGTACGAAGAGACGCCTGGTCGATCAACTACAAAAGAGGACACGCATTCCAGAGAGCGTCCTCCTCAACCGAGAACTAACACGCAAGAACTCAGTATTAGCTCGTATGTCATGGGCAATGGATAGAAATACAACTAGGATTGAAGATAGAGCTTACTCTCTACTTGGTATTTGTGAGTGGTTTTAGCATCGATTATCTCCTACTTCAACTACGGTGTGTGGTGGAAAGAAGGCAGTCGTTCCGGTACGGTCCGTAGATCAAGGAACCTTTGGCACTCTCAATCTAACGCAGTTCACTTATAAAGGACCTTGCTAATTCGCAAAGTTGATATTAATATGCCTTTATTGTACGGAGAAGGCAAAAAAACGTTCACAAGGCTTCACAGAGAGATCCTAGAGACCATAGACGACGATACTATATTCCTGGGGGGGGTAAACCCCAAGTCAATAGAAACGGATGGCCTATTAGCCACACCAGGAGATTTCCTCGATGTGAATTCGACCAACAAGTCACCCTTGACGCTCGTTGCTCACGGGCTTGATTCGGTTCAACCGTATTCCCCCGCAAATATTCCTGGACATTGGGGAGGAAATAATATGAGAGACCCAAGACTGAGAGGAGACGTTCTCTCGATGTCTATGCCGATTATTGAAGTTGCAATACCCAATCGTCCCTCTCCAAGAACAGGCGTTACAATGAACAAACAATTCCAAGACGATATGGACTCAATGAAACAACAGACTTTGGAAAGCTTTATTGACCGCAATGAAGGCATGTCTCTCTGCTTAGGAATGCTTCGTTGCGGAAAGGACGGCCAATTTGTGGCACGATATTTTATGTGTAGTCTGGTCCATGATGGAATCTCCGCTTACCCTCTGCCTTGTCATTGCTTCGTTTCGCCAGAGGTAGCATTTCATTGGCCGTATATGCCATGCTATATTCAGCTCAATAGTGTTGCGCGGAAGCAGACTGGTTGGTTACGGGCTCTTCGAACTCCATCAAGGAGGTCGCCAGAATTCCCGTTGCATTTCGGCAACGGCTGGACTCTCAACAGTGTCCCAATGCCAACTATGAAAGGCATGAATTTCATCCTCTGTTTCGAACGGCGCGATGAGATCTGGAGTCTTGCTTTAACTCAAAATATAGACTCCAGTTTTCTTTCTAGGATAATCCTAAAATGTGATACCTATCCAAAAATTGAAGCTCAAATTGTCAACATCGGTGGTCGTGAGCGCGATGGTCCAGTTGCAGAACTATGTCGGAGGATGCCCGTACTAGGCGGCTCTGCGGATCTAGTTATTTCGATCTACCTTGAAACCAAAATATATAGAACCTTCACCCCGATGATCAGATTCCGCGCATTCGAACCGAGCGAAGATGAAAAAGTCGAATAGAATTGGATGATATTTGATGGCCTCCGATGGAATCTCGGCATAAACTCACCTATTCTGGTGACATCGAGTTCTCGTGCGATCCGGCAGCAAAATCAACTACACAAAAACTGCGAGACGGTAAATCTTCTAGGATGTCTCTCACATGTACCTCGGCTGGTCAAAACGGAAAGAGTGATCAGCTCTTAGGAAGGTGTTATCCCACAATTCTTCCAGATACTCGGCCCCATCAACCCTAACTTTTTTGAGCTACGAATCACCTTTCTATTTGTGATGCTCAACGCTTCTGAATTCTCCTTCAATTTTGACACGAAACTCAATTGGCGAGATCATAATTTTCTTCTTTTACCTAGTCTGCTGTCTTAGCCCCTTTTATTTCGTCTCACCAAGATGGGACAACCTTGAGCATTGTTATGGGTTTCTTCTAGCCTTCGTCTGAGTGATTTATAAGATGATAAGTCGTCACGAGTCTTATACTTGAGGCACTAGTTTCCACCCTAATATCCTTAATGGAAGCCTGGTAATGTGTGTATTTCGAGGTGCCAATCATTTTCACTCAGAGTTCGATTTACGTCGGCGGGTATAAGAGCTCCTGGAAATAAAAGATACAGTTTGTCTTCTGACGCTGTGAGCTCACTCCATATAACGATATGGACTTGTCTTACCTCTTATTTATAGTTTTTACAGAATGGGAAAATGAAGTTATAGCCTGTTGAACGTGGACTGTAATTCTTTCCGTTGTTATTGATATAAAACCTACCCCTGATATCTAGTGAGGGTTGAATATTCACAATATCTTGTAGGAAGGTGAAGAGTGCGAATTCTGGTTCTTGCCAAATATTCCACACAGTCCTTAAATAATACGTCTCTTGAGCATAGTCGCCGGTTCGATGTACGGCATTCACATAGACGTCTATATGATCCTCGAAGCATATAGCTACATGCTTATCGTCTCCTTAGAGGCTCAGTCGAGAGCAAGGGTTACGTAGCAGCATGTGACATCACGAGAGACGTAGAGGCTAGGCGATGTAACCAGATCAACTTCCCAGAGTAATTGTCGTAAGCGTTACTTCATTATGATTACAATACTACGGGCGTGTATTAAAATCTTCCTTTAAGCCTTCATGGGCCGACCTATAAAGACTGGTTGGTTAGAAAAGGGAAATATATAACTACTAGTCAGAGTAGTAGTATTATGGGCTCATGAATGAGCCCTTCGTGTCTACGAAAATGTAATTACTCTCCTATGATATACAAATACAGTAATATTGAGGCTATCTTGACAACTATTTCAGGGCTGGGGTAAAAAGGAGCTATCTAATATGGCGGCAGGTTGTGGATGAAACGTAGAAAGGACATCACGAAATTTCTACAGCATGCTCCTACATCCTACGACACAAGGTACTGGGGCCGTCACTTTTTTGAACAGCAAAGTCTCACGGGTCTCATCATCGGCCCTTCTATAAGTCAGATCATCACAAACTAGCCTCCAACCTATTACCAGTCAGCCATCGTCCTAATCCAAACACGCTTTAAGCAATGATTCGACGCAAGAACGCACATTAAGGGGCTACCCAGCCAATACTCACGATCCTTTTGTCATCCCTAGTAGGACTCTTGATGTCCGGTTACCGTCATCCGAAACTAGCACTGGAATGGAAGTTCCGGCGGAAAGTTGATGTTGGCCACGGTCACCAGATGCCCGTTTTATCTTCGGAATAGCCAACGTCGTGGCGTACGCCTCTAAGCTCCGACGTTGAGACTTATCACAGGCCTCCGGCGAATAGGAGAGCCGGCCGCTCATTGAAACCGGCATTCTTCACTCTGCCGGCAGTTGAAGCGGCTCCGCTGCCAAACGAATGAAGACTCACCGTTGACGGAGTGTCTATGATCATGGGTATCAGACAGGGCTCAGATATCGAATCACGGTCAGAACCATCATCGTGACCCCCTTCTCGAGGCTGCTGCTCTATACTGTAGCATTGCTTCTACTGCACATGTAAATGGGGACAATGCTTTTTCGAGTCATTTCTCCTTGTAATTGAGTAATCTGAAAAAAGACATTGCGCAGCAGCCCTAGAAACAAGGATATCGATTATCTGTGCCTTCCAGTTCAACTATGCGTGGCTTTGATTGGCTGGTGACGCTAAAAAGGATACTAGATTGGTTGTGTAACGCACTGCGAATCTGAAATCTCAAGTGCTGAGGCAATGGATATCATCGTCTATGCCGTGTTTCTGACGCAATTTCAAGCCTCGTGTAGTTACTTTACATAACATAGGTCGCATGCCCAGAAAAGGCTATGCAGATCACCGAAGCCTCACGATGAGATCCAGCAGGCGACTCGCATGAACAGTGGGCTCGAGCATACAGGCTCGCGCAACATTTGACGGAAAAGCTCACGCTGGTCACGTATCCGTAGAAAACAGACGAAAAAGGTCTGGAGCGCGGGAAACGGATACGGGTATGTTACGCGTGTGTTACCCGGGTACTGACTGTCCTGGATAGGGTAAGATAGTCGAAGCAACCCCCTGGGTATCGAGCGAGCTGCAACGAAGAAAGTGAGGCGAAGAGAAATGCTCTAACTAGGATCATTGGCAGGCGCCTCTTCTCTCTTCCCACATCGCCGCCATCATTGTATCGTCATGTGAACCTGTTGCGGCTGCATGTTGCCGCCGCACGAAGGCCAGTGCACAGTCATCGCAAGGGACCTCTGCTTACGGGAAGAAAAAAACCCCATATTGAAATGTGCTCTATCGACATGGGAATTTGCGGCTGGCTGCATGGATATCGACAGGGCCGGTACCCACGAGGTGGTATCGACAGGGGGTCGGCTCACTTCATTCAGCTCGGATCCCGTGAAGTATGTACACACAGGCCGCACTACCTACTTGATGTAGTGTATTGTATTCTCATGGACCCGATCTCCAGGGAAATGAAACCAGACCCAGATCGCTGGGACCCGGGAGATGGGATGGAGAATTACTACCTTGCTATTTGGATTGTTCAACTTAGACATGCTGGTGGTAAGCATGCACACTGTATGTAGCCAAGATTTCTCAGACGTGACTTACTTATTTCCCAAAGACATTTCACTTGGTTTTAGCACTGTCCATGTCGAGTAATCATTTATTCCTCACTCATCTCCGCAATACCTACTACCTCCCACCACCTCATCGTGCGATCCTGCAGCAAGGACTTTGTTGTATATATCGTACCTAGCAAGATGTCACGAGGAAGCAGTTCCAAAAGCTGAATGAACCTATTAATTATTGAGATAACCTGGTTAATAGCAGCGCAGGCTGGTTCGAGAGGAGATGGGGAGATAGAAACAAAGAGATACTTTCGTCATGAATCCATGCATTGATCTGCTGATGTCTAATACGGCAACATACGTCCACCCACAAGCAGGCCAGCCGGTAAATCATGACGAAAGGCTATGTTTCGCTTCACTTCTTGATCGATTTTACATACATATGGCTTCATGTTTTACTCTGCCATGCTGTATCACCAAGATTACCATAAACGTCAGTTTCAAGGGTGAGTTAAAACGTAGCGTATAATATGTAAGTGCCCAGCCACAATGAGGTCAAGAATGGTAGGCTATGAACAACCTACACTAGCATGGACCACCTAATGCTTTTTCTAAATTCGACATCTACTTTCCCATGTCAGAACCCATGTCAATTATATCATATGCTAGTCAAATGCCCAGTCGCTGATCTCCACGCTACACTACGCCACAGCACCCAGGAATTTGCTTCTGCTGGAACCAGCCAACTTCCATGCTTATAACCAGCGCAGCACTGGATTCACCGTATATCCATACCATAGATCAACATGGGCAATTGTGAGAGTGAAGCGAAACGAAACAAATCAGAGCGGTTTTCTCTTTGCTAAAACCTGCGAGACATGTCGATCTTCTCGTTCTGAGCGAACAAAACCAGTATTCGTGTGACTCGTCATGTCGGTCGTTCGTTCGTTTCCCTCTACACTAGCTTTCCTCGAAAATGTGCCGTCGATCCATTCATGCGCGGGAAATTGCATAAGCAAACGGGAACAAGATATTATGTTAATTAGTACACCGCTCCGCATATCCGTCGAGAAATGTTTGGATGCTGGTGTGTGTAGATGTATCATGTAGTGTAGTATCGATCGTTACATCCTACCAGAGTAGTTTCCCGAATTTCCATGTCATCGCGAATACTACATTATCTCAGAAAGACTAGCATTGTTCAAGCTTGCACTAGCAGTGGAGTATTACTAGGGTCCCAAACAGATTAACTTTCCCAATACTCAGTATACTTACGTAAAATACACAAGGATCGTGCTTTCATACGCAGTATGCAAGTTATCGCTTGCTGGAGAATAGCTTCAAAATTTTCCCTTGAGCGTTCTCAGCTCATGGAGCTGATCTCACTTAGGCTGAAAGATAAAAATACCCTCATGTCTAATAACGCGTACTAATATTGCCGTGCCGATGTGTTGTTCAGTTAAATCTAGTGTACTGCGTAAAAAGGATAATTAGCCCAACAATTCTCGGCTGCTTTTATATCAATTTTTTTTCTATCCACATTGGCCCAGGGTGAAGTGGAAGTAATTCTCTGAAACGTCTTTTTATAAAGTGAGAGACGAGCTTTATGCCCTAATCTAGAAGGTTGATCTAATGTTGTATGATGTACCGGCAGGTAGCGTTATGTGACTGGGTGAGGTATTTAACCCATGTATTCGCTACGAATCACTGACTTTCCATTCAAAGTTCTTATCATTGCCACCGAATGGGGCATCAGCACACGTCAGGCAGTACCTTGACCAGCTGTGTTAGGTGGCAAATTCGAAGCAGGTAGGACCGAGGAAGCTCCCTTGGAGTAATTTATCTCAGCTGAAAAGTAATGGTGTAATCGACCTGTGATCCTTGAGAGAAGAGCAGGGGATATCAATTGGTTTCTAGTTGCGTTCATGGGATGGGCATTCTCGGAAGTGCGTTGACATAAAGAGAGGCCGCCAGGGAATTTGGGGTTGTGGATTGCACATCATGACCTTGTATCGCGGATTGCCTAGCGTCGCGATGCTGTAAGCATCGAAACTCTGCACCCCCCATTAACTTTTGAGGCTGATATCGATCCTTAAAAAGCAAAACTTTGAAGGTTGTGTAGGGGTTTTCTTGGATGCTACAGTATGTACTATTTCCTTGACATGAGTTACTACGGTAGGTTACACACTGTACGGATGTGGAAGTGGTTGTTTTGCATGTTTCTGGTGACACAGAAGTTAATTATCCAGTGGAAACTCAAATGTCAAAGTTGTGAAGAGTTTGATCGCCCATTGGTATGGACGCCTCAACTGCGGTTCAAGGTTGTCGTAAGCGCATTGGCCGACCATAAAAAACGGCGATAAGATAGAAACCTATTAAATGTACTTTAATGTAATTTGATCATCTAGCTAAATCAAGCGGACCACAGGCTGTTGGTGTTTGGCAACTGTGGATCGTTGAGACGCATTCACGCAGCAACTGAGACGTTGTTTCTAGCAAAGCGATATGAGGTCGTTCGACATACCCTTTGTGTTTCTCTTCCTGGCCTTGCTTCTCTCACTCGCGTATTATTGACGTTTTAGCGATGCCAAGAAGTGAGGTGCCAAGACATGCGGCGACGCTTTCCTTGTTTCTCACTATTTGGTTGCTAGTACTGTAGGCGGGCTATACATAGATAGCACGTTAAGTAGCTACGCTACCTCTCAAGTCTAGACCTATGCAGACCGGCGGAGCCGCAATGACTCGCGAACACGGGCATACCGGTAACGACACGTCTCGGGACGCGGTAAACACTGGCCAGCCCTTTGTGCTCGTTTTCGTACGGCTGAGGATGCATCTAAGGTTAGTCGGTGCTTTATCATAGGGCAACATTTTCGACGCGATGCAGCCGGCTGGGACCAACACATGTGCGGGGAGGTTTGGATGCCGAATTTGATGGACTAATGAGAAGAAAACGAGGCCAATGCGAGGGGTCCTGGACAAGTCAAGATGAGCAGAGTGACACAGACGCACAGAACTCTGAGTATTGATCATCGACTTTTCTCGTATCAAGTCTTGCCTGAATTGAAATACGCATATGCATCGCCGATGCTGGCGGCGGCGGCGGCGGCGCCGTTACTGTTGTTGTCAACGGTGAGCAGATAGGCAGTTGGGGCCAGACAGTCGGATGGATTATGTCTTGTCTCGTCTCAGATGTGCAAGGGCTCGACGTATCAGGGGATCTAGAACGGCGGGGGGGAAACCCCACCACTAGAGAAGAGGAGAGCACATCCAGGACGTCGACACAGCGACCAGGTGGCCGGGTCCGGGTTGCAAAATTAGGGCGCGAATTCATGTGCGAGACTCGAGACTACCGACGTATCGGGCCATTACCATCAGTGTCATAGGTGACGGTGCTATACCCACCATGCGCTCCGGCCAGATGCTAGTATTCATCCCCAGTGTCATGGGTTCGATGGCGTGGGTAGATGGATCGGTCTAGGTGTGGCCGGCCAGAGCCGAGGGGGGGGGGAGGGAGAGCGGAGACGGAGGGAGGAGAGAGGAGGACGGGAGCACGCTTACAGTACAGTAGTCTCATGTTTGTCTAACCTACCGTACATACATGTAATTAGGTAGATGGTGGTGCACTTGGGATTTTGAGTCCGGAGATTGTGGAGATTGTGCATTGGAGGCCTGCGAAGAAGAAGTTGAACAGAGGTAGGAAAGTTGGTAGTAGGTGACCGGACGAACTCATCCAACCTACTGCAGTAACGTTTTACCTGGCTATGGCCTGTGCTACCAAAGGTAGTTCGCACTAAGACATGCACACACTAACAGGCCGCACTTACATTTTGTCTGTACAACATATCTGCACTAGTATTAGTAGTACCTTGAATCGCCAATTGTTTTACTTTCTACTTCTATAATTCGCCCACTGTACCTGAGTACAATTATTCAGAATAGCTAAGTATACACATACAGTAACAATGCATGAGATCAAAGTAATTGTGCGGCAGCCGCTAGAGTCGTATAGTTCCCAACCCCTTGTATAGTTCTTTATAGGGGTTGCTAGGGGACAACTATCGGAGTATGATGTACCCGGTTCTTAGTTGTCTACGACTGCGTACCATATCGGCCGATATCTGGGTAAATACCAGGCTCATCTCATCGAGAGCAATGGTTACCATACATTCAACAGCCATCGCTGCACTACTTGGTCTACCTAGTGTAAGTGGCATTTCTTGGTGGTAACGCTACCTATGTACATACCTACGTACTTACGTAGTTTAAACGTAAGTGCAGTAGTAGTGTCCCAGCAGAGAGGCAGCCCCTGCCAGCAAACCCCTGGCCATGAGAACCCTGACAGCAGGCGTTATCAGGGTCTTTCCGCATCTGCACGCACCCTCGTCCTGCAGTGTAAGTAAGTACATCCACCTAGTATCTCCTTGCTTTGAACTAGGTACCGTACAGTATTGTATCGTACCGCTCCATCCCATCCCATGTCCCTGGTCTAGCAAAGTAACGCCCCTGTTTGTGTCTTTTCAGGTTTTTTTTTTTAATTCTTTTTTTTCCCCCCTTCTGGCCCTCGGCTGCAGATATTGAGGCTGTTGGATCGACATCGTTCCATCTGCGGCCGCCTCGTCCCTTTAATGTACATTGCATGCACTGCACCACAGCATGTAGGTTTAATGTATGTATACATGCCTTATTAACCATACATCCACACATCCATCCTCAACTCCCACTACCAGGTAAACAGGTATTCGTCTGCAGCTAGACATGCGTGCCTACATGCGTGCCTACATGCGTCCATATGTACATATCAACTGAGCCGGGCGAAGTGCCGTGCGTTGCCTTCACCTGGTGACGCTGCCCGTGTCCCGGACATGTAAGTGCTTTAGCCTCAACGATACCTGCGTGCATGCAACGCCATGTAGGCAGAGTACAGCATCCACATATGTATGTATGTATGTAGGCATGATGATGTAGGTCTTGTGTCAAGGTACCGAGGTATCTTGATCTGTGAACCTTAGTACCGACCCATGAACCTGCTAACCTCAGGGCTGCGAACCGACTAACCTAGCCCTCGCCGGGTCTCGATGCTTCGCTTCCTCGTGTCGCATCCCTTCCCGCCTCACACACAGTTCGTCGATTATCGTCCGTAGGATGCCTGCGAGCGGGCCGTGGCCACCAATGAGTCTAGTGATGTTGGTGTCTGTCGTTCTGCTTTCCCGGCCTCGCCGCACAGGCCGTGGCACATCGCCTTCGTTGTCCCAGCCCGGGGGTTACGGTGTGCACTAATATGATGTCAGTCTCGATGGCGGGAACGGTGTTTGTTCCTCTCGGCTTTTGCCTCATTTTAGACCCCTCGGTTGTTTGATTGGCATGGAACCGTGCGAGTTCATGTTCGGTTTACTCATGCGCTGCTACCAGGGACTGGCTTACACTATACCAGGCGCTGGCTTGCAGGATGAGGAGTAGAGGAAGCGTATCCCAGACGCCTACACTAGATAGAGGCCGTAAAGGTTATCTGGAGATGCCCCTCGAGCAGCTAAAAACAACTAGCTCGCCAACGTGCGCGCGCCGTCTGATGGCACATGGCTCATGGCACATGGGGAACAGGCCGTGTGCTATGAAACCGCCAAATAAGCTCAAGAGGCTTGATCCTGCATGCCTAGGACGCCCCGTCGAGTGGATAGTGCCAGCGCCACCGCCGGCGGTCGACCGCTCGTCTGCTGTAGGCAGTATGTGGGCAGTATGTGGGCATGCCTGTTCGGTCCTGCTGCTGGCTTCTCTCGACGACAATCCCATACTGACAACCTGCTAACTACCTGGACCCCTATATTTCTCTCATGCTCATCTGCCGCATTCGGTACCAACCCGCCCCCCGTCAGCCTTGATCGACCCCCCGCAAAGCCACGTTCAGGCTCTACCTGGTGCGGTGTCGAACACGCTTCCCACCCGGTACAACGCCAGTTTGGCCATCAACCTATCGGTTCGCTCACAGGAGACCATTGGAGCGGTAGCCCCGTCTGCTTCAGCTCCCGTGGATCCGCTCTTGGGACCGCCGCTGTGACCCGGTTACATCGGCCAGTGTGTTATGTCTACTCTAATGCTTTCCTCTCCTCGTGCTTTCCATCGTTCTTGTTCCGTTATCCGAAAGCTCTACGGCTTTTCTTTCTTCTTCCTTTCCCCCTGGCTGCTTCCTAACTGGAAGAGGGTTGGTCTCGTATTATATTGGCCAAGGCCACAGTTGTCGAGGCCGGCCGAGAACCCATTCGACAAGTATTAAAGACCTCGTTGACCCACCACTGCTGTCACCTGCTTTAGTCCTGGCCGCTCATTCTTCGGCTGTTTAGTTGGACTGATTCGACATACTGGAATCTTCCATACGTGCATTTCGGTAGGCCCAGTCAAGGCTATTGAATTGAGTTTCGGCCGAACCTGAAATTAGCCCCAGCTGTGTCTGACAGCCGGCATTGGACTCCCCAACTCGGAGATCTAAGCACCTCCAGAGAACCCGTATTCGATACTCCCGGAACCTTGCTCAGGCGAGATTTTTGGCGAAACCCGGGGATCTGATCGAACGCCTGCCGGCTTCGAGACCTGTACTAGCAGCTCCTGAATCATAGGCAGGGTCTGGACCTGCGACGTAACGCCATGGCTTTTCGACGTAACAATATGTTCCAGCCGGGCATGAGCCGTTCGGCGTCCCAGCAGTCGCTGTCGTCATTTCCCTACGAAAGGGATCCTTCGAATCCTTTCCTTCCGATGCAAGATGCCCAATTCGATATCCTTCAGTGGTATCCACACTTCCAGTCTTGCGTGCGATATTTTTTAGATCATGCACAGCACGAGGGCCCTGTCCAGGCGATAGCTGCCTTCATTAACATCCAGCTCCCCTTCCAGAAGTCACAGACCCCTCTTACCTCGACGAGATCCTCGGGTTCGCCGTCCGCCATACCCTCGCCTTCCTCATCAGCTGCCGGAAAATTCGTCATTCCGAGCCAAGCCTCTCTCGCCGTCAGCCTGACTCCATACATCCGCCGGCTAGTTGCGACAGGATTCGACTTTCCAGGCGTCCTGCATGGATTTTTCGGAGACGACTGGGCGTCCGGGGTAGGGAATCTCCACGAAGTCGAGCGAAGGAACTATCTCTTCGCCGCCAAAGCCTCAAACTGGCTCGACGTCAAATCGCAGTACGACATGCCTGATGGGCAGACCGTCCCCTATCTGCGGCCGCTTCAAGGTGTTACGGAAGATGAGATTGTTAGTGCAGAGTCAAATTGGAGTCAATGGCTTGCTATGCAAGACTGGATGATCGGACCGAGAAACCCGGAGGACATACCACCGATCGTTAAAGACGAGGACGCCTAACATTCAACCTTGTAATACAATACTTTCATGGAAATGCATAGAACAAATACCCAATACAACAACAGGACATGCCGTGGATGCATGGATAATGAGGAAATATCTTATCAGGGAGCAAGAGATCATCAGAACGGGGGGTTCGTCCTCAAGAAAAGCGAGTCGGGTTCGCTAATAAGGGGTTTCAGCAATATGCTAGCGGGCGAAGGAGATCGCCCCTTAACCCTGTAGAAGGGAGAGAAAGAGACCACGGGAAGGTCTTTTATGATTGAAGAGCCGCGAGTTTTTTTAGCCTTGGAATTCCGGCCCAAGCGCATCCCTAGCTACAAGGGAATTGGAAATTGATTTGGATCTCTCTTACAGCTCTTGGCAATGTGTTAAGTCGATGTGAACTTTGATGTAGTATAGGTCTCACTTTAGTAATGTCGGAGCAACTACGGAGGCAACGTCTACATTTGTTCACATTTTGCTCATGGCCATCGACTCACCTTATATTGACTTGATCGACCTCTCTTATGTCATAGCGTGACATGGGCATTTATTTGGTTCTCATGCCACACAAAAAAACACAAATCTGTTGCTATCGAAAGAGAATAGATTCATTAGTGGATGGGCTGGACTTGGTCTAAATTAGCGCCATGTAGGAAGGCCAAAGGGTAGCAGTGCCTCTCAGCACCGATCCTACAGACCTATGTAGGGTAGCTACCTAATGACGTAGGTAGGCTGAGGCCATTTTGTCGACGATGAGTTGCCCTTAAAATGCCCTTAAAATGCAACGCCAACATAATTGCCTATTACACTAGCGTCCTTAGGGACGAACGGTGTGTCTTTAAATATTTAACGACGACCCCCACTACCTTTACACATGGATAAAGTGGCTGTCTCTATACTTGTTGTGGTTAAGTTGGAACTTGCTCGTTACTAGGTATCCTGTAGGTATACCATTCCGTCTCGTTATAAAATTACAGTCTAAACATGGACTTTGGACTAAATGCACCTATGCAAATGGTTAGAAATATTAACTGACACACAAATAATTATTAAACCCCTGACTAATGGAAGGATTAAATCATGAATATTCTCTTGTTGGTCCTGTTTTACAATTTCAACGCGTCTAGCGTATATTAGCAACCGGGTGCTCAATCGTATTCCACAGAATGATTTAGAGTTACATTATACACTATTCTTTGCTGCACACTTTGAAACCTAAGTAGACTTGCTATTTGTAAACCTATGGAATCTAAAATTACTAGGGATTATCACCTTTACAACTTGTTGTTGATATAGAATTAGTAACATGTATAATACTATCGATTATGTATTTGAGCCTATGAAGTACTAGGGCGACACTTAGACACCATAAAGAACAAAAAGGACAGAAAGAAGATTTCGCAATTTGGGAACTTTATTTGTTCACAGAGACAAAATATATCTACTAATAGATTTTTATATTGATATGACATTGATTTAGAGTTAGAGGGATGCTTGTTATTTAATTAATATTGTAGATTTGTATAGAGATCTGGTTCAGATCGATAGCGGTTGGCTTTGATGTTGATAACACATGCCAGGGCAGGTACAGCACCAGGGGATATAATTGGGTGCTAAAAATAAAGGTTCGGAGAATTATTATCTTATCGGCAGGCATTGTTGTTGCTCGACCTCCAAGCTTCCCAGGGTCATCATTTATCACCCACCATCTATCTACCTACCTCATACACTACCTCATACACCGGGGCCAATCCCCCTTTACCGCAGCCCATCGTGTGTCTTTTGTCGCCGGTGGGTAATTAGAGTATAATGCAAGTATAGGGATCGTGACGAACAGGAGTTCGTCGATCGTACCAAACAGACATGGGCAATGGTACGGCAGCCAGTGACCCGACCCGCGACCGACATGACGGCGGCAGCAGCGGCGCGGCCAGCTCGTCACAGAGCCAATGGGCGAGATACCTGTCGCGATGCCTGAGCTCTCGGATCGACACGGACGAGTTTGGATCCTACGTGCCCGTGCTGCACAACAAGCACCCCCTGCTTCCCGTCGCCATCGCCGATCTCTGCCTGCGACCGCAGCCGTCCAACCGCGAGAGCCTCGACCCGCGCATCTCGCGCTACCTCGAAGTCCTGACCCAACGCAAGCTCGTCGATACGCCCTCGATCCTCAATGCCCTCTACAAGTACTCGACGTCCCAGATGTATCTGCAACACCCGGACCAGGGACAAGACCAAGACGCTTCGTTGCGATGGGCAAGCTCCTATACCCCAGAGGAAGTCTTGTTCTATCGGCTCACTAAGGCTATCCGGCTAGGAAACGGCATCAAGGACAGTAGCGAGGCGCTTGGCATCTGCGTTCTTATGGCTCGATGGATGACCATGTTTACTACCGCCTTTGCGGCGTTTGCGCAGGATGTCATGGGCCAGCTGCACAGCACTTCTCGAGATGAGATGGAAGCCGCCCGCGCTGCGTTCGTCATGCTGCTTCTCAGCGTTTGTGAGAATCACTTTGTTCTCAATGCACTGAGTCGGCCGGCTGCTAAAGGTACGGTCCCTCTTGCTTTGTACGGTATGGCTTCAGCCGGTAACTGACATTGGGCTCTAGACGTGCGACGGGTCTTATCAGAAGGTCTGACTTCCTTTATCCCTTCCATCTTACAGAGTTCCTCGCAAATTGCGAGTCGGCTGGAACTTTTTCGCACCGAGACGCTCGCTTCTTTCGAGCCCATCGACAAGGATAAGAAACCTGTCTCGAATATGGTCTTAGACGATCTCGAATCATCCATGGTCCTCGACAGTATAGTCATCCCCGAATTACCAATTTCCAACTCAAGGGCCGGCCTGTATATCTACCTGAATGCATCGGTATGAGTGAAACTATGTCTTTCACTACCCTTTTATAGGATTCGTAGCTGACACAGCCCAGCTTATCGGACGACCACTCATAGATGACGCTGTGCTTTTTAGTTACCTACACAATCGGTACCAGGTAAGGCCCTTAATAATCGACTCTAAGACGATCCACTAAAAAAAATTAGGGTGATATCCAAACGACGACTATAGATCTCATTCTAGCCTCCTTTGACGTGCTTGCCAATGCAGTTTTCAGGAATGAAGGCCAGAAAACCGGGCAATTACTTCGATCATACCTGATCAATAAGCTTCCCCTATTGCTTGCCACCTTAGCAGACTCCATGTTTGCCCCTTTGACTCCCCAATATTGCATTACTGAGGCTCTAACCCAAGTCGATACCAACGCCTTCCCAACCTTGTCTGCTATGTTTGACGACACTAATAACAATAACACCTTTACGGACAGCGTTAGGCAGGATTTCTGCTTCGCATGTTGTCTGCACGGTCTAATACCAGAATCGAGCATCGAGAGCTTACTAGGCGAGATCACATATCAGAGCCTACCACAGGATGGTCGCCAAGTCAAGGAAAAGCTAGTTGAGCGCTGTATTGCCGACCCAGAACAGATCCAAGAACTGGTTCGCGTGATCGACAACATGGATGGTAACGTTGGAGCTGTTTGTCAGGCATTGATTGAGGTGAGTAAACATTTCGCAATGAGTTTGCCACGCTAACACATATCAGATGATCGGTCGTCTTTGTGCAAACAAAGAGACTATGTCTCTCAAACTGCTATGCAGTCAGCTTGCTAAAAAACCACTTTCCTTAGATGTGATGCTCCTGTTTGGAAAGCCAGCGGCCATACTGCATCCACTATGTGAGGTCTTAGATAACTGGCGATATGACGAAGACCAAGGAGAGTACCAGCCCGTTCTTGAAGAATTCGGCGCTATTCTCCTTCTCGTCTTGGCATTTGTTTATCGTTATAACCTCTCCGCTGTTGACCTCGGGATCCGGTCGTCGGACTCATTTGTCGCGAAACTACTTAACCAGGGCCAACTCAGCCGGCCACTGGATGAGCTTACTGATTCGGAGAAAGTACATTTAGACGGGTGGATTCAAGGTCTGTTTGATACCGAGACTGGGGGCTTGAGCGACGAACTCATGTCTTCGTGCCCACCTCAGGAGTTCTATCTCCTCGTGCCGACCTTGTTTCATAATATTATGCTCGCATTGGATACAAAGTGCCTTGCTGACGAGGGTCTCAAGACGGGCGTCGAATGTAAGATCCGTGTCTGAACGTATACGACGCTTCGTGCTAATGACGACCACTAGACTTAGTTGACACGTTTCTCCTCCCTTCATTGGTAGTGGCTATCACGTATATGTCGAATCAGCTTTGGACAGAAAGCAGACAGGATCAGAAAGCAGCAATTACAATTTTACAGCTGATTCTACTCAACAAGAAAGGCTCCGATGAAGCGCAATCTATGCTCTCGGCTGTTCTCAATATTGTGGCTAAACCGCTAGAACACTCCCTCAGATCCTATCAAAGACAGGATCCCAAATGTCAGGAGATTGAGCCACTTCTCAACGCAATCAAAGATAACATCCGTCTGTCGAGGCGCACAGCGGGTGCGGGCCATAACGAGCTTGAGGCATGGGCGAGCACTGCGAATGGAGGTCTCGTGGCTTCAGTCCGACACACAATACAAAGCTTTTTGCAGTGGGGCCTACAACCGGGTATCAACATGATGCCAACTTCATATACACATCGCCAGATCCTTGCCGCTCATAGAATATTGGGGGCAAGAAGACTGTTGAAAATGATTTTAGACGAGATCAAGCAACAAACGGATACCAGCAGTTGCAGCATTATGTATGATATAGCTACGGCACTCATCTGCGCCCCAGATGCAACCAACGTACCCCCACCAGCTATAATGACATTGCTTGTGGACCCGAACAATCCTCGGATAGTCCCGCAAGCACGGATATCCCTACGGGAAGCATTAAAATCCGAAGCCGAGGACTTCAAAGCCATTCAAAACTCGGACCCGGCGATGGCAGAGCACATCGTGCGCTTATACCGGCGCGTAGAGGCTCAGCTGATGATGCCCCAGCCAGCGGAGACCATGCTGCAAGCCGGCCTCGACCTCGGCCTAGATGACAATGCCGCCGCCGCGTTGGCAGGCGAGGGGTTGGTGACCGGCGACGGTAATCTCAACTTGAGCCTTGGTAACGCGGGGAGCGATATGGGTCTCACCGGTGGCGCAGATTCTGCCGGAGGCCTTGATTTCGGAGCTGATGATGACATCTTCGGTAATTTGGGAGGCGGTGGAGGCAATGGCGACTTACTCGAGGGCTGGGACCAGATGGATCTGTCGTAGAGGACTGGTCTCGATACCCAGACATGCGACCTGAATCTATTCTAGTGACGAGAGCATTTTGCTTGCAGCTGGACTCGGAATGAGGGTACACAGCGCGAATAATGCGGAGAAAGCACCACGGTAAGCCTAGACGAGAATATGTACGGGGTTGTTTGGCCACAGTAATTTGTTTATATAGCACTGTCGGTCCTGACTTAGCGATGATGCGAGATACCCTAATACGACTTATCGTGTTTACAAATGGCCTGACAATAGAAAACATAAATAAAACGAATGAAATAAATTGAGGTGATTTGTCTGGCTGTTGTGTATCTATCTCATACAACTGAGACGGATACTTGCTGGCCTATATACGAAGTGGTAGGGGTATACGAAGAATCTAATATATTATACACTAGGTGATTCAGAGTAACGATGAACCAGAAAATTCTTGTCCCTTCTTTAAAGGGTGTCGAGGAGAGGATTCTCTCTTTTCTTTTCTGTCCGTTTTGCTTTTTGAAGTCAGTTGTCAATGTTCCCATTTAATCGCGACGATATAAAGCCGATGGATTGATTTGCTCTATTAAGACAACGTGGTGCTATTGCATGAAGTTACGAGAATGTAGTGTTAGTATAATATAAATCTGTGTTACCTGAGTATACCTATCATCTCGACTAAAGTGCAAATGTCCCATGTTAATAGGTGACGCAAGCCATATTTGAGACTCGGATGTCATCATTGCTTGTAGATATGGTGTTAGTAACTAACCTAGTCTAGCACTACCCGAATAGGCGGACATACGTTGACTGGCTGGAGAGATCGACAGGGCCCAACCACGCTACTTGAGTAGGTATTATACATACCCATGTGTAAGATACAGATATAAGTAGTGGAAAGATAGATTCTCATTTCTTTATACTCATAGCCTATACTTCTTGAACTTATACTTATAAATCATATGCTTTACCAACTCGATTATTATCATCGCTCATAAATGTGGAAGAAAAGCGCTCGGTAAAGGGAATTGAGCAATCCACTGCCTTAGTAACTATCCGTGATGGTTTTCCTCACAAAAGCGGTGGTCTTCAGTCTGACAGCGAGTCTCCTCGCTCTCACTCAAGCACAACAACAACAACAACAACAAGTTCCTCTGGGCCACAACAATGAAGACTCTACAGCAGCAGCACGCCCGAACGTCGTCTTCATATTAACCGATGACCAAGATGTCCATCTGGACTCGCTGCGGCACATGCCGCTACTGAAGAAACACCTCGCGGAGCAGGGCACGTCGTTCAACAGCCACTACTGCACGACTGCCATCTGCTGTCCGTCGAGGGTGACGCTGTGGACGGGGAAGGCGGCGCATAATACTAATGTCACCGATGTCAGTCCGCCGTATGGTACGTGCCTGTATATTCTATTACTTTATTCCATTTTATTTCGTTTTTTTTTGGTTTCACCTTGTTGAGTTTAGTAGTAGTAGCCGGCGCAAAGTGAGTTGAGTTGAGTTGAGTTTTGACTCAGTACATCTATGTTAACGCAGGGTTATTTGCATATAGGCGGATATCCCAAATTCGTGGACCGCGGGTATAACACCGATTACTTCCCCGTGTGGCTCCAACAGGCCGGGTATAACACGTACTACACGGGGAAACTGTTCAACGCGCACACCGTCCTGAACTACGACTCGCCGTATCCGGGCGGGTTCACGGGTTCGGTACGTTGACCACCAACTCTAGATTGCAAGTGCCCGGAGTGATGGAAAAGTTACTAATAGATACATGTGTGAGAAATAGGATTTCCTTGTCGACCCCTTCACGTACAATTATCTGAACAGCACGTTCCAGCGCAATCGGGAACCGCCGAGGAGCTACGAAGGTTATTATAGTACGGACGTCTTGGCTGAGAAGGCTTATGGTTTCTTGGACGATGCTGTGGGCGATCTTGGGAATCACCCCTTTTTCTTGACTGTTGCGCCTATTGCGCCGCATTCGAATGTGGTTTTTTCGGAGGAGAGTGGTACAGCTAGGTTTGGTGAGCCTATACCAGCAGAACGACACCGGGTGAGTCTGTTACAGCCCTTGCACTCCCTTTTGTCATGTTCTAGGAACACAAGTTGTTCGTTCAGGGAGTTATATCCCAATTACTCCTGAGAATTATTGAATCCCTTCCTTGTTATATATACTATGAAAGGAATTACTGACTCCATATTTCTCAAATAGCACCTCTTCAAAGATGTCAAAGTCCCACGAACAGCGAACTTTAACCCTGACAAGGTTAGTGATTCCAAAATGATCAACACCGGGCTTTGAGTCTGAATGCTAAACAAAAACCTCATAGCCTTCTGGGGCGAACTGGGTTCTAGACCTGCCTCAGCAAAACCAGTCCAACCTGGACTATAACGACCACTTCTACCGCCAGCGTCTCCGTGCGCTGCAGGCCGTGGACGAGCTGGTAGATGGGCTCGTCGCCCGTCTTGAGGAGCATGGCATCCTCGACAACACGTTCATCGTGTATAGTAGCGACAACGGCTTCCACATCGGCCAGCACCGTCTGCAGCCGGGAAAGACATGCGGTTATGAAGAAGATATTAATGTCCCGCTGATCGTGCGCGGGCCGGGCATCGCGTCGAACCACACGACCGATGTCGTCACGACGCACACCGACCTTGCACCCACGTTCCTGCGGCTCCTGGGGATCCCGCTACGGGAAGACTTTGACGGGCGGCCCGTCCCGCTGACGAAGCGGGAGATCGCAGCCACCGAACAGGCGAGGCGGGAGCACGTCAACGTTGAATTCTGGGGCAGGGCGATAAGCGAGGGCGAACACCAGGTGCTTCAGCGCGAACACAACACGTACAAGGCTATTCGCTTGTCTAGCCCGGAGTACAACCTGTATTATTCGGTGTGGTGTAATAACGAGCACGAGCTCTACGATATGACTGTACGCTTTCTGCCATTCTTGGATGTTCCCGATCTGGAACCACCGACTAACAAAGCCTAACAGGTTGATCCCGGCCAGTTGAATAATATCCTGGCTGCTCCTGGTTCGGTGTCCGGCCAAACCCTCGTGGCAGGGCTTCCCGTTGCCAAGGTAGCATCGCGTCTTGATGCACTGCTCTTTGTGCTCAAGTCCTGCAAGGGAATTTCATGTAGCCAGCCCTGGAAGCAGCTGCATCCGGCTGGAGACGTAAGCTCGCTGGCGGACGCACTGGACATCAAGTTCGACGGCTTCTACGAGCAGCAGACGCGTGTCGAATTCGTGGCCTGTGAAAATGGGTACCTTGTTGAGGCCGAGGGCCCCATGTGGGAGACACAGGGCCAGAGTACGCCTCACTTGCGCGATGGAGTTAGTTGGGAGGAATGGGTGTAGAATAAACTCTAGTATCACTTTGACCAAGTATTAATCCTTGATATATCTGACTGTAGATATGTCACGTGTGTTCCTGCTTCCGTTCGATGTAGCCTCGAACGTAATTCCGTCTAGACCAGATATCTTTCTCTATAGAAGCAAAGTCCTACACGTAAAGAAGTGAGTTTCTCGACTTACACATCTAAGCGCCCTGTATACGCGACTAAGTAGAGAACTAGTATGATGCGCAGCCGAAGCGTTGACCGAAATATTTAGTTTCTTTTGGGCATCTGTTTGTTGAGGCAGAGTAGCATCATCACCTAGTAGTAAGTGCGGATGTCCATCATAATCGGGTTCGGCTAAAGGATTGTAGTAGAGAATATGATCGGCCTAGCAGGCCAAGAAAACGAAAAAGCATTTGGAAAAGGTGCTCATTTGATCGCCAACTAGGTATTAACTTCGGCTGCAATGATGGCTGACATCGAGCACTTCTCACTTGCCAACCTCCCTTATGGGATCGCAAGTGACAGAACTCACACCAAAACTGTTGTCACAAGGCTTGAAGATAACGTGTTCTTCCTGTGTGACCTCGAGCTGCACTGGTATCCAGATATGTGGGACGCTATATCGCAGGTAAGCATGATTGGTTCTATATATCTGAATAGAACAACTGTTAAGAGATATAGCCTACCCTGAACGCGCTGGCAGCAAGAACTAAGCCCGAGCTTCAATCATTGCGAACCAGCTTGCAGCATCTTCTTAGCGATCTGAATATTGTGGCCGAGCACGGTATACATATTGACAGCGTCTCCCTTTACCTGCCCATCGAGGTGCGTGGGTTTACAGACTATTTCTGCTCGAAGGAGCACGGCGAGAATGTGTCCCTGGCGATATTCGGAGAGCCTTTGGTCCCCTTGTTTTTTCCTCCCTTTCCCATGGGACACTCAGGGCGCCCTTCATCGATCGTACTGTCCGGGACAGAGATTCGAAGGCCATGCGGTGTGTATGATACGGGGGGCAAGATAGAGTATGGGGCATGCAAAGAATTGGACTACAAACTTGAAGTAAGTAGCCTTCCAGTTGATTCTTGCTCTTGCAGGCCGCTATTTAGCAATGAAAAAGGCATTTACTGTTCCCATATTCATCTCCCCTAAACACTTAAACCTCCACGACGAAAAGCGATTTTGACATGTTGTTCCTAATATAGATGGCTTGCATTATTGGAAAGCCGAGCAAACTAGGAGAACCTGTTAAGTTGGAAGATGCCGATGACCACATCTTTGGGGTCGTGCTACTCAACGACTGGTGTGGTAAGATCCGATCTCCTTCCTGGCTCTGGGTGGGGAATCTAAGGTATCAGCTTCGAAGTTGCTGACCTGATCTGAAAGCATGGGACATAGGCGTACTCGAGGGGATGGCCTTTGGGCTAGTGAATGCCACGAGCTTTGCGACGACGATCTCGCCGTGGATTGTGACTCTGAATGCTCTGAAGCACTTCGAAGCCCCGCCACAGCATCGTGACGAGCCAGTGCCGGCGTACCTGCAAGACGTGAAAAAGAAGCCAAACTACAACATCACCTTGGAAGCCTCTATCATAAGCAGGGACCATACCACAAAGATCTGCAAATCCAACACCTCTGCTCTGTCCTGGTCGTTCCGCGATCTCGTGGCCCAGCAGACCGTAAATGGGTGCAAAATTGACACTGGCGACCTGTTGGCAACCGGTACGGTCTCGGGCACGGGAGAAAACGCGCACGGCTGCCTCCTCGAGATGACCGAGGTCGGCAAGGTCAAGGTTGAGCTCAGCGACGGGCAGAAGAGGACCTATCTACAAGACGGCGATACTCTACGAATGACAGGGTACGCAGGGCCCGGTGTCGGCTTTGGTAACTGCACTGGTCTCATTATTCCAGCTCGGGGTTTGTAAAGCACGGGCTTCTTGTGGGCTTTCATATCGATGGTTGACATCAAAAGGGTTTTCTCAGAAAAGGGTATGCTCAATTGATACTGTAAGTGGTAGGTCGGCTTGGTAAAGGTACCCCCTATCCCTACCTCCTTTTGATGGGCTGATGAAACTCGCACCGCCACAAAACCACAAACCACACGTGGCTTGGGTGAGAAAAGAGAGGTTATAGGTCTAGATCTTGAGCTCTTCTGGCTTGTTTAAACTGATACCTAGACTACTAAAACAGTTCCATGAGATTGCCGTGTGTTCGGTTATGGTACTTTCGAAAATTTGAAAATTTTGAAAAGAAAACAAATTGGCAGTTTCGCAGTGTTCTAACGACCTCACCTCCTTTAACATCGGCTTAGGTAATTCATGGCCGGTCTAGACGGGCTAAGGGTCCAGACAGTGGTCAACTCTGATTGGTCCCCGAGCTCCAACTATAGCTGTAATTAGCGTCCCTATTACGTCTACCAGTACGCTAGCTTTCTGACCAGATTGCAGCTACGCTACAGCACCCGCAGAGTCAAGTACTGAGCACACAACTTTTCGAGAGAGCTTCCGTCTCCCGTCAATTGGATCTCTCCCTCTCTCCGCATCCTTCCCTGAGTCGTCATAGTCTCTGCGTCACCCACTCTCCCCATTGTCTTTTCCTTTTCTTTTTCGTTCTCTTCGTCCTTGCTTTCGGTCCTAGAATCGTCAAAATGGTTGCCCTGCGCTATTCTGTCCTTGCAGCTCTCGCGCTTCGCGTTATATCCGTCTTTGGTCAGGAGGGCGATGTTGTAAGTTTGACGTCGTCGTTTTTAGAACATCCTAGGTCACGCGCGCATCGAGACAGCCTCGACTAATGATCATGGCGTATACATAGCCGCCTGTCGTCGACGACGAGACGACTCCCAATGCTCCGGAAGCCAAGCTGAACGCCGACATTGTCGCTACCTTCCCCGAGGCCGACATCTTCGGTGTGAAGCTCATCAATGGCCGTCCCACCAAGGCTGTTGTCGACATCACCAACAATGAAGACAAGCCCATTCAGGTCGCCTTTCTCGGCGGCCAGCTCTTCACTCCTGGGGAATTAGAACCCGACGTCCCTGCTTATACCTCCATCATCCGCAACCTGTCCACGGTTCAGTACCAAGCTACTATTCCCGCTGGCGAGAAGCAGTCGCTACCCTACACCTTCGTTCTGGACATGCAACCTCAGGATGTGCGACTTCACATCATTGGCGTTGTCCTAGGCGCATCTAACCAGATCTTCTCTGTCGGTATCTACGATGAGGTTGTCAGCATTGTCGAGGCCCCTACTAGCTTTTTCGACCCTCAGATGTGAGTTTGGTCTCCTTTACCATTGCTCTCTCGCTCAATTAATAACTAATATCTCTATCATAGCATCTTCCTGTACCTCGTCCTGACCGGTGCATTTGCCGGTGTCAGCTACTTTGTCTACAAGACCTACATCGAAGCCTTCTTCCCTCAGACCAAGAAGCCCAGGACTTCGAAGAAAATCAAGGTCGTGTCCGAGAAGGAGCCTCTTTCTGGTGGCGAAGGCACTGCTAGCGGCAACGACAAGGGCTATGACGAGAGCTGGATCCCCGCCGACCACCTCAACCGCCCTGTCGCGCGACGTGTGAAGAGCAGTGCCAGCAACAAGAAAGCCAAGGGCGCCGAGTAGAACAGGCGCACTAGGCGATCAAGGCCGGGCCCGAAGCTTTAAAAAACTTAATTTTGGAGAAGACATAGCATGGTTTGGACATAGCGTATCGGGTTGGCGTGGAATCATTGGCCTCGGGTAAGAAAAAGACACTGTATCTAATTCGGGTTGCCGGCCATGTTGTACAGCTATAAAAGTTACGCGCATCAAATCAAAGACGAAAAATACGAAACTTGGAAAACCCAATCAGGTTCGAATTGCTAAAGGACCTACCTCAATATCATGCAGACGCTATGCCTTCCGTTTTTTAGCAAAGGCGATTGTTTCTTTGATTGATAAGTCGTAGCTTTTGTGAGCCTTGATCTTACATTGTTGGCTGTGAAGCAGCGTCAGTGAGCCGGTTCAACTCCGTTAAGATCCCGCTCCAATGTCTTCCTAGCTTCCAGGGCTGCATAATTGCGCTTAATAGCAGCTTGAATAAACTCAGATGTAGTGACGGCGGTATACTTCTTGAGCGGGCCCTGGATCCGACAACTCTTGACCGGTTGGTTGAAGTACGCCATACTATAGCGAGGGCCGAAGTAATCCACCGCGGGATCTCTCGGCGTCCTCACGCGGTGAAGCGTCGACTTGAAGCGATCGTCGCTCCAGCTCATGAGTAGATCTCCACTACGAGAAGAATGTGAGACAGAGTCACGGTTCTCTTTTCCTCGCCCGGTAACTGAGATAAGAGGAGGGATGACTTGCACCCAACACTTACATGTTGCAAATGATCTCACCCTCCACGGGCTCGACCCTCGTCCACGTGTCCCCGGCCCCGAACTCGGTCGACACGTCGCGCCCGGGACAGATCTCGAGCCCGCCCTCCCCGGGCCGCTGGAACAGCATCGTCAGCAGATCCCAGTCGGCGTGCGCGCCCGCGCGGCAATGCGTCTCCGGGACGGGAGCGGCCGGGTCCAGCGCGAAGTAATGCAGCAGACGCAGAACGGTCTGTAGCTCTGGATCCGCGACGTCGTGCGCGCGCACGAAGTACTCGTCATCGGTCATCCCGAGCCCCCGCGCCAGACACACCATCAGCTTCTCAGAGACCGCCTGCGCCTTGCGCATGAAGGCGAGGCTGGCGGCGCGGAACCCGGGGAGTGTATCATCGGGCAACCAGGCGCCCTCCATTGATGAGACGCCGTGTTGCATCTGGTACGACTCTTTCTGGTCTGGCTGCCCTGTGCTCGGACGCACCTGCGCCGCCGTCTCCCAGCCTGTGTTCTTTCGTGAGTAGGGCACCGTGGCTTTCACGGCGTCTGGCAGCGCGAAGAATCGCTCTGCTTGTGCGAATTGCGCGCTGATTTCGGACGGGGTTATCCCGTGGTTTGTGAGGGCGAAGAAACCGTCTGTCTCCGCTGCTACTACGAGCTCGGATGCGATGGCGTCTTTGCGCTTATCGAAGTCATGGAGCGAGATCTTGGGGATTGTGCGGTTGGAATATTTGGTCTCGTTGGCCATTCTTTCTCTTGTTCTACTTCTTGAATGAGCTATTCTAGGGGTCCTGGGCTGACTTAAAGTCGCCTTTCGATGAGGTTTGTTGATGGCTTTTATTGTTTATCTTTTGCCTTATACACACAGATTGCAGCGCGGTTTCAAATTGGGATTACTTGCAGATCTTTAAGGACGCTGCCCAAAGCCGGTTCTTATCATAGTATGTCTCCGTCTGGGGTTGTACAGCTTTAAGCCACTCCGATAATAGACAGGTAGGTAGGGGATGAGTGAGATAAGAGACAAACCCCCGCACTGGGTTGAATACAAAACGCCCTGGAAGCTATATGAGCTCTAATCACCGACCTTCTACTGAGTACACCCAGCTCAATATCATCAGATGACTCAGCCACAAAACGTATCAATACAACCTTTTTACACGCAGTCATATTCTTTTCCGTGAAACAAACTGCTAATACCTACTCGTTATTTCAAGTAATTTCTTAGAAAACGCTATGAAATCATAAGCTGAGGAACATGAAGACGACTGAGCAATCTAAGTCTAAGGTAAATCAGGCTGTCAAAAGTACAGATAAGACGACAGTCCACCATCCTAAGTACCTTCGCTTTTCCCTGAGTTCGACTGAATCCAGGCAGCCCTGACCTATTTGTGAACGGGTTCCGATCGGGTAGATAGGAAAGTGGTCGTGGTGATGGACATCATGTGATAATTCCGAGCTCATCTTGCCTGTTGCAAAAATCTTAAGAGTCTACTGAAGGATGAGCCACTGCCATAACAGCACGGATAGATAGAGATTATAGTTTCTGTGGGTTCGACGGCCTCTAATACGGTTATCCGACTGGGTCGAGGAAACAAGATCCGGAGTGCGAAATGGCAGTGTTCGCCGGATGCTTTCCAATGGTACCTATCAGCAAACCAACCTCGCGATCGACACGCGCGCTTTGTGCAGCTTCCATGCTGAAACAATATTTGTGCTTTGTGACACATTATATAGGATAATCTTTGGCTCCGACGAATTGGAGTTTGATAAGGCCGGAAGAAGGAAAAGTGACAAATTCACGTAAGAAACTGTATCATATTCAAGGTACCTAGGTATCATATTAAAGAGAGGTCAAATAGATCTATGAAAAAAGATGATAACTACCGTACTTAAGTTATTCTTACTTAGTAGGTAGGAGCTAGGTGTGATAGCTAACACCTGCCCTGGTTGGATAGGCAGGAAGCTACATTCCAGTGTGCACCTACCTTGTCTTGCAATCAGCCTGGGCATGCCATGGCTTTTGCCGGTTTCCCATCTTAGCCATCCAGGTAGGAGCCTTAGCTCCTTTACTGTACAGTAGTGGCTTTTATATACACTGTATATACCGTACTAATGGCACCCAAAACTCACGTAAAACACTGTGCACGCGTCGGCAGCTGATGCATGCGCGCTCCTGCTGAGCGTGTAGCTACAGCAAACAACATATGGTACACTACTCCCACCCAACTTGATTTTCTCCTACATTTCTCCTTCTTCCACCTCCAAACCCGTCGCGTCAACATCCAACAATTTTCGCCATTTTCCCTTCCCTTCAATCCGCACCCGAACTCATCAACGAGATTTTTTCTCAATTTTTTTAATTGATAATTCGCTTGTCTTCACTCGTCTATCTCACACATCCGGCCATGGCGCCTACAAGACCCGCGCGCGCTGCCGCCAAGGAGAATGGCACGACAGCCTCAAAGGCTGCCGATTCTAGTGAGGCCCCCGTCAAGCGTGGACGAGGCAGACCACCCAAGAACGGCATTGCAGCTCGGCCGAAGCCGGTCAGCAGCGGGCGCCCTCGCGGTCGTCCCCCGGGAACTGGCGCTGGCGTGAAGAAGGCTGCTGCAAAGGCACCCGCAAAGAAGGCCGCCGCCAGCACTGGCACGAGCCGCCGAGGCAGGCCACCCAAGGCTGAGAGCGCCGCCACAACCCCGAAGAAGGCAGCGACCCCCAAGGGCGCGCCGAAATCTGCCACAAAGGGCTCTGCTACGAAGGGCCGGAAGCCACGCAAGAGTGATGTTGCAGAGGAACCTGAGGACGAGGAAGAGGCTGAGGTCGAAGACGGTGCGTTCTGAACCTGATATATATTCATTGTATCGACTATTCCGTGACGAGTTATGACAGATGGTCTTGTCGGTGCCCATTTACCAGACGAAGAAGAGCTTGCCGCTGAGGAGGAAGACGATGATATCCTTGACCAAGAGTTGGGTCTTACTGCAGAGGTAGAAACCCCCCTCTCCTTGAATGCCATAGCAAAACGAACACTATCTACCTTTTCACTTTCCCTTTACTGACCGAGGCGCTCACCGTAGGATTAGAACAGTAACGCGACAACCGGAGCATCTGGCCTCGGAAATTTCTGGCGCAGGATCAGTGGCGTTGGCAAACTATGATGCATTGGGCGGGACTGGGACAAACTGGCTACTATCATTTGCTAGTTTTTCATACTACACTACGACATGCCCAGGGCTTGTAACAACAAAGTGTAATCAGGTCTGATGATGAAGGAGAGGTGGAGTTGGGTCGAGTTCTGACAGGATCGCATGTACATATTGCAGAACTAATTTCAGGTCTGTTTCTTTTACGCCTCGTCTCTTTACAATCACAAGGTTGCGTCTATCAATGGTACCAAATACCTTTCCGCATTCCAGTGTACATTTGTAGGTTTGTCGTCAACCCCTGCCCGATATCTGAAGTGATATGCACCCCTGCAATGAGCCCCACAGCGTGTCGCGTCGCATCGCATCGCAGCATGCCGTGTCGTGGTTATCGACTCCCGTCTCCAGTCCTCTATGATTCAGACTATCGGCTCTTCTTTATTTTACCTGACCTTCTAGGCTTGACACCTTTACATTCTCTGATGCAGCTGTATTAGGATCATGTCTCATCATGTCATTCTTTTTTCCACTCCTCGAACTCCACATCGAGATGCTCCTTGAGTCTCTTGAACTGTTTCCCGAAATTCCTCCCGCAGCGCCAGCACCGCAGATCTCGCGCCAGAAAGCCCTCGCGCCCGGGGTTCCGGCGAGGGTCGTCCGCCGCGAGCGGGAAATCGGCGACGTCGATCAGGAATGGCGTGTTGAAGGACTGGTAGTGCTTGCGGTGGCGCATGTACTGCGACATCATGTCGCGCGACAGCACGTGGACGTGCAGGTCGTTCATCGACGGGTGCGCGTGCACGCCTACCAGCAGCTCCTTCTCCCAGTCGCGACCCTCGGGTAAGGGCTTGCCCTCCTCCCACTCCACCTCCTCATTGAGCACGTCCTCGCGCAGCTTATCCTGCGCGCTGAACCGCCCGTACCGCCGCTGCAGCTCCTTCGCCACGAGACGCCGTAGCCGCGCCGTCTCGGCCTGTACCGAGGCGAGGAAGTCTGCGTCCTCGAAGGCGTCGAATGGGTGTAGACGGCTACGTGGCGAGCGCGGGAGCAGCAGCGTGTGCACTGTCGATTTCGGATATAGGTCGTTGATTGCCACGAAGGACTCGCTGTGGTAGATTACGCGACTCGAGGGGAACGCGGCTGGGTCTGCTGTGTATGCGCCCAGTCCGTCGCGGGATTTGAATGTGCCTGTCAGCGCGCCCCGTGTCGAGGCTAAAGTCTGCAGTTCCTGGGGTCTCTTGGGCTTGGGTGCCATGAGCTCTGCGACTTGACGTTCACGTTAGCTTTGTCCCTCGGTAGACCTATGGGCAATTGCGGCCATTGTGCAGGTAGGAAGTGGGTAGGTGAGAGAGTCGAGTTAGATCATGGCTCTCGGCAACAAGTGTAGGTACGGTTTGAAGTTGCTTACATGCACTGCGCTTCGTTCCTCTGCTCACTCCCGCAGGGCATGGTTCGGGCGCTGCTGCAGTGCCGGCGATCTCTTCTTTCGTGATGGCATCTTCGGGATCTGATTCTGTGCTCGACATGATCAGAATCCCTGTAGTCGGTGAGAGCTTCTCTTTGTGAAGATGGAAAGACAAGGTAAACAGGCAGGCAGTCTATCGTTAGCTTAGGCAAGGGCTGGTTATTGGTTACATTGAGAAGACCAGGTTATATCAATAGTAGGAAATACTTTTGTGAAGCTGCTAGGTTTGGTAGCTGCTGCTATGGTGCACGAAATATAATAGGTAAGTTACATGTAAATACTGATATTGTTGTTTAAGCCCCGCGCTTCTGCCCGCGTTAACATGAGTTGGAGATACACTGAGCAGGGATCTAAGCTCCGTAAACGATTGTACACATTTAAGTGGGACGATTGATCAATGAGCTTTCCTTAACCATATTAACACTGTGAGTACTGTAGTTGCCCAAGCACAGATAGCTCGGATAGCTGTTACACAGTTCGAGTAAAAGGATGTACTGTCTATAATGAGGGCCCTTAACCCCAGATACCCATGTCTTGGGCGAAGCTAATTTTTCCCTGCAGGCCGCGCCACTTTGCCCGACATCTGCATGCCTACAAATTGAAGTCTTTGCCTTTTCGAGACATTATTGATGGCCCTCTACAAAATATAGTCCACGTGCACCTATGGCTCACCACCATGGTCAAAAAAGGGAAGGAAAAGGCGAAGGAAAAGCCCGCGGCTCCTCCTCCGCCGAAAGCTGCAGCAAGCAGCTCCTCCAAAAAATCTGCAAAGCCAGGTAGCAAACCGCCCCAGGAAGATGACTTCATAGTCTTCACCAACTCTACCAAGGACGTCAAGCCTAAGAAGGGCGTCCAAGGCTCGTCCAAGGGAAAGGGAGTAGACGATGAGGAGTTACCGATAGGCCCGCCAAAGCCAACCGTGAAGCAGCTCGTCGGGGGCTCCAGTTGGACCGGAAAGCTACCCGTCAACCTCCTTTCGGAGCACTGTCAAAGACAGAAATGGGACAAGCCAGATTACCAGCCTGTAAGCGGTATCACTGTGATGGCCGTCTGTACTTAGTTAATTTATATTCTCTGTCTAGATTAAAGGTTCGCAAGGCTTCTCCTACTTTGTCCAGCTCAGTGCCAAAAACCCAAAGACTCGGGAAGTGGTCAAGGTTCCACCATTCAAAATACATCCAGATTACAAGCATCTGGTGACCAGAGAGACAGCATTAGAAGCCAAACATGCTGCCGCCACATATGCACTGTTCCGTGTCTGTAGTATGAAGAACATCCATACCACGTTACCGCCGGATTACAGGTCACTGTGGAAGCAGTTTGAAACTATCAAGGCTGAAGACGTCAAGAACAAAAATGGATGGATGTATGATGCCGATCCGTTCGCAATTTTGAAGCAGCGTGAAGATGAGAAAGCCGCTGCCGAGAAGAAGAGAAAGGAGAAGGAAGCGATTGAGGCCAAAGCGAAGAATATGCCCGGTGCCGCCGGCCTAGTCCTACGGAGCAATGCATCATCCGCGTCGGGCTCTGGGGGTGGTTCGAATCCTATGAAAGGGTGGACCACCGTCCCCAAGATTGAAATGGGCCGAAAGACACGGTCTCAACTGGAGGATCTTGTTCGGAGAGAAGTCATATGGAATCCACACGGGGTCCAAATGCAGACATCTCAGAAGGAAGCTGTAGTTAAGGAGCTCACTAGCTCCGGTTTCCGTCGAATCCATGTTGAAGAAGCTGTGGACGAATGCAAGGATCGCGAAGAGACCCTCGAATGGCTGTTGGTCCATGTTCCTGAAGACGATCTGCCTAGGTGGGCTCTACCTGAGAGCTACGCGGCTGGTATCTCAGTTGCTGCAATCTCGGACTTGAAACGCGATGCTGCGATCAAGCGCTTGTCGCAGTCCGGATATTCAGCAGAGCTCTGCAAAAAGCTTTATGAGCAATATGATCATGATGAAGGGCGAGCGGCTGAGGCTTTACAAGAATCCCTGATATCTAGTGGCACTGATTCCACGCTGCCTAAAGCAACTACAGAAGAACCTCTTATTTTCGGTACTCCAGAAGAATGTTGGGCTGACGAAATGGAAAGTTTGAGCTCAGTGTTTGGGGATCACTTCAAGCGAATATCAGAGGAGGTTTGCCAAGTTGCCATTGAGTTCGTTAGGAACGGGCCCAAAAAAGACGTCGAGACATTTGCTCAATTTCGCAGATCTTCTCGATACCCATCCGAAGTTATTGTGTCATTGGTCGCCGATCTTCCATCTTACATCAAACTGAGTGTGGTCAAGAAAACCCTTAGTTACCTCACTGAAAACTTGAGCGAAGAGCCGATGAAGATCTATTTTGCTATCGATTGGATGCAGCAGAACATTAATAATATTATTGAGAAGCCTGGCAAGCTTCGAGATATATCGGGCGTAGCGTCTGCAGCTGTAGAAGTACGGAGCACTCACTCGGTAAAACGACGTCAACGACATCCTAAACCTCTACTAAAAGATATCGATAAAAGAAGCATAGAAAAATGGCAATCCTTGCAAGAAAGCTCAGAGATGAAGAAAATGCTTAGTCAACGTCAGAAGCTGCCTGCTTGGGAAGTTAGAGACCAAGTGGTTGATACCGTCCTGGACTCACAAGTCACGATTATTGCTGGAGAAACGGGTTCTGGAAAGTCTACACAGTCGGTTCAATTTATACTTGACGACTTGTATAGGAAAGGACTTGGGAATGCGACCAATATTATATGCACACAGCCCCGTCGTATCTCTGCCCTCGGCCTTGCTGACAGAGTCGCTGAGGAACGGTGTTCAGTTGTGGGCAGTGAAGTTGGTTACTCGATCCGTGGGGAGAACAAGATAAGCGCACATACTAAAATCACATTCGTGACTACCGGTGTATTGTTGAGGCGGTTGCAAACGTCAGGTGGGCGAGCTGAAGATGTGGAGGCATCTTTAGCCGATGTCAGTCACATCGTGATCGACGAAGTCCACGAGCGCAGTCTGGATACTGACTTTCTTTTGAGCATCATCCGAGATGTATTGAAACGGAGGAAAGATCTCAAGTTAGTGCTAATGAGTGCTACACTTGATGCTGCAGCTTTCAAAAGTTATTTCACTTCCGAAGGACTAAAGGTTGGACTCGTTGAGATTTCCGGCAGAACATATCCTGTAGAAGATTACTACCTCGATGACATTATTCGGATGACAAACTTCACACCGGACAGATATCGCAATCGCGATGATGATAACGACGAAAGAGATCTTGATGGAGACACACAAAAGGATGAAGACGCGATGAGAAAAATTATTCAAAAGTTAGGCTCTCGTATCAACTACTCATTACTAGTCGAGACGACGAAAGCCATCGACGAAGATTTAGCTTATGATAAGGAAAAGGGTGGCATTCTCATCTTCCTACCTGGAGTTGGCGAGATTAAGCGGACTATTGACCAGTTACAGTCTGTATCATCACTCCACGTCTTACCACTTCACGCTTCTCTAGACACGCGAGAACAGCGAAGAGTATTCAGGCCCCCGCCACCTGGGAAGCGGAAAGTGGTAGTTGCGACTAATGTTGCTGAGACTTCTATCACAATAGACGACATTGTCGCTGTAATTGATACCGGAAAAGTCAAGGAAACCAGTTTCGACGCGCAGAACAATATGCGCAAGCTCGAGGAAACCTGGGCATCACGAGCTGCGTGCAAACAACGACGAGGTCGTGCTGGGCGTGTCCAAGCTGGTAAATGTTACAAACTATATACGACAGGACTTGAGGAACGTATGGCGGAACGCCCAGAGCCCGAGATTCGCCGCGTACCTCTCGAGCAGCTCTGCTTATCTGTTCGAGCCATGGGCACAAGAGATGTTGGTGGTTTCCTAAACCGAACCCCTACACCTCCAGATGTCACAGCGGTGGAAAATGCCCTCAAAATGCTACAGCGCATGGGGGCGCTTGACGGCGACGAGCTCACAGCTCTAGGCCAGCAGCTTGCCATGATCCCAGCTGATCTCCGTTGTGGGAAATTAATGGTATATGGCGCGATATTCGGTTGTCTCGATGAGAGCATCACGATCGCCGCGATCCTCAGCACCAAGAGTCCTTTTATGTCACCACCAGATAAGCGCGACGCAGCTAGGGAAGCCCGTATGCGCTTCGCCAGGGGAGACGGTGACCTGCTCACGGATCTACGAGCATACCAGCAATGGCATGCCATGACCAAACAGCGAATGCCACAACGACAAGTGCGAAGCTTTTGTGACGAGAACTTCCTCTCATACCAAACATTATCAGACATATCGACCACACGAATGCAATACTACTCCGCACTCACGGAGATTGGCATCGTCAACACCGCTGCGGCCGACTCTTCCCAGACCGATAATTTCTCCATGCCTCTCCTGCGCGCTCTCACAGCCTCGGCTTTCACGCCCCAGATCGCGCGCATCCAGTTCCCGGACAAGAAATTCGCGGCGTCCATGTCAGGCGCCGTGGAACTGGACCCCGAGGCGCGTACGATTAAGTATTACACGCACGAGAACGGACGCGTGTTCATCCATCCCAGCAGCGCGCTCTTCGATAGCCAGGGGTTCACGGGAAATGCCGCTTTCGTATCATATTTTACCATGATTTCTACCAGCAAGATATTTGTCCGGGACTTGACGCGTAGGTGTTTTCTCCCCTGGCTCTCTCCATTTAGCCCCAAAGAGGTACAAATTTGCTAACAAGTCTGTGCATGTTTAGCATTCAACGCCTTTACTCTTCTCCTGTTTTCCGGTGTCATAGAGCTTGATACGCTAGGCAGAGGTCTGGTGGTTGATGGATGGCTTCGGTAAGCCTCCTCACTCCTACCCACTTTGACCTTGTGCAGTCCTTACTAATAATATGGTTCCGTAGGTTACGCGGCTGGGCACGTCTAGGTGTCCTTGTGTCCAGGCTAAGGGGGATGGTGGACAATGTCATCGCGATGAAGGTCAATAACCCGCAGATGGATGTCCGGGATAACGAGATCATTAGGATGGCGGCGAAACTTATAGAGTTTGATGGGTTAGACGCATAGGGTCGGATATTTGGGGTGTTACGGTTGAATAGAGAAATGTTACGTGCATTGAATAGATGAATATATTCTACGCTTTGTGTTCTTTAACCATTCTCAGAGAGGAAGCCCAATGGCTATATGATGGAACGCACAGAGGTACAGGATAACTTGCGTAAACACTAATGAAGACAGTCGGCGAATGCCCTCACACCTTACCTGGTATTAGGATGTCCTGTCCGTCTAATATAAATTTCACGTTTCTCTCACTAAAGCGGATTCTAGTTAAGTTCGAAATATTTGTGCGCGTAAGCACCTATACTTGGCATTTTCACAGCATCATATTTTGTTATAATGAGACGTGAAAGAGCTGCAAGTTGCTGATTATACTAGTAGCTAAGCTTTTCCTGCTGAGAGTATATGGTTCGTCTGAAAAATGGAGAGGGAAAGAGGACACGAAGTGTATGAATGGCGTTTACAAACTTCCGGAGAAGCTCAGCTATAAGTGATATCCCAATCTCCAGGGAGCTTCGGCATCCCTATATGTGTGTGTAAGTCTTAAACAATCATCAAACAAGGACGTGGAATAAATAACGTAAGTATTTAAAAGTAATAAAAGGAAAAAGAGAAAAAGAAAAAGAACAAGAAATACAAGACTTGGTGTATCTTTGGCCGTGGATAAAGCCCCATGTTTTGCTGAGTACCTTATATACGATTGAGTATGAACTTACAACCCTCAATATCCTCCGGAATAGTCTGATTAATCGTGCATTTCATCGCGTCCTCCGACGTCTGGCTCACGAGCTCGGAGCAGCGGTCGTTACTACATCTCGCGTCGAGAGCGCGTCGGAGCGCATCGCCCTTCCATCCGAATAGATAGTCACCGTGCTGGCCGTATCCCTAAGCTTGGAGTTAGGCAGGTATCTCATAACAATACATCTTACAGAGAAAAGACAAGTGTAAGAAAAAAGATAGACGATAGAAAATAAAATAAAAGTGAGACGAACGGTCCTAAGAAGCAGTTAGTTATAATTATCAACCCAGTTCTAGCCCATAACATGCAGACAAAAACAACATGACCAAAACAGTAGTTCTCGATTTAACTCACCCATCACCCATGGAATACACAAACGGCTGTGATCCGTCCTCAGGCCACAGATCCCTGGAATTGAACTCGCGCGTGTCCCACATGATCTCGTACATGAGTTGCGGTAGTTTGATCGGGTGGCTCGCGGGGCAGGGGGTGAGGGACTCGAAAGAGCCGTTGACGGGGTAGGCGACGTGGCTGTTGTGGTCCGGCGAGTCGACGTTGACGCCGTCCCAGCACGTTGGGAATGTGATGGTCGTGCGGATCCCGCCCTGACACATCGTCTCTGGCAGCGCCGCCGTGTCCATGGGACCTGCGCACGGGGCCCCGCCGAAGGGTACTTGGTTCACTGTTGTGAAGCACCGGTGGCAGATCTGCCGTGGCTCGTCTGCAACTGAGCGTAGGTTTGGGTCGCCTACTATCATGCGGAAGCCCTGATGGGGCTTGGTTAGCTGATCATGCAACTACCTCTGGAAGGATAGGGGAGGTATGTGATGGCGACTGCATCGATACCTACTGGCTTGAACGCTGTCACGTTGGATTTCCCATCGTACGGCGGGATATAGTAGACAGTGATCCCACCATCGGCCTTGAGTCCCATGTTCACCATCTATGAAGAGTCGGGAGTCAGTAATCGTTATGCCATTCTAAATAATGATAAAGGGGGTTCATGAGCCGAGAATTACCTGAGGGACTCTCTTTAGAGTGCCGTTACGAGCGCGGAAGTAGAGATTCGCAGTCCAGTAGTTACTGAAATCCTCTGTACTAACAAGTTAACAAGATAATATCCTAGGTTTCAAAGAGTTCTATAGAAGGGTATAGAGGAAAGGAAGTAGCTTCTCGAAGACTTAAAGAGAGATAGATAGTTGTATGCGATACACACACGAACACCACGGGCTTGACTTACCAGCAAATGTACATGAAGTACAGTTAGAATTCTCGACAGGATCGTATCCCGCGGCCGGCATGCTGGCCCGGAACGAATCGCCCCCGCCGACCTGGTGCGTGTGCGGGCTCTGCGTCTCGCCGGGCGAGACAAGGGGATCGAGACGCTCGATTGTCAGTCGCGAACAGGAGAACCTGAGCATCTGCTGTGCTGTAGCCACATCTGCTAACATAGCCGCTGCGAGGGCGGCGAATGGTTTTAACCCCTTCATATTCGAGAACGCTCGTCTTGTCTTTCTTGTTAATTTGATACCTACTCAGTATATATTTACACCCTCGAATAAGACGCTGTCGTCCTCCATTTAAAGTGAAAGAACAGAAAGTTGACAAGCCAAGGGATCGAATATGTAGGCGCAAATAAACGAAGTCCCTTGATAAGCGACCAAAGGAATATTCCCAGCCGATATTGCCGTGCACCGTACTTCAACGCTGTTATCCATCGATCGATCCATCCTCCAATAACACAGCCAACCAACTGCATCTCTCAATGGAAACCTCGATATCGAGATTTAGCTATCGCTTGAATCCGGGGACGGGAGGTCGGGTCCCATCAAAATAAGCCGCCGCGCGAATACAGAATTGCCGCCGGCTAGATATTAAAGAGAATATCCACGGATAAACACCTTGCAGTGACAACAATCCAGTGTGGTTGGCCAAGTGGGGAATCTGGTGGGAAAAGACATTGCTGATACTGATAGCACTTCACGGGTTAATTATCGTTTACTTTGTTCTTAGCTATGAAAAGAGAGTACGTAGCGCTCAGCAATGATAAGAGTCGAGTGTAATGTATGTACGATGCTCTGTTGGTGTTGTGGTAAAGGGGGAAGTAGAAACCCACCGTTATGTAAATCGGACACCTATAAGTCTCTTTTCTATGCCGAACTCGACCAAGCATATAATTACATGGTGAGATAATCAAACTCTTGATAAGAATTCTGAAAGGTACCTGCGAATCTATATAACATAAACCTCCTGATTTTTGAGCTCTGTTTATATGTATATATACGTGAGACTGTGCGATATGTCGAGAATCTGTATCACAGAGATTTAGCTAACAGCTTTCTTGCCTCGGGTATTTCTACACTACAATCATGCAGCAATCAATATCCGCGAATTTTCTCCCTTAGGTAGCCCATACCGATGATACTGATAGTCCAGATAGATCAAAATATTCACGACATAAAATACTTAGATCAAACCTCACCCCCTCATGCGATGTAACCGAAATCCCAATCTATGTTTGGAATCGACTTTTTCGAAGCTTATTTGCCTCACCCGAGAACCTCGACCAACTCCTGATATGATATTCGGATGCAATGAGACTACAACATCCTGAGTACCAGCAGCTTGCTATTAAAACCCCTGAATGATTTTTTTGATATGCTTTAAGTTGAGGTACTACATGACAGTTGTGCTACGGGCTGTTTTGTTATTTACTCTACAATAAGTCTTAGACGGAGTCGGTCACAAATCATTAGACTATTATTTCAATCCACATGAGAAATCTTGATTCATAACAGATTCCATTCTTTGAGCTGGAATCTAATCATTCCGGCCACGAAGGCGTCATCTATGTCATAAAAATACACGGGTAATGTACAATGCAATGCCTTGTTTCGCCGCCACGCCATGCTGTTACCACCGGTGTAAATGCAAGAGAAAGGCCGCAAACCAGTTGATCCGTTACAAGAAGATGCCGCTCTAGCAAATAGTCTGTCGATTCGATTCGATTTTTCGTCACTTAACTCTAGTGATTCTGGTGCCTGGATTTCTACTTCCGCTTTTTGATAAATGTAGTAAACGCTTTTGCAACTGCGAGTCGTCCAAAATGTATCTTCCGACTTTCCCTTAGAAAATTTCAGGAACCAGTAATTCCCACCCTTACTATTATCACCCCCAGGATTCTCATCGGTAAGAGATATAACCGGGAATGAATGGTAGTGATTCGCCATCGTAGCTTTATTGTACGATGCACTCTCGGTCTGGAACATCTTTGTCCTTCGATTTGCCTCTATCAAAACGTGTTTTGGATTTGCCTCTCTTGTGACCTAATTCCTTATTCTTCTCCTTCCCTTTAGAAAGAGGGCGGGGAGTCCCATCTCTCTCGTCCTGTTCGCCTGGCACTCCGTTGACAATCACTATGTCGGCATCATCGTCGGTGGATTCATATGTCAAGTCTCGCAACGGCTCTTTGCTAGATCTAATGAGTCCAAATCTTGACATTGTCAGGCTGAGCCGGGTCTCACCAGCCTGACTTTGTGGCCGACTCTTGCTAGACGACTTAAATCTCGCGGCCGCACGGCTCAGCCTCTGTGCCGTTGTCTCCTCGCCGGGACTAACGGCAGGAGAGTAGTCATTAGAGGTCAAGCCGGAACTAGACCCGGTTAATTCGCCATATGCAATACTGCCACGCCTAGAGACGCTGAGGAATCCGTCTTCGTCCGCGAAACTTCGGCGCACTGGCCGATCCAACTCGGTTGAGAACCTCACGCTTGGAGGTGCTGAGGGAATACTGCTGTCGAAATAGCTGCTCGTCTTCCGGGAAACTGTTTGATACTCCTGGTATCCCAAGATATCTGGAGTGAGGATGGTACTATCGTCATATGCTGGAGGGTTCGTCTCGATGCTTCCCACTGAACTAGCTGCTACATCGACGATGGGAATGATTTGATAAAAGAGCAGGTAGGGCATATCTTGTTTTAGTGATTCCTTAATGTCGTCGACGGCAGTAACTCGCTCGGTTGCGAGGTCGTCGAATTTGACCCATTGTGCCTCTTCATAGTCAGGAGGAGGGTCTTTTTCATATCGCCGGTTTTCGGTTAACAGTTTGGGTGCTACGCGGGAAAAAGAGACGTAATGTCCAGAGTGTAACGAGTCCCCCCGGTGGCAGACCACGGACTGAAGCACCAGCTTATACTCAGCAGTGAGGCCGCCTTCTTCCACATGCCTTTCGTCAATGATGAAGTGCGGTAGCCTAAGGCTATCAGGAATATCAATGTACGTGTTTTGACGCTTCGTAACTCCATTCGTGTCCATCATGTAGCGTTTCAAACAGATTCCGACAACAGGTCGTTGACGAAAGTGCCGCGCGACTTCTAAGTCGCTCCGTGGTTCTGATTTTGTTGCCGAGTGCCAAGCTATCAAGACAGTTAGTCTTGAATGTTCGCGAACAAGAGTAAAGTAGAGGACTCACGTATTAGCTTAAAGAATTGCCAAGCAGGTATTGCAATGGCTTTAACGACTGACGATTTCCTTTTAGCCCTCAGAAATAGATCCGCTGGGTCCGCGTCTGAAGATTGTTCTGGGCTATCAATGACAACTCGTTGAATAATGCTCTCGGCGCGACTACGAAGTGGCCGTAAAGGTGGTTGGGAAACCGAAGATGAACTGTCTGGATTTGGCGCGACTGGAGTTGTCACCGTGGATTCCGTGTCGAGAGAAGCTGAGGGTGAAGCATAAGCTTGGGAGTGACCTGGTTCGACAATACGAATAGTGCTTTTGGGTGTGCTTGGGCTATTAAGCTGATTTGGAAATGCATCGGTACCCCTCTTCTCGTCCAGGCCTTCTCGAAGTACGTCAACTTGTGAGTTAAAGTATTCTTCTAAGCAGTCTTCCAACCTAACCCCTTTTCCTTCGGAATCAGGTGGAACGGCAAGGTTCAATAATCGCTCGTATACAACTTTGTGGTCTGCATCGTCGTTCTTCCCGTGATGAAATAAGTCGACCTGTAAGGGGAGGAGCGGTAACTGCAAGGTCTCGGTAATGAAGGCGAATGCTTCTGAAGTGTCCTGCTGTTCCAAGAGCCGTGCTTCTTTCCAACCACATTCCGCTAGTGTTTCTTGGAGGTGCTCCGTCTGCCAATACTTAGCATAACATTTGTATTTGTGATAGGTAAGAGCTAACTTACCATGTTTGCTTCGATCAATTTCCCGCTTCTCAGCATGTTTACCCATAGCCGTAGCAGAACGGCAAGCTTTTGCCGGGGTTCATCATCGGGTATGTCCGCTTTGAGCATGCATTCGAATGCGTCGAGTTTTGCAAACATGGCGAAAAGAAGTGCATCAAGATAGCAAGTGACATTTTCTCTGTTTTCAGCACCTAGCATGTGCGCAGCCGGGTTATAGTCGATTATTTCTCCAGATAACGATGCTTGTAGAAGCTCCAGAATCTCAATTGCCTTATCGACGTCCATGGATGAATATTTTGAATTGAGGGCATAGCGGATATAGTCGTCTGGGATGTTATGGAGATCGAGGTTAAGGCTGACGGCTCTCTGGTGCACTTCTTTTATCTACTATTGTCAGCGGGTAAGTTGCCTCTGGCGAAGAAAGAAGCGGAACTCCGACAAACCTTGACAGTTTCTTTTTCTCGTTGCGTGACTTCATCTTCTCCTTTTGCATGTTTCGCGTTATCGAACTTGAAGATAGAAAAGAAGGTCTCGGAGGATATTGGACGGTGCTAGAGGGAGCATAACCATTAGCAAACGGTTCGGATTGTGTAATTCAAGCACAATCACTAGGGTCCAATCCTACCTTGTGCGTGGTATCTGATGATCTTCCACGACGATGGCCATTCTTTTCCCGCCGACTGAGGAACTTCTTAGGCATGCTAGTCTTCATGGCTGGGTCGATAGCAGAGAGAGGTAGCTAGAAGTGGATGGTGCGGTGCAGGATACTGCTTTCTCGGGTTGTTAAAGCTTCCGAGCTCAATTTAGCTTCATGTCTAAGGAATAGCGATGGAATCTAATCGGTGTGAATAATATATTGTCCCGCTGGGAAATAGACGAATCTGATGCACAATGCAGTTTGTAAGTTTGAGGAGGTTGGTATCAAAGTATCATCGGTGTTGTTGATCTCGCTGCTAAGTAAATGCACCAGTAAACACCACGTTTGGTGCTCTCTACTGTACGTTGGTTCAGCCGCGGCGTCGAGAATCAGGATCGATATTCTGACCGCGGGGTTGCAACAAGGACGCGGCGAGTGGGGCGGTTTCGTGTGCAGGGTCCAGGAACGGAATTGATGGGAGAGGTGGATCTTGGATCGGGGGTTGGTGGTGAAGCAGGATCTTGGATCGACGATTGGATGCGTTGCGACGGGGGGGCGAAACGGAGATTCTTGAAGGCAAGCTCTACATAGTACGGAGATGTGAAGAAGTAGATTGGATGGTTGGCGGGCACAAACGATCTAGCCTAGCAGAACGGATCGTCTAGTTCAAACCATTGGCGCTACCGGATAGTTTATGGATAAGGTAGGTCATGAATAGGCCAAGACTGCTGTGAGGCAGGTAGGACGAGACCGACGTAGGTAGCTGCCAGTGGTACGGAGGTGTAGAGGTGTGGCTGTCCTGTATTACTTGGGGTGATCTAAGGTGTAGCCCGTATGCCTTACTGCCCGTGTCGAGGAAGCTGTATAATCCGGCTAAGACCTTTCAACTGAAACTTAACGTTCTGGATGGGTAAGGTGACCTTGGAATGAATACACGTAACAGGATATAAACTTGATATACTAGGGAAGAAGAACAATAGGCATATACGTCAGTGGTTGGCAGATAATTTAAAAAGACAAAAGAATGGAAGACGTGGAAACTACGTATGCTGTCAATGAATGCTCCTTGTGATCTTCATAACAGCCAGCTAGTGTAGGTATCCATGTATGTATATACTCGGTCCCCACAGATGAGGAAGCGCATGGTAAGATATCATATGCCTGTCTCCCCATGGATAATGGGCCAGGCCTGTCAAGGCAGCTATCCCGGCGTGCTGTGAGAGTCGTCATCCTCCTTGATTCGTCAGCCGTGCCATCTTCGTTACAAGACGGTCAGCTGGTGTCGGATCTTGAGGATCCTTCGGTGTCTCTTCTAGTCGCTTCTAGGCAAGCACAATTCACGACGGCTGAACTCGGCCGAGGTGTAGAATTGCCAAGAAAGCAGGCACCTTGTTCAATCGCCTGTACATAGATGCCTGCAGTACGATTTCGTCACCATCTCGGACAATCGACGATAGGCAACGGGCGCTATGAAAGTCCCGAGCAGAATGAGTTGTACTCCGTAGAGCCGCTCTTGCTTCTAGCCCGGGAACCGAACCTGGTATTATTATGTAGCAACTTCGCCCTGAGCTCGCCCTAATTGTGGGGTATTAGCTGCAGGACACTGTAAGTATGTACACCTGCAAATGCAAGGGTTAGCGTTGTCGCTGCTTTTCTGGGGCTCAGCTCATTTTTATCCTCAGCCAGAGTGCCCAGGTGGTTGGTGTAAAGGCGGGGGCCTTGTCTCAGTCTTCAGTAAAAGTGGCGTAAGAGGCACCAAGGCAGTTCAGCAGTTCAGCCAGCACAGGATCCACCGCAGCTTATCTTATCAGAGCATAGGTATTTTAGGTTATGTCGGTGTCGGACTTTATATTTAGCGGGTGCTTGAATTGGACCATATGGAAATTTCCAAGGTTCAAAGGACCGAGAGACAGCGCATAGAGATAGACTGGAGTCGCGTGTGCACACCTCCAAACCAGCCATCATAGCCAGTGCAAGCAGATCATGGCTACGCTTCGTGAGGCGCCACGGGTTGGTCGGCAATTGCTGGGCTCCGTGTCTTATCTGAGGCCAAGCGCACTGGGCATGTATAGATGCGCGTCCACGGAGAGCACACCTCCCGTTACCCCCGACGTCGAGTTGGACTCCGGTCTGGCCACTCCAATAGTCACTCGGGAGGGCATCGACATCGTCGATCCGCGAAAGAGAGCGAGCAGGAGAAATAATGAGTTACCAGCCGAGAGGTACGGGACAATGGCAATCATCACCATCTCGCTTTGATCAGCAGTACCGAGCACGAGTGCTGACTACCATCCAAGATACCGATTCCATGCGCCGAAATACTATCGTGGTCCGCTGCACCCGGTGCAACCACCGCCGTCTTCCAATCCAATCGCCAGAGACTTCGCCCCTGGTCCCTTCAACCTCCCTCGACTGAAGCAGACGTACCAATCAACCATTGCCTCCGACATAATGACTATGATGTATCAGCACACACCCCCGGGCACGCCCGGCAAGCCCGAGCGGATACGACTGCGAGAGTGGGACGAGACTTCGCCATATATGAAGAACCGTCCAAAGCGCGGGCCCCGTGGCGCCGACGTGCTGTTCCCTCTCGAGAAGCCTATCGACTGGCGGAACATCCCCGAGATCCGCGCGGTGCACATTGCCTCGTACATACCCAAAGCAAAGAAGAACCCCGACCATATCATTGTCGGCCGTGCTGTGCTACAGAGCATCACGGGTGTGCGAACAACGGTAACAGCGACCAAGTCGAGCGTCTCGCAATGGGGTATAGTCAAGGGTGACAGGTCCGGCGTGAAGTGCTCGATATATGGGAACCAAGCCTATGAATTTCTTGACAAGGCTGTCAGCCTCGTATTTCCCAAGATCAAAGAATGGAAGGGCCTCAAAGGTGAGGCGTTGACTCCATGTCCCATTAACATCATGAGTTGGGAGCCGTAAACTGACATCCCACAAATAGGAACTTCGGGTGATAGCACAGGCAACATTGGATTCGGCCTTGAGCCCCAAGATATGCAGCATTTCCCAGAGGTGGAAGCCGCCTTTTCTGTAAGTTGATGGATTCTTCACTTCAGATGCAATCTTCCAGTTAGTGTATGATTGCTGACTATTTGCAGATGTATCCATCTAAGATGATACCTGGCTGCCGGGTTGTTCTGGAGACAACAGCCAAATCCGACAGACATGCGAGAATACTGTGCAAGGCGTTAGGGATTCCTTTCTACGGCAAAATTGTAGATTAATCACCGCAAAAATTCTCACGCCAACTTTCTGAAATGTATCAAGATCTATGTACCTCCCAACCCTGTTGCTCTCAAGTGTATATGAACCTATGCTCTGATAAAGCATGTAGAGAGTATATAATACAAAGCTGTATAATATCACGATTGATCACGATGATAATTGCAATAAGACTAGATTGAGATCATAGAATTGTTTGAAGAACAAGAAAGTTGACTCAGTCTAACCCATTCCGCCCTTTCTACCAAGTCGCAGAGTTAAAAGCAATTTACGTACGACCCGAGACCCTAACCAACGCCGAGATATGCAGTCCTTTTGATCATCGTCACCATTCTGAAAACCCGGCCACAGATCTGTTTTCCCTCTCATATTTTCTTCATAGTCTATACCGCTGTGCCAGGTCTTGGTCCATAGCATGGCTCAACGACATCGACGAGCTGAAAGTATCATGATCTAGATTATGCGCTTGGAACTTTGTTCCTCAGCCCGTTGATGACGACGTCCACGGCATCCATGTCCGTGGCATCGACAGTCTTCCCCTCTTCGCCGACATGCTCGCCGTGGCCCTGCCGCCGCAGCTCGGCGGCGCACACGTCCATGGCGGGCTGGTAGTTGCGGACGGCCGAGCTCAGAGCGTATAACGCCTTGCGACGGACCGTCTTCGTCTCCTCTCCTTCTTCTTCCTTCGCGGTATCTCCCCCTTCCGTCGTCGCCGTTGTTTCCTCAGGGGTAGAAGAGGCTGCTAACCGCTTTCCGACACCCATCTGCACGAGCTTCTCGACGCCCCCGAGCGCGACCAGGCGCTCTTGGCTGGGCTCGTTGTTCTGGACGGCGGTGCCGACGCACCAGGCGGCCATGAGGCGGATCTCGGCCTCGTCGTGCGCGAGGCAGGAGAGCAGGGGGGTCCAGAGGCCCAGCTTCGAGAGGAGGTTCGCGTTGTCGAGGGACTCGATCAGCTGTTCTAGGTTGTCGAAGGCTGTTAGCTTTGACTCGAGCGTCACCTCTGGGTCTGTCGATTGGATTGCTTCCATGCTCTCGCGCATCAGGTCCGCGTCTGAGGGCCCGCCCATGATGGATGCTAGCACCTCGGCGTTTAGGGTTGAGCGGTGCGCTGGCGCCGTGTCTGTTGTGCCGTCGGGTCCTGTTGCTGTGTTCTCGATGCTCCATCGTAGGAGGTCGTTTAGGTGTTTGTCGCCCATTTTTAGTGTTTGTTTTTCTTATATTACAGGACGATGGAAAAAGAGGATGTGATGTTCAGATCGTAGAATGTTTTGCGACCAAGGCTTTTTGCGATTTATCGTGTGAAGCCACGTATTTTGTAAGTAGGTAGGCTATGTCGTTGTCCTGATGGTGTTTTTGGGTGGTCTTGATTTGCGCGATAGGTAGGCACAAATATTTTGGGAGGTATCTTTTAATAGTGTAGTTGTTCGATTATTGTTCTTCAAGTTGTGAACAACCTTTAATGATTATGAACCACAGTTTATGTTTGATACCTCGAGGTTGTTACAAATCGAGAAAAAAAAGATATCTTGTAAAGCCGTTAAGACTAGCTTGATTCTTTTTTCATCTCCAAGATTCGCGAAGCTTCATGTATAGAAGTGGGGCACTGCCATTACAGGTATTTACTTGCATTCACTGTCAAAGGTAGGTACATTGCCTAAAACCTGGCGTATCATTCTAATAATAGTTAGTTGGGTCCCTTGAATTTCGTAGATTCCATATCTACTATTTTATCTCAAATCTGGTCCTACATATTTGATGTTACAACTGAGCCGTAGCATATCTGCGCAATAGATAGGTATAAAATACCTACTATGAAGAATTGCCCCGCCATCGAAGCAACAAATAGCATTTATAGACTGTAGGGATGTTTGCTCCAATAAAGGCTGGTTTTATGACAATGCGGCACCTGCCCCTCATCACCCCTCCTTTAACCTCTGAAAATTGTTCTAGACAAGGATGTCCCAGCCCAGACCAGACATTCTCAGCCAAGGCTCACACTGATACGAAACTCTTTTTTGACTTGAAAACAACGGCATACACGCTTAGTCGGAACGTCCCGTTTAGCCCAGAAGAGGAAGATAATCAATCAATTAAGCTATTTCTTACATAGAAGGTGCATGGTTTAGTCCAGTCTGCTGCAAGTGCCACTGTAGGTACACATTATCCAAGGCGTGCGATCCATCCATGATGTGACATGAAACAGTATTGGACTTAGGCAGTAGCTTTATCTTTGCCTTGGTGCGTTTAATGCAGCCATGACAGTACATTGTGGCCTGGAAATCAGAGGCGAATTATGCGTGGAATTACGTATGCAGGATGGCTTGGCTTAATTCTTTCTGTCTCTCAGGAACGGAAAATGGCGATGCCTGCTTGGCGTCGAATAGGTATGGCCTGGGCAGTGGACACACGTTTGCTCCGGGCCTCTGTTCTACGTAATCGTGCTTCCAAGATTGTTTGATGAGCCACCAAGACCAGTGAGCGGATGGGGCCCTCCACCCACCATTCGGACACGCTTGCCACTTGGTGTCTGTATTCGGATGTTACTGTACTACTAACTATTACAGTATGTTGCTGTATAGTGGACCAAAGCTTCACTTGGTCGCATACCTCGTAACCTGTAATAACTTCGACCGGTAACGCTTGTAGGTAGATCTGCTACTGTAGGCAAGGTTGATAGACTGGACGGGGTGCATGTTGTGCCACGAGAGCACATCCACTTAGATAGGCATAATCAAGTCGGGTCGGAGTCCGATAAGTCCTAGCTAGGAATAGAGCTATGATGGTTGTTGTTAGTCCATGCCTCCTTCAGCCCCCTATGTACACAGAATGATGGTAATTTAGTTGCCTGTTCCCTACTCGAGTAATTGCTTGTATGGATATGTGATCATAATTTCGTCTAGGCAACGAAATATCGCAAAAACTACTTATAAAACTGGTATAAGACGATGAATTGTTTATGAGAGGGCTCGCAGGAAACCAAACGTTACTCTGCATCGGCGGCGAACAAAGGAAGAGATAAGATAAAGTCAAGGTAGTGTCACCGATTGCCAACAAAGAGCAGTAAAGCTTGTGCCAGCCCATCCATTCATCATCCGCTGTCCATTGACTCCATTCCATTGGCACAGCCATCGACACAGGCCAACAGTGCTCCCTACCCCCTCCAGCCCCGCCAGCGCTTTTTGTTCGGCCCACAAATTCTACCTCGTTAAGCCTGTCCAGGCTTAGTAGGAGCGTTTTCCCTCGCTGTTACAGCTGGCTGGCCGCTGCCGCCGCTACTGTTGGGAGCCGACCAAGTCTTTGCTCCTCCCTTTTCCACTCCCCCCGTTTCCCTCCACACCCGCTAGCCAGTTCTGCCAGCATACCATCCACACATCTTGTTGACCCGACACATCTCTTGGAACTCTACATCTTCCACAACATCTTCTCGTCGCTTGTGTAGTCAACCACATCGAGACACCACCGCCAACACCGCCCGTCCTCCTGTATAGCTCCGTCGATTTCCGTATCGTCTGAGCATCTACCGAAAATTTCTGTACTTTTCTTCTACTAATCTTTTTTCGTCACCTACGTAATCACAATGGAGGGTAAGCTCTCTCTTTCCATCTCCCCCTCTTGATCTATGATCCCGCCCAGTCTCGGGACTCGACGTGCTGCTCTCGCATCGTCGCGCTCGTTCCAAAATATCAATCGAATTGCGGTAGCTAACCCGTATCTCCATCATAGAGGAAGTTGCTGCTCTGGTTATCGACAATGGGTAAGGACCCGTCCTCGACCTCTTCACCGCATTCTCAGTCGCATGCCCCCTTTGTGAGGGTTGGGCGGAATTCCGAACACCACCCACATACCCATTCGCCACCAAGATTATAATATCGCACGAACACGGTGATATCGGATGTTGCTTAAGCTAACTAGTGCTTCAGTTCGGGTATGTGCAAGGCCGGTTTCGCCGGTGATGATGCTCCCCGAGCTGTTTTCCGTAAGTCTCCCCTACCCAGCCTCGCCCAACGGTTGCCCCGCTTGTGCCTTGCCAAGATGCGCCTCGCTTCTATCATCGAACAACTTGTCTTCTAACCTCTTCACATAGCGTCGATCGTCGGTCGTCCCCGTCATCATGGGTGAGTCTGCGCCCACCGCGTACTTTGGTCGTGGTTTTCCGCTATATTGGGGGCGTTAATTGACTCTCTGCAGTATCATGATTGGTATGGGTCAGAAGGACTCCTACGTTGGTGATGAGGCCCAGTCAAAGCGTGGTATCCTCACCCTACGCTATCCTATCGAGCACGGTGTCGTCACCAACTGGGACGACATGGAGAAGATTTGGCACCACACTTTCTACAACGAGCTACGTGTGGCTCCGGAGGAGCACCCCGTCCTGCTCACCGAGGCTCCCATCAACCCCAAGTCGAACCGTGAGAAGATGACACAGATCGTCTTCGAGACCTTCAACGCCCCCGCCTTCTACGTCTCCATCCAGGCCGTCCTGTCTCTGTACGCCTCCGGTCGTACCACTGGTATCGTGCTTGACTCTGGTGATGGTGTCACCCACGTTGTCCCCATCTACGAGGGTTTCGCTCTTCCTCACGCTATTGCCCGTGTTGACATGGCTGGTCGTGACTTGACCGACTACCTCATGAAGATTCTGGCTGAGCGTGGCTACACCTTCTCGACCACCGCCGAGCGAGAAATTGTCCGTGATATCAAGGAGAAGCTCTGCTACGTCGCTCTTGACTTCGAGCAGGAGATCCAGACTGCTGCCCAGAGCTCCAGCTTGGAGAAGTCGTACGAGCTTCCCGACGGTCAGGTTATCACCATCGGCAACGAGCGTTTCCGTGCTCCTGAGGCTCTCTTCCAACCTTCTGTTCTCGGTCTTGAGAGCGGCGGTATCCACGTCACCACCTTCAACTCCATCATGAAATGCGATGTCGATGTCCGAAAGGATCTTTACGGCAACATTGTCATGGTACGTTTTTCCGTGGCTAGCTCCCAGTTCGAATTATAGCATGTGCTAACGAATATAAATAGTCTGGTGGTACTACCATGTACCCCGGTCTCTCAGACCGTATGCAGAAGGAGATCACTGCCCTGGCCCCATCCTCGATGAAGGTCAAGATCATCGCTCCTCCCGAGCGAAAGTACTCCGTCTGGATCGGTGGTTCTATCTTGGCTTCTCTGTCTACCTTCCAGCAGATGTGGATTTCTAAGCAGGAGTACGATGAGAGCGGCCCTTCGATCGTACACCGCAAGTGCTTCTAAGGTATGCATACGAGCCGGTAGTCTCCCCCACGATCGGGCTAGCGTCTAACGATGCCGTTGGATTAGCTGTTGTGATGCTACACGCATAGATGCCCTCTGTGATGTCGCCGAAGCTTCGAGACACCGATGGTCGACTCGCAGCTCCTGCCGCTGTGAATGTATCCTAGACAAGCGCCTCACATCTACAAAAAGTTTCGGGGCATGGTAAAAAAGCGTTGCTGAAGCCGGAGACAAAAGAGAATATGAAGTGTTGTTTTTAGGGGGAGCCTTTTATGTTTGGCACGGAATGGAGTAGATAAATCCAGCCGAGGTTGATCATATATCTTCATGTTTCTGTTGTATGGCGTGCGTAGTATGAATTTCCAGCTGTAGTACAATAGGAGAGAGGCTCTGCCGTTTTCCGTAATAGCACACATAACTGAGCTCAAGCCAGTGAAGTGCGCCCTCCGAAGTGGATGTAAACGTGGATTGAGACGCAAGTTGGGGCTTGATATCACATATTCTCATTTCGTCATATTCTAGTATGCCCTTCTTTTCTATCGAGCACCACCGTATCAACAGAATCCCTATCTTTATTGGTCGTCTCAATTCCCTTCTCGGGGAGCTCTTCTTTTAACAAGATATCGGTCTCAGCCTCCTCCTCTCCCCCCTCCAAAACCTCCGCGTCAACAAGTTCCTTCTCCCCCTCGAGCTTGCGGTATTTTCTCCGGCTCTTCTTGGCGGAGCTGGCCTTCTTCTTGCGCTTGAACTCGCCCACCACGGACGACCGGCTGTCCTCGCCCCTGTTCAGGTCGTCGAGCTTGTCGGCCAGTAGCTGGCGCGCGATGGTGCGGTTCTGGCTGCGCGAGCGCGTCGCTTGGCATTTTATTACTAGGCCTGTGGGCAGGTGTTTGAGTTGGACCGCTGAGTTTGTTTTGTTCTGTGTAAGAGAGAGGGTTAGTTTGTTGGACTGGTGCTTGGAGCAGAAGGGTGGTGATGAATTGGGAATCGGCAAAAGGGATAGAGGGTGATAGGGGGAGAAAGAGAGGCACGCACGATCTTTTGCCCGCCTGGCCCGCTGCCTTTGAGGAACGATTCTTCTATTTCGTCCTCGGGTGGCGGCTTTGGGCGCGGCGGGAGGTTGCTGCTGCCGCTTTTCTGCAGTGGTGGGTTGTTCGTTGTGCTGAACTCGCGCCAGCGGGATGTGATGCTTCGGTGTATGCTGGATGTGTCTTTCCAGACTTGAATTCGCGGTATTACATTGTGGTGGTGCGACAGCGACAACGCTGTCTTATATGTAGTTGTTACTCGTAGGAGGTGGAAAGCTTTCGATGTCATGATTGTGGAAGCTGGAGCTGAGGAGTTCGTTGGAGGATCATGGTGTTAGATGTTGGAGGTGTTTATGTTAGTATTTATCGATGTTGGTACCTACCTGCTGCCTCTTTGCGTCATGGCAATACCAAGTATAGGGAGATATTTACGCCTTTTGATAATTGATTGATTATTTTAAGAATACAGTTTTACACAGAGAACATTGAAGATTATAGCTACTCGACATCACCAATTCACTGCTCCTCTTGGCTCTCTACCTATCCAGATGAATATACCTAGGTAGCGATTTACCTACCTCGCTGAAGCCGTAGGGCAGTACAGGGCAGAATACAGGGGTACAGCTTTGAGGTACACTACCCGCCCGCTAGCACCGAAACTTTAGCGCCTTAGCCAAGACATGGAACACTACCCCAGCGCCACAACGATTACCTACCCACAGGGGTTCACCTTCCAGGAGAGACCTCCCTTTTTTTTAATTTAGGTGCCTGGTTGGTCCCAGGCGGGTGAAATTTAGGTAATGGATCCGAGTGTCCGTCTCTGTCCAACTCCCAATTTTTAAACATTTATTATCCAATTGATCAATATCATAGGTATCATACCCACGGGCTATCCCGGTGAACAACGGCTCTTTCAGCAACTAGACTACGCCCATCACTCCTTTGCCGTTATCGACTCTGCGATTAAGCATACCTCCCTACTCGAGAAAGCCTGCCGCGATACCTCTCTTGTCTAATTATTTCCTCTTCGTCCTCGATTGGAAGAGAACGAGTTGCGCAAGAGATAAGACGCGACGGAACACGAAGGGAGAAACGATAGAAGAATAACGAATCGACAAAAGGGAAAAAGAAGACGAAAAAATGGAGTGGCGAACCAAGGAACCCGAGAACCAGTCCGTTCTCCAGCGCTTCGGTCGCTGGCTGTCTCTCAAGCAGTACCAAATCGAAGTCACGTTCGGCGTGTATATGTTTACGCCCACTGAGAAGTTCATCTTCTGTACGTATCATCTGGTATTTCTGTTCTTTTTGGGGCTGGTTTTATTACGGATGGATGGCTAACGACTATCCTGCGAAAAAAGGGTCCATCGTATTCCTACTCACCGCCATGGGCACCATCGCCATCACCCTCTACCTACCACAGCACATCCTCGTCATGATCAACCGCGCCTGGTTCTATGTGAACGGCAGCGAGAGCAGCGGCGTCTTCAGCTCGTCCACAGTCGTCGCGGCCGCCAAGAGCGCCCTCTCGCTCTCGGTCGAGTCCGTTGACTCCACCGATCCCGTCACTTTCACTGCCACAGAAGTCCTCCGCGAATTATGATGATGACGACGATGATGAACTTGAATAACTACAACCTACGACGAGGTAAAGAATTTGGCGTCCGATACGCCTGTTTTTTTTTTGCCTGTGTGAGGGATATGAGGCGGGCTTTAGCTTTCTGGCTGCTTGACGACGGGACGAATAATAATGTTTAATCAGCGTGCGAACATACACTTTATATAGTTTGTGAACTGCGCTCGGAGAACGCACGGCGGCGGCGGCGGGCGGGTTTGAGGATTAGCGCAACAAATCTGGTCTTTCCACAGTCAAACTCAGGCATAGATGGGCATCGGGTAAAACGCGGTCTTAGACGGAAGAGGCACGAGTGACTCCCTTACATGCGCCAGACGAAGTGCGCCTAGAATCTTAGACAGCTTCGAGATGCCGTTCCAGCCGAAGAAAAAGTGTAATAGACGATACGGCCATGTAAGACAACGAATTGATTTCATGCAATCATGTCTCGTTTTCGAGGATCCGGTATAATCTCAGTGAACTGTCGTCTCCTGCCACGGCGAGCTCGGTCGAGTCCACCTGTGGCCTCCACGCGAGCTGCAGAACGGGTTTTGCGAGGCAGAGCCTAGATCGGATTGCGCATGGTTAGCCGACATGCAACAGCTCAACATTGAATAGGGCTTAAAAGACTCATTAGCTTAGATAGGGGTGGGTCAGATTAACATACTCGGGCCGTAACGTGAAGCTCGAAACCGCCGCAAGGGAGGTCGCGTCCAGGGAGTGAATCGAGATCTTGCCGGCCTCGGTGCCGACGGCAAGGACGAGCCGTCCGTCTTTACCCGGGCGCGGGAGGAAGTCGATGGCCGTCACCGAATGCGCCTCCGCGATCGTCGCCGCGCACGCAATCTCCGCGCTCTCCCCGTCTCCCCGACGCCAGACCTTGACGCTCTTGTCGCGGCCCGCCGTGGCGAAAACGAGGGCGGCTTGGGACGAGGAGGGCGCCCAGGCCGCGTCGAGGATCATGCGCGTGTGGCCCTTTGGGTTCGCCTGGAGCCGCTTGTAGCTCGGCACTGCTGCTTCTTGGGTAGTATCCTTGTTGTTGCTGTTGCTGTCGCCGTTTTTGTCTCCTGTGTCTGAATCTCTTTCTTCTTCTTTCGTGCTCTGCTCTCGCTCGAACACGGCCCATTGCCGGTCGCGTCCGACGCTCAGGAGGTACCGGTCGTCGGACGAGAACCGGAGGCGCGTCGCCGTCAGCGAGTGCGCCGTCAGCGGCGGCTTGATCTCGGTCCACCGGCGCGTCTCGAAAATGCGAATGACAGCGTGGTTGAGCGAGCTCGCCTTGCACGCGCTCGCGACCAGGTCGCCGCCGTGGCTCACGGCCAGGCACGAAATCTCGTAGCCGTGCCCGTACAGCTTCTCCGCCTCGGGCCACAGCGTGTGCCGCGAGAGGCTGTCCTCGAGGGGCGGGTGGTCGATCTCGAGCGCCGACTTGCGCACCGTCGTCCCCGGGTCCAGCGCCTCGCGGTCCCCAGTCGTCTCGGGGTTCGCGCTGTTGTTTTCGATCTCGGCGTCGTCGTCTACCGCCTCGATCGCTTTGTTCGAGAGCCCTAGGACGGGCATGTTCGCGGCGTCGGGCATCGCGTCCACGGCTGCGCTGCCGCCGCTTATCCCGCAGAGGCGGCCGAGCAGCTTCGCGACGGCCTTCGGCTCGTCGAAGACGCGCATCAGCTTCTCGTCGGCGCCGGACACGAACTGCGAGCCTCCGAGGGTGTCGATGCAGTTCAGGTCATACCCGTGGATCTGCGGGCGCGCCATCTCGTGCCACGAATTGTTGCTGCTGCTGTCGTTATCGCCGTTGCGTTTCCAGCTCGCGTGCAGCCGCGTCGTCTGGTCGGAGCTCGTCGAGAGCAGGTAGTCGCCGTTCTTGGCCCAGGCTATCCCCGTCACGGCCCTCGTGTGCCCGCTGATGCCGATCTGCGGCGTCCACTGGTCCTCTTCCTTGTTGTAGTCCCATACGCGCCAGCTACCAGTCCGTCCGAGACAGGTCACTGACGTTCCGTCCGGCGACCATAGACCCGTCCAGAACCCGCCTGTGCTGCCCGTGGCCGTCGTAGCGCCTTTCTCCCTGCTGATCTCGCCCAGTCTGACGTTCGTCACCCAGATCCCGGACGACACATCCGCTTCCCATATCGCGAGGGTGTTGTCCGCCGATGTGGATAGTAGTTGCAGTCTCCCTGTTTCGGTACTCGCGTACCACTTCGCGCTGTATATCCAGTCGTCATGGCCGAGAAGCAAGGCCTCAAACGTAACGGTGAAGTCTCTCCCGCCGGCTTGGAGTCTATGGGCTTTGTTCGAGGGGGATTTCCCCGGTAAGTATGCGCCCAGGGACGGATCAGCGCCGTTGGCCACGGCAGCGGGTAACTCCTTGCCCTGGTGCAGTCTCCATAGGCGTATATACTTATCCTGGCTCGCGGATGCCAGGAGCAGATCGGATTCTGCGCCATCGCCCTCCTTCTTCTCCCACGTGAAATCCAGAGATCGGATCCAGCCCTCGTGGCCCGTTAGCGTAGCCTGCAGTTGAAACTCGGGGTTCGCGGTTGTCTCCGCGACGAAGATCTGGACAATGTCCCTCGTTCCCGCCGCGGCGAGGACGAGAGATTCCCCGTCCTCGTCGAGTGTGCTGAGAGCTATCGCTAGGGGGAAGAACTTGGGCTTGGGGGCAATGGTCTGTAACACCCGTGCTTCTTTCCCGTCGAAGACCCATATCTTAATCGACGCATCAGCAGCGCCCGTAGCGAAGATAGAAAGGTCTCTTCGTCTTGATGTTGTTGTTTTCCCCTCATGTAGAATTGATATGCAGTTGAGTGCCGCCGTATGCTCCTGCGCCGTCTGGATGCATCCCGTGACACTGCCATTCTCGGACAAAGCCCATATTTTCAGGGAGTTGTCGTCGGCGCCGCTGAGCAGGTATGTCTTCTGCTCATCGCCCTCACTTCTGAAAAGAAACTTGACGGCTTTCACCGTGTTCTTGTGTCCTGATAAAAGGCTCGTCACACCTCTCGGCTGTGAACCCTATTTGTTTCATATAGTTAGCCTAGATCCGTAAATGGTTTTGAAAGCTTGTGATTTTCTTTTTTGGTTCTGGACCATGAACCAACCCCTGGCTGTCGACGATGTACATACATGAGGCCGCCACAGGGCGATGTTGGAGTCGGCGCCGAAAGCCACCAGGCCATGGTGACTCCAGTCCGCCGCGGCAGTGTGTCTGTTGGCGCCCACAGATAGGTATTCGATCTCAGTACTTTCCTCACTCATATTCACCGAAATTCCCCTCTGATTTATTTATATTTGGTGAATTATAACCCCGTGATTCGGCCGTTGCTGGGAATTTTATGACTGGACAAGCTTTAGTTTCCGTCTTTGTGGCTGCCCGCGCTTCCTGATTGGATGAAAAGCTTCAAAAGCCTATCTTTCCCGCTGCTGGCAGCTGGGTAGAGCCGTCCACCAGCTGATACACTCTACCTTCTCTTTACACCTCTACCATGTATTAAACTCATTGTTGGCATTGCAAAGTTTCCATTTCTATGCAGGGTGGGGAGATCAGTATACGACTGCTCGCTCTTCTGTTACTCTCTTACGTTTTATAGGTCTACAAGATAGCACTACATGGTGATAAAAGGTATAGGTAGTCTCGATAGGTAGGTAGTAAGAAGGGTGAAGTATCTGAAGGTGTTGCTCAGGCCCTCGAAATATGCATGTGAGATTATGAAAGCCTGGCTCTATTCCCACCATTCAGAATGCTTACAAAGATGCCTCGAAAATGCATTAAGGTGGCTGACAAACCTTATACAGTGCTCCCCCAATTTCATGTGTTGCCTAACAGCCTTCCCCAACGAGCTTGAGAGTTCGGGATGGTTGCTGCATGCTACAGGGTCGGGTATAATCGAACGCATTTAAACTCGTCATAGCAATTTGAAATAGTTTCCTTCCTTGACTGATTGACCCAATGATGGAGCTCCAACTTGGTTCGACAAAGGGTGAACAGCGAAGAACTGCACTTCTCCAACGACTTGAACTGACGGCGATGCAGGCTATGATGATAGCCTTATATCAGGGATACCATCCCATGAAGCTCGAGATACTGCTGTTCTAGACCTATTGAAAGGCATTTCCTGTATGAAAAAAAAAAAACAATACTGTTTACTAAATACTGGGTATGACACGTTACTAAAGTAGCACCCCCTGCGAAGAGTAGGAGGACACATACTTAGGTATATATGTATGGATGTATGGGTTTGCTTGTTTGTCATTATGCAGACGGATCCCCCAAAATTCCCATTCGGGCTTAATTCCAGGGAGACCCCATTGTATCGGGAATTTTTTGATGCCGACTGTCACTCGAAAACATCACTAACCTGGGGTCATCATTCCATGGGTCGAGTTTGTTTGTCGTGCAGAGCCGTGTTCCGCCCTCATCTATCAAGGTTCAACTCAGAGCGCGCATTGTACCACGTCGATGATCTGATCACATTTACGAGCGCATAAAAAATATATGTCTCTTTGCCACCGTTAACCGCGCCATGCCGAGTACCACCAGGACACATACTTTTGCATGCGTTGAAGGGTGAGATTAGGTTTGCCAGATGTACCGGTAGGACATTTTTCCATGGTAGGGGTCCAGATTCTGTACGTATATTATCTTGTCAATATGATAAGCTTCTTACTGTAAGAGGCCAATCTCGCCAATGTCAAGTCTGACCAAAAAAAAGGGAAGAACGAAAGCAAACAAGGGGATGCTTGCAAGCCAATGGCGTGGATTTCATGTGGTGCAGGCAGGGGGTACGGTGTTGCATCTACACTATCCTATCCAAGCCAGTCTCGCCTGATCTGCATGCAGCACGCATGCGTCCATTGCGCCCAATGTCAAGGTAGTGCACTGTAGAGAAAGACACGTACCAGGGCAGGACTGGAGCAAAAGGAACTTACCTCGAGAGCTTTGAAAGCTCGTGTGGGTCAAGGTGGTTAGGCCCCTGAGAAATGAGTTCCACCTCACTTTGGTGCTTGACCGAAGCGGGAGTCTGGCATCACGTTCCAATTGTGTGGAAGGGGCTTGCATGTATTGTATATTAAGAACCAGAGGCGGGGAGTTGCGTTTTCAGGAACCAGGCAGACAGACGAATCCACAAGGCGAGCTGCGTGCGTCACCATGGTGTTCCGCCGTCAAGTTGTTATATGTTTTCGATAATGGTGGGTTGATCTTTCGTTTCAATCCACTTGCTAATTAATGATGCTTTGATATGGGGCCTACGTTAGATGCAGAGGGAGAAACATATGCGTGTCGCTCAATCAGGAAACTTACCTAGGTAGGTGGCAACAGGGTCAAAGGGTCATCGAAGAGACCCCCTCGCTTGACATTGATCCTCCCGCTGCAAGGCGACTCGGACCTCCCAGGAGGTCGGGGAATCCAGGGCAATTCACGGTGTGTTGTTACGATTCTGAGATATGGTTGGGTTGGCAATATTGTGTATAGGAGTCAGCATGACTGTTGGCGTAGGCAATAAAATGCTGCATGCTTGAGGAGGCTCTTATTAGATTCTCTAGCGAGTGCTACAATCTCCACCTCTCGCCAGGAACGCACGTTAAGGGGCCATGACGAAATCGACAAAGTGATACTTGACAGTCATCGAACACATCATACTGCAGAGAGAGCGCTGGGGTCGATAAATTCGCCGATTGCACGCAGAGCCCCGGAGACGCTGCTGATGTGCCGTCATCTGATATGATTCTGCATTCCCCGAACGGGCGTACCGTCTGTCATTTGTGACAGAATATTCGATCTTGTGTGGTGAATTACAACTCTTATTGCGTTATGCTTCTTAGTTCGTTCTCTGCTATACCCCGCCTAGAGCTCTTGGGAGGGAGTATTCACTTCCAACGGCCTGTATAAGTTTGTCTTGTATTGGGTATGTGTCTCCCAAAAGGGAGGGCGGAGGTACGAGGAGCGTTGTATGCATGAATAATTGATCAAAAGAGTGTCTCTTGATATCCGCGAGCCAGCCTATTTTGTCGAAGCTGAGGCGATTGAACCAATATGTGAATGGAGAGAGGTACCCCGATTGGCGTCTCGGAGGACCAGAAAACTCCACGGCGGGCACGGCATTAAGCCGGAAATCGCCTCGACAGCCGACATATGAATATTGATTGGGATGAACATGGTCTTGGCAAAGCTGCATTATTATGGCCTTAATCTATATAGAAGTCAGTACTATCTTTAACTACCCAGGTAGGTTGCCGGTGACCGATCGTGCCAGCGTGATGATGCTGGAAATGTGTTGGTCTTTAAAAGACAAGGAGGTCAAAATTCTTGATGACCGCCAGTTTCCGAGTTGTACAACCCCGTTCATGCTCTAATTCTCGCTCTTGCCTCCGACATAGTCGACTTTGGACTCGGAATTAATCAATTAGTTGGGCCTACAGTAGACTGGGGACGAACATGCCAGACTACAGCTCCACCGATTAGCTTGCATAAGGGTTTGACTGGCTTCTCAGTTCCCTATTCGCTATCCCTTGAATAAGATCTCAAGAGCGAGCATAGATATGCCGAGTCCGAGGAGGCCTTTCGATATATATACATTTACATTTGTATTCCTTATATTAGTGGCCGAAAGCCAGTTGGATGGAGTCCCGACCAAGGCAACGTCTGGGTGGCTAGACAATGCTGTCGGCAGCACCCGGAGTTACTCGATGTCAGTATTGCATAGATATTCAGGGTAGCCCACAGGAGCATTGGCCACTCCCTCCTGATTGTATTGTACTGCATCATAAACCCCTCTTGTGGATTCAAAGGAGGCAGATGAAGAGTGAGACGCTTGGAGGGTAGCATGTCCTATTCCATGTAATTAAAAAGAGGTTTGTGCATCTTCCTTGTTGCGATATGCAATTGCGATGGGTGATGTGGTCGAGGCGGAGAGGAACATACATGGTTTCGCACCCTTAGTGAGAAAAAGGGAATATTTTTCTACCCCTATTGGTCAGTTAATTTCAATGCAGCTCGCATAATCTCGTATAAATTCAATCAGAATGTGCTATATTTTAGAGTTGTCAGTGTTAGTATGTAAAATAGTTAATAAACAAGCTCGACCTCATGTTACTGCCTCCTGTCCATCCAAAGGATCTCGTGTCGCTACCTATAAATGAAATCTATAAACGACGATGGTCTTAGACTTTTCAGGCTGCTCATCGCGCTCCACGGAGCAAATTGATCATACCTGGAAGAGTAAATGGCAGACGTAGCTAAAACAGCTCTTACTATGTGAATATCCTTCGTACGAACATAAGACAATTCACATTGTAACCCACAGTACGGATATCAATATGAAGTTACGTTCAACGTATCGTTGTTTGATTGGAATATTTGGCTCATGCGCGGGGGAAGAGAAGAAGAAAAATAAAAAGGAAAAGAAAAGGAAAATAAACTTTTGTTAAAAAATTATAACTGAGTGGTATTAGTTAATTCACTTGCTGGTATGCTGTTGACAGTGCATCGGCCGATCTGTGATGTCGTATAAAGAGCCCTCAATGCAACTGCTAGGATAAGGTAGAGAGATTTGCGAGAGCAAGGTGGCCTAGTATAACTTGCTGTAGAATAAACGAGAGGACCAATATGACTGAACAAGGCGATGTCTTGCCTATTTTCTGATCATGTATCTTGATAGCGGTGACTCGACAAACGCAATATGGCGCTTACTGATGTATGGTGAAGATGGCAGATAATACCAAGTGCTTTCAGTCCTTGACGTAACGCCGGATAAGCTATTCCATGTTGAGATGGGAAGCGAAGAGCTTTCAATGTCATGTTCCACTATGCCGTACCGGTAGTGTTTGCATTGGTGGCGCAAACGATTGTGCGAACGACGATGCTGCTACGGGGCCGGACGAATGTAACATACCCAGCCTCAACCATGAATTCGTCTCTCCCTGTACAGCTATACCAACCAGTGTCGTGGTCGATAATGTTTACAAGCAATAGTAGAGTCCAAATTCCGGCCCGCCCAGTATGGTGCAGGATACTAGTTTCTGGCTTGGCGTTCTCGTTCGCCGTGGTCTTACGGTAGCCGCCAGTAGTTACTCACGTGGCCGACGAATTTCGTCAGGGGAGCCACCGCGGACCAAGTCGAGATCCCCGTTAGGCCCTTGGGGCTCGTGGGCGAGTCCGTAACCGGCAGCGTTTGCCCCATTATCTGCCGGGGGTGTTCGGAACACGAGACTGAGCTGGACGATGAAAGGTGGCGACCCCCGAACAAGCGAAGGGCACTCTCCAGCATCATCAGACGGAGCAACAAAGGCCATTGTAGTCAAGGATAAATCGAGCAATTGTGACTGTATGTCGATCCATTCTGTGTTGATTATAGAACAGAAAGCGGCGTGGAAGAATGTGGAAGAGCATACCAAGATGGGCCGGGTTAAGGTTAAGGCAGGTGGAGTTAGGTGCTTGCAGTGGTCAGGCGATGAACCCAGAGGAGAGGCGGGAGATGGTGAGGTGGGACCTAGGTGGTTCCATCATAGGTAGGTTCAGGACGGGGTGCAGCTTCCTCCACAAACGGAAAATGGTGCACCTCACCTTTTGGGTTTGTCATACCTTACCTAGAAAGACAACGTATGAAGAAAGTGGCTTTATGGAATACAAGATCTTGTGTACATAGTAGTGGTAATTTTTTCGGCAAACGAGTGGGTCACCTAAATAGTCTAGACCGTGAGGTCAGCATGAATCTTTGTGTAAGTAGACTTTGTAACACATTGCCATCTTTCTATGGCCCCTTTTTTTGCTGCTTGGTTGGAAATGGTATTGCATAGGATTAGATACCTCTCGAGTGATTGCGACGGAGAGACGCGTTCCTCGCGTACCAAGGCGGGTAGCAGAATGTGGAATAATCACTTTATAACGAACATTAGACTAAGGGGAACCCCCTGACTACTCGAGGTAGTGTAGATATCGGCTCACCTACCATGATGTAATGCCCCATGTGATTTTTCCCTTCCCGTTTTCTTTTTTTGTTTTGAACGCTTGGCTTGTGCTTCGTCAACGTGAGCCGACTGCTTGGTTTCGCTTCCCCCTTGGATAATAAGAATCTTCGATTGCTCTCCTATTGGACAATATTCACCAAGATCAATCGCTAAGCGAGCTTTAGTGCTGCGTCGAAAAATTAGGACAAAGACAGCATGTTGCTTTGTATGTTGGCGTGAAGTACTGGGAGAACTTTAGGGAGAAGGTCATCCTCTGGGTGGTCCATACAAACTTTAACCACGACTGGAACGCACATCAATTGCTCCGGAGTCATTCATCGTCTATCAATATAGATAAATCCGAACATACTGATTGTATACCGAGACAATCATGATAGCGATGAAGTGGTTCACTTTGAAGAATTGCCATCGAGATTCGAAGGCTGAAAAGAAAGTAGTATTTGTAAGTGTCTATGACCAGAGATGGCTGATTAATGATTGTGTCAAAGAAAAGCCATCCCATGAAAATCTGAGACGGTTCCTGACAAGAGTGGCTTCGGATAATCGGAATTGCTGTGAGATTATTACATAAATATGATGGCGCGCAGATAGCTAAATATTTATGGTAGCCAGTAATTCATGGTCAAAGTAGCGTAAACTGCCTCCAAAGCGGTGCATTAAGAATTGCATGGGAAGTATTACCAGCCTGTCAGTCTCCCACTACAGTAATCATCTACTAGTAATACCCAACTCGATGTATTATAACTGACGTATTAGCCTGCGTACATTGGCCATAGCAAACAATTCAGCGTGCTGACTCTCTTCAGTATAACTAAGTAGATTAATTATCAAACTCGAAAGTACTCACTCTTAAGTAAAGAGCCCCTTAGACTACCTATATTTGTCTGAATAATACTAAGATAAATAGACACATAGCTAGTTAAATAAATAGGAACTACATTTAATCAAGTAGTTTCACTTCTTGTATACTTGACATAGAAAAGTGGTAAGTAAAAAAGACATTGACAGAGTTAAGGCCCGCTGTATCCTTGCATGTGCGTTCTAACCCATGCATAAATTACTCTACGAATGGCATAACTCGTGGCGACTGACTGACCAGTTACACGCCCGTTAGTCACCTTCAAGGAATCGTCTTCATATTGGGCAAAGGTTGGGATTATTTAGAACATACCATCCCATCTATATTCTAAAAGAGAGCTTGGACCCAGAGAGTGATTAGTGAAGTGCGGGGGAGAATTGGTGGCGGAGAATAGGGAAATACAAAAAAAAAAAAAAAAAAAGCGAGGGGGCTGTAGATTGGTCTAGTAAGGATTCAACCAGCCATTTGTCCCCACTAGTATCCCCATTACGGGGAGAACAACGTGCTGTAGTATTTGGATAGGTACCACCTACATACATGATATAATTACAATGAGCATGTGTCTAGGCAGGTAATATCGATTCATATCGCAAAGAGCAATCGGCGTGGTGAACAATATCCCAAAGGCAGTAGTAGATAAATCTACCCAAGTTAAGGCAAATTGATTTACAGCTACCTAAGATACTACCCACACACATACCTACCTAAAGTACATGTACTGTATGCACATGCGTATTGAATAAAAATAGCAGAGCGTCACCTGACCATTAGACTGAGCAGGAGATCCGTCTCCATTAGACCATATAAGTTTCAAGAGTTGAGACGTCTGTAACTTACTGTACTATTTACATTTTAAATTGTTTGCAAACGCAAAACAGGGCTCCTGCGTCAGGGCATCAGAGCGTGGTGAACGTGAATGGCTGACTTGGAGACTTGGGAACACTTTGGTCAAATACTTCAGTGGTTAATCAACATGGATGAAAGAAAGGGGAGGGAAGGGAGAGTGTCAGAACAGAGTATGATAACAGGCTGGACAATTAGAAATGTTCAGAAGCCGGGAGCAAAGCGTGTTCAGGTTGCCTACCTAATTCCCAATTTGCGAATCGTTGTGCGCCGGGGCAGAGTCAAGGGCTAACGAACCCAAAGAGCCGGGACGAGAAACTTGAACAAATAAGTATGTACTGAGTAAGTTGTTATCAAAACATACAGTGTACATGTATAGGTACAGGTAGTATACTTAGTTGCCAGGGCTGGGATAAAACAACCATCTAGGTAGCTTGTCGTGCAGCCCCGCGTCTGCATGCCCAGGCACGAATTTCCTCTCGTGTGGGCAATGATGATCTCTTCATGCTTACCTAGTGCGCATCTTCAGTAGGACAAAAGCAACAGCACTTACCTACCTATCCAACCCCATCTGGCTCATTGCATTTGAGATCGATCGTGTTCTTTTTGGAATGCCTGCCATCAAGTAACCCACTTCCCCAGTCATCTAGGAGGCCAAGTGGATTTCTAGCACTTGCAATACATGGCAACGTAGTGAGTCTCGAGTGTGTTGAGAATTCCGTAAGCAATACACGCTACCTCGACGAGGCCGTGACTGGAACCCAATGGCGAAGGATTTTCCCCTTCCCCTGCAAGCAGAGAAAGAAAGCCACGGCAGCCGTTTGGGAAGCACTACAGGACATGGATTCATGCATCGACCCTAGCCTCTTACGACGCAGCATGGTCGTAGCAGATACGTCCGGATCAACCACTCATTGCCAGTAACACTCTGCAATCCTGGGGTGCTACTGTGCATCGCAAGAGGACAATGAGGAAATATCTAAGACCATCTTCTGTAATGTGTAAATGGCGTATACTCAGGTATGCCAGAGTCCCTGACACATTACCGTCGTTCCATCTTCAACGCCCGGCGACCTGGCTGTATAGACCACAGGATAGATGACGGGTAGCTGATTTTACTCATGCCTCAAGCAAGGAATACTGTCTGGCTAGGGTATTGTGTACCCAGGTAGTGTATGCATATAAGGTGAGTTTGAATGCATCCATCCCTGCCTGTCACGACTACTAGGGAGGTGTCTATTTGGTAGTAGGTTCCGGAGAGGTACTATATACAGTATATTGCCTAACCCTCATCAATTGTGTTTGAAAATAGATTGGCTCGACACTCTCGCCCACCTCTTCCAAACACAGCAATACATATAAGACTGGTGTTTGGCCGCACGCTGACGACGCGAACTCAGCTGCTCGCAAGTATTATTGGGTCGCCGAAGGACTTGCTATGTACGGTAGCTCCCGGTGATGAGACAGGGTACCTAGGTTGAACGCCTGAGGTTGAGGCTTAGATAGTTCACCTATTGTCAGGGTACCTACATAATGGTAGAAGCCATCGTCATTAGTCGATCAATATATAGGAGTGAAACCCTGCCTACAGTTTGATCTGGCAATCGTGCGTCTACCGCCTCTGGACCTGTTGAGGTTCGCACCTTACCGTGCATTGTCTGTCCTCCCGCGGCCGATACTGGTTCGACAGTTCAAAATGTTTCTGTGTTCTTTATTTTCATAGCCAGTCCTGCAGCGCCGGAATTGACGACGGCTGACAGGCATTCATGCCATCTTCGAAACGTGACGGAGGCACCAGAGAAACTCGAAGGTCGTCATTGCCTGTTCATCAACCTACACCCATTTCTTTCACCGCAGACGGGCTCTACAGTATGCCTCGCTTGCTCGTTCTTGTTGCAGTATGAATACATATGAATAATTAGAGGGACATGAAGGTTGGACCGGGGGGGGTATGCTACATGATTAGGTAGGTACACATATCTGCATGCCATTGTGTGCAACTTGAACTTTCGACTTTTCGCTGATGACCACCTGCACCAAGGTGCTGCAAGACCCAAGCTAGCCCCACTTCGGCGCAGGCGTGACCCAATAGGCGGCGATTACAGTTCAAGAATCAGTCGCCTGACCTGCAAGAAAGTAGCGAAACACATACGTAAAGTACCCCATTACCACATTACCACGGCGAGTCGTTAAACCTGCCCGGGCTAGAGTTATAGGTCTACTTCAGCGCCTACCTCACCTCCTTGCGTCCTTCGCCGCCTACTCCTGTAGGTACTTAGGCAGTACCACGGCCGCCGCAGTCCAGCATACAATACCGCAGTAGACACTCTTAGCTACCCCTCCTCGCGCGCTCTCTCTTCGCTCGTTGTCTACCTATCTGGAGAAAGCCAGGCAAATCTGACCTTCTTTTTATTCTTCTTACCCAGTCGGTAGTCTGTTGTCTTTCTGTGTGTCAGTCAGTCAATCTATCTACTGCTTGAGGTACCTATCAACTTGTTCCATTACCTTGCCTCGATTGATCCAAGGTAAGCTCCAATATTCTCCCACGCTTCTCTTCTCTTTCCAATCACCTAGGCATTGGATTCAGTAGACGTTCTGCTACCCCATCACCGAGTCCCGTCCCGCTGTGTTCTTGTCCACCTTCTGACACACCAACGACATAATTGGAACACTGTATTTGCCAGCCAGCCAGCTCTTCATCGAGTGAGTCTGTACGTGACTCATAGCTCGGCCGACCTGTCTTTCCCCTCTCCCTTGCCTTTTCACCGTGCTTTGCTTTACCCCTTGACACCACCTAGAGCACAGCCTTCTCCAGATGCATCCGCCAGTATACTTACCTGGAGCCTCATGGCACTTTGCTAACCGTAACCTGGATCCAGGATTATTAGCAGGCAGTATACCAGGACCTGTCCTCTCTACCGGCCGTCATAATAAGAGGTGAGTTGTACCAGCTTCATAACTGTTGGCTTTCGACCAGCCATAACACATATTACAACACCACTACGATCACCACGATCAATCCCACTAGTTTCCACGAGATGTGTTTATGCGGTCACGGTCACGGTCACGATCGTAATTATTACCAGCCGCTCTCCTGCAGCAGCACATCCAGTGCCCAGTGCTCGCATTAATCCCCCGTTCGTCTTTGCTGCCTCATCCTATTCACTTAAGAGCCAACAAAGTCAGACTGGGAGATATTCTGTCTGCCTACACTGTCCTTTGTTGCCATGATCTGTCATTCCTTTTTCTTCCATTGTGCTAGCATACCTGCACTTGTGGTGGCATCCTCGACGATGCCGTAGTAGACCGGTAGTCGATGGGTACCCAATTGGGTGTGTCCACCTGAGGAACACCTGAGGAACGCCTGAGGACGATACCTGGATACCTCCTACCACTACAGAGGTCCGGCTGCAGTTCCGTCGTTACTGGTAGAACTAGCACAGCCCACCCCAGTCTTGGTTCCGTCCCCCGTTGATTCTCATTCGAGCAGCTCACAATAGCTTGATCGGCCGGCCTGACCTGACCTCATTACCTAACTGGCCCCTTCCGCAAAGTCACGCTCGTCATCCTATCACTCCTCCATACAACCTAAACAACCCTGAAAACCCCGCCAGAATCCCTACCCAGCCTACCTCACATTCTTCTACTCGAACCTCTCTACCCACTAACCTGAACACAATACTCTTCTTCTTCTACTTCTCCAACGCCCATTTTTTTTGTTCTCTCTCTTCGATTTAGATAACGGGTCTTTGTAGTTGTTCTCTAACAAAACCCCCCAGTGCGTGCACGCGTTTCTTACCTGCCAAACCAACTTACCTGCCAACCTGATCGCCGTCCCCCACACGCCTTTGCATCGCAACCACGGCGCTGGCATTTTCACTCTTGTCATCCTTCTTTCACTGCCTTCTACTGCTATACCTATCGGCTCGTCTACACCATCCTCTAAGGCACGTAGACCGACCCACACAGCAGTCACATAGCCCACCCGTCAATTAAGTGCCGCCGACACACACAACCCGGCTGAATCCACCCATCCACTCATCGGTCATTGCCCACAACGGCGCCCGCAACTTCTCGGACGCTTCCCGCCTCTGCTTTCTGACCACTGGAGGCGATTTGGATCGTATTTCACGTAGTGCGTCCAAGGCTGATATCTTCTCACCATGTCGCAGAACCGCCCGACTGCGGCATTCAATTCGCTCCGCATGGGAGGTGAGCTCGAGCCACTAACCACCAACCCCTCCTCAATCCACCGTACTAAGACAGAATATAGAGGTCATTCGCGAAAAGGTCCAAGACGGCGTCACCGGCGAGACGAGGGACCTGCAATATACACAATGCAAAATCGTCGGCAATGGCTCGTTCGGTGTCGTCTTCCAGACAAAGTTATCGCCGTCAGGCGAGGACGCCGCTATCAAGCGCGTGCTTCAAGATAAGAGGTTCAAGGCAAGTCCAGAGTTCATGTTTGCCTACATCGGGTTTGTCGCTTGTTTGCTAAAACTTTGTGCAGAACAGAGAGCTTCAGATCATGCGCATCGTGCGACACCCCAACATCGTGCATCTCAAGGCCTTTTATTACTCCAATGGGGAGCGTGTGAGAATTGATCCAGTCCCGTTGTCGGTGAGATGGGTCTTCTAACAAATGAACAGAAGGATGAGGTTTACCTTAACCTTGTGCAGGAATTTGTGCCCGAGACGGTGTACCGCGCCTCGCGATTCTTCAACAAAATGAAGACAACTATGCCAATCCTCGAAGTCAAGCTGTATATTTACCAGCTATTCCGAGCTTTGGCCTACATTCACTCTCAAGGCATCTGCCACCGCGACATCAAGCCACAAAATCTCCTGCTTGACCCAAATACGGGAATACTCAAGCTTTGCGACTTCGGAAGCGCCAAGATTCTCGTCGAAAACGAGCCCAACGTATCCTATATCTGCTCTAGGTACTATAGAGCACCAGAATTGATCTTTGGCGCAACGAATTATACCACCAAAATAGGTAAGGAGTTCTTGTTTCGAGCATGAAGCACCTTTCTGACCCATACATAGATGTCTGGTCGACCGGTTGCGTGATGGCGGAATTGATGTTGGGTCAACCCTTATTCCCGGGAGAGTCTGGCATTGACCAGCTGGTGGAGATTATCAAAGTTCTTGGAACACCTACCAGAGAACAAATTCGAACTATGAATCCGAACTACATGGAGCACAAGTTTCCCCAAATCAAGCCTCACCCTTTTAGCAAGGTGTTCAGAAAGGCAGATGCAAATGCGCTCGACTTGATAGCAAAACTGCTAGAGTATACGCCGACCGAGCGTCTGAGTGCCGTTGATGCGATGGTACATCCCTTCTTCGATGAGCTGCGGGATCTAAACACAAAAGTTCCAGACTCGCGACACTCGAGTGGCCAACTGAGAGACTTACCCAGTCTTTTCGATTTTACCAAACATGGTGAGAAATATTTTGTCTTTAAAGGACTCCAAAGGTATGGCCTGAAGATTATACTGACAAAATGTCCCTAGAAATGTCGATCGCGCCGCATCTGAATCATAAACTAGTACCAGCGCACATCAGGCCAGCACTACTCAGCCGAGGAATCGATATCGACAACTTTACGCCAATGTCGAAGCAGGATATGATGGCGCGATTAGACTGAGCCAGACCTGACTGTGGCCTTGAATTTTTCTGATTACGCAGTATCGCCTGTATCGCTGTAGCCACATTTGCTCATTCGCCAGATTTGTATACGACATCAGCACCCACATCGGAGTTTTGAGCGCAGCATAGCCGAAAGAAAGCATTCTTCGTCTATCTTCATGCCCTTCTTACCTAGGTTTGTGATGATGAAGTATGAGGGGATCTGACTCGGGCAATTGGGAAGTAGGTAAATGTCACTATTCGTCTGGCAATTTCTAGGACGTCTGTTGGAGCCCTCGAGACTCCACAGCGCAACTCGATCTTGGCAGCTCGAGTGCGGAGGCGGGGACAACCGAAAGTACGATGCCTAGATCAGTGACTAGGACACGCAAGGCCCGCCCCGTGTTCTTGGTCTGTTTTCTGTGCATGGCTGAGACGGCATTTGCTTTACTATCTTGTTCGATTATTCGCTTTGTCCTTATGGTGGAACGACCATGAGGTGGTTGGATCCCGTTTATGTACCCCTGGGGATAGCCCTACATACATGTTGCAAGAGGGGTACTGTGGCGTATATTTTGTTCGATGAGAAGGCTACTGCCCGGCGTATGACCCAAGAGCATTGCGTGAGAGGGGTGCATTGATATTCCATTTGACAGGACTTGTCCACGTCGTTTTTGTTGCGAATATTCAGAGGTGCACCCTCGAGGGAAAATTCGGATACTCCAAAAGATTTCTTTGCATCAGACGGCATATTCCCACTCGACGCGAGTAGGAAGGGACAAAAGGGGGTAAAATACTTGGTCCGCTGTCTGATCAGACTCCCGGACATGCCAATGGGTCAACTGCTCGGCCGCAGCATGGTAAACAGAAGCAGTCTTCGCCCAAGAGAAACCGACATTATCATTTTCATTGCGGATTTTCCTGCGAGATATACCCAGTGACACGTAGCGGAATAAACAGTTGATATGGTTTGGTAAGGTAAAGGGTCACATCGTACGCTGCTCTTGAAAGTGTAAACTAGGACTTGATTGAGTTGTGTATATGTGTTGTAGGTTGTTGAAACGGTAGCGTACGTATATCGAAAACTACTGAAGAGGTAGGTACGATATGACGGTGTAAGAGTGTCCAGGTATAGAATCACTGTAAAGTGGGTCCGTGCACGGCGCGTCACGTCCAAGCTGGTAGGTACCTCTAGGCCACAGCTAGAGGTAGGTAGTCTTCAAATTGCGCTAGCAGCCACTGCCATCTACCTTGGGTACATCTCCTACGCCAGACCACAAATGAATATCTACAGCTTCGCCAACCATTGAAGCGCACCTGTCCACTCTTTATTCTATCCCATTCGGTGCACATGGCCGACTACGATCGTAGACAGCCCAGCGGTGGCGGCGGTGGCGGCTACAACAGTCGCAAGAGACGATATAGAGGTGAGTTTCTCGTTGTTTGAAGCTGAGGCTATATCTAGCAGCTCATTCATGCTGGTGCCGTACCTCGCCGTTCATAGATAAACGCCTGGACCGAACAGCTACTGACGCGACCGTTTTAGATGACGATGAGTATGACCGCCGACCGCAACGCCGGCGCTACGACGCGCCTCTGCCTGTTCGCATACGAAAGCAGCTTCTGGGTCTAGCGGAATCTCCCCTCCGCCGGTGGCACGAGGAAGTGCAGTCCATTGCGCAGGTCATTGCCGACGGCCACGACGACCAAGAGCTACAGACCAGCTTTCTGGACCTGGTGCCACAGATGGTGCTCGAGCAGCCACTCAAGATCCCCTTCGTTGCTGCAGTAGTGCTGGTCGTCAACTCGCTGAAGCCAGAGATCCTCGACACGTTGCTTGCGCGCATCACCTCTGCGACCGAGGAGAGAGTCAAGGAGGGCGAGTGGCGCGATGTGAAGCTGTATCTTAAGTTCCTCGCATGTCTGCAGAGCTGCCTGGAGGGCGACGGCTTGTTCTCGGTGCTCGACGGGTTATTTAGCCGCGCTGTTGATCTACAAACCGCAAGTTCGGATGATGTAAGTCTAACACCTACTCTCTTGCTATGCCAACCTCATCCCGCTCACGAGAACTCTTCAGACTATCGGAACGGAACTCGTTAAAATCATCCTACTTACGATTCCCTACATCCTAGCTGCCGCGCCTTCTCAGCAGTCGCAGCAGAAAGCTGCCGAGCTTATGGACAAAACTGACATCATCGCGTCTGAGCCTCACGCATTGCAAGTTCTCATTGATCCATATCATACCGATAAGGAGACCGAGAGTCCGGCAGCCAATATGAGTCTCATTGGTCTGCTTCAGAAGCAGCTTCAGAATGAAGCCGCCAACAGCTGGCCCCTGTCGTGCCTACCAAGACCGTGGTCTATGCCGCTTGAGGAGATAGAGCAACAAGAAAAGCTGGACAATGCTCAAAAGCATACCCTGCCAAGTATATCTCTTCCGGACAAGGTGACCACTGGGCCGCGGCCTTTGTTCCCTGAGATATACTACTCGGTATACATTCAACAAGAGGTCGAATCTGTCCCCCCCGTCAGCTCTATCGCGTCATCCTTAATTCGAGATGCTTTGCTCGACACCATCAATGTTCTACACTTCAACCGCAATATCACGGCCCGCTTCCTAATTGACGCCGATTGCTACTTTGCTCCGGGTACGTTTATCAAGCGTGCAACCCCATTTGATCGGCTTCGTAACGTGGATGGCGATCGGTCCTCTTGGAAGCCGGAAGATGTCGCCGTTGATGCTGTCTTCTCGCAGCTCTTCCAGCTTCCCATCCCAGAACACAAGATGGTCTATTACCACTCAGTATTAACCGAAGCCTGCAAGATTGCGCCGGCAGCCATCGCTCCAAGCTTGGGCCGTGCTATTCGTTACTGTTATCAAAACACCCATCAATTTGATCTTGAACTCAACTATCGTTTTCTGGACTGGTTCACTCATCACCTGAGTAATTTTGGGTTTATGTGGAAGTGGGCCGAGTGGGTTGAGGATGTCGAGCTGCCTGACTTGCATCCTCGCAAATCGTTCATCCTAGGTGCATTGGACAAAGAAATTCGTCTGAGTTTCGCCCAACGTATTAAGGGGACATTACCCGAACCGTATCAAGCCTTGATTGGCCCCGAAAAAGAACAAGACACTCCCGAGTTCAAGTTCAACAACGAACGTAAGCAATGACTCACTCCAGTGACTTACACCCCGTTAACAACAGACTGTAGACACACCTTTCTCCGCCGAGGGCAAAGAGCTTGCCGCCCTCCTCAAGCGCAAGGCTCCAGATGAAGAGATCCAACAAGTAATTGACCGCATTCACTCGGTCGCGCTTGACCAGGCTATCGACCCCACTGTCACGAGCACAGACATTTTCATGACAGCCGTATGCTGGGTGGGCTCCAAGTCGCTCTCTCACGTTCTCGCCTGTATTGAACGAACTAAGGATAGACTACTCGACGCTGGAGCGGCGTCAGAGGCAGCAAGGGCGCAGATCATCACAGCCGTCATGAATTATTGGTCATCCCACCCCGGCGTCGCAATCAGTATCATTGAAAAGCTGCTGAACTATTCTATTGTTACACCAAGCGCTGTCATTGACTGGGCTCTGGTGGGAGATCGCGCCGGCCCCTACGGACAGGCATTGAGCAAAGCGTGGGTATTCGAGCTGGTGTTCAATACCGTCGTCAAGGTGACGGGAAGGCTCCGCCAGGTCGTGAAAAGCGGCGTCAAAGAAGGGGTGCAGGAGGAGATAGCGGCCATGCGCGAGCTCTTCAAGAACATGGACGACGCGTTGATCAGCTGGGCACAGGGGACCAAGGATCAGCTCATGGATCCAATCGTCTCTGATGGGGGCGACGATCTCGTCAAGCGGTGGGGGGGGAGATGGCTCAGGGTCTTCCGGCGGCGGTCGGCCATCGAAGAGGCCTTCTTGAATGAGAATGAGAACCAGACGTCGGCGTAGGTTGTATAATAATCAAAACCATACCCTACCCCTCCGGTCCAGTCACTTCACCGAGCTGTATATCAGTCAGGTCGAGCGATGGCACACGATGATGCTGGGCACCAATCTTCCTTGATGTACATTAATCTTTTATTTTTGGTACCGGATTTGGTGCGTGTACTCAAGTTCTCAACCACGGCAAAAGTTAAGGGAGGCTTTCTGTCAGTCTGTGGAACCGTCGTGCACGGTGCTGAAGGCCACGATGCGTGGACACACTCTCCTAGTATCGGTTTGGAAATAGAATGAATATTATTCCTAGACAGCATCTGCTTATATGTAATGCTGTCCACGATTATCCTTATCCCATTACGATGCCATGTATTACTACTACTGGTAGATGTATACTTCCTGCCCCTATTTCTTCCGTCCCCTATATTTAGGCCGAGATAGAATAGGATCCTTTGTTAAGGATTATTGCTGCATAGCTAAGTCTCAAGTAAGGGAAGGCAAAGCAACAAATTTGATGTTGTGAGAGTCTTTTTTGAATTGTTATCGTTACACTTTATTCTACAAACTACCGTCTAATGGCAGTCCATCGCGCCATCATACGTCAACGCCAGACTTTCCCATCCCTGTCGAATCCATAGCTCCTTTTTAGTTTGGTTGGTTGGTCCTCGGAATTTGGATTTGAGGACTTGTTGTTGCTGTTGGTATGTATATAGTGTACATATTCCTCGCGTTCTTCCTCTCGCGCGCGGCGTCTTCTTGTTTCATTTTGGGAGATGAGTAGTGGTGTTGTGGTGTTGTGAGTATTCTCCAAGACCTTTTACTAGTAGAGAGGAGAGAGTAATCTGAAAGAAGAAAAAGTAAGCTAGTTTTCCTTGTTGTTCTGGTATTGGCAGGTCGAGCTTACCTGATGATGGAGGGACGAGGGTCACTGCGGGTGTAGCCTGTTCACGGAGATTCTGGTTAGGATATTGACGGCCATGCGCTGAGACAACGTTCGACGAGGGGTATAGAGATGTAGAAGACCAGGACTTGAGGATCAAGGTAGGGTTGGAATTGCAGTATCTGAAAGAGGGGGGCTCGAATCGTACCGAGATAGAGGATCAAGGGCAGGTAGCCGCTATCAACAATGTTAGATGACGGGAACTTTGTTCTATTTGGGGGCTTCTTTTTGTTGACTTACTAGTGCATGGCGATTTTTGAAACCTCGATGATCTTGCCGATGCGCTCCTGTGAGAAGGACCGTGGTGAGCTTCTATATCAAGGTCAATATGTAATGGGGAATGCGCACCTTGGACTCTTCTGAAAGGGCGAACATGGTGGGCGATGTGGTTGCTTTCCTTCTCAAGAAGATGACTGATTGAACGTATGGTCGTCTGAGAGGTTGTTGTTGTGGGTTGTGATGTTGAGGCACTGCGAGAGCAGAGGGTCGTTGGCGCGTACAAAAAGATGACGAGCTTCGAGATGCTATTCTCGATCCTCTCAAAAATTCGGCCTTTGATAGGCATACAGAGTCATAGAGCAGGTACGTACCCAGGTAACCCAGCTCCGGGCTTATGAGCCTGACAGTTGGCGACACTTGAGACGCCGGGCTGTCAGGACGTAATCGATTAGATACATGTAGACAGCTTGGCTTGGCGAGAGCTCCAGAAAAGCCGACGAGCTAGATGATCTAGACTTGAGCTTGGCACTACCTATCGCCCATCGTGTCGCGTGAACGCATTATTGACTACTATTTTTTGCTACGACACAATTCACATAGAACAAACTCCCAAGATGTCGGGCGCAAAGCATTGGTAAGTCAAAAGACCCCTTTCTTTTCTTCTACCAACGTCAACAGCTTGTACTAATCAATACAACCCCTTTCCGCAGGGAGCAGGATAAAGAAGCCACCGTCTACGTCGGCAACATCGACGAACGCGCCACGGATGCCCTGGTGTGGGAGCTGATGGTCCAGGCGGGCCCCGTCGTCAACGTGCACCTGCCCAAGGACCGCGTCACGCAGTCGCACCAGGGGTTCGGCTTCGTCGAATTCAACGGAGAGGTCGACGCCGACTACGCCGCCAAGGTCATGAACGGCATCCGCCTGTACGGCAAGGCCCTGCGCGTCAACAAGGCCTCGGCCGACAAGCAGAAGCCCCTCGAGATCGGCGCCGAGCTGTTCATCGGCAACCTCGACCCCATGGTCGACGAGAAGATCCTCTACGACACCTTCAGCCGCTTTGGTACCCTCATCGCCCCGCCCAAGGTCGCCCGCGACGACAACGGCCTCAGCAAGGGTTACGGCTTCGTCAGCTACAGCAGCTTCGAGGCCAGCGATGACGCCATCAACAACATGAATGGCCAGTTCCTCATGAACAAGGACGTCAGCGTCCAGTACGCCTACAAGAAGGACGGCAAGGGTGAGCGCCACGGAGACGAGGCCGAACGTATGCTCGCTGCCCAGGCGAAGAAGCACAACGTCTCCATCGAGGCCCAGCCTATGCCGCCTGCTCTCCTCCAGACCATGACTCCGGCCGCACCTGCACCGCCTGCTGCCGCCGCGGCCGCCGTGCCGCCTGTCATGGCTACCGGTGGATTCGACCCGGCCATGGCCGCCGGTATGCCTCCCCCACGGCCCATGGCTTTCGCCTCACATGGTGGTCAACGCGGGCCTCCCCATCCGCCCTTTGCCGGCATGCCACCTCCAGGCGCTGGCCGATCACATGCACATACACAGGCCCAGGCCCTTCCGCCTGCGCCGTCGGGTCTGCCAGCACGGCCACCACCTGCTCAAGGCGGCTATGGCAGCCCTGCCGATTTTCATCCAGGGAACTTCCGGGGTCCCGTTCCACCCCCGGGCTTTGCGCCGCCTGGTAACGCTCCTCCTCCAGCACCACCAGGGTTTACCCCCGGTTACGGTCGCTGAAAAGAGATCCGGGATATCGGCAATGCAATTTATCAGGTAGCTATGATTTGACCCTCTACACTCAAAGTTGGGTCTACAGAATGAAGATAGCGTGACAGCCGAGAACACAACGCGCCTCCCAAGTCGTTGAGAGTAACAACCAATTAGAGAGGACGCACAGTCACGAGCCGCTCTGCAAATGAATAGGCCAGGGATTTAGGATCATGGCTCGATGGCCAGCACAGTTGAGATGTGTGACACAAAAACGATCAATGAAGTAGGTCAAAGACACCAGCACCTCCACCACGATCAGAAGGTGACTAATGTTGCTACGGTGTTGTCTTCAGCATTACGAATGTACTAGTAGGCGCAGGTGTATTCTACGGGGGAAGGAGTTAACAGCATAGATTGGCTGTGAACACTACTATCACGAGCTTCACTTTGGAAATGCTCTTGTGGCACTTAGATACCCAATACACAGACTTTCAGTATGAGCCCAACGTCGTCAATCAACTGTGTACGTACCCCCGTTAGTTCTTGATTGCTCGAGATGCGTACTCCACGCATGCAGTCAGGTTCATTCGGTCAAATGTTATTTCATGCCCGTTATTTCTCCGACCGGGGTTCTATCTACATACTGCACTTGCTTGCCTGGGGAGGGGTTCCCCCGACGTGGACAGGGGGCGGACAAACTTACGTTGAGCGTCGGTTGCTTACCGGGAAAAACCTTGTCCGTGGTTTTTTCGTTCGTTTGAGGAACATGACTGTCAGCCTGCTCATTATGATACATGCGGTTCTGAACTCTCGTTTCGTCGACCTGCCTGCCTGCCTGCCGGTGATGGTCTTTAGTCCTTGGGCGTCCAATTATCTCAGTACCTAGTAGCGTAGTATGTTCTAGCCATTACTTATGTGATCTACAGTATACCTACACCGACATGGTTCCATTCTGCAGTCGTCATGCAAAGACTCAGCCATTCTCTCGGCAGGATGAGGCAGGTTGGTAAGGGCGGTATAGTATTCTGGGGAGAGGGTGAGGGGGCAGGGGAGGAAGAAAGGTCAAACAGGGCGGGGGACTGCGGCATACATCGTCGGCCTCTTCCTCTTCTGCTCTCTCACTTCACCGGTTCGATACACACCCTCTCATCTCCTCTATCAGTACTGTAAGTAAGATATATATATATGTACGGTACTATGTGCGAACGCCTGTAGGGACGAACGAACGAACGTGTGCGTATATGTGCGGTGGATGGGATAGGCATGTATGTATGGTATGTATGTATACTTCATGTATGGATCAGCTGGGGAGGACCCTTGAACGAAGCCTGACCGCCAACGTTACACGCATGATATGCGCCATGGCATGGCACGGCATGGCATAGGCAGGCAAAGTTGGAGTAGCTAAGATAGCTCTACCGTATCTCACCTCACCTCGACTCGGGCTCTACGCAAACAAACAGAAATGCCGATTTGACTTCTGCCGGGATGCACATGTCCGTTTACGGGTTTTGTTGCCTGTCTACCTTGTTGTATTGCTAACTGGTTGACTATGTGATGAAGATTCTGACCTCGGGAAAGAAGGAAGAGAGGAGAGGAAAAAACAAAACAAAATGCTACTTGGTGTGACGGGACGATAGTCGGTGTGTATAGAACGTCAACGTATACCTACTTCATAGTCTACACCTACATGTAGATACCTATATTAATATAACGCTTTTGATACGAGTGGGTAGCCTTTTCGCTTTTCCTTGATCTCGGCCGTTAACCGTCTATCCACCCATTATACGAGCAGAAGATAGTGTAATAAGTTATGCAATGGAATGATACAGTACAGTACCATATGGAAGCCATGGAAGAAGTAAGTATATAATTAGCAACGCACGTGGGTATCTCATTTCACACATGGTTATTAGCATCTCGTTTATGTTTCGTTTTCGTTTCGTTTGTTCGCGTGTTGTACTGTATGTACGCAACGTACCACGACACCTGATGATGATTTTCCCTACACTATCTCGCTTAACGCCAGGTGGATGGCCGGATGGATGGATGATGCTGATGATGATGGAGTTATGATGGAAAATTGAGAGAACGAGGGAATGATGGATGATGCATCATGTTGTACATAGTACTGTGCATGCAGTAAGGTGTCCACGGGCCGTCGTCGACCAGGGAAGAGAAGAACGGTGACTGACGGTTTACGATGATGGTAGGAGGATCAAATAAAATTCGAATGAACCTGGACTTTCGTTATTTTCCCCTTGTCGATTCCATTATTCGGGCTTCAGCTTTTTTCAACTTCGCAGGGACCTGCCCCTCCGAGATAACACACCCATGCTCTCTTCACCTGTTTTCCCTTTCTTTCTTACCCCCCCATGTCCATCCCGTCCCAAGGTCCCCCGTTCTGCTGAAAGGAGTCGCATCCCTGCCCATATCACCTCGCTGGATACACACCGCCTTGCCTATACTGGGGTTTACACTCTCGACCCTGTCAGCCCCATTCCAGACCCTCGGGACCGTCAGCATTACCGTGCCTTTTCTCCATGTTTTTTTGCTGTTGGAGTATGTATGTACGCTGGTACATTACAGCAGGTCGTGTAGCGTAGCGTATGTAGCTTATTACCCGAGTGGAGTAGACAGTCTGTCAGAAAGAAGCTTACCGGTGTGAATCTGACACCATGCTTGGAACAACAGTAGATTGCGAGGTCTGCTCAGGTTTGAGTACACTACGTATATTAAAATGCTACCGTAGAGTTTCTTTGTTCTTTGTTCTTGTCTGTTTGATGTTGCAGTTGACTGCGGTGTGTATAATGTACAGATGGATGAGCTATACGGCTACTGTATACTAAGATTTCGGGTCGGGAGCTTCCTGGCCGGGTAAGTATTCCTGGGCAAGTGTATTGAAGAATCCTTTGTTTAACACTATGTAGCTAGTCTAGGGTCTTGGAGACGTTTCTGCCCAATACTATTTTTAGATCTGGTAGATGACTGTTTTACTCAGCTCTAGCCAATACCCGAATACATTACATTACGTATGGCAAAAGGCCATGATGAACGCTATGCTTTCGAGCTACATATGCTTCTGTTCTTCTCCCATGCAGATTGTGTCTGTCGGTCAAAGGTGAGATATGCAGAAGCGTAGTGAACGGGTACTCATGCTGGGTCAACTGCAAGACAATCCTACTGTAGCAGGCAGGGACTTCTTACGTCGCATTCGTCTCCGTTGAACCTTGCGTCACATAATCATATCAGTGCATGGTGTTCCGTCGTAGAGCAGCCAGGGTAGCGAGCGACGACCCTGTCATCGCGATTGCGACGAGCTATCAGCTCCTCTGAGATCGGTACGGATGGGTAGGTGTGTTGCTGTACTGTTACTACGTAAGTACAGTAGTATAGGTATGGGTTTGGTAGGCTGCGTACATACAGAAACGAATGAAACTCTGGGGTGACTTCAAGATTGCCGAAGTGTTCATCTACATAGGATGGATAGGTAACTGATATTACACAATAGAATATAGGTTAAATAGGGTAATAGGCGACCTACGAAAATAACAACCGTTTTTTTTTTCTTAAAACAAGCTAATTAAAAACGCTCTGTATATCAAATTGCAAATGCCGTTCCACTACCTTGGTGCTGATATTGTAGGTATTATATTACTTTGGCTCATTTCCCCATGGTCAGAGTTTCCCTGCATCTCTCGGCCTTAGTAGTGGCTAATACCACCTACCAGACCACACACTCACCTTCTCTCGGCGTGGGGGGTTCTGACACCAATATTTTCTTACTTACTTACTCACATGCTGTCACCGCCGGGCGCCGGTGCCAAACCAGCCAGTAACGGCCACAATAAGTGTCTGACTTTACCTTAGCTCCCGGCGTCTCCCATCCGGAAGAGAAGCCGGTACATGTGGTGTTCCACGGGCATGGGCAGTCAAATGCGACCTTTCGCAGGGTCTAGACATGCGAAGGTGTGTGTGTGTGTTTCTAGATGCAGTGTGGAGGGTTGGAGAGTGGATATGAGGAGGGGAAGGATTAGAAGAGCAACGCTTTCTGGGCATAGGTACCTAGTATTCAAACAGAAAGTGTTTGGTGATACCTAATCTCAATGAAGGCGTGGCATACTGTAAATAGGTAGGTATCGTAGCATGATTGACGAAAACGCTGCGCGCGGCTGGGTTCAGCCCCAGATCTCGATACGAACGGGTAACGAACGGGTAACGAACGAACGAATAAATGAACAAACGGTATTGCGTACTGCATCTACAATCGCTCAATGCATGGAATCTTCTCAAACAATTCACTGCAGCTCGGGTGATGCCATACCATGTCCATGCCGTAATTAGGTAGGATAAGGGGTTTGTTCGGCTCAGCTTGTTTGATTGCATCATGCCTTGAGGCTGTTTCGAACCGTTATTACCATTATGTTATACTACCTACCTATATTATCTCACCGGTATTTTTTTCTGACCCCTCCGCCATGGATCATGGTCATGGATCCTGGGATGGTAGATCGTGAGAGAGGGGGTTTCCTAGCACGTGCGTGCGCCTCCGTACGATCTGTCAAAAAACCTTCTGCCTCGCAGCCGCGAGTGGCGACGGGATTTCAAGCCGCTTGCACGAGCAGCCGGGCTCCTGGGTCTACTCTGCATCACAAGTGCTAAGTAAGGCATGCGCGTAACGCGGAACTCGATCCCGCTGTAGAAACGTCTCGTGGGGGGCTGGGATTGCGACGAATCCATGGACGAGCGGAGGGGAGCCGGTGCAGGAGATGAGGCAGGCTGTGATCGATCTGGATCTTGGAAAATACGATTCAGGTCTAACTATCATGTTACAATGTCTATCTAGGCATGTCGGTGTGCTCTTTGTCTGCTAGGAGAGGTCATGCGATATAGGAGCTCATCCTCCGCTCATCAGTGGATTTCCTCGGCATCTTGCTTCAAAAGATATCGAAGTCGGCACAGGCTCCCGGTTCCCGGAGAGTCTGTTAGCTTCGTTTACCAAAAGTTAGCGTCCTGTATATACACTTAGCATCGCGTTGTGCCTTGTATTTGAGCACGTGTGGACATTTACATACAGGTTCACGGGGGAGGATTTTCTGATAGGGTGACAAATTGAAATAGCTTCCAGCCTGAACCTATCAAGGCAAAAGCCGAAGTTATATGGGGATTAGAAGGGAGCTAAACCAAGATCTGCGTTTCGACTCCCCCCTCGTCCAATACCAGCCCGTTACATATCGGAATCCGATGACATATGTTTCGTTTTAGTGTAAGAAGTTTGAAATAAGTTTAGGTAAGCAGTACGTGATTTGTTTAACATTACAGCCTGCTGTCGACTGGAATATCTGTGCGGAAAATAGGGCTATGCTGTTGGTAAGGCCGCATCTTGCTTGCTGCTGCATGCATGCAGGTGGCATAGAGGCACAGACGCTACGTTATAGAGCATATAAATCGCCCGTTTTGGGAAAACTTGCGAAGAAGCAAACCGGGTACACGGAGTTGATGTAGTATGGGGAGGCGCGAAGGGAGAGGAGTATAAATGACACGTTATGTTCCCTCGGGGAACAAGCTTAAATGGGAGGGGAAATGTGACGATGGAAGAAGCATGACGAAGAGGGGGGGAAGGAGAGCGACAGCGATAGGGAATGAGAGAGAGAGAGCCTCAACAGATAGACAAGGAGAAACATCACTGCGCCCTCCAAGCCCCTATCCCAAACCACTGGGTCAGATTTCGAGAGGGGATTCGACTGTACTTAGTAAGAGAACCTCCTGGATAGTCTCACGATTGCGCACTGCAAGATCGAGTTACGCCGCATCAAGCCACTAGTCGATCCGGCACGTATGTTGCCCGAGGATTAGTTGCCGCCGACCTGCCTACTACAGCTAGGGAAATCAATGGTCGAGGACTACTTACCTGTTTTACGGCATCTCATACGCTCGAAGAGGGGATTCTGTGTGATGGGAGTATTTGTGTCTTTGTCTCGGGAGTACAAGGTGCAAATGCGACCGCGATGGTGGCGGTGGCGGCGAGTCGGGTGTTGCAGTGCCTGTACTACTATATCGGCAGTGCAGTATCCGACGCGCTGGTGTCGTGGAGGTGTAGAGATAGTGTAGATGGTTATGATGTAAGCAAGCAAGTAAGTGAAATAATAATACTTGCTTGGATAGATCGGAAGAGAACTGTGTAAGGGGGTTGACTGATACACTATACACACACCTCCCTACTGTAGCTACCAACCTTACTCTACCGAGGCCTGTCCTGCTGTGATTCCGCAGCTGGTACACTAACGCTGGTGCTCTGTGTATGTTCGGCGTTTACCGTGTTCTGGGGCAATAAGCCAAGCATGAATATGACAGCGGCAATTACTTGATGCCGTGGAGGCCTTTCGTCTACCAAGTACAGGTGGAGATTGTAATGTAGGGCTGGGCGAGCTTGCTCTCAGGCGCACCTCAGGTCTGGCTTGTCTGACTAAATCACCGAGTGAACCAGAGTAGGCGGGCAGCGTATTATGCGGGGTTTTGTCTCACCGTCTCTCTGATCGCTGTCTGGACCAAGTGAATACTCCCCAGGCAGATGGTAAGTCAGTAGTACAAACCTGTCATGTCAATGCTTACATGAGAATCTTACTTAGTTTACCAACCCGGCAGACAGAACAATGTCTTACGCTTACTCCGGGGTTGAGATACTGTTTCGGGATATTGTCTCCTTGGGATTACTCTACAAGGCAGCCCACCGCCAAGTTCCTGCATGGTTCAATTCAGTCCTGTTGATCGGAGCGCGTACCTTGCAGATAGGCAGTCAGACAGAGGGCCACCCAGATCGACCGTAGCAGGTCGCTAACAGCGGCGACGGCGCGAAGATTTGGAAGCAAGGGATGCGAATACCAGGTAATAGGTAGGCAATTTTGTCTTGGATTGGTGGGGAATTCTGTATGTACTGTAGGTTATGAAAATTCGTTTTCGCTTCTCGCGCCCCAGGTTCAGCTGAGGTTTGGTTCGCCACGCGCGGGTGGTGTTTACTTAGCAGCAATAGAACTGAATCCCTGAATTATTATATGTAATCACTTATATGGGTAGTACAGCATAATGGCACGCCGTGTGGCTTCAGATAAGGTGCCGGCTTTCCTGGTGTACAAGAGTTCTGCTAAGCTTGTGGCACTCACACCTGAAGTAGCTGAGAGACTGAATGCATTTCAGGCAATAAGAACCTTAAAATTGTGTTCTTTGATTCATACTAGGTTATTTTGAGAACATTTAAGTCGCTGCAGTGGTTAACACATTCCTACTCCCATTATGAGCATGGAATATATAGAAGCGCTGTATAAGCGCTGTAGTGTATACTCGTTCTCTAGAGCGAAGAACGATCGTGACGCCATCACTGGTAAGCGACGTTCTAATGTAGACGACCTAATTGAAATCGGTACCTGTTTGGCTAAGAAAGGCCAGTCTAGTATTGCAAGTCAATATGATAGATGATAGATGTTGGTGGCTTGCGCATCCGGCGTCATTAGAGTCTGTTGTGGCTTTGGCCTCAGAAACAGGTCGGTCATCGAGAGAGACTTGCATACACTAGTAAATGTCTGTAGTCGCCGAATAGAATCGGTTACACTACGTTACGGTACCAGATGAGGTCAGCATCTTGACACGTGCGCCGTCGCTTGGAGCGGACGACCAAAAATAGAGCATTTGCGAATCGGAATATCAGGCTTTGAATTGTCCAATCCTTCATAGAGATGGCCGTGAGTGCCGTGAGTGCCGGGAGAAGAAGAATCTTGCCCAGATCGGTAGGCTTATCCGAAGAAGTACACTAGAGCTGAAGACAATATACCTATTAGAAGCTAGATATAGCATAGGTGGTAAGTACGGCAGTCTAATTCGAGAGGCGCGGAAATAAGTGGCGTTTTGTCTCAAAAGCCGACCCAAAACCCTGGGAGAAGTACCTCTTCAGGGTCCAAGAGAAAGTCCGACACAATAAACGGAGCTGATGATTAGCAGACCACTCACGTAGGATTTCTGTCGGGTCAACGAATCTCTTATGCTTATACTACATGGCGTTCCTAGCTGCTATCGCTATTCGCTATTGATGATTGGTTTCCTGATGGCAATAAGTAGAAATTGGTATATTACCTGCAGCAGCTAAACATCATGTGACATGGCGCATGAGTAGTCATTCAGCAACATTTACTCGAAGTATGTGCGATCATGATAGTCCAGAGAGCTGCTAAGAAGCCGTTGTCACTTTTAAGTATTAGATATAAGTAGATTCTTCTGTGTGCATATAATTAGTCATGCTAATAGGGTTTTCGGGAGTCGAGCTGGTCCTGAGGGGATCCTCTGTCAAGTGAGACCTTGGGCTAGTTTGCAGTGTACTACGTCTAGTCCGTCCATCTTACCAGGAATGCTTGTTCAACTTGAGCTTTTCTTAGTGGCTGACTTTTCAGCTAACTGTCCCGCCAATCTGGATTCTTGTGTCTTTACGCTGTTTTTACCCTGGGATTTATCGCGCATCCTCGATTTTGCATCACAGCCTTATAGCCTTAAGCTGTACATGTAGGAGAGAGACAGAGTTTGGCCATAACTGGTTCCGCGATACTACTGAGGTCTAGATGATGTACGACCAACGTCTAATTAAGCGTAGACCACGCTCCAATAACACTATTGATGACGATCTTTGCCAGGTACGTATGCATATCAGGATCTACGCACAATACCAAGTAGTGTAGTGCCGGGCCCAGTTTGTTGGGTATCAACTAATTTCAAAAGAGATCCTTGCGCGCAAATTTCTGAGTAATTCGTGACCTGAAAGCCCCCACGTCCCCATATACATACGCTACTCTCCGTACACTAGGCAGTAGATAGTTAGGTGCTGGTGAGTAGGAATGCCTTCGGGTTGTCAAAAGTGTTATTAGCCCATAGTTACGATATACCTTATCCGGGTACTATAAGTAAGCGAGTGACAGCGGTTAGTGGAGCATTAGCAAAGGCTACTTATTCGTCCGTCTCGCGGGAATCGTGAGATTAATGAGACGGCTACAGCTAGTGAGAGATTCACCCGTCTCAGCGGGAAGTCCCGAGCCCTTATGAGTTGAGACGAAAAGAATGCTTAGTCAACAGCATACATGACAACTTACTAAGTATTTAGATAGGTATTGTATGCTAAGCAGTGTCGTATTTTATGCATACATGAACTACTAGTAATATGCGTAAACTCATAGCGTACTCTGCTTTTATGGAGCAACTAACTATGCTCCCTTGTTGTTTAAGACCTTTATACCCTGCTATAAGCGGCCGCATTTCGATATATGGTTAATCTCGAACTACTATACGTATATACTGTACGTACTGTAGGCATCGAATATAGCGTGAAGCAGACGGTCAGCTGACAATCCCTTTAATCGCTTAGTGGGTGTACTTAAGAAGCAGCAAGGTTGATGATAAGATGCCAATGTACGTACAGTAGGTCGTACATACACGGCATTCTAAAATACTACCGGTACCCGAGCACAACCGAGATGGGATGGGATTGATGGGAAAAGCCTCGAGAGAGAAATAGAGCGGGGGATCTGCCATCAACCATCCAGCTGGGAACCGACGCAGCGCTAGTCTAGCGCACACAGAACTAGGGCTCATTGCTCTGGACAGACCGGGATGCTGCATACGGGAGGCTGGCTCCGGTCGAGGCGCCCCATTGTTCGATAGGTTGAGGCCTGTTGAAACCGTGCTCGTGGACAGTCTCCCTCACATAACTAGCCGTATTAGTCGAGATACAGTAGTGTACGGATGCTGAGGTGTACTACTAGTGACTCTATTGGAGAGCTCGTCTTGAGAGAATTAATACTGTAGAAGTCTCACCAAGATATGACAGCTCGCATTTTCTAGTACCTAGTTGTGCACATGCTAGTGTAAGTACTTGTCGTCAGGCCGCCCGTCGCTCGCCTCCAGCCTCTAGTGTGCCCCTCGAGCATGAGAGCAAGGGGCAAATTAGCCTCTGAGAGTGACATTGGAACACGCATGCATGATGTATGTCAAGACATTTCCTTCACTCTTTGATGTACATCACAGTCTGACCACAGTACTTCTCTAGTGTAGACGCGCGAACGGCGACGTCGGCGACCTGGCGCCAGTAGTGCACACCATCTACCGTGGTAAAGGCCGGTCAATTGATGGCTTGCATACCGAGAAAGTTCAGATGCTGAACATGGCATTTCGGTCCAGAGGCAAGATGAAGTTGACCTACCGTATTCTCGGACTTCGCTACAAATGACAATATGTACAGGGCTGATCAAACTCTTGGTGTATAAGTGCGTCATCAGAGCTTGGAGGCTAGACGACAGATTCTGGTTAGATGGACATTACATGCCTAGTATAGACGCGGACCGTTGTAACGGCTGCCTGGACTAGGAGACGCTTTGCCTCTTTCTGTGCCGAGAACCTGCTTAATTGTAGGGACGATACCAGAAGGAGAGAGCGGAAACGGAGTTGCTGTGCTCTGCTTTGTAGCTAATGTAGGTACAACTTGTCAGTGCGGCGGCACTACTGTACAATGTTGATATACAGTAACCTCAAACATTGGGTACACTAAAAACAATAGAGCAGAAAATGGAGGTTTGATGCTGATTTGAAAAGCCAACGACTAGCTTTGCTTAGTCTGGTTAGAAAGATGGTTCAAGTCGAGTCTAGCCTGAGATATGTGAAAAGCAGACGCATATAGAATGTATTATAATGTAGCTAGCATTAGTACCCGCAACCAGGCTAACCCAATATACTGTCTATGCTGCTAATACCAGGTTCACCCGTCTCTCTGACCTTTTCGTACTGGCTGGTGGGTGAAAGTAGACAGTTAGAATGTGGTCCCTATGTGTGTATTCTAGGAACCCCGGACTGGAGTGTAGCAATCACTTTCAGCTAAGTGCCCTGATCCAGCACAGATCAACAACGGTTTGGACCACGGGATAAAAAGGTATTCATTCATTCGAGGAATAAGACCGCGCAATTCAACACGGCAGTACGAATGTACACACGTATACATACCTTTTGTGGACGACTGACAGCGTAATGATGTTGGGGGAGGGTCTTATTTATGCAAGGTAAGACAAGCCAAGACCGACGTCTGTGCATTTCTCAATTATGAGATCTCGCCTGCTGTCGTCGAGTCCCAGCAGATCTAGATCCTGTCACAGCACGGCCAGGTAGGGAATATTGTGGAATCGGTGTTTGCTAATGCATAGGCTGAGTGATGATGAACCTAGTCGTTGCATGGGGAAACGTACGTAGCCCCCGTTTCCGTCACAATGCTGCCCGTCACCTCCCAAGCATCACCACATGTCTGGTTCTTCTGGTCACGAGCCAGAGAATAGAAACCGAAGAATCGCCATACCTACCTCCATGCCCTTTCTGAATTACGTACATTCAGGCTCACATCGAGCCACGTTCCTGGCTAATTCGTAGGCGTTACTTGACGAACACGGTGCTTGAACGACCGTCATCCTGTAAGCCCACAGAAGGATAAGGGATGTTCACGATAATCACCACTTAGACGTATGCTCAGTAGTGTACGCCGCTTGAGACAAAGTACTGTATAATGCTCATTGTCTCTACGTCATGGTATCCGGAGCGCTACGCTCTCGCTCCATCGGCGAAAAGTATTGTCTACTAAGTACAGTATTCACGACTACACTATTACCTATCTAGATAGGAACTTACACGGTTAGGGATATACATCGCCCATATAGTATAGATACGGTATATCACACACGTTACATATACCCAGCAGGTATGTCGGTACATAACTAATAGTGTACGTATGGCGACACTTGGTAGCTGACGCACCTGAGACTGCTGCAGGTCTGCTCTGTCCGATGTACAGAATAGTAATGTACTGTACATATATACTGTGATGCAACAAACTATTGCATGATACGCTTCTCGGGGCTGCTCGGCGTCGCATACTGTACGCATACGTTAACAGTGTGTGTCTGTGGCAAGTGTCGGCTCTAGGCTTTCAAACAGGCTGAGAGCAAGCGTGCGCAAAGACCGAAGGCGTCAACGTAGCGGATTCTCACAGGGGAACCCCTGTCTTCCCGAGGAGCTGGACTATCATCTCCATCCTTGACCCTCCTTCGCCAACCCGGCTCTTAGCTCCTTTCGTCTACGTACTGCGTACACCACATATGTACATTCTTGGGAGAGGCGAGAGGCTCTTAGATAATTCCTCGGCCGCTACAGCTGTAGACCCCCCTGGACACTACCGGTGCCTCTAGTCGTCCTGGCTCTTGCAGTAGGCGTTTTTAGCGTAAGGCTAAGACCCTTGTCTGAATTTCCTGGTGGATTACACACCACGTTCAGAAATGACGGATTGACCTTTTAAACCGTGAGATGGACCACTCGGGATGTCCAAGACCACAGCGTTTGCACGAGATGCTCAATACTGTGGAAGAGAGAAAAGACGACGCGATACTCTCTTCTCCACATGTTTCCGTATCGCTCAAACGTGCGAGTGGTCGACTGGCTCACCGGGCCCTCCCTGTTCGCCGTTCATCTGTGTCGTTCTACTTGCTCGCTCCCGAGGAGGTAGCAGCCAGGTAGCAGCCCGGGGGCAAAGAGACAGCGTCATATCCATCTCTCCATCTTATTCGTTTGTCCTTTCGAGTAACGCTGCTCTGGATGGGCGACGCCCGTCTGCCCGTAGAATCGAATCTGCAACCCGCCACGCCTTGTCTCGAGGTCCCAGACCCGTACAGGTTCTGGTCCCCTCCCCCTCTGTCTCGTCGAGCGAGTCAAATGTCTCGCCGACCCGACTCTGTCACCTTGACGCCCCGAAGGCGAACCTCCCTGTCCTCCAGAGGTCCCCCAATCCCAAACCGTCCACAGCTTTCCTTCTTGACCACCAGCTGTGTATGTATAGCCCCATTAAGCAGCTTGCCAGGTCTAGGACCAGGGGGGAATATGGGGGGGAGGGGTTTGTCTTGGAAAGGAGCAAGCCTCATCAGACTAGTCCAGCTCTTTTATTTCCGTACCCACATGCATGCCTACAGTACAGTAGTGTAGAGATGGATAGATCCAAAGATCTCTCGTTGAGGGGTGATTCCAGTCGATTGGCTCCGAGATCGACCCCCCGGTTGCACATCATGGTGCCCGTTTCGAAGTAACTAGGTAATATATACATTCACTCATGTCCCAGATCGGGAACTCTTGTCTCACCTTCTAAGTGACCTCGACTATAATAAACCTTATGGCCGGCACCGGTTGGCGACCATCTCATAGTGTTCAAATCACATTCAACAACCTTTCCTATCGTTGGGCGGTATTTTGCTTTTACATCACATAGTCGCGACATACATCAAACTATTATCGACAACGACACTGACGCCCTACGCTCAACATCAATATACCCTTCTCGTCACATAAGAGAGAGTAGTCATCTATCTCGTCGAATATCAAGCGCCACTGGCCGGACAACAACATGACCCGTCGACCAGAACATGATACCTGGCAACGATGGCCTTCTCACCAGCCGTGGCCAGCCATGCCACCTGCTTTCGTCATGGAACAATCTTATACCATCACACCGTTGATACCAATGCAAGGACAGCAATACCCCATACACCATGGATTTGTCTATGACACGTATAATGCGCCTGAGAACACGAATACCATCATACCGTCTTCGAAACAATACCTAGGCGAACGCGCAATAATTGACATGAATTCTGTACCCATCCATGGTTTGCCCCAACCGCTTCAGGAAACCAACCACCTACCCGCCAAACAATCAAGCCTTAGCCCTATTATCAAGAGCGAATCGCAACCCCCAGAGAATTTCAACGGCCCTAGAGAGATTCCTTCCGGTACGGCGGCTAGCCAAGCTGCCAATGTCGAGTTCGCTACAAATATCGATCGGTTGATGAAGATTATCCAGCTAAAGAACGACGAGTCTGAAGGAGATTCGAAAGCCGCACAGCCTAAGCCCAAGCCCCGCGCAAGCAACAACAGCAGTGCCGATGGAACTGCCAGTCGAAAGAGGACCAAGCCGGATCCAAGCAATACCGACTTAAAGGAGAAGCCCCATGCTTGCCACAGGAAGAAGTGCCATAAGCGGTTCTCGCAAATCACCCACCTACATATCCACGACCGGGCACATACCGGAGAGCGCCCTCATGTAAGAGAAATCACCGATCCTAATAGGGGTCGTCCGTAATTAACATTTGCGCATAGAAATGTACCTTTGCTGGTTGTGACAAGCGTTTCACGCAAAAGGGTAATCTACGAGTACGTAATACTATGACAATTTATCAAGACAAGTGCTTACCACATATCAGACACACGAGCGTCGTCATTTGGGTGAACGGCCCTTCAAGTGCCACTTCTCGGGATGTACCAGGGCTTTCCCCCAGAAAGGTAACCTGGCAGCTCACCTCGAGACGCACTACAAGCGTAATAATTTCCGCTGCATCTTGAAGTCATGCGGCAAGTCGTTCAGCTCGCGGGGCAACCTCAAGGTTAGTTTGCACACCAATAAGAAATGAGTTAGTGACACTATATTGACGTGATCTTTTATTACAGACGCATCAAAACAACTATCATAAGGAGGAGCTCCGTGAACTGGAACTCAAGTTCTCAAACATGAGGTCCGTCACCGAAATGACTGAAGCTGACCGGGAACTGTGGAACTACTTCCTGGATGTTCACAAGAACAGCAACAAGGGGATCAAGGGGCGAGGCAAGGAGTGCAGGGTCGAGCTTCTTCCTCACGCCGGCAGCCCGCCGAGCCAGTATCCGCTCCAGTCACCTGTCGAGCTCCAACACGCCCCCTTCCCCATGTCACACGGCCTCTCCAACTCGATGGCTTTTAATCACTTCGGCATGCAACGGAGCAACCTGGGACACGAGTTCCTGGTTGCCCGAGGCGGGCATGGGTACGAGGTGTATGAGATTGACCAAGCCAGCATCTCCAGCGGCACCATAACACCAGCTAGCTCCCCGGGCGGCATATACGATGACCACCACCGTGGTCTCCCGTTCCACGAGCGGATGTACTAGTCTAGCTGGATGTTGCGCCCTTACGGAAAAAAATAAGGGAATAATACGACATACATAATACCACGTGGTAATTATCCTACGATGGCAACATACTTGCCACGTTCAAAGGTACTCGCCATGGACACACACACTCATATGAACACAATCATACCAAGTGACGGCGGACGAGTGAATTACCTACGTAGGCTGGGCGGCACACTTCGAATTCTGAGATACCAAACATCGCTAAAGAATGGACGAGGACCTTTGATTTTTAATTGTTTTTCCCGCTCTTGGTTTCTTGGCTCGCTATTAGTTTCAGTTTTCCTATGGATTTCATCACATTCAGTGTTTCTTCGTTTATCTTCGGTACCGCATCTATCCCGCCTGCAACAACCAGTATGCTGTGGCACGCTGGTGGCTTTTACTGACGGGGTAAAGAGAGGGGAGGGGAAGGGAGGGACTCAGAGAGTACCGGCATAGCGAGGGGAAGGGTATGGAGGGGGTGGGCGGCAGCTTTCCGTTTTCGTTACAGATTCTTGGTTTTTTTGTTTTTTTATTGTTTATCTTATTCAAACGTGGCGTTGCAAACGGGGGGTTATGAGACCCCTCTGGCAGCCGGTGGATTTGTCTGAAATATTTTTCGTCACTCTTGCGCTTTTTCAAGCTCTGTGCATACTAATGCGGACGCTTCATTGGATATTGGCGGGGAGAGCATTGGGTCAAGGCTGTCTGAATAAATTCAACAACGAATACGCACACACACAAACACACATGGTCGGATCTCTGCTCTTTCGCCCTTTGCATCCGTTTGCTCTTTTTGGTTGGGGGTTCTCTCTATTTTCCTGTCTACGGCTTGTTTGTTTACCTGGTCATGTTGATTCTGTATTTCGAAAATTGGTTTGGCTATTTGTTTCTATTGGTTTGTTTTATTCCCCTTCGTTCCGAGTTGCATGGCGGCTGCATGGCGGAGGGATGGGGGGTGACAGAAGGGGGCGTGCAAGTGGAATTGCAATGCTAAGAGCTCAGTACCATCTGGGTCAAATGAGAGACGGGATAAGTACAGGGACATTTTCGATAGTTTAGTTGTAGGCTCTTATTCAGAGCGAGGATTATCAAGGTCTGTTGGAATTACATGCACTATGATACTTGTTGATGGCTTTTGAAACTTGCCCTAACACATGAAAAAGGTACTCTCGAGCCGAGAGGATGCATACATATATGCACGCGTACATACGTATCTACAAAGTACACGGGAACTAAACATGAAGGCCATGGGAAGGATGTGGCCAGATCATACATGCATGACATGAGAATTGATATTCTTATTGCGGTTGGCAACTCTATATCCATTCATTCATCCTTTAGCGGTAACGAAATTTGACTGGCTAGGAGGCAATCGCAAAGTTGACTGTACCCTCAATTTACCTAGACCAATGCCCTATCAAACAGAGTTCCCATTCGGGAGCATCCGTCCCGCGGGAGTCACCGCCCCTAGCGAATCTGACGATACTCAATCTAGATAGCCAAATGATACGCTATCTACAAACATAAACCCCCACGGTACATTTCCCATTTACTCGCTAAGGAAAGGCTGGCGCGCGCTCGCGGGAGACGATATGTGGTGTGCGAAGCAGACGCAGCCTGTTCACGTAGCTTGCCTCGTCATCAGCTCTCTATAGGACTATGCGTGCGACACATCGCCAAGAAACCCGAACAGCGCATACGAGGGGTGTGGTTTTTTCCCCCAAGTCCCTAGCGGGATCAGAGTAACAATGCATGGGTTCATGTTCATCCTTCTTCCCTGGTTTTTTTTTGCTTCGAAATAATAATGACGATGCTATTATAGGTAGGTAGATAGCCCTAGATTTTTCTTTTGTTTCCTATCTGGTCGATTTTGTTCCCACTTTGCCCTGTACAGCCTCTCTTTTTGTTTCCTGCAAGTTGCCCATTTGGAAAAGGACGGCGGATCGGGGCGCTAAAGTGAAAAAAAATTACGATCGATGTAACGAGGACCTAAAGCTGAACGTGTCGAGCCAGATGCACCCCCCTGGCCACATCCACACGCTCACAGACACACCTCATACATACACGCACTGACTGCTGCACGGAAGTACAGCAGCAGTACATTAAGTAGGCGTTATAATCTCGAATGCCTGTAACCTATCAAATAGATCGATTTCGGAGATATACATGCATGCAGGCAGGGTGGGGGTGGGCAAATTTGACGTGAAGAAAACCGATCCATCCATAGCCGAATTCCGTGATCTCGGGCGCATAAATGCCATTGAAGGGCTGATCTTAGATTGACCGTAAATCATTGGCGGTTCCCACTTGTCGATGACACGGCCATATTTCGGGTAACCGTCTTTCTTGCGTAGTGTAGGCAGATAGAGGGGCGTTGAGAGAGATACGGTAGGGAGGGAAGACGCATGTAGGGGTAGATAGTCCTGAGGCAGTAGCCGCAAATCTAGCTTCTCACCGCATAGTGTGTCCTCGGATCATCCCAACCCTGTTTCACATGCAGAGTCGCGGGGTAGTTTGGTCCTGCGCGTCGACAGAGAGGTGTGGTTGTGCAGCACGGATAGCCAGCTCAGCCCTCTGCATTACTAAGACAACCAGCACCAGCATCAGCACCAACAGCACGAGATCCTGGTGACCCGCGGAGAACCCCTCGAGAAGCCAAAACCGGTTATTCAAGGTCCATCCTTACTACTTGCAGGAAGGAAACGAGATGCACAACGACTAGGCTTAACGGCGGTGATGGGGAGCCAAGCCACGACACAAGCATTGACGACGACGACATGGATGTGCGTGTGGTCATCAAGGCTGGCCATTGGGCGCCCGGCTGGCTAGCTAACCTCCATGCAGCGTTGAGACAAATAGAATGCTGTCACCGTTCTGGATCTCATAGGCTTCCTCTCCCTCCAACTCCCAGTCAGCGTCGTTGATCAGGACTAGGATACCCGGTCGTCTGTAAAGTCCGTCCAGTCAGTTGGGTTGAAGCTTTCACATGTCTCCTCTCCTTTTCTCCTTATTCTTGTCGGTCGGTCGGTGAGCCGGCGAAGCGATTCAACCGCGCAAGGCTAGCATTCCAACCAACCCCCCTACCACCGCCAATACTGGTCGCCGTCCAGTCCGTCATGTGGTCTCCGATGGCCGGTGGGGCGGTGAAGAAAGAGGCGAGGAAATAGGGGCAGGGGACAACTCACAGGTGATCGTCGAGGACGAACAGCTCCTTTCGCGTATCGCGCATCGTGTGCTCACACAGGTACTCGATGAGATAAGCGACGGTCACGGGCTTTCTGCTCTTGTCGTCAACGGCGGGCAGGGAGAGTGCATGGCGGCGCTGGTCTGAAAACAGCATCTCTAGCCCACCACTAGTACATATTTCAAGCCGTCAGCGATGATCACATGGCCAGGCGCAGAAAAAAGGACCATACGTAAACTCGACCGTTATTGAAAGCACGGGAATGTCTGCATCCTTGGCAGCGTTATCCGCTACTTTGGTTTCTGTTGTTATCGTCGCCATTATTCCCGTGATGGATTTGTCTGTATGGCTTGAGATTATTTTCAAGTATGCTAAGAATTTGATCACCTTCTTGTTGTTGGGCTTGTGATCAGAAAGTCTAAGATGAGAGTGAATATAGGGTGTTAGGTGGACCAAGCTCTTCCATCTTCAATGGGGAGTTGCTGTATCAATGCGAAAATATTACACTATCGGGTATAAAGTTTTATTCGAAAGTATATTATATGCTATGTGTGCATTGCCGAGCCGACCTAGACCTGCATAGCTTCAATACATGTTACATACATTAGTTCGCCTTAGCTCTACCTTAGCTCAGCAGCTTGTTTCGTTACCAGAGCTTCTCAGACATCTACTACAAGTGTGTAGACACAGAATAATGTAATACTTAATCGATTTTCGTTGAGAACTCGTCTCTATGACACGCCACGATGCGGGTCTCTCTCCCGCCTTAGTTGAATCCATTGCCGGCCTGACCGCCGGCTCCGTCGCCACCCTCGTAGTCCACCCCTTGGACATCGTGAAAACTCGCATGCAAAGTACCTCACCTCAACCCATTTCTCGCCCCAAGTCTTGCGTGGATGCCTGTCGTTGGCTGACATCGGATTAGTCCACCGCAGCAATGCTACCACTTCTCAAGCCCTGACCACAATCTCGGTACTCCGCGGCTTGACGAGGACGCCACATCCAGTCGCCGCTCTGTACCGCGGCCTGACGCCAAATCTGCTTGGGAACGCCTCCAGTTGGGCCTCGTTCTTCTTCTTCAAGGCCCGAGCCGAGAGCGCCATCTTGGCTATCAAGGGTCGATCGCATGGTGACGGCGTGGCCACTCTCAACCCACAGGACTACTTCGTCGCCTCCGGCGTGGCGGGCATGTTCACCCAGGTCATCACCAATCCGATCTGGGTCCTGAAGACACGCATGCTTTCTTCCGATCGTGGCGCGGTTGGCGCATATCCGAGCATGTGGGCCGGCGCCGCGCAGCTCTTGCGGACTGAGGGCTGGAGGGGGTTCTATCGTGGCCTGGGGATCAGCCTCTTCGGCGTCTCCCATGGGGCTGTCCAGTTCGCCGTCTACGATCCACTGAAACAGATGTACATCAAGAGGCGGCAGAGGCTCGCGGGTCACTCGGATGGTCACGGAAAACAATCGGTGATAACCAACGAGGCGACGCTGGTCATCTCGAGTGTATCCAAGCTCGTGGCTGGCGCCGTTACGTACCCCTATCAAGTCATCCGGAGCCGTCTTCAGAACTACGACGCTGAGGAACGGTTCGGGCGTGGTATTCGGGGCGTTGCGAGACGGACGTGGGTGGAAGAAGGGTGGAGAGGCTTTTACCGTGGTATCATCCCTGGCGTAGTGAGAGTTATGCCCGCAACATGGGTCACGTTCCTCGTGTATGAAAATACCAAATTCTACATCCCTAGATGGACAAGCGATTCGAGCATAGATCAGTAGAATATTGCTACTTTTTATATGTATTTGCAGAGAATACCTATTAAAATACATGTATTGTATTCCGTCTTTTTGGTGTGCTGCTATGAATTGTATGACGGTATACGGGTTTCATCAAAATAGTCCATGTCTATGATATTCCGCCTATTGTTGATTATACTCCCCTTTAACTGCATGAGCTCTTGTCGTTGTCTTTTATCTTCTCGGCCAGCATAATCCGAATGAGAGTGTTAGGCAACAAGTCGAAAAGCACCAGTACTACATTTACCCAGCCTCTGAAGGCTTCCCAATTGGCATATCGCTAGAGAAGATGTTAACAGTAGCATCCGCAATGGTTCAATTTCACAATTCAGCTGCTTCGAAGTGAAACTAAACCGAAGAGTGTATTGTAACCATGTTAAATGAGATACTAAGTTCCACATCCCTGATGTTCCTTAAAATTCCTTGCTTGAAATAGAGTGTACGTTTGCAAGATCACTACCAGTAAAGTTGCCGTATGGTTAACTCTAAGCTTCCATAGGGACGCTCCGGGTTATTGATGAGTGAATCCTTGATTGATGCTAGATTAAGATTGGTGACACTGCTGTAAGGTGAATGTCAACAGACCATTCCTTGATACTGATTGAAAAAGTCTATATATCTATCTCGGAATACCGTACTGTACTCATTTTGATGCCATATCCAATTGGTACAGTCAAATGATGAGCTGCTATGTGTTAAGAAATAGGCATCACACACGGTCAAGGTTGCCCTCCTTCGTGTCATATCAAAACCCAGTGTTGAAGAGAGTCGACAATCGATCTCGGTCTCAACTGATGGCCTTCACTTACTTACTCATAATAACTATTTACTCTGGCTCTACCGTGACTCCCGTGAGGAGATAGACAGTCAAACACGTATTCAACTGCGGCGAATTCTGCGTAGGTAGTCTCCATGGCGGGGGTTTCATAGCAACTTTGTGCCCAGGTCGCTGAGACTAGAATATCGAACTACCAAGATGTGTATAATTCAACATCATACACCTTAATACGTCAATACTTATCCACAAACTCATGTAGGCTCTCGTGCTATAATCCCCCCTGCGTAATTAGAGCGAAACTCTCGTTGCCTCTGTCTGAAATCCATCGTCGTAATACGATGCTTGCCAAATTTCCAGAACTTCAAAAGTGTCAATGCGGTAATCAAATTTCTGACAAAGGTGGCATACATCTATTAAAGGGGTCGTCAGCTAGCCAACGTATAACTTACTTGAGATGCTCTCGTCATCGCCAGTTGACAGTCAATGTATCGACATTGCTGTCTGCAAGTTTTATAAAAGCTTGTAAAACAATCCACGGAGAGTACTGTGAGTTACTCGATGAATATTCATATTATAGTCAAGGTTGCTCCGTAGACTTTAGTTTTCAAAGCAGCTCCTTCCACACGCCCCTTGATCAATGCGTCAAGCTTAGCTGACACGGCGAACACAATATAGGTTTAAATGAAAACTCGCTGTGAGAACAACCCAGGCAACAGATCTCGCACAATAGGCGATACCCCTAGGTAGCATACAAAGCTCTGCCGTTGGTCTAATATCAAGATCCAAGCAACTCGCAACATTCGAGACTAATATGCGTCAAAATATGGCGCTAGCTTAGGTCTTATTATCATTTATACTAGGTAGATACATCTTCTGGATTCCGGATCTAAGTTATTCAGCATTCAGGACAGCTCCATGCCTGCGACGACGAGAAATGTGTCAGTCACGCTGTCTTCTTGGATACACTGATCGGAAGTTAAAATACTCGGTAGCGCCAGTACACTCTCACTAAAATGGAAAGCCTTACTTTTAAGCTTTCCATTCTCAATACGCTGTAAACCGAGCATTTTAATTTGAAAAAAATTGCGTGGGCGGTAGCGGTATATACCTACCTAGGTAGGTAGTACTGCAATTACGTTGTAGTTGATAAATTAAATAAGGTTTGATTAATGACTTTTTTTTTTTTTGTGATTAATGAGAAGACATTGTACTTTTATAGAGTTTTAGAGGTAATTGAGTAAAACTTTTAAGCTTTACCTTTCTTTTTCTAAGTAAAAGTATGGCGGTATGGTGAAGCTTTCCAGTTACCTAGATGTGCAAGTTAAAGATACTTTCTCATTTCCAACATCCGATAAGGTGGAAATCATATTCCTTTTTTGACTTTACATGATAAGATCTATAATACTTTAATGAGAGAAATGCGTTAGAATAGAAGATTCAATAGATACTTAGTTTTTATTCAAGTCGTAGCGTGCCGGGGCTTAGACAGAAGAAGGTAATATTGTACAGACATGAAGCCCGGACAGACCTTAACCTGGTTAAGACAGTGGAGCGCTGTGTATACTAAAGACGGCCCCACCAAGAGCCAGGGTCCAGCGCAAGCTCCCGCATCACTATTTACTTACCTACCTAAGGCAACTAAACCGTCCGATAATCACAAGCTTCCCTTCGCGCAATCCATCCAAACTCAACCATCAACCCTGAACAACGACGTTGTCTCTACGCAATAGTCCTGACGCAACACCAACTAATATCCTTACAATCCACAAGAGCGAAAGCATCTCACCACATAACCCACCAGAACCCTACCATCCCCATCCCCATCTCACCACCAAACACCTCCCAACCTACGTACACAAACATGGTCGATCGCGCACCGCTCCCGACCCTCCGGCCCAGCACAACCCGCATAACGCGCGCAGCGACGAGCGCGACGGGTGCCCGACGCAATCTATTCCAGAGCCAGCTGACGCGCCGTCCAACGCCGATCGAGACCGCCAAATTCGGCGTGGAGAATATTCCTCGCCGCAACAATAGCACCAATAATCACAATGACAACAACAACAACAACAACAACAACAACAATACGTCGATGACTACTTCATCCTCGACTAATTCTGCCGAGACACTACGCCTGGACCTCGACGCCTTGTCCGAAACGTCTGAGATCGTGATCCGAGACCAAAATGGCGAGTTCGAGATCGAGGACCCGCCTACGCCGCCGCTTGAGGACCCGGACGATGAGGTCGCTCTTGATGATGCGCAGGAGAATGAACGTACGCTAATCATCTACCTTTTATTACACTAAGTTCTTTAGTGAAGAGTCATATGCTTATGATTTATGTGTCCATATAGGCGAAAGACAGAGATTGGCGGAGGCCGTTCGACATCACCAGATGAACCACACGCGCATGCTAGTGCAACCTGAAGGTAAGTGACGTAATAAGCTTGTACAAAGTGTATTGGGCTGACAATGAAAGCAGAAGTACTCGAGTTACTGAAGGCTAGCAACAGGGCGAAAACAGCCGCATTGGCTGAAGACAATTGGATGTACGAAGCTGAAGAACCACCTCGCGTGCATTGAACAGGGCGGAAAGAATACTGTCCGTCATAATCTCTATGCTGGCTATCTACACTAGAGTTGTCCAATGTGCATATTGATTAATCCAACCCCTCCGCTGCCGGCATCGTGGTCGATGACGGAGCCTTGACGGCGGGCTTCTTCGCACTCCCACCTGCAGGAGCTCCGCCACCAAAGAAGCCACTCATCATGTCCATCAGGGGGTTGCCCTGCCGGGGTTTCGTGATGCCGAAATAGATCTCGGAAATTATCTCTAACGCCTCGTTCCATACCTCGAGTTCTCTCAGATGACCGGCATATTTTGCCGTCAGCTGCCTGTATAGTTCTGGGTTGCCTCTCGGAATGGCGAGCAACAGTAGGCCGAGGAAGTTGAGGAGCGGTATACTGGGGAACACACGCAAATCAGCACTATTGCTGCTCACGTCTTGGGTCCCGAGTTGTGCTCCCCTGTCGTCGCCCAGTGCGCTGGTGAAGACTTGGTAGGCTGTGTTGGCGGCTCGGACGTTCGCCGTTATTAGGTAGGGCAGCACCGCCCGGCCGGCGTATTGGGCGGCCGTGTGTGCCTCGTCCTCCTTGAACCACTCGTATTCCATGCGAGCCAACACTTCGGCGGAATCCTTGGTGCCCAGCAGCAGGTGCTTTTCGGCGTCGTAAGCCTCGTGCTCTTCTGCGTATAAGGAGCCGGCAACGTGGTGGAGTTCAGGGTCGCCGGCGGGGTATTCGCCGTATTTCGAGGACCATCTGTAGACAGCCTTCTGTGTTAGCACATTCTCGTAGCTCTTCCTAGCTAGAGTCCAGTTCAAGTGGCCGAATAGAAACGGGGTCTTGAACCTACGCTATTATCTCCCCAATGTACTTTTTGCGCGTGGGCTCCTCGCTGTCGAACAGACGCAGGCACGTGAGCAGCTTGCCCTTGGTGGCGGGGTCGGGTTTCAGCTCGGTCAGCTTGTAGGTGTCGACGAGGAGAACGCAGAGGTCGCCGCCACTGCCACCCTGTCCGGCTTTCAGTAGCGATAGGGCGACATTGTAAAGGATGTCGACGGCGGCAGTCCAGTTGGCGGCCTTGGTGTAGCGTGCGGCGACGACGCGGGTCTGCTGCTGAGCTTCGTAGAACTGCCCCTCGCTGATTCGCTGCTGCAGCCGCGCGATGATCTTCTCGATTTTGTCGCCGCCTTTGCTCATGGTGGGCTGGTGGGTTGGCTGGCGGTTATAGTAGTGATGACTCTAGTTGTGCAATTGTCTCGTGTTTGGTGGATGATGGATTACTAAGTTGGTAGTGTAGATAAAAATAAAAGGTATAATGCACACGGGCTGATATTCGTGTTAATCACGAGTGTGCATTGAGCTGTAGGTGATCAAGTGTTATTCATAGTGGACCAGAGGCCCCCGTCAAAGCGCTTGTCATTTCGATCTGTGACGATGGAGAGGGATACCTAGCTGGTCAGTGGTGGACATCTCACTGAGTGCTAGTAACAGGGCGGCTTTACCGAATTGGGCTTAGGTATATCACCCACTAGCTTGCCACCAATAGAAACTGCGCTAGTGCGGAGGTCTCACATACTAAGTAAGCGCGCCTCCTCAAGTAACGAGGCTATAAGACCAATTATTCCCTGACTACCCCAACAACAAAGACTGGACGAATTCGTAAACGATTCGTTGAAAGCTGTGATGGTGTAATGGTAACATCCAAGCTTCCCAGTGACATCATGCTAGTCTGCTTGGGCCCCGAGTTCGATTCTCGGTCACAGCATCACTTTTTGCGCTCTCGATGAGTTGGAACTTGATATAAACCCGGAGTGATACATTTTTGCGGTTAGCCACACGGTACGTACCCTACGTACTAGATACCCCGCTTCACCTGGCCGCTAGCCACAATGCATCGCTCTTTTCTTTTATATGTCTCATTTTAAACGAGGGCCATCTAGCGTTATACATAGGTATGTGACTGTGGCAGGTACGACGGACAGACAGTGCCCTCATAGTGGATGTCTTGTAGCCTAGGTACTCTATTACTTTTACAACTTGCAATACAACTTCGCTTCACATCAATTGGTAAGAGCCGTTCAGCCTTCGAATTAATACCTACCTTTTGATTGTCCCACTGCGGTTGAGTCGTTAGAATGTCATCTATTCCCGTATTCACCTATTTCTCCCGTTAATTCGAAATGGAGCGTTATCTCCTGGGTTGAGCTAAGTTCTCCCTGTTTGTACGATTTTAAACATTCGGTTTGCTAACTTGCTCTCAAGCTCACGATGGGATATACAGACCCCTTTTTGTTATTTGGTTTATCATATTTAGCTGCGGCCAACGAATATAGAAATGTTACTTAATTAAAAAGCTACGGAGGCTGTGACAGCCAATAATACAGCGTTGTCCTGGATTGACGAGTTCTCCAGTTATAACAAGGGCTGGTTTCAGGGCTTGGAATCGGCTCTATTCAGAATACAATAATCTGTTATGGCTGCCTAAGACCTTGATCATTCGAATTCTCTTCCGTTCAGGTGGCTTGTGTCAGGGGTATTAGTTCCAGGGTGAATAGAAGCCTTAAAGCAGTCACATAGCAGGTAGGTATGAGGGGTCAGTAGCTATAGGTAGGTGTAGGTTGGACAATTGGCCCCTGGCCTTATAATATCTAAGGGGGGGGAACCCCCTTATATATACCCATAGGCCACTATCTCGACTAATGCACCTGACAGCTTGGCTACGAATCTATATACAACTCTGGGCACTAGGGTAAATCTCCGGCCTCGGCACCTATGTCTCAGTTAATCGAGAGCTGAATAGCCTCACGTAAGGCATCAGGAAGAATATCAGTAATAGACGGGAAGACGAGTTTTAGTGCGTGTAACGCGTTCAGAGGGTCTAAGACTTGCAGCCTCATATTCGCTACGTGCGACACTTAAGGTGAATTAAAGGCTTTATACATAAAATAGTTTAATATTATCTTATTCTACACTTCTATAAACTTTTGTTTGATTATTTAAATGTTTATAGTTAAAAATATAGTTTGAATTGGAAGGTGTAGGTAGCTGGGGAGCGTGAAACCTGTTGTTATAAAGAAACAACGGGTGCCTGTGGATGTGGTAACTGATGAACTCTGGCTACCAGGACACTTGGCAGTTTGGAACTGGTTTAAATATCCAGCTCCCTATCTATCAGAGCGGCCTTGCCAACAAGGATCGCTGGGCTGCTATTGCGTTGGCTAGTCGTGCGACAAGAGAAAGCGCCGATCCTGAAGTTGCCACGCTTTATCGTGCAGCTAACTAGGCACAGCTCGACAAAGCTCGAGTCCTTGCGATTGCTTCAGGAAATAACCCGATGGCCATTTCAACAGAGTTGGAGAAACCTTCCAGCGACATGCGGCCCTGCGAGACAAACTCTGGCGAACACCCGACCCTTCGCAGGGAGACTTACCAACGATGGCTTGCGTGTGTAGAAACTGTGGAGTGACCCCCTGGCTAGACAAATATCCAACTTATTCGAATTTCGGAGATGGATATTTGGCTAGTGCTTATACACATTGTAAAATTTGTCCCAAGAACAGAACGACATTTGTCCCTGTGGATAAAAGTATCCCCTATAAGCCGTACCATGTCGCCCATAAAGCCTTCAAGAAAAGAAAGCCGAAGGAGGCGGCGGACGAGGGTGCAGATAAGGGCAGTGCACCAGTTTTGACGGGTAATCAGTTCGCCGAGTCCGGTCTTCGTATAGCCACGAGAACATTTTGAACATTGTTCCTGAACCCGGTCTTTGCTTCTACATGGCTGGCATAAGCTTCTGACCCTCTCACTGCACCGACGGTCGGACGATATATGAGAGTGCCACCTGCTACCTCACAGGATGTCGCACGTCATAGTTTCTTTCTGTTCGGCTGAGGAGGGAGTGGCACATCATCAGCTTTTTGTGCCAGGGAGAGGTGGGGGTGGTAGAGTGTGGGTTAGCACGATGGAGTGGGCAGGGAGGGAGAGGCATATCAGTGCTGCGTGCGTGTCTTGGGTACACTCGGAGGAAGAGGCACATCAGTGCTGCGTGCTAGGCTTCGGAGCAATTGGTATACATTGCACGGAAAGGCATATTTCCATGCTATTGGAGGACCTCTGTGAGTGACCATGTTTGGAAACGAAAGAAAATTTAGTGCTGATGTTGACAGAAACAACTTTGCTTCCCACAGGTTGGCCGACACCAACTGTTATCAGCTTCTCGACATCCGCGTCTGGAATTTCGGTCATTCGTTTCATCTCGTCAAATTGAAGAATATCACTGTCATCCAAAGGAATCTTCAGCGGCAGCTAGTGACCATATAGTTTGACAAGCTTTTACTCCCCGTGCGCAGAGTTGAGAATCGACTTGCACCTTAGAATCGCTGCGAGCCTCTCTATCAGTGTACTCTTGGTTTCACCCTATCCATGCAGGGCTCACTAGGTTTCGAGTCTAAACAAATCATTCTCTTACTTCAATCCATCCGAAGACGTCATGGTCGGTAATGATGCACCCGCAAAGTCTCTCTTCTCCGTTCACTTTCGTTACGCGTGAGGGTTCAAGATACAGATGTTTGCACGCAAATGCTCGATTCCCCGAGTCATTCTTCAGTGCAGGCCCTGTAACACCATTACGTCGGCACCCTTACACATAAACGTTGAGGTCGTTAAGTCCTCGGTATAGTCGGCTCCATTCGCGTCGTTGTTCATTCCCAAGCAGGTCTTCTTACATCGAGGGAAAACAACATCAATACTCGAAACCATCTGACTCCTACCTTTCGGCCGGTATCTTGAGATCTCTCCACAAGATACCTACCTAGATATGATATATATTCCACACTCTGTCGAGCTTCTGTCTTTCTGATGTCTTTCGAAAAGGCTTTCAACCTATAACAAGAGCTTGAAAATGTACTCAACTTAACTACAATCTGCCAGGGGGCACTAGGTCACTGACCATGAGAAGTCTTCTGGGTCTTCTCTGGATATTCTGAGACTATACATACAACACATCGGGCTTCCTAACCGCTGACCCCCGTTAGCCTTCGCTAGTATGTCTTACATCAAGCAAGGACTAAAAAGCCTCATATCTAACACCCACCAATATCACCGAGACTTGCGTACAATGCGCCTCGACGCGCACTACGAATGCAACGGCTTGAGACCTCCGTATAATCCGACTTGCTGCATCACCGCATACAATGTATCGGTTACATAACAAGGCGATCTCACCTACGGCCTGCCAGCTTCCCTGCAGATCGTACAGGCAATAAAAACAGCTTTTGGTTCACCTTAAACTTACTGCCCAGTCAGCTTTGTATGTCGTACACGCTTCAAAAATCCCTTGTGCACCGCCTCCAGGTTGAGATTTCCAGAATACTTCTATTACGCATCCCTTAATCAAGAGCCAAGAACTCAGTGCTCAGACAAGATCTACAAGATCTCAAGTTTCTTTGACTCATCAGGCTATAATCTTGACTGCATTGGTGCCGTCTCTTCTAAAGGCAGAAATGCTGTAGGGAAGATCTACGCGAACTACGCGATAGATTTTATGATGATCGGATCGTAGAACTATAAACACTTCTATACAGAGGTCCAAACTCGAAACCATGGCCTGACCTGGTACCAACCTTCGCCTCGAAGTTCTGATCCTGCATCTGAGAACTATGCGTCCTCAACTAGCTCTCCAACCATCCACTGTTATGAGAGTCTGTTAGATATTCCCCCGCTCGCCTGATATCAAATCAGAGACACTGGGCAGCATCTGATTTATCCTCGCATTGTTCACCGGCTTGCAACTTTTCGCTTCGGCATACATTACAGAGAAATCTATAAAGACAGTTCCAAGGCCCATTCTGCCCTCTACAATCAACCAGCCTGACTATTAGCAATGCAACTCTCGTCAGATCACAGCAGATGACAGAGGTTTAGAACAAGGATTGGAGGTAGACTCGAATCAGCAATGATCTGCTATGGGCGACTAGGTCCTTGGCCATTCGGGAGCCTTCTGATTCACCTTCATGGTCTCATCATTCATTACCACAGGGGCACAAGTGTACTCCGCGTTATGGCGTACGGACAAGAGCAAGGTGTTCCTTACTACACAGACTTCCATACTTTAACCAATCCTTCTAGACCTCCCCTAGTTGATGGCCGTTGGCACTAGGAAGCAGCGGCCTACCCCTGGCCCCTTCAGAGAAGGGCGTATGATAATCCAATAGAGATTCTACCTGTTAAGTGGATAAATATCTGATTAGCCGTATCTTGTTAGATTTAAGACATGCGTATCCTACTTTTCCACTTTTAAAGTGACGGAGGGATGTTGGGGTTCAAAGGGATAGGGAATTGCCCGAATAGGAAATAGTGCCTCTGAATACGGCGTATTCACCCGCTCCCTGCTTCTGTATAGCCACGAGCCGCTCACATAACAAGCCAGGACAGTTGTTTGAGGTGAGATGTAAGTATATAAACCAGTGATCGAATTCCCAGCATATCTTTGTATCTTGTCGTACAGCACCTTTTCCCAGCATTACGTCGAGTCTTGTCTGTCTTCGAAGTCGCAAGCATTTTACATTTCGAAACCATGTCTGCTCGTTCCCTAGTATCATCCGCTCCAAGAGCTATGAAGAGTGAGATGCAACCGCTTATACACACGCATCCCAATTCATATACATCATCGCTTCCGATGAGATTTCCAGGAAAATTCAATGCATGCATAATCAGACACTACAGCATCGAGTCGAGAAGCAGTCTCATCACCGCATCCCGCCTCCTCTCGTCGTCTTCTATTTCGCCATTCAACAAGAGGCGTGTTAGCAACAGTGCGGGCAAGGATAAACCACCAAGGCAGCCACCATCAAATAATAACCATAACTCAACACCATCAGAAGAAGACTTCAAAGTCAGTTTCAGGGATCTCGGCATGAACCGTATCACCAAGTTCGTGGTATATTTCACCATCAGTGTACTCGGTACAATGGAGAGCATCTTCTGGTGCCAGACACTGGTGAGTGGCCCAGACTATATATAGCCCTGCCACGCTTCCAGGGTTGCTAGCTTGTATTGTGACACTTACTGACTTGAGATGACGAGTACAGTGGCGCTGGTGGGCCGGTGTCGAAGAGGACAATGAATGAATGGGATTGCTATGCCCTAAACGTAAGAGGCTGCCATTCTTGTAATGAAAATATATTAGCTTCATGCTAGGAATTTCCTACTCTTGTACAACTATTCACGACTGGCGTTTAGCTTAGAGAAAGTGTTCGCTGCTCTTTATTTTAGCTAGACAACCTTGGTCTAGATTAACAGCCGTTTGTGCACTTTGGTGTATCGGTAGTCACCGTGAGCTACGCGTAAAACATGAAAAATCAGATGCAGCATGCATGTCCTGACACTTCCTCTCCAGTCAATCATCAGGTTAACTCCATATCTACATCGGATTCGGATTCGGGTACGGAACCAACAGTCGCCGTGGGTTTATCCTTAGTGGTACTGGAGGACTTCTCCTGGGAAACCTTGCCCCTGCGTTAAGGTAATAAACTATTACTACAATCAGTGGAGGAAACGGACCAGTCCCGCCATTTTTTGCCGTAGAAGGAAATCCGAAAAGTAAACCAAGTATAATCAGGTAACTAAGTAACCTATAAGTTTGCAAAACAAGTAGCCGGCCTACCGAGAAAGATACTTGTATCATCATCGCTAGTTCGTTGCTAAACTGCAGTAGCTATATCCATAGGGCGATGGACACTCTTAGGGGGAAAAGAACTGCGGATTTCGCGGTCTGCGCGCCCGCAATGGGGTAGCCGGCTCGAGAGGTGCCATTTCATAACCCTACATACGAGTTCCATTGTAAGGTTGCGAAAGTCCTTTGTGTGATGTGCTTGTTTGTTGGGCTGGAAGCGATAGATGGAGAAGAGCTCCTAGTTAGAGAAAATGACTTCTCTATATGACAGATATGCGGTCACGACCCAATTGTCGACGAGGGCGATGCTCGTTGCTGACTGTGTATTGTGTAGTCTGCGTCGGGCTGAACGAGTCAGGGAGCGGTGATTTTGGCGGCCGCATCTCACTCGTACTCGCAGTTGTATTCTTATGACCAGCAGCAGTCCCATCATTGCCAATGGCGCACTATTCAGCCATTGGACGTTTGCGAATCTGGCATAGTCGATAGATAGTCTCCAAGAGGTATTATATGCCCTTGCAATCCCGAAGTTGATGCTCTTTCTTATGCTGATTTATGCTGAAATAGTGTATTATCGAGGGACAGAAATAATGCATAGCTTTTGATTTTACCAAATTGTTAGACTGGTGTTTCGGATTTTAGACCTCTTGTTTGCTTTACTATCGGGACATTAGATACGAAAGAGAAAATAGCATCGGATAGATCTGTGTATATGGGACAAGCATACTTGTGCTGGTCCTCCCCTAGCAATGTATTTGCGATACCCGGGGGGTCCGGAAGGCTGCCGAAGGACCAGACGGACCTATTTGCTCAAAATATACTGTTATGCGGTTGTGGACCGGATATTGTATTGCCGCTCTCCTGCTGTGCAAATCGCCGAGGAGAATGGCAGACGGGTGGCTTAAGGTATGACACTATTCCAAAAGAAGAGAACTTTTATCCATATGTACCATATATCCAGCGGGAGAAAAGAGGAAAACATATGGAAAATATCATAAATAATATATATATATATATATATATATATGAATATATAGGTCTGTTTGTGTGTGTGTGTGTATAGGGGAGATAAACAACACAATAAGTGTCAGCATAAACAAATGGTTACAAGGAGTAAACACTTATACTAGCAACTAAATGAAAGAACAACCTTGAACTCCTTATTATTGCCTGTAAGTATTTACGCACTTTCTTGCATCCATATCCCTCTCGCTCACTCTCTCCTCATCCGCCTCGTTGGGACTTATGGAGAGTTATTCGAGAGAAGGGGAGGCCTGCTCCTCGAGATACAAGTGTTTAAGTTTGGAATGACGGTGGTTCGCAGCTTAGAATTGTGAACTATTCGGGCTTGTTCGAAGGTAACGGCCCTTTGATTTGAGCACTAGGGAAGTGATCTCGAAAATTCAATCTCAGCCTTAGTATAACAAAGTTCAAATCGGATAGGCTAAATCCGATCTCAACGTCTGCGAACCCCCTGTATATGGGTAGATCTCTAGGAATGGTTGATAGGCTTCGCGCATGTGTATATACTCTAACAATATCAAAAACACGTAAATCAGATGGAAGCTCGTTAACTCAACAAGATATTAAATGTAGATAGGTTAATACTTTCTCGGGGAGTCTAGCTTATTGTCCGAGGCAGTGGTATTTCATCGGAATCTGTAGACACACACACTCTTAGTACAGACTTTATTTATAGTGAGTCACCTGTCGCCCAGGCAACTGATACCCTAAAGTCGCAGACCTCGCTCTAGACAGCAAGGAACTTGGTCGAAGCTGCCACATATAGCATGAAGCTTACCGCTACTTGCGCCTTCAATCCAAGTGCGTGATTTAAGTGTTGACAACGGGTGTGCCTGGAAACTTAATTGCCAAGTCGCGATTTGTCTGTTACAGGGAAATAGCCTAAGATGTCCGAGGGTTCCATTTGGGCTCTCTAACCTGCTGCATAAGCTAGCCAGTTTTGACGGATGTCTCGTGTTGGCGCCTCAAACTAATCTATGCCAGCTGCTCAAATGGGCGTATTGGGCTTGGGAGTTGATTAGTACAGGCATTCGAGTCTATGACTCGGGTAGTATCCATCACACCCCTCCTTTCGAATAAGGATCTAGTCTCGAGTCTAGATGGGCGACTCGCACCAAAAACCTGAATCTGCCTACCTTTTCACAGCTGAAAGCTCGGTAGTCCAACTCTGCGAAACCGATCCACTTCCCACTTCTGAAAGTTCGAGAGCTCAAACGGCCGTAGACATGCGTTTCGGATGCACGGTACTGGACACTTCACGGGCGTTTTCTTCCTATCATAAAAGGTCTGACCAACCAACGGGCCTGGAACCCTGGTGCTCTGGTTCGGTCCTTGCGTCGGACAAAACGCGGTACACGTGTGTAGGTGGGATCTGGGAATTGTTAGCGCGTCTACATATTTCGTACCTAATCCCGTATTTCCACTTACAGTGGACGCGATGGGAGCGTTAGTGGGAGATCGGCGAGCCCGCATATAACGTCCCGAGATGTGACAGAAAAAAAAACGTCTTTAATTTTAGAATGATGCATACAAAGTCCCGTTAGATAAAGATGACGAGTCTGGTGGCGGACACTGTTGGAGGATCTACTCGAATCCCCAATGAGATGCCGTGACCGTCACACACCAGCCACTCCCCGGTGATCTGTTTAGGGAGTTGGGTGCCTAAATAGGTAGTTGATGGTGAAACACTGCAATGACAGTGGTGTACACGTGTGCACCGCCACTTGCTGAGTTGCATCATCACAGAAGGTCCTGACATACAGTAGGTACAGGTACAGCGCAGGACCTAAATGTCAATCTCCCGGTCACTGCGCGGCCCCGTCTAGATTCTGGCCGACGACACCAGAGCCAGAGCAGTAAAGTATTGGTTGCGGGGCCCCATCCGCCCTGTTTTATTGTGGTTCCGTGCTACGACCCTAAGCTCCTAAGGGAAAGCCTTGGCAACGTTTTGATGCAGCTTTAGCCACACCGAGTCAAGCCACCGAGGTCCCCTGGTCTGTCAGGCCCTTGGGACCCTTGATTGAAACATTAAACGAAATGGATTGTTTCCTCGGACGGCGGCATGACGGCTGGCTGATATGACGCTAGGAAGCCTTATTCTCTTCTCTTATCTTCTCTTCAAATGCTTTGATTCACTCGCATATTTCATTCTTACTCTCGCTTCCCTGCCTACATTGTACATTGTACATTGTACTACTTACATATCCAGTCGATTATCTGAGTATCGCTTGTATCGCGTGGCGCTTGTTGACCTGCTCGATTCGTCTTGATGGTTGCCGATATCGAAGAGCCTGCTTCGGTAGGGGATAGCAGTGCCGCAACAGAAGAGGTGAAGCCTTACAAGATTCATGTGAGTTTGTTATGGAAAATCTTTTTCCACTTACACCGATCAGTACATGTATGGGCAACTGATTTCCCTTGGCTCGTCTTTCCAGGTCTCCTCTCGACATGTTAATCTCACCAAGCAGAAACTTGAGATTGCACGATTACCTCACGAGTTGGATGAGCCCAGATCCAAGGATTGGTGGCAGCCCAAGTCTCAGGTTGAACCTCTTCTTGATTTCTGGTTAGTTACACCTCGCCTCTTAAACTTCATATGCCCATCTAGTTTACAAGCTATTACGCGCACTCCCTGCGCGTCGACTATCCTTAGCATCTGACGTAAGAACGAAATTTTCACAGAGGTACATACTAACATCGGCAGGGTCGAACAATATCAATGGCGGGATCAAGAGCAAATACTCAACGGTCTACCACAGTTCCGGACGGGATTTACCGTCCCTCATTCAAAATCACCCATTAGAATTCAATTCATCCACGCTCGCTCATCACACTCAGATGTCATACCCTTATTATTAATACCTCCGTTTCCTATATCAAGTCTTTCCCTAGGACACTTAATCAAGCTATTCATCGATCCGACAGAGCCAGACAACCAACTGTTTCATCTTGTTATCCCTTCACTACCAGGCCTAGGCTTCAGCGACGCACTTCCGGCCAACTCGGCCGTTATATCCTCTACAGCAGACCTTCTTGACTCTTTAATGAAACGTCTAGGCTATTCCTTTTACCTAACTTCAAATACAGGAGCAGGAGACTCTTCACCCTCTCAAATCGACTACAAGATCGCCGATTGGTTATCAACACAATACCCGGACTCATGTCTCGGAACTCATCTCATCTCCCCCCCGCTAGTTCAGCCGAAGCTAAAGGCCGAACCTTTAGCATGGGCGAAATGGTCTATTGCCAGGTTTTTCGAAGCTTCCATTTTAGGCTACCACTCGGACGACTTTCCCGTCCTTCGGCAGGGCGGCGTAGGGAGGCCTAAGAGATCGACGACTGGGGGAAATCTTCAGCCTCATAAACTAGGCTTCGCGGAACCTAATTCGTTAGCATATGCTCTCTGCGACTCTCCCACCGGCCTGCTGGTTTTCGTTATCAAGGGTCTCAAATTACTAGCGCCCCAGAAGGAGTTCACACCCCTGGAGATCATCAACTTCACACAACTCGCATGGTTTCCCGGTCCTGAGTCCGCCATGCGCTTCTGGGCCCACTGTGCGCGCCATCCGGAGACGGCGAGCAAGAAATCCTCCAAGAAACCGCATGTGGCGCTGACGGTTTTCCTCGGGGCCGAGAAAGGAGCCGCAACCGGAGGCAGTAGTGACGGGAAAGCAGAGACTGGTGCCGAAGTGTTTGACAGAGTCCAAGCACCGTATTCCTGTCCCAGCTGGGCTAAGAGTCGATACACCGTGCTGCACACCAACCGAGCGAGCGGAAACGCGGGCCTCCTTGCCTGGGAACGACCGGAGATCATAGCAGCCGGGGTTAGGGGTCTTGCAGCTGCCGTGTTGCGCGTCGACAAGCGTCTGCAGCTCTCGGCGACCCGAGCAGAGACGACACTGCCACCACAGAACGGAGGAGTCGGTGCGGAGACGACTGCCAGCGCCAATGCCAGCCCCGGACAATCACAGCCCTCATCCCCTGGACCGTCTGAAGTCCCTCCCCCTCTCCAACCTGGCTTGCTCGCACCACCGCCGAATCTAGGCGAGCGGTTGGCGCCCGTGCGAGAGATCAGCGATGAGACGAAGGTGGCGAGTCACGAGACTCTTCTTTCGGCCAAGAAGAGCCCCTCGCCTGTACCCGCGTCGCCGAGTGCTGTCTAGCTGGCACGCCTCAGACGACTACGACTACGACTACCACGACTAAGGGGGTTGAAGAGAAAGGGGATCCGAGAATTTCGGCGTTGGAGATACGAGAAGGAATTCTCTAGGTAGCGGGCGCCTCGAGTCGCAGCGAACCATCAAAACATAGCGACGGGGTGCAGAATACACCCCAGAGCTTTCCCCAGCCTTCTATGTACTGTCTTTATATTATTCTATTTTCTTGGCATTAATGATACCACGCAAGCGAAGGCTCGCGAATATAATTACAGAAACTGAACAACCAATAAAGAAATGACTGAATGAAGAGAATTATTTATATTGATTTGCTCTATCTCTGTCTCATTCGATCTAACGGCTAGATATATATGTACATATCTGAAATGCCTTCCTACCTATTAAATCTATAAACCCATATCCTGTAAAGTGCTGTTATCTAGTGTAGAAGAACGGGTATTAACAGCGTTCCCATTTTATATAAAATATGGCAAATAGCAGAAACAAAAGAGATGCCCTCGTAGACAGGACCTTTAGGTTATGTGATTGCGTAAGCAGTTAACCAAGGCGAAAAATAAAAATCAACCAACATCGAAGTAGTAAGTGAGTTTGTAATCGATGCGGCCAATACACATTTTACTTCATTCCATATAACGGACTACGATATTCACTATCCTGTCCTCGTCTTTTCAGCCCGTTTATCATCTATCGTAGGTGGCTACTTACTTTACCCTCTAACCGCATAAAAACGAGTACACATAGGTAACTGTTGAAAATGTATTTAAGCTTCACATTCAATGGTCTTTCAAACGAAGGAATCCAAGAGGCAAAAGAAAAAAGGAAAGTCTCTTCAAATGCCATTAACAATTATTATGTCGTTTCATTTTATTATCATCTATAGTCTTCCTGTCGCTCGCAGCCAGCCGAATCCGAGGCTCGAAGCTGTTCTTTGCTTGTACGTGATGTAACATAGCTCGCGAGACATGACTCCTTGTAAACCTTGTAATGCTTGCGTATGCTTTAATCATCACCCGACCAATCCAAACTCCAAGTCAGTGCACTTCCGCTGTTTAACCCCTTCCCCTGTCTTATTTACAAATGCAACGCCGGGTTGTACCAATCCGCTGCCCGTCACGTTCTTTCGTTGTTGATTACATCGTGCCCAGTAATGTCACTAATACAATGGTTGAACGGAGTCAAGAAGAGCCTACTTGAGGCAGAAAGGAAGTGCTGTAAACAGGGGCCGCGCTAGAAAACTAGTTGTGTAGTTGATTCCCCATTGGCGAGCATAATGGCGCACTTAGGCTTTTCGCGAGCGTGGAGTGCCATTGGCTTTTTGGGACCCAGTAGCCTTCGCCTGGCCATTCTGGGAAGCGTTCGCAACAACGTGAGGGTCGGGAAGAGGTGCCTGCGACATGCGACGAAGAGTCTTGCGCGAGCTTGGGGCCTTGCGGTCTTTCTTGTAGGTGGCGAAGTAGAAGGAAATAAAGAGCACCAAGTACGAGGTGAGCGTACCAATGCCAGCGAAAGCGGCGTACTCCTCGCCAGCACACTTTCCAGCATTGAGCACCCAGGGCCAGTATGTGGATGTGAAGTAGGTGTAAGATGCGAAGTAGACGAAGCCTAACAGCTGATTAGCAAATGTGTCTTCTGTACTCTGGAACCTATATAGGGGGGCAGTCATGACATACCAAGATCGATGACGAATTGTATGATTTGAAGGCGCGTGATCCACTCCTTCCACCAGATCTTGACGCCCCTAGCGCTCTGGAAGTAGTACCAGTACATGACGACGTGAACGGTCAAGTTGAGGGTAATAACGACCCAGGAGACAGAGGTCGAGCCGACGAGCTGGGTGTAGCAGAGGAAAGCGGTTGCGCCGTGGTGGTAGCAGTGAAGGAAGGCTGTGTGATTTGTTAGTATCCTGATGTGGTCGCGTGACTGGTGGCGCCGTCGACTTACTCAGTGGCTTCTTCTTCAGGAACAGGAACACCGTGTCCAAAAACTCGAGGTATTTAGTGAGATAGTTAAGCTACGCATAAGTTTAGCAAACATAGTCAGGAGTAGGGTGCCAGGCTTGGAGGTTGTTCAGCATACATAATACAAGACAACTAAAGGCTGAGTCCAACCGCCTTCGGCATCGCAGATGGCGTAGAAGAGACCATGTCGGGCAAGGGTGGGGATGAGCTGCTCAAGGAAGAGCACGAGGAGGATGGCGCTGACCGAGGTCAGGACGAAGTTGTGGATCAGGAACAGCGTCTTGAGCTTGAAGGGTTCTCGATTGCGCATCCACTCGCGACCACCGAAGATGATGGTGTAGTAGATGACGGAGAAGATGAGGGATTCTTTCAATGTCGACAGCGGTGTCTTGCCAACGGTGAATCTGAAGTCGTCGGCAGGGTAGCCGGCCACGAGCTCGAAGACCTTGCTGAAGTATGGCCAGACGGGCACACCAAAGGGCCTATCGAGGGTCGGGACAGGGAGGGATTCCCACAACGCAGCTGGTGCTGGGGAGGCCATGTTGCGTCGTTATTAGTGTCGGGCGAGCCAGAGAGGCAGAATCCGCGACGGGGAGAGTTCAGAGCTGAGGTCGTGTGCGCGTCGAAGAGGGCGTGTCTTGTGTGTCTTGCGTGTCTCGCGTAAGGCGTAAGACTTTAGCAAAAAGCGAAAGTGAAAAGTGAAGAAAGAGAAAGGTCGAGGTTAAGGTTGTAAACAATTGAAGATAAAGGAGTGACAAGAAGCAGTTGCAAAGTCAAACGCAACTATAAAAGGACACCCGGGCGCATTCGTCGGGACCAGAAAAGCAGGAAGTTGAGAGAGGGAGAGAAGCGTGAAAGAAGGTTTTCTGCACGTTCAATGGCAGCAATCAAATAGGCGTCGAATAGGGAGGAAGGGGCTCCATTGGATTGGACCATTAAAGGGGGAGAGCCCATTACTTTTTTTCTTCTGCGTCGTTTTACTGGCCCATCCGCTGTTCCACGGGCGATTCGGGGAACCCCTGTTTTCTGTCCTGTTCACGGGCTCTCGGGCCCTTCGGCACGGAAAACTCATGCACGGGCCACTAGATAGGCCGCTCGATAGGCGTCTCTCCCTACAAACACTTGGAAGCACCTGGGCAGCATACACTTGGACTTTGCTCATATTAGGCAGGTACCGACATATTCACATATTCCTGCTGCCGACACCAATGGCAATCAGGGTCATGTCAGACTGCATTCGTTCTACCGTACTCCATCCTATTGTCAGCTAATTTAAATGTGCTGCAGAGGGTGAATGAAGAGTTTAAAAGAGTAAACTAGTGGATACTATTCATCTCAGTTGCAGGTGGCAAGCCATACTGTTAAAAGCAAAGAGTCGGTCTGTCTTGTCCCTAAAGATAAGATTAAAGATAAGATGGACCGATACCCATTGTAGCGCATGAGTGTCCTGTCGACCGCAGCATTCAGTATATTTATCCATGGCTGATTCTCACCGCTATGGTATCACGATTTTGAATAGAGTCTTGTTGTTGTTTGCGCTATTTTATGTCATCATGTTTGCATCGATCCTGTTATGCAAAAGTAAATGTTGTCGTTGGCTGCATAGTACAACGGGGGTATGTCCTTGAGCCTTGATAGTCTGTCTTATAAACGTGGAGAACAACCTCGGCATAGTGTATATGCCGAGTTAATTACTTTCACCCAACCCAGGAGCTACGATGCCAGAATCAGGTGATAATCCTAAACTGGGCAACTCTATAGGTTTCTTAGTTGCAGAAATATCTCTTTGGAGACCTGCTGGATCCCAGCGGAATGGAACCGAGAAACGGAGCGTGAAACTCCGTGTAACATTGCATACTGCTGAGTGTAGGGTAGAGGGTGTGTCCCTGCATGTGCAAGATCTCCCTGATCGCTGGTGGGAGACAGATCATATATGATATTGGTGTTGTGTGTTATGACAATGCCTGAGATACCTGACGATTAGATGTGACCAATAAATGGATAGGAGTTTGAATTGTCGCCAGCTTATAGTTGCTGCTATTATAGGTAGATGTTAGTTCACATGCCAAATCTTCTTGGAGTGATGTAAGAAGAGGAACTATTGGGCATGAGACAACAGCTTTGGCGGAGCGCTTCCCGGTATGAGTTCCTTGAGTGATGAATAAGTACCTAATGTAATACCTAGTAGTTACCCGGGTAGAGTTAAAATGCGAAACTAATAGTGTGAGGCTCAAATCACAACATAGATCATTACTTACAGTGAACAAAACTCTCGCAGCTGATATATCGAGACCTCGATAATAGACTTTAGGATAACCTAAAGTAGTGAGTATAGGTACTGACATTGACAAACCACGTTTGACGTTTAGACTTAGGTATGCACTGCAAATGGGTAGCAGTAATGCGCCTCTAGGTAAGTGGCTAAGGCTCGATAGACAGGTGGCTTAAAGATCTACAGGTGACTTGTGAAGCAACTGCCCAGGTGACGGGCCAGTGGGTTAGGTTGGCTCAGGAGAGCTAGAGAGCTGAGCTTGCCCGCCAGTAATGTGACGCAGGAACCCATAAATCCCCATATAAAGAGTACCAGTGACCAATCAGCGTCGGTGTTTTCGTGAGCGACTTTGCTGACTCTTTTCCTCTCTTAGGCCACTGCCGGAGCAGGAATCGAACGATTCGATGGCAGAATTTATTATTACACACTCAATCCACCAACGCCCGACAGCCATCACCACCACCACTTCTTCACTCCCACCCGCTCGCCGACCGCCGACGACACCACCGATCTAGCAGGGCTCGCCATGTCTTCCGCCTCTCTCCTTCGCGTCGCCGTCCGCGGCCCTACCCAGACCTTTTTCCGCGCATACCGTCCCGTGGCTCCCTCTCGGGCCAGCGCAGCCGTCGTCCCTGGCCTGATTGCCGGCTCCAGCCTCAACTTCAGCACCACCGGCGCCCGCCGCAGCGAGCACCACGAGGAGACCTTTGAGGAGTTCACCGCCAGGTAAGCGACCACACCTGCACGGCATTCATATGAGAAACCGGCGTGTCGCGCGACGCTGTCCGGTCCGATAGTCATCCGTCGGGATATCTCGGCGACGGAACAAGCTGCCCACACAATCTGCCACCTCGGACCCTATCGTCTACCAGCTACAACACGCGAACCAATTGCCCTCGCAAATACTTGCATGCGGCTCTAGGCATCAATTAGAAGCTAATCGGAGCTGTATTGTAGATACGAGAAGGAATTCGACAGCGTGCAGGATGTTTTTGAGCTCCAGGTTCGTCGTCCTTTTCCCCGAGACACACAAAACACCCTGCTCCACCTACGCTCCCCATTAGCTCCGTCGCATGTCAATCCAACTACAGCAAGACCTCTATATCAAATTAGAATCACCTTGCTCAATTGATTAATCAGCTGATTTACTTATTCTTTTGAACAGCGCAACCTGAACAACGCCTTCGCTTACGATCTCGTCCCCTCCCCCTCCGTCCTCCAAGCCGCCCTCAAGGCCGCTAGAAGGGTCAACGACTTCCCCACTGCTGTCCGGGTTTTTGAGGGTGTCAAGGCCAAGGTTGAGAACAACGGCCAGTACGAGCAGTACCTCGAGGAGCTGAAGCCTCTGCGCGAGGAACTCGGCATCGTGCTGAAGGAGGACCTGTACCCCGAGGAGGCCAAATAGATAACTCCATTGCATCAGCTACCATTGAGCACACGAACCTCCGTCGAGAAAAAAAGGGCCAATCTTTCCACTTTCAGTCTCATAAGCTTTAGAGATTATAATTCGAGTGGAGTGAACTTGCTGTTCGGGATGGGGCAGACGAGGAAGATCCTTGGACGGGCTTTGGTGTCGCTTTTGGATGCTGTAAATCCTCCCACCACGTGTATATGTCTACTACTATAAAGAGCCCTTTTACCAACCCACCAACCAACATTAGAGATTTGAGGTATCTTTCTCCCCCAACGACCAATACGAAAAGGGGAGAGATGGCAGGAGATGAATGAACTGACGGCATCGATTTGCATTTGGGTGAAGATAGAGAGAGAAATATGAGACAGCTGTCGTGATTTCTTTTGTTTGTGTAAAGTATCTTCGTTGTTGTTGCTCAATCCAGGACTCTTTTCACCTATTACTATCTTGTCATGACTATTAACAGTTTGTCTTGTAAGTGCTATGATATAAGCCCGGTACCAGAAAACCACATCGAGAAAAGCCACACGACAGACGGCCAGAAGAAAGATTTAATGTATTATCATCATTGATGGATTGTCATTCTTGTTATCCGTCATATCATATCTATTCTCTTTCTCATCCATCTATCCGTCCACTCATCTTCTTTCATTCTCTCCCTTTCGGTCTGGTCTACTTTTGTAAATTCATAATATTCATAGTTGAGAATCATCCTAACTATTTCCACCTACCCTTTCTTTTTCTTGATTTCCCCCTTCTTTGACATGTATCTACAATCCATTTACAAGTAAGAGAGACGGAGACGAAGAGCAAACTCTGCAAAACATAGCAAAAACAAGAAGTGGGAAAAGAGACATGGTAATAAATATACACATACATTCATTCATTCATTCCTTGATTGAAACGCATTTCGCTTTTTGACCCCTCTTATCTCGTTTTCTTTCTCCTTTCCTGATTCTGTACTATGATTCCATGCCCGTGTCTCCTGGAATTGGGTTGAAGGGAAGCAAATCATCATTATCACGTTTCCAGAAAATTATAAAAGAGTAATAGAAAAACTGTATTGCTGTATGTGTTAGTGAAGGAAGGAGAAGGGGAGAGAGAAAAGGGGAGAGTGCAGAGAAGAGGCGAAGAAACAAGGAAAGACATAAAATCTGAACCCCCGAAATTGAAGATCATGAACGCGAAGCGATTATTCATTTGACTGTCTAACACCTCCACACCTACCTGTCGGCCTGTCTACACATCCACCTATTTGGCTGGCTGTCTGTACTCGCAAGTACGAATTCAAATACACAGCACACCTCTCCATTTAACTTTATTTAAATATAACACACAATTTATTAACACTCGTCTCTTACGACAACGCGCAAACAGTAGGATTGGTTGATTGTGCTAAAGGTCAGCAGCACATGAGAGAGCTGGACCATCGGGTATCGAGACGTCTATCTAATTGGGGTGCATGGCAGGGCAGGGCGGGGCAGGTAAGTCGAGAAGGGCATCAGTAAGATGTACATCTCATCTCCAGCCCGCCTGCCTCCATGCTACAATAAAGAAAGTGAAAAAAAAAAAAGGTGCGATAAACAGACTCCAACGCCCATCTCTTCCCGAGATACATAAGTAAACCTGCTATGGGTAGTGTTTCACCACCTCCAGGCATTCCCGTAAAAAATGTATAAAAAAAAATCACATCGCACACACTGTTGGAGTTCGTAACCCTCTTATCCTAAAACCTCTGATCGCGCAAGTGCGCAAACCGAGTAGAACCCACCCCCTGGTTAAACAGCGCCGCATTCTGCACGCCGTTGCTGGACCCAACAGGGCCATCGAAAACCGCCATAGGTGGCTGGGGACTAGCGCCGCGACTACTGCTCGGCCCTCCCATGGCACTCGGACCACGGGTGCCACCGCCGTTCCTCGGACTCATGACGCCCATCGACGGCCGCGGACTACGCGGGACGCTAGACTGTCTAGTCTCTCTCCGGCCGCTTCTGAGCAACTTCAGCTCGTCCTTGACGCGGCCCAGCTCCGCCTCGCGTTCGCGGACGATGCTCTTCTGCTCGCTGATCTGCTGCGCGAACACCCGGGCCTCGTTACGGCTCTGGATCTTGTTCACCTGGAGCACGTTGTCATCGGCTTTGCGCTGCAGCTCCTCGATCCTCCTCTCGTGGGCTCGGTTCTCGGATGCTAGTTCTACGGCTCGCGCGGAGGCCTGGTTGTATAGATTTTTGTTGTAGTCCACGTCGCTTTGCGTCACGACTAATCTCTTCTTCAGGTCCTCGACCTGCGCATTCGCAGATTTCAAGTCCTTTTCCATCTCTCCCAGCCTGACAAGGTCGGGATTGGAGGAATTCAGGAGCGTCTCGTTAGCTTCAGCCAGCTTCTTTTCGAGTTCTGCTCGCCTCGTTTTCAACGTGGCAATTTCTGTTCGGCAAGACTCGAGGCTGTTACTTAGTACCGACGCTTGTTCTTGAGCAGTTCTGCAATCTGCTTCGAATATGCCGCGCTCTTTCAAAGCTTCCATGTATCTCTTCTGGATGTTGTTGATGGAGGACACGTAGCTATTGGTTTCTTTTTGATTTCGATCACTCAGTTCCCGAAATTCATTTGCTTGCGCCTTGCTTTCTTCTAGTTGCAGCTGCAGCTCGACGAACTATATGGTATTAGTATTGACCCACAAGCTAGAATATGATGTAGAGCACGGACTTTATTGGACAGCGCTTGCAGCTTGTCAACCGACACTACAACGGCGTTGTTGTCCGGGCTCGGGGTAAAATCATCCCCAAGTAAGCCTCGTACAGCGTCACTGATGTGGCTCAGAGATGTCACCAGCTGCGGTTGATATATCTTTGGTCTTTTTGTTAGACTTTCGTCATCCCCATCAATCTATCTCGTTAGAATGCGTTAATATTGGCTTGTAAATCAACTTACATAGGATCGTTTCCGGCTGCCAGGTTGCTGGTCTGTACCCAGACTATGACGACTGACTTGTATTGGCTCGAGCTGGGAGCTTGCAGCATAGAGATCATCGAAGATCGCGATTGGGACCGACTGCGGCTCCCAGTAAAACTCATCTTCCTCGTCCTCGGGCATCTGGACACGCCTCGCAAACTTCTCTGCGATAAAGAAAAGAGATTCTGACGGATCTGGCTCCTCAATAGATTGCATCGCTTTCGCCATCGCTAGCATAAGCACGTTCTTCCGTTCTAGAGGCTGCAAGTTTTCCAAGATGCGCATGTTTATGTGTTGTATAGAGGCCGTATTGACGAGCGTTAATATGATCGGAGATGTGCTCTGGTCTATTGGGGACAGTGATTCATGCCGAAAAGTATGGTCGAAAGCGATGACAACGTCGACATTTGTAGGAATCCAGTATTCCGCCTCCGAGGTTGCAGAGAGTGAAACAGTTAATGGGTGCTTAGCATCTGTTATACTAACGACATCCAGACCAGACCGGATATAGCGACAACCTCTACTCTTTATTACATAGCCAAGTAGATCCATCAGCTGTCCTGGACGGACCATTATCAATACCTTTTTATCTGAGTTCAGACTTTGTAGATTATCGAGCAGCTCGGCCACAAAAGCGAACTTTGCGTTTGTACCGATGACATGTTTCGCGATCTCGTCTGGTGACAACTGCTCGAGATCGTCGCGAAAATGGGGAAAGTCGCATATGTCGAGAAGACGAGCAAACATAGCGTCCAGCTTCTCGATGAGGCTCTTATGCGGCGTCTGATGGGGTAAGACCCTGAACGCGGAATTGTATTGTTGCATCAATGCTTCATTGTCACGAATGATGTCGTTATACTGTGGTCGAGTGCCTGTTTGAAAGGGGAGTGTGACGAGATACTCAGAAGGACCAGTGGGCACGTGAGGTAGGAGACTACGTGGAAGGTCTTCCTGCGTCTCGTCTTCATCCGAATTGGTTGAACCAGGAAGAGGGCCGGTGGCAAAACCATCGTCTGTCGGAACTGAGGGGCTACCATTCACATCATTCTCGATGGAAAGTGTGAGAGCAGACGGGTCTAAGGTTATGGGCTGTGCCATCCGGGGCGTGTCGTATGGACCCAAAGGTGCTGGGTCTACTGATATGTGGTTGGCCGCAAGATCAGAGCTGATGCGAGGTAGCGTAGACTCAAATGGTGGTTCGCTGTGAGTCTGCGTGGGCCCGGACTGAAGAAGAAGCGCTGGCGAAATCGACGGGACATGTACGTCGAGCGCCGAGGTTTTATCGGTCTCGACATCGACCTCTGCGTGCGGTGTAGGGTTATGAGCGACATGGGGAACACTGTCCAAGGGAAGTGGAGATGATACAGTTGGTGATGTTGAAACCGGCGGAGTGGATTCTGCTAAAGAACCCTTAAAGTGCGTCTCCCGGTATGCCCTCAGGCGGTCCGCTGCGGACATGCGCTCCATTTCAGCAGGTGTGGCAGGTCTGGCTATCTGCGGTAGATCAACTGACGCGTGACATATATTGGTTTTGTTACCGTTTCTTGCTAGCGACTGCTCCTCAGGTGACACGGCGAATGTTGCAGGTCTGTTATGTTCCTCAACAGTGGATATACTAATATTACCATCTATCACTCTGAGAGCTTGACTCGAACCCTGCGAGTCTTCCTGCGTATCGCTGTCTCTGCGGACTGTCTCAGGCACAGTTCTATCCTCGGCAAAAACGGAGAAATTCGTATGACTGTGGGAGGTAGCTGGATGATTGACCAAGGGCTGAACAATCTGAGCTTCTTGAGAATTGTTCGACGCTGAGCCTCTGTTGGTAGTCTGCGAAAGCTGGCTTTCTGTTCCTTGGGAGGTGTGTGCACTGGGGTCCTGTGAGAGAGACGCAGGAATAGTATCGTAAGATGTTGTCGCTGGGGTTGGGTTAACGCCGTTTAGGTTAGGTTCCAGTTGAGTTTGGAAAACGGGGCCGGCATTGAATCCAGGGTTTGTGGAAATGCTTGGGTTCGCAAAGAATCCAGAAACACCAGCAAACCTGGTCTGTGACTCTGGCTGGTGGGAGGGGATACCCGAGGTAGAAGGGGTCCGTACGTTCTCTGACTGTCCCAGCAGATTTGGCTCGTCCACCGAGTGTTGGCTTTCTACAAAAAAAGGAAGAGGCTCGTGGTAGCTGCTATATGCTTCGGAGGCTGATGTGCCGGATATCTCTTGTGAGTCAGGAATGACCCTTTGATCTTTAGCCGCAACTTTACTCTTATATAGGCGTTCCGGGAGTGTGGCTTGCGAAGAAGTTTGGCTAGCTTGCGAAGGCTGGATGGCCACAAACTCAGACGGATTAAAGTTGGGCGCAGGAGGGAGCTCAACCACTATTTGCGCGCCCTGTATTTCTCTACCTGGCTGAGTTTCTATGTTTCGGGTGTCCGAAGAGTCCGTAGGCAAGGGATGAGAGGGAGTAGACGATTTGGCAGTCTCCCTCGGGTTGCGAGGCTCCTCTTCTACTGGGACCAAACCCCTGTTTCTTGTTTCTTTCTCGCGCTCCCTTTCTTCAACGGCTGGCAACGGGTCATTTGCAAACGGAAACAGAACCTTGTCCTGGCCAGTCGCACGAGCGAGGTTCGAAGCCTTGTTGTTCTTTTTGTTCCTCCACTCGTTAATAGCGGGCGCTGTTACGTTTGCTGCAGGTTCCTACACCACAATGCCACAGTCAGCCGAGTCAACACAGCAGCTCGCCATACAGAAGCATACCCAGCTCGGTTTGTAGCGGTAGCCCCTCGGGTCAGTGCCGTCCCAGTCTATCAGATAGCGAGTGCGCCCGTGTATGGTCTTCTCACCGATAATATTGCGGACGGCAAAGAAGCCCGGCGGCGGCTTCTCCTTTGGCTTTGTCTTGGGCGGAGGCGGAGGCGTAGGTTGGGGCTTGGGCTTGGGCTTGGACTTGGTTCCTGGGCCAGCCTTACTCATTGACCGAGTTACTGCTCGTACAGGACGATCTATATGGACAAGTATAAAGTTCCGTGATTAGTCTTCTGTCCACAAAAGATAAAGGTATGTATTTAAAATGGAAATAAAGACAATGGTGCTTACCGTGATCGTCCTGTGGTGTTTGCGAGTCCACTAATCACAATGTAAGTTGTTGGTCGACATCAGGTCATTTACAGCATCATCTGCGGCTTATCGCGTTTGGAAGCTATCCGCACAGGTACCTACTAACTGTTAAGCCTCGCGTTTGCGGCCTGCTAGCAGCCTTCCAGGGTCCGCAGGTGGGGTGGTCAGAGCCTGTGGCTGAAGATTAGCGTGGCTGTTGTCGCCTAAGCTAAGTACCTATTCACTGTGCTGCATCTGAGGCTTGCTACCCCCTGCACAGCTGCATAGAAGCAATTCAGCAATGCCACTTACAAGCAGCTTGTTCTGTCTACAGCCATATGTAGAGTCTGCCTATCTATTTAGGTAGAGACTGCAAAGGAGGTCAGTATTCATAGCTAGCCCCAAAATGGTGAGTTGCTCTTTTTTCGAGTATTAGATTTCTCATGATATTTTAAGCAGGCTGCTAAGTAGCTATAATATGCTTAAAAATTAGCATCCGAGACGTTTAGTATGAGTTAGCAATGACTTTTAGATTTTTAGTTGCAAAGCAAGTTATAAAGAGACATAACTGTATGGTTTAGGTTGCTTTGTGGAAGAGATACATACCTTACCTAAGTAGACTAAGCCGACAGACTTATAGAAATGCTCTTCTCCTTGAAGAAGTACACTGGTAGGTTATTGGGTTGAGAAGGTAGAAATCTTTTATCGGCAATGCATTTATCTGGGCAACAACCCGACTAGTCCCTTCCTTAAAAGTGAAACAGAGTGATGAAGAAGGTATAAGTCGCAGTTGGAAAGAACCAGCTCGAAACTCAGCTAGTCTCATGGACAAGATCTGACCTCTGCTTCGGCAACCAAGTGTTCCTAAGGCAGCCGCTTGGTTTCTAGGAGATTCGTTCACATGACAATCTCCTAAACGCAGCATGTATTCCTCTAAGACTTAGGTACCTTCTGTAGTTCATCCTTATTCAGAAAGTCGAATACTAAGTAGTAGTAGTTAGGTAATGAATTTACAGATAGCGCCTGCTAGTCAGCATTACAAGTCACACAGATATGTACACGACGCAGTTGGCAACTTTGCTTCAGTAAGGTCTATATGAATCTACCCAAGGCTTTCCCTTGGCTGAACCCTGGCTTGACACTATATACAACCGCCGATGGGAACAGGTCTTCTAATACAGAAAAATGCCAGCATCAATGAACAGGTATACAAGAAATAGTATATAGATATGTACGTAACCTCAATCAACGCCTTTCCCAGAACCCCTATTTCTGACAAGAACGCCACACAGCCGAGCCCCATTTTCCATCCCGCATAGATTAGACACTACCAATATTCCTCTATCATAGTCGTACAACATCGTACAGCACGCCTCTTGCCTTGGTCGTGTTATTGATGGACACGTGAAATCCCTCGTTTCTTTATTGGGCAAGGAGCTCCCCCGACTCAATCATCTGCTTGAACTCGTCATTCGGCTCCTCGAGCTTGACGCCACCGCGGACCACACGATCCACTTCCTCCAAAACGAACGGATAGACATCCTTCCAGGCATTGCGGCCCATCCAGCAGTCGAGGTGTCCGTAGTCGGGCACGACACGGCGGCGGTATTGGATTTCCTCGTCGTGGCGAGTGCCGAATGTATCCGTAAGGATTTCGTAGGTGCGCTCCGTGCTCTCTGGACTGAGCACGGCGTTATCGCCTCCGACGAATAGTAGGAAGGGGACTCCACGGAGCTTGCGGATGTTATCCGGCGTGTCGAGGTGCTCGTATAGGGGACCGTTGGACATGACGTGGCCCTCCGTGCCCTGCTTCATAAGTAGGTGCAGTAGTGTCATGTTGACGCCGCCAAAGAAGCGGTCGATCTGTCGGTGGGTGGCCTCGTTGAGATTGCGGTGGTTCCAGCAGCGCGCGAACACAAGGGAAATCCGGTGGCAGCTCGCGTTGTTGCATATCTCCTTGCGATCGTCTGGCATAAGCCGCAGCAGCTCATTCAGCGTCTTCTGTATGTAGCTGTCGTCGACCCCCGTGCTGCAGCTGAACCAGTTACCCGCGAAGAAGCGATACAGTCTATCGGCCGGAATCGGCAGCGCCAGGGCTTTGATCATATTCATGCAGTTCCAGATCGGGTTCATAAATACCTGACTACAGGTCACGCCCTTGATCCACTTTGCCGGAATGGTGCCGTCGAGAAGTCCCGTCGAGAACGCTACACTGCCCATGCAATGAGCAATGGCGTAGATTGGTTCGGGCTCAACTTTCATGTCCTTGTCACCCGTAGACTCGGCATACGTGGGGTATTTCTTGCGGATGAACTCGAGACACGCCCGGATATCAAGACGTGCGTCGAACGTGGTCCAGTCATTTTGGGCCACCATAAGCGCGCCGATACGATGAACCGTGATGAATACACGATATCCAGCGCGTTGAAAGAAATTGACAGCGTTGAGACGAATCGTAGGCAGTGCGAAGATCTGGTGGTCCACAGAAGCGCCAGGTATCATAAATAAGTTTTTGACCGGACCGGATTCATTTGTCGGTGCCCACATATGCAAACTGGTAATGACACCATCGCTGGCCGTGATCTTGTAGGACTTAGTGTGAGACGAATGGTTTACGAAGCCCGAATATGCTGGACTAGGATACTGCAGTGGGGTGAGAGGCGCCAAGAATAAAGACATGGATTTTCTCGTAAAAAAGGTCATGAAATTAGCAGCGCTCTTTATTTTGCTGAAGATGCTGCTGCCTGTCGGGGATAACGTCAGGATCTCGGAAAGGAAGTCTCGTGGTTGGATACGCATGATGCCCTGAGCGACGACCTTGCCCTGGGGAAAATAATCTTCCTCATCACATTTCTCCCTTGGCCCCAGTGGGGGTCGTTCCGTGATAGTGACGTAGAGAGTACTCGTAGACCGCCAGAACTGCACTGGATCAAGCGCAACTGATGAATCGACTACCTTATAGCCGTGGAAATGTAGTCTCCGCTCATTTGTGCCGAACATGTCAAAATCGTAGGTAAGATTCCGAGTTCCTGGCGCTTTGGTGTCAACCAGGAACAGATTGAAGTTTCCTCTTCGAACCATAAAAGGCGATCCTTCAAGTGTTGGGCAGGAGAAAGTCCCGGTCAAGTTGGCCGCGTGTCTAGGGTCGTTCACAATGGATCTTGTGTTGAAGGCTCGCACACTGAGGAAGAAGCGTGCCGTCTCGCACATGGACTTCGCTGTTCTAGCGGCGAGCTGATAATCGTCTATAGTGTCTCTAAAGGTGTTGTTATTGTTGTTGTGAAGGCGGTGGATATGACCAGACATCACCTCCGTGAAGCCAAAGCCGCCATCTTTCAGGCGACGGGCATAAGAGATCGACTTGTGTGCGTGGTAGATTTGTGCTTCTTCTTCCCTCGCTTCCAACTGCACCTCTCGTGACTCAAGGAAATGATTCTGTTTGTACTTCGGATATTTAGGAGACCCAAACAGATCTAGCACTCCATTCCTCTCGGTGTTGATGTTCAAGTGGTGTTTTTTGGCGTACAAGTCTAATGAGCGTTCCGCTAGAGCGGTGATGGTTGCAAATGGGTTTGCTCCTAATGAGGTGGGGATAATTGCACCGTCTGTAACGATAAGGCCTTCGTGGATCTCTGTCCCATTTCCCTTGAACACTGCGCCAGCATGGTTTGTGACACCTGTCTTGCCAGAGTCTGCCATGCATGCACCACTGTGTTTGCGTTAGTCACTTATAAGAGAAAGAGATGTACAGGATTGAAGGCTTACCCGATAGGATGAACAGTAATTTGTTGTTTATTCATGAGAGCGTAGAAGGGGTTTTGCACAAATGTTCCTCCAACAGCTCGCGTGGCCTTCTCAAGAATGCGGTTCAGAAACTTGACATGGTCACTACGACCAACACCAATGAATTCAAGGACTGGCTTGTCTTCTTTTAGCGTCAAAAACGCTTGATTGCCTTTTGCCCATCAGTATTGGAGAGTTTCCGGCGTGGTGACCAAGGGAACTTACTATCATGAGACATAATCAGATAAACCTGCGTTCTCTCGATAGAGCCTTGTCGGAAGTAAGGGCCGAGGAAAGCACTTCCAGCGCGGGCAAGATTTCCTTTGACCTTGTCAACAAGAGACTCTTCTGTTTCGCCGAGGCTGCCAGGCATGAGTTGGAGAAGCGCTTGCATGAACGGTACCAGCGCCCCTGGAATAGTGCCTTCCTCGATGACATAGCCATCTAGTGGATTGTCGTGGCCTTTCCTGTTGTCAATGATACCAGTAATGCAAGGTCCAATCGGGTGATATGGTGACGGGAACGGTCGGCCCATAGCATTGACCTCGTAGTCTGTATTATACCTGGGACAAATCAGAGAACGTTTGGGATAGATTAGGAGTAGTTTGTAACTTACCCGAATGCTAACATATCGCCATTTCCGCTCATGTTCTGACCAACCCTGTCACTCATCCTCAAGCTCATTTGTTTGCTCCGAAGGAGAATTTCGGTTGTACCGATAGCGCCGGCACCGAGAAATACGGCTTCTTTAGCATGAACCCACATTAAATCATCATGAATATTGGCTTTGAAGTGGCCGCGATTTCCACCGTGCCAAGCAAAGTAGACGATATAGCCTTTACCATCAGGGGCTTCTGTGATATATCGGACCTCTGATTCGCAAAACATATCCGCGCCCCAGTTCCAGGCGTCAGCCAGGTAGGTGACAAGCGTACTATTCTTTGAGCCATCGTTCAAGCCTGTGAGATCTTGGCCAGTAGAGGCAGAGGCAGACATCTCAACACCACAGTAGTTCGGCCCGTTGCGAAACCGTGTAGTCTGCCTTACTCGACCAAATTTCTCTGTCATGTTGAGGTATTGCGCTTGCCGCTTCAAAAGTTCAAGCTTCGGTAGCTTAGGCCAATCTTTCGGATACTCTTCAGGTTCGAGGACCTCAGCAGCCTTGTCATAATCTAGATAGGGTTGAATGTTAATTGACTTTCAGAACACTCTAAGCCATAGGCTTCGTAGGATGTAGTTCTAAGGGGGTTAAAAGGCTACTCACAATCTCTTAAGCAGCCTTTGTGCTCACTAATTTCCTTGGGCCATGCTTTCATTTGGAGTACGTCCTCATCTGCTTCTAGGAAGACATTGGCGTTCATCAGACTTGTTCCTCCAAGTCCTGTCAAATCCATTAGTTACAACATTCCCACAGTACGATGAAGCATTTCAACTTACCATTCCCAACTACTGCGTTTTGACCGTTGCCGAAAATCAGGTGGTACATGCCAGTTGGATCTCCGCCTTGAACGACCTTCTTGGGTAACCATGGCGGCACGACTTGGCCTGAGAAATGCAGCTGTTCGAGAGCGTCTCTCGTGCCACTTGGAAACTCGCCAGGCCAGTGCTCCTTGCCACGCTCTAGGAGGCAAACAGTCTTGCCCGCACGAGACATGCGAGATGCGGCGACGCCACCGCCGTACCCTGACCCGATGACAACACAATCATAGGCATGTCGCATCAGCTCCATTGACTTTGAAATCCGCGGAAACGTGGATGACTTGGGATCATCTGCCCAGGTCCGCATGTGCGCGAAGGGGCGGGATCGTGGTCCGGCTGCTTCATGCTCGTAAGGGGCATGCTTATCAGTAACATAAGACTCGGCATGGCTACCATGTTCGGTGCCATTCGATGAACCCCGGCTCGACGGGCGAGTATGCGTAGGGGCAAGACCAGGCCATGTTTCTGTCCGGCTGTTCACGCCGTTCACACCGTTCACACCGTTTACTCTCTTATGGATGCCATTTACGGCCTCAATGCCGTTCGTGTGGCTGTAGTCCGCTCCAGTTGACTGTGCCGCTTCCACGTGGGCGTCTATGTCGTTTGGGTTAACTGACGGCATGGTCTCGGTTTGACCTGCGTCTGTGGATATAAGCCCGAATGGTTGGGAGTATGCGGCAGAACCGCGAATTTAAATAGAAATGCGACTTCAGTCTTGCTATAAGTAAATAAATGGCAACAAGCGCAACAAGTCTTTGAAGATAAGGTGAGACAAAACCAGATGGAGGTTGCAAGGTACGAGCGTATAAAGAGCGAGACTATCTTGGGTTCAATGACACCTGGGCCACTGACGTCGGCCGGATTGTCACTTCATATATATCACTCGAGACGTTGAAGTAGGGGATCGTACGGGTAGTGTCTGCCTTACACATAGGGACGGGAGTACCACCTCGACGGGTCACCCTCGGGTCAATATAGGGTCAGGTTTTGTAACAAGAGATGACAGGCCCCCATCCGAAAGGAACAGCCCTACACTACCAACACCCCTTGTTCCTTGGGCCCCCCGGACAGGACCCAGACGCCTCGTTCCCTTCGCTGCGCCCGAACGAGATTAGAGGTCGGGCACCATGTCCGTCTTGCAGAGCTCCGCCAGGTATGGGGGGCCGTGGCACTGCTAGCAGCATTACCGGGGGAGACGACATTGCACGACGCTACGGTATGAGTGTGGGAACGTGGTAGCGTGGTGGCTAGGCTGAGGAGAGAAATCATTGATATCATGGGCAGCAATTCATAGACATGATTGGTAGATACTCGCATCTCTGACCGAATTGGCTCCTGGGCTTCTCCAACTGCGATGGTGATGGATGCTGCAGCAGGAATCCTTTACGGGAATCGATTTTCGTATCTTTCTCTAGTGAAGCGTAGCGTACACTCCTGCGAGCGCGGTCTGCAGTATCGATATTAGTGGTATCGAATAGGGCGTAGGCAAGTCCATGTTTGTTCGCATAGGCACAAATCAAACGACACGCTTACTCTCAAAGAAGAGAAAGTGACGACGGACTGACTACCCAAAACGGCTAGATGCCCGAGCGTCGAACCACTCCGGTATACTTCCTGAGTATAAGCTGTGCAGGATCTAATGAAGGAAGAAACATGGTACGCAAGTGTTCTGTATATGTAAGTACATTGTATTCAGCGTGGTGTAGTGGTTTAATTGGTTTATTGCGCTTCAACTCCTTCAGCATGTGATTGGAGACAATTATCGTTTCCAGGAGTGTTTCTATACAGAAAACAGCACGCGGCACTGTACTTCATGGTCTAACTTTAGTGCTGACGATATTTCTCGTCTGTATTGAACTAGTTTAGCAAAAGAGTCTAGATCAAAGACATTCTGATGCCGCGGGGCCTTATCTTTTACTCAATGACGTTTTCATGTTGTTATTCATCTGTTTAAAGAATCTCTGCATAGTAAAGGGACAGTAAAAGAACTAACAGTAGGTAGACATTGTGTCTTACAACGACTGTAGATCTCTTTCGGTCTCGCTTATGGTCCCATAATGCTGAGCTGATACCTACCTCGTGGGCAGCTGAAAAAATCGGGGTAGTCGGAGCACAAAGAAGAGAGGAAGCGGTTATGATTGGCTGCTTAACGACGCCAAGAGTCTGAGCTGATATTGTAAGCAGCCAAATTTAGAGTCAGCCCATAAAAGACGAACACAAAAATAGCATTAACTAACCCGAAAAGACTGAACATGCTGTACAGTATGCTCCTTACATAGTATAACCTCACCACAAACTGACTGGATTGGCCATCCAATTTCTCGAGAAAACAGTCACAACCTCTCTTTGTCTTGGCCTCTCGCTTCCGAGTCAAACAGATTCATATTCACGAAACATGATAGGTACGACATTGCGGTATCAAACATCCCACGTTGTCAGCATGGTTATAGCCAAGCGAATACTCACTCTAGTTTCGACTTACACGTACTATTGAAGACTATTCTCCGAGAAGAGACAGTGCAGTACACGGTACCACAGCTTAAATTATTATAAGTCGATCCCAAATTAGATTTTTGCAACGGCCATAAGGCTGAGCATAGGTACCGGTACGGAGGTCCGCAGACATCACAAAATAACGAACGGTCGTGCAGACCGCACTACTCATCAATCGAATTGCCGTGAAACCAATTACTCACCTAAGATACCATCAAGGATATCTCCATCCTGCCACACTCACGCATACACGACCGATCGGGAGGCCATCCATCATGGAGACATCATGGAGAAAACAAATCCTCTTCGCCTATTGTCCCGAGAAACGAGAAGTACCGTGCTTCTCTTGCATCCATCCCCTCTACACACATATACACTACCTAGCACATCCCATCATCCTTCCGAGCCAACCGATGCTAGTTCATAGTACACTAACACCATACTAAGTAAATCCTAACGGCCCGACCCCTGGGACGAAAAGGAGAAGTTATCACGAGCTGACAGTTGTCAAGGCCTACCGGTAGTATGCAATGGTATTGGGTGTTCGACCCCTGGGATTTAGATATTTGTTATTAATAAACCAGATCAAAATTGCACTTGTTGATTACTTACACTACCCAATCGACTGCACCTTAATAGAAGTATGCATGTACATGTAGGCTATGCTGTACTGCAGTGCACTATAGTGCACTACCTTACAGTACGCTTAGGTAGTATGCATGTGCACAGCAGCTGATGAGACTCCAAATTTAGTTGCCGGTTTCCCCAAAACATCAAAACAGCTACGGTTTCTATCGATAAACCCCCAATCGGGATGCTGATGGAGGGGAAGGGGCATGAAGGGCCATTAGTGCCACTCCCGCCAAACACTTCAAGGTTGGTGGCTATTCGTACGCAAGGACCTATATTATAGCCCGTACAGCGGCACTTATATACATAGAGAGCCTTTCTAAGCCCTCACAATAGCCTTCGCAACAGCCTTTGCAATAGCCCTTCGTAATAGCCCCTCGTAATAGCCTTCGCAATAGCCTTCGTGATAGCCTCTATATTATGGTAAGTTTAGTGACTTACTCCACCATAATTATAGTAGACTATGCCAAGAATTCCAAGTTCGAAGTGGCACTAATGGCCCACGGTCAAGGGGGCTTTCATCCGACTCTCATAGATTACCATTGGGTGGATAATGTTGGCTTCTGCATCAGATCGAAAAATGCAAAAAAGACACAGCTCGCGCTTAATTTGGCTCGCAGGCCTCTTCAGCTTGGGGTTGTCACACGGTTATGCGACCTTGACTGCTGCTGCCGTTGTGTCACCGGTGATCTCCTGGTTTCTCTAAGCGCCGGCGCGGCAGCAGCATGGGTGAGATGCTACATATACTACTTACTGTAGTAATTCACTATGTTTGGAGGGGCTGAAACTTATAACAGATGGTATTATACCTACCGACCTACTACGTATGCCGTGCATGAGACGTCACTGTCGCGTCGATCGTTCGCCCGGCGCGGCACTGGCGTTTAAGAATAACGAGAAACAGCGATTCCTATACGAGGAAACCCGAGCTCACACAGAACTAAACCCGTGCTGTATTATTATAACTTATCCAGCGCCGGGGCTGGATCTTGGCTCGGAACAAGTGACCGGTGATGTCCGCGCTGCATAAGTGCGGCGGAGACGTGCGAGCACTCGAATCAATATTGCGCGCACAGCCTTGCATACATACACGCAGTCGCGGGTCTCGGTAGTAAGATTACTATGACGTTGATTGTGTCTGCAATACTACGGCGTCGCTCTGCGAAATCCAATGTCGTGCGGATATTGGGTTTCCCTCATATGTACGTACAAGCAAATATTGAAGTTGCCTTGCGCGGATTGCCTCGTACATCGTCCGCATTGTACTCTCATTATGAGACCATTTCCAGGCTACGCACGAGACCCCGGCCAGGAGAAGCTCGCACATGGTCAGGAGAAGCGCGTACATGGAAAGGCACACTGAGACGTTGACTTAGATCTCCCATTGCCTCGGATCAGGTGTCTCACACTCCCCATCATTGTAGGCAGAACCGAGACAATGCTGTGCTCCCATTGGCTCCCTCCACACCGAACGCTTCGCAAGATATTCGGTATACAGCATGCGGCTGCAAGCCCCTGCATGGCCCAATGCGAGACTGCTGCTGCTATGTAATCACCAATCTAACAAACATGGTAGCGATAGCATTTGACGTTTCCTCAATACTGCATAGGGTCTTGCAAAAGGGCATTCGTCATCATGAATCATCCTTAGTAAACGCGCCGTTTTCATCCGAGGATGATATATCAGCCGATAGAGGATCTAGGACTTTCACCTTAGAGTCGTCGCCAAGGATCAGCTAATATGAGGTATGCTACTCTGGCGGAACCAATGGGAGACAATATCTCGCTTTTGACTAGAGATTGTCAAACAGAAAACGATCCATTTAGTGTTCCTAAACTAAATGTGCTTCATACGGGCCGTTTACTGTTGTTGCTATCTTAGTTCTACCACTTTACGATACCGAGCCCAAACTTAAACCCCATAATTTGGGATCCCCTCGAACAAAATCAGGTAGGCCCATCATGGCTACTTCTTAGCAGCCTCCCCTGCTCTGCTGGAGAGCGCCCTATGCCAATGTCCCAAAGGCCATCACCCATTCCATTGGACCACCGAACCCTAAGATGAGTCTACCGGTCAACGCTAGGCATACTCTCCGCAACACGAGGGGCTTGCGGGCGTGGCCAATGGCCTGCGCCGTGGGATTTACCTGCGCAAAAGCGCCTAATAGCAAGGGCCGTGCACACATCCTGGCAGGTGTCGAAATCACATGCTCCGGTAGACGTAGTATAGATTGGACAACGGCGGCGGCGGCGGCGGTGGTGATGATGATGGTGTGGCGTCGACGCCGATTCATGCGATTGATACCGAGAATGCTCGAATGCCTAATGCCACTTTGCAGACACATTGAAAGCCAACCATCACTAGACTGGACTAGCTAGTTGTCTGTCTATTCACCATGACTAGCTCGCTACCCATCGTGCAGGTGTGGGGTCCAAGCGAATCCTCACAACGCGAGGCTGGGCAGGCAAGCTCTTGAATCCTTTGAAGGACTTCGGGTCTAGATCCTCTCTCTCACATGTTCTCCCGTCCCTATCTTCACGACATACAGTACCGCTGAACGAACCCCCACGTCAAAGAAGTCCTACACCAGGAAACCCCAAAATCAATGGCATGGGGCAGGAAAACTATTTTCAGAGTCGCGGCATAGGTATCCCAAACCCTTGGGGCTATTCTTACCAGTGTACAGAAGAATCCCCTCGATGGGCTCAGCTATTACTACCGTAGCCACGACACTGGTTCTGAAAATAAAGACCAACCACCATGGGTAAAATCGTTGACTGAATTGCTACACTACCTCTGCGTAAAGTACAGACTTGTATATTTCTTTTGCATCTCGATCCTGGACTTGCTTCCTCGTAAGGGAAGCAGATCTAACTACACACCACCGTACACGAGCCCAGAGGGCGTGGCCAACGGGAACAGTTTGGCCATCACATATGTCTTCAGCTTTGAATGCAAGATATCTCGTATACCAAAGTGCCCTTCCCCCCGAAATGTAGAATGATACACTATATATTAGAGTAGCATTGCATACTCTATACCCCTAGAAGGCCCGAAGACACTTCCCCCCCCCTTCCCCTTTTATGAATTGAAGGGGCAAGGGACTGTGATAGCATCCTGCTTCTCTCGGGGGCAAGGGCACGAGGCTAGAAACTATCTACCTACGTACGTAGAAGGTTCATTCAAGTTAGAACTAATAGACAAGTATTCATTATATACTAACACCACGAGCTAACCTAGTAGGTATCAGACCCTCGAGATGTTACACTGGTTGATATGTTTGTTCTTCTCTGAGACCAGACTAAGTGAGAGAGTGAAGGCGGAATGAAATCCCGTTTTTAGACAGTTCGCATTTCAGTCAGTCACGCGAGAGCATCCCAACAAGCCAACAATAGAGAAAACGGCATTAGATATCTCACCACATAGCTTCATCAAGCTGGGAAAGGGTAGCCTGAAGATCTTGAAGACCCGGCCCATAGCTAAATAAGATGCTAAAGGTAGTTTCTCGTTCATTAATATACTGTGATGTCACCAATGACCTGTGGCACCGAGAAAATAATTGATAACTGTAGACTTGCTGTTGTATGGAAGACTAACATAAGCATAACGCGTGCTCAATGCTGTGGAATAGAAGTATCGGCGATGAATGTAACGAATGAGGCTATTTGACCCTCGCGTAGCTGAGATATATCAACGAACGTCGAATGCCAGCGATACTGATCAGCTGTATATTCATATAGCCTCAACCCTGCTTTCGGCTTCCATATTTAAACCTGAAGCGTGAGTTGCAAAACTAACAACTCTCCGGAGCAAACCCATTACTTAATCCGCTCCTCGACTTAGTGACTGATTCGAGCAGTAAGCATACTCTAGTGTAAACCCTATGCTCGGTTACGGCGAAAGAGGTGTGTATATTCTTAAGGCCGTTTAAGGAATAATACCAATGGCCGAGTTGGTGCGGCCTAGCGAAGCATCTCTACCTACTATCGTTACTAAGAGTCAGCGAGGTCAACAAGCGTCTGTATATTTACTCTGCATTGCTAGGCACCGGGGGTTGGGTTCCCTCGTCGGCCAAAGTCCTTTTTGGTTTCCGGAGTTGCTTTTATCGCCCTATATGGATATTGTATTTTACGGCATGCTCTCGATAGTGCCATGGAATCAATTCTCTATCTTCGACCTAGATTTCGCGGCTGTCGACTTGTCCGCGATCTTGCCTCGCTTCGTGTCGAGGTATGTCAGCGACCTCACCTCGCTGGAGTATATACTTTAAGGTCTGGTTTTATCTCTTGTTCGCAAACGTATCACTAATAGCGATACTTATTCTTGTCAAGAATATCATCCTAGTTTCCGGTCTCGGATGTAACCTGGCTTCAAGCGTCCCTCGTGACGAGCTTCATATTGTCAGACACTTTTGTGAGCAGAGAGACGATCTATAACATTTCCAGAGCGAAGTTAATCATTATATACAGTGCTATTGTACAGTTTTTAGGCACATGCTCTAACTGTAAATAGCATAGCAAAATATAGGTACGGCGGGACAATCCAGACGAGGTGGGGTCCAAGCGTCATGACGCGCTCTCGTGTTAATTGGCCCCACTGAGACGTGCACCCTAACTTAGACCTGGCGCGTCTTGACGCGACCCTAGGAAAACCACTTTATCTAGGTACAGAATACCAAAGGTTAGGGAGGGACCTTGCCTTATTCTTCATCCATCTCATACCCTACAACTTTTGAGGCACGGGTATAATCTCAGCAGATTGCCACCATCAGCCAGTTACCACACATAGGTAGCAGCCATGGCGACGGTCATGTTACCTCAGAAACGTGCCCTCGGCGATGCACCTAACCGCCGCAACATCCCCTCCACACCAAAACGACGCAAGCTGGAGCCGCTGACTTCGTCGCCTGCGTCACGCCTCAACAGTTCGCAACAAGGCCCGGCTTCGAAGCTGGGGTCGAGTCAACCGAAAAGCGCCTTCGAGTCAGAAGTCCTGGAGAAGCTCGGTCAGGATATTGCAGAGCTCAAGCAAGCCAACGCAGAGAAAGACCAGGCCTGGGAACGTCCACCTGTAGTCAATTTTGATCCCAGCCGTGATAGCCTCACCTTCCAGCAGATCGAAGCCGAAGAGGGCTTTCTCCATGGCGGCCGACGTGCAATCAAGCTGTTCGGCATCACCGATAATGGCCACTCGGTGTTGCTGCACGTCACCGACTTCAAGCACTATCTCTACGTTGCTGCCCCCGTGTCCTTTACGCCCAAGGACTGTGATGCCTTCAAAGCCTTCCTCGAAACAAAAATAGCCCAAACCCAGCCCGCCATCCACTCTTGCCAGGTCGTATTGAGAGAAAACATTTACGGTTTCCAGGGAAATATACAGAGCCCATATATCAAGATCAGTGTGACCGATCCCAGATTCATTGCAAAGGTTCGAACTCTTGTCGAGTCCGGAGAAGCCAATTGGAAGGGCTTGTGGAAGAAGGCCGAAGGCGGCATCATGACATTTGATAACCTTCAATATGTCTTACGGTTCATGGTTGACTGCAAGGTACGTGTTCTTTTCTCAGAAACTTGTAGCTGCTTGCTAACTAGACTAGATTCCCGGTATGTCATGGGTCGAAGCACCTGCCAGGAAATATGAACTCCTCCCCGAATCCTACCGGCAGTCGACCTGTCAGATCGAGGCAGAGATCAGCTACACAGATCTCATCTCACACGAACCCAAAGGCGAATGGTCTAAGATGGCCCCCTTGCGCATCCTGTCGTTCGATATCGAATGCGCCGGTCGGAAAGGAATTTTCCCTGAGGCGAACCAAGACCCTGTCATTCAGATTGCAAATGTCGTCACTCGATACGGAGAGAACAAGCCCTTCATTCGAAATGTGTTCTGTCTCGATACTACCAGCCCGATTGTGGCCACTCAGATTTTGGACTATGACGACGAACGCGATATGCTCAAGGGCTGGAAGCAATTCCTTGATAAGGTTGATCCCGACCTAATCACTGGCTACAATATCGCCAACTTTGACTTTCCCTATCTTCTTGACCGGGCAAAGCATTTGAAGGTGAATGGATTCGAATACTGGACTCGTCTGTCCAACCAAAAATCCGTCCACAGAGAGACAAATCTCTCTAGCAAGCAGATGGGCAACCGAGAAATGAAAGCTACAAATACCAACGGCCGGCTACAACTGGATTTGTTGCAGTTGATCCAGCGTGATCATCACCTCCGCAGTTACACACTGAACTCGGTCTGCGCCCATTTCCTAGGGGAACAGAAAGAAGATGTTCATTATACTATGATCACAGAGCTATTCAACGGAACACCAGAATCAAGACGCCGCCTCGCTCTCTACTGCTTGAAGGATGCCTACTTACCGCAAAGGCTCATGGATAAACTTTCGTGTCTAGCCAACTACACAGAAATGGCTAGAGTCACAGGTGTTCCTTTCAATTTCCTCCTATCACGTGGACAGCAGATCAAGTTCATGAGTCAACTCTTCCGAAAGGCTCTAGAACAAAAACTTGTGGTTCCAAACATGAGAGCAGAAGGGTCGGATGACCAATACGAAGGCGCTACTGTTATTGAGCCTACTCGCGGATACTACGATGTTCCTATTGCTACCCTCGATTTCGCTTCACTATACCCCAGTATCATGCAAGCTCACAACCTTTGTTATACTACTCTCATTAAGAAACCAACAGTCGAAAAGTTTGGTCTCAAAAAGGACGAGGACTATATTGTCACCCCAAACGGCGACATGTTTGTCACCACGAAACAGCGAAAAGGTCTACTCGCTCAGATTCTAGAAGAACTATTGACCGCCAGAAAGCAGGCTAAGCGGGAGCTTGCAGTAGAAACAGACCCTTTCAAAAAGGCTGTGCTAAATGGTCGGCAACTTGCCTTGAAGATTAGCGCCAACAGTGTCTACGGTTTGACTGGAGCGACAACTGGCAAGCTCCCCTGTCTTGAGATTGCCAGTAGTACGACGAGCTATGGTCGTCAGATGATTGAGAAGACGAAAGACGAAGTTGAGAAGCGTTATAATATCGCCAATGGCTATACTCACAATGCGCAAGTCGTATATGGAGACACGGATTCCGTCATGGTCAAATTTGGAACAGATGATTTGGCTGAGGCCATGAAATTAGGAGAAGAGGCAGCAGCTTTCGTTTCATCCAAATTCACCAAGCCGATCAAACTTGAATTCGAGAAAGTTTACTTCCCATACCTACTCATTAATAAGAAGCGTTACGCTGGCCTCTACTGGACGAGGCCCGATAAGTACGACAAGATGGACACAAAGGGTATCGAGACGGTTCGACGAGACAACTGCTTGCTTGTACAAACAGTTGTCGAGAAAGTGCTTCGTATGATCTTAATTGATCGAGATGTGCCAGGGGCCCAAGAGTAAGCCGGATCCCCCACTTCTTGACTTACTTGGTTTCTTCAAGGTGCTGACTGCTTGCTTTAGATACGTGAAAAACATCATCTCAGAACTGCTCCAGAACAAGGTTGACATGTCGAAACTGGTGATTACAAAAGCTTTAACCAAGGAAAGCTACGATGCCAAGCAAGCTCATGTCGAGCTAGCGCAGCGCATGAAGAAGCGTGACCCGGGTTCCGCGCCTGGCCTGGGTGACCGCGTCGCCTACGTCATGATCAAAGGCACCAGCGGATCCAGAAACTTCGAGAACTCGGAGGATCCTATCTACGTTCTCGAGAATAACCTCCCTATCGACACGAGATACTATCTAGACAATCAGCTCGCCAAACCTCTCGGTCGTATATTCGACACGATCGATGGCGAGGCGAAGTCAAAGTCGCTGCTCACTGGTGCGCACACGCGTGCCATTTCGGTAGCAGCTCCCACTGTGGGCGGGCTCATGAAGTTCGCGAAGAGGACGATGACGTGTATGGGATGCAAGAAGCCTCTGGTGGGCAAGGAGGAGAGCGCGGGCGCGGTCTGCTCGAACTGCGCGCCGCGGACGGGCGAGCTGTACAAGAAGACGCTGGACAAGGTGTCGGATCTCGAGGTGCGGTTCGGGCGGCTCTGGACGCAATGTCAACGGTGTCAGGGCAGCATGCACAACGAGGTCATCTGCAGCAGCAAGGACTGTCCCATCTTCTACATGCGTATGAAGGCTAAGAAGGATGTCGAAGATGCGGGTAAGGAGCTGAAGAGGTTCGACTTTGACCAGTCGATCTTGTGGTAATTCATCAAAAGCTCGCTGGACCGTGCAAGGAAAATAAGCATGGGTTTGCTGTTGTTGTAATGACGCATATAGCATGGTGTATGAGGCGTTTCTTGGGATCTACATTATTAGGCCTATTGTCTTTCTCTGGTCTTTTGTCTTTTGCTCCAAGAGGATGAGCTGAGGTTGGGACATAACTTGTTGGTAGAAGCAAGCGTCTAACTAAGAGAAGATCAAATAATAAAGTTCTGTACACATCAACAATGAGGGGCGAAACCATCGTTTTTCCCATTAGCCGTGTAACTTTCCCGAGTGCCTACCGGGTACGGGTCTACAGAGAAAGTCATTATGAATATGATGGTGAGCATGAAATTGTCAGTGTCGAGTGAGGTGTTGAGAAAAGATCTAGGCGAAGTCGGCCTCCTGAACTTTTACGCCGGTGCCGGAGCTTTGGGCTGTAACGTTAAGAACCTCTGAGATAGGTTTTACCATCCCGAATCGGAATGGGAATCCAACCTGAGCCACGCCGCTTTTAGCCTGAGCCTGAGCCCTGTCCTGAGCAAGACCCGCTTTTTCATAGCATGGCATAAGCAAAGCTTGCATAATTTCCAATGCACATATAACCGTAATTGCACAAACACAAAAACCGTCTACTGTAAAACGGACGTATGCGTTACAGAACGGTCCGTATGAGCGACTTCCTAGGAAGTCGCTCATACGGACCTCAACAAGCAACACAACGTAAGCGTAAAGATATAGAGCGTCAACACATCAGAGAAAATAGCCACAGACAACCCAGCTATTAATTATCCTTAAACGCCAGACTCTACCTGCTGAACGCTATACCTCGGCCTACAAAGTGCCTTTCTGTTGGTAGTGTTTGCGCTGCGATACTACTGCTTTTACCATGCTTTCTTGCTTATACGTAATCTGCCTCGAGTTCCCTGCCTAGTCAAGTGTTATATATATTACCTTGTTAGATGCTTTTATAGCAGTAGGATATATTTGTTTAATAAGGTTTTCAGCTGCTCGATATTATAAAAGGGGATTTATTTGTTAATCTGCTATCACTAGACTTGTGGATCGTTCTGGGCGTCATTAAGGATTTGCGTCATTTGTAAATAAAGAGTCTCATCTGCCTGTTGCCATCTTCTGCCGTCAGGAAACACTACTCTTCGCAACTTATCGACCCAAGGGATTAAGGGCTTGTAGTAGTCTGTGAAGTATCTGTCCGCTTTGGGAATGAAATCCCTGTCGTCATCGATCACGGCTTTCTTTAGATCTGCCAATGTCATCGTGTCCACTTCATTCCACTTGGTAAAATCAGTCTCTCGGTCGTAGCCATTTCTGTCGTAATGAACACAAGTCCAGAATAAAACCCAGAAAAATGACTCGAGGTCATCCATATAAGAGTGACCCTCGCCCATAAGGACGCCGATTGCCATAAAGGCTCTTGTGCCAGTGATCTCCTTTGCCCCTGATGCTTCTGTTCGATTGACTTGGACCGCGAGGTCTAGATCAATTAAAAACGAGGAAAAAGAGGACTTATTAATGCCCTCGTTTATAATAATATTATTGATCGAGATATCTCTGTGTAGGAGGCCGGCTTTTTTATATAGCGATTCATGTCCTCGAATACATCCTTCTAGGGCTCTGAGCAAGGTAGCCCGGGAACTTGCCTTGTAGATGGGCTCCCCATAGTCGCAGAGAACAATGCGTCGGTGTATTCGATTAGAAAGGGGTTCGTTATCGTGCTTTGTTGGAGATGCGGAACCCGAACGAGACCGTTTGCCGGGTGGAAGCAGGGCATCAGTCTGGCTGGATGATCGCTTTGAGCCGGTGGAGCTATTACGCGATATAGCTTCTACGGTCAGGGCCCGCAAGTTCCGTGCGCGCCCGACTTGATAGTTGCTTGCTCTTGTGATATCCAGCCCTCTCCGAACATTGTCCCGAATGTCGTCATCTTTTGCCTGTATACGTACTGTCTCGTGGTAGTAATGCTGCGCCACGTTTGTTACCTCTTGACGCGTCGCTTGCTGCAGCAACTCGCCTTCCTCGTTACGTTCCGGAAACTGCCATGAATCCTTGATAACAAACGGCTTGGACTTGTCTTCTTCCAAGTATGCTTTCCAGCAGACGGTCGCACGGCCTACTATGCTATGCGCCGACCTGATGACTTTGTCTAGAATGATACGTCCTGCCTTTGTGTCCTGTTGGATCTCGATATATTGCTGATGTTCCGATTTGATGATTGTAGGGTCGAAGCCGAGGGCCTCATCGTCCATCCAAAGGAAGCCGAGAATCGTTGATACGAAACGCTGTCCGTCCTTGTTGATGTTGAACTTTTCCGATGCAATGCCTCCAAGCCGGTCGAATTCCCAAAGCCGCATCCAATCTCCGCACAGGGTAAAGGCCAGAACAAAGCGCCTCGTAGGCTGGGCAGTAAAGACCTCCCTCACATATCTTGCTATATCGAGGTGGGCCTTGGATGCTGTATCGTCGTTCGGGTTGCTCTTTAGCTCGCCAGGTACCAGGATATGCGACCAATGATACTTTCCGGCTTTATCGGCCATCGGGTCGTCCACAAGCCCAACGTCCAGCTTCCGCTTCGCGACCGAGCCCTCGAGTGGTGTGTCGGGCTGCGCCAATGGTCTCCGCGTTGTTGTTAGTCTGTACTCTTCCGCCCATTGCAGAAAGCGTTCGACAATGTCAGCAAGCCAGGCAAGAACTCTTTTTTGCCTGGCATCTTTTGGCCATGTCGTCCAGCCTTTTTGAAAAAGGGTTGTATTCCTTGCGTGCACTTCTGGAAGATGTCTTTGGACGCTGTCTCGAGCTGTGGGATGCTACCCCAAAAGGCTTTGTAGAAATTCGGAACATCGACGTACATAACACCGAGCTTGTCACTCAACAACTTGTCCATCTGATCGCGCTTCTGCGAAGAATTTACAACACTGCTTGTAGTGAGGTGCCATGGTGTCTGTTGAATAGAAGAGATGTGTTTTTGCGGAGGGGTAGATTTGGTGACAGCGTAATAGACTTGTTCCCAGATTTCAACATCGGGTCGGCAGACAAGGACGGCATGTAAAAGAGGTTTGACTCGGTCGGAGTGAACATTATTAGAAGCAACAGCTGAGGTAAGCTTCAAGAGATCTTGGCGAAGGTTGCCAACACCCAATGCAGAAGGAAGCTTTTGAATAGCTGCAAGGTTGCGTAAAGCAGATAAAAGGTCGAGACATAAGTCTTGTATTTCTGGATGTTAGTTAGTACAAGCACTTAATTTGGGTTTTGGTAGCACTACTTTTGGAGCTTATTGAATCGATGTCCGTAGGGATCGGAGCAATTTCACATAATGAAGCACGTACTCCGTTAAGATGTGCGCCGAAAGGGTGGGCCTGAATAATATCAAGTTGGTGTTGGTCCATCACAGCATTGCGACAAGATGGTGCATTTTGCAATGATGATAAGGAGGAAAAGTTGACAAGGCGCGTTCGATGCACGGTTGATAGTATTTACGCCGTCATTGCTAACTGCGATAATTGCACCGATAAGTACATGGACTAGGCTTTATTAGGCTACTGGTCTGGTGTATCAGGCTGGTCTTTTAGGCACTAATGCACTAATGCACTGGCTGTACATTTGCTTATATGCAAGCGACTTCCTAGGAAGTTGCTCGTATGGTTGGAGCCTAGCTAGAGGCCTAAGTGTGCCTAATCTAGCAGTCAAAGCGTGAATTAGAGAGCATATGCTAGCTGCAAGTAGAACATGTTTAAGTTGTTTTAGGTAGTGGCTATATTCTAGTGGTCTGGAAGGAGGATCTAAGAGTAGGTTAGTCGATGCCAGATGTTGGTGAGGCTTAGCACTGAGCACTGTCCACCAACCACCAACCAGCAACGCGGGGAGGAAGGAAGCTCTGGCCAACTTCTTCCTTTTTGGTTGTTCTGCCCTATGCCTGTGCCTGAAGGAACGAAAGGCTTCTTTTTCCGCGCCCTCTTTCTCCCACCCCAACGCCACTTCTCTGTGCCACTATCCCTTTTGCCACCATTATTCAGCTTCTCGAGTCACGAGTCACAATTCAATTTCATAGGCCACACATCATTTGAAATGCCAGGAGCTGATCTAAGAGCTACATAGAATGGGGAGAGCCTTGGGATCTGTGAGGGTGAGATCCAGCTAGCCAATCAAAACGTGGAAATCTCTGACTAAGCGACTAAACTTCGGACAAAGAAATCGTTGTCCGGTTTCATCGACTACTTTTGGCGTCACATCCGTGTTTGAAGTGGCGCCTCGCTTCAATGCACTTCTCTCTTTCTTAAGACTTGTTTACCTTAAAGTCCGTCGTATGTTTGTAGCGACTGGTTATTATCGAGGTTTTTGCTTTGAAGTGGATTAAGTACTCACCTACAACTATGGCCTGTACGTTATCTGCAGTGCCGCCTATTAACAACGTTTGCTTTGCTTTCCTTTGTTATTTTTGCATAATTACATTCACTTTATAAAAGCGATATAAAAATTCTTTGTAATTTATATCCCTTTGTTAAACCCGAATTTTTATACACTAGGAATGTAGTTTAACAGCTAGATTATTTGTAAACATACTAAGAACTAAAAACTGTTAAACAAAGAAATTTAATTACTATAAATTTACCGGCTCCCCTATAACCCTCTATTTACAAAGGTAGTAAAAATATAAGACTTTATTCGAGGCTCGTGCCGGAAATAAAGCATGAACTAAAGTTGCGTTAGCCCTTCTGCAGAGAACCGTATAATGACGATCCTCCCTGAATGAGTTCCAATCGCTACTGTAGTCCCAAAGACTGCCGACTGTCCTGGTCGACAATCTGCTGGTAACCAGAGCAGGTTTTTACCGTTCAAAGTTACCCAGGACTGATCTCTGCTGATCCCATATCCCAGACGGCGCTCTTGATCATGATCGGGATTAAGCGAAGCCTGAACGGATGATGTTAATAAAGTAGAAGATTCGCTATTGTTAAGGGCTGTAACAAGTGGTGGCTGGGGCAGGTGACTAAGGGAAATAGCACCGGCTTGAGTAAGGAGAGACCGGCCGTCCGGATCGAAGGATAACGTGGAGGAAATAAGGTCGAGATCTATTGATTGGAGGCAGCTACCCGTCGCGGCCGACCAGACCCGAACTGTGCTATCGTGTGACGCCGACGCGACCGTCCTGCTGTCGGGCGAGAATGCGACCGACCAGACCCAACTGGTATGCCCCTCGAGCGTTTGCAGGCAGTCGCCCTTGTCGGCCGACCAGACCCGGACTGTCTTATCGCCTGACGCCGACGCGACCGTCCTGCCGTCGGGCGAGAACACGACCGACTCGACCGAGTCGGTATGCCCCTCGAGCGTTTGCAGGCAGTCGCCCTTGTCGGCCGACCAGACCCGGACCGTGTTATCGCATGACGCCGACGCGACCGTCCTGCCGTCGGGCGAGAATGCGACCGACTCGACAAAGTCGGTATGCCCCTCGAGCGTTTGCAGGCAGTCGCCCTTGTCGGCCGACCAGACCCGGACCGTGTTATCGCCTGACGCCGACGCGACCGTCCTGCCGTCGGGCGAGAATGCGACCGACCAGACCGGGTCAGTATGCCCCTCGAGCGTTTGCAGGCAGTTGCCCTTGTCGGCCGACCAGACCCGGACCGTGTCATCGTATGACGCCGACGCGACCGTCCTGCCGTCGGGCGAGAACACGACCGACCCGACCGAGTCGGTATGCCCCTCGAGCGTTTGCAGGCAGTCGCCCTTGTCGGCCGACCAGACCCGGACCGTGTTATCGCGTGACGCCGACGCGACCGTCCTGCCGTCGGGCGAGAATGCGACCGACCTGACCGAGTCGGTATGCCCCTCGAGCGTCTGCAGGCAGTCGCCCTTATCGGCCGACCAGACCCGGACCGTGTTATCGCCTGACGCCGACACGACTGTCTTGCCGTCGGGCGAGAACACGACCGACTTGACCTTACCGGTATGCCCCTCGAGCGTTTGCAGGCAGTCGCCCTTGTCGGCCGACCAGACCCGGACCGTGTCATCGTGTGACGCCGACGCGACCGTCCTGCCGTCGGGCGAGAATACGACCGACCTGACCCAACTGGTATGCCCCTCGAGCGTCTGCAGGCAGTCGCCCTTATCGGCCGACCAGACCCGGACTGTTTTATCGCCTGACGCCGACGCGACCGTCCTGCCGTCGGGCGAGAATGCGACCGACTCGACCGAGTTGGTATGCCCCTCGAGCGTTTGCAGGCAGTCGCCCTTGTCGGCCGACCAAACCCGGACCGTGTTATCGCGTGACGCCGACGCGACCGTCCTGCCGTCGGGCGAGAATACAACCGACCTGACCGAGCCGGTATGCCCCTCGAGCGTTTGCAGGCAGTCGCCCTTGTCGGCCGACCAGACCCGGACCGTGTTATCGCCTGACGCCGACGCGACCGTCCTGCCGTCGGGCGAGAATGCGACCGACTCGACCGAGTCGGTATGCCCCTCGAGCGTTTGCAGGCAGTCGCCCTTGTCGGCCGACCAGACCCGGACCGTGTTATCGCCTGACGCCGACGCGACCGTCTTGCCGTCGGGCGAGAATACGACCGACCTGACCGAGCCGGTATGCCCCTCGAGCGTTTGCAGGCAGTCGCCATTGTCGGCCGACCAGACCCGGACCGTGTCATCGTGTGACGCCGACGCGACCGTCCTGCCGTCGGGCGAGAATACGACCGACCAGACCCAACTGGTATGCCCCTCGAGCGTTTGCAGGCAGCTACTCCAGTCTGTATTGACTTGAGGCCTGACAGATATCCAACCTGGGATGTCATTTTCAAACGTATTACGAACGATACTTTTCTGTGGCGCAAATGCAAGTGCTGAGCAATATATTTGAAGCGGTACTGCTTGTATTACTGATATATTTGTGCGAGCAAAACGTAAAGCATCACTAATAAAGTGTGATACCTCGCTACTACCTTCAGACTAGATAAACTTAGCTAAGTGATATAAATATGCAAAGCTAGGTAAGATTATATTATACCTGAAGTAATGATTGTAATATTCCAATGTTTTGAAGGCTTTCTGACGCCTTTTCCATAAGACTTAGCGCCTCTAGCCAGTGGAGGAAGTAATGCTGGAGAAAGCAATGCACCTGATCATTGTCAACTATAAGATCGCCGGCTTGCTGAACGTGGTATACCCAATATTGACAAGCATATTGGACGTCTGGTGGTAACTTATCGCTTATTGTCTGTGGGTCGATGGATGTGCGAGCAGTCCCTGGCCATCTTATTTGACACATATCTGCGGAAAGCGTCTCGTTCATAACACGTATGCAGTGTATAGCCAGACGCCTGTGAGTTTTTAACCCATCTACCCAAAATGGGTTGTTGTGCCGCCTTTGAGGATCAACAAGAAAGTCGTGAAATGATTTATGAAATAGCCTTATTGGCATATCTGCCCTGGATGGCACGTTTAGGACAGAGTGTAGTGAGCGAAGTCTTGCGTGTATAGTTCCTGGCCTAGTGTCCAGAAGCTTAGCAAGAGACTGTGCTGACTGAGGCTGGGCAAGGAGAACAATAGAGCCGACAATTTCGCAAAATTCCTCTACCACCCTACTTTTCGTATGATCATGTTCTCCAACTAATAGCTGATCAAGTATCGGACGATAGGTTGTACTAATCTTATCTAGGTCAGTCCTATTTCCGAATGCTAAAACCTTCTCTAGCTGTTCGGCTGGGTCATACCATCCCGCATCATCATCGATAAATCGGCATACGGTAGCAGCAAAGATGAAAAGGGGAACAGCCATTTTCACGAGTGTTATTAGTTTTACTTCCCCGGGCCATATCTGTGGCAATTGCCCATCTTCAAATGCAGCACTGTTATACTTATCACGAATTCTCGCAAGCTCGTGCTTCAAGAAAGTGGAAATGTCATGTTCAACCACTGGCTCAGCTATCTCATGGAGAACTAGCTGCTTGTGCATGCCTTGGACATCACGATGTTGAAAACCAAGACGAGCAGGTACCTCAGGTCGACTGGTCAAGAATATCCGTAGACGTGGCGATTCTAAGATATGAACACGAGACAATAGGTAAATAATCGGTCCAACATCATCATCCCGATCGCACTCGTCTAGAGCGTCAACAACGATCACCAGGACGTCGGCTTTTCGTTTATGTGAAGATATTTTTGAAACAGGTTCAAGGATGAGCTTTTCGAACTGCTCCCGCATTGCTTTGTCACAAATAGCAGGGTTGGCATCGATGGCGTCCTTCACATGTACTGCAAGTGCTGGTTCTTGCCGAATCAACTGAGCAGCAATTGTAGAAAAGAACTTGGACGCACCACCTCGATCACCCTCACCTCTCTTAAAAAAGAAACTGGCACCGAGCTGGCCACAGTCGTAAGAGGAACGGGCCAAGGTGCGTGAGATGGTCGACTTTCCCGTGCCGGCCATACCGTTTAGCCAGAAGACGGCCTTAGCATTGGGGTCCTCTACCCATTGACTTATCTCGTGGAGGAGGTCGACTCGCGTATTGGGGAGGCATGTTGGGTTGTGTTCTTCGGCGTGGGAGTCGAAGGCAGCCCCTGCAGCGATGGGGAGTTTGTCAACTACCGGTTTCTGGAGGCGAACTGTATGGTAAGCTATCACATGGTTACGGGGCTATCGAGACACTAGGGCAGCTTTCACTTACGCCTGATTGTTGATCAATCTCCCTTCGTAAGCGCCTTAATGCTTTCTCTTCTCCCTCACTATATATAAGAGGCATATGAACATCGAAAATGCCTAGGAGCGAGTATGCTTTGTCTTCTGGTTCTTTTGCATCGCGGCCAGATGACCATGACATTCGCTCATTGACACTAAAGCTAGATAGTGGGTGTCCTCGAAACGCGTTAGTTGAGATCTTCGTGGTATCATGAAGAAGTTGTTCTAGTGACTTCTTGTCACCAAGTCGCTGGCCGTCGCGCTCAAAGAACTCGACTGATGATGGGGCGATGAGTTCCTGGAGCGTCCAGCTCCGGGTAAGCCACCTGCTTTCACGGAATTCCTTTTTCCACGTTGATCGGAGGGGTTCGTTGGCATGCTTAACGTGGCTTTTCGAGACATCTGACAGATAGACGTAGCATTTTGTTGCATTTCGGTACCATCGAAACATAGAATTGATAGCCTTAGAAAGCTCTGTGTTATTCGATTTGTCGATACAGCATGTATCCACCCAGAAATGCTGTAGGCCATCAGACGTAGCCCAATCGCAGCAGAATTTGATCTTTCGGTAGCCCTCTTTCTGCTGTCCAGTACCTTCCAAGATGTCTTTAAAAGTGACTTCTTGGCTGTCATGCCCCCAAGTATGCGATAGTATAGCGTATTGCGGAATGTCTTCAGTGAGGTCTTCGGTAAGCGCAAGGCTTCCGTCAGGTTGGATCGTTAAAAGGCGCATAATCGAGCGTCGTGATGGGCACTCAAGAGTGCAACGCGATATGACGGGGAGAAGTGATTGCAGTCAGTCGCTCGGACGTCTGGTCGCGCCTAGCACTTGGGGATGAAATGCCATGACAGTAGGCAACACCTCATCAACAACGTGGTCCTAAAATAAGGCTGTAACCTTAAGTTCAAATGGACTGCAACAGAGGCTAGACAGTGATGGCACTAAAGGTTGTAGGGACACAAAGTGGCCCAAGCCTCTGCCAGGTACAGTTCTTGGAAGAAGAGCAGTCGCAGGGATACGAGAAGACGGTCGTTGGTATGCTTGGTCGAACTGCTCATTTGTTCCCAAGGCAGAATCTGAGGCAGAGGTTGCCCCTTCATTGCCCTGCCCGGCAGGAGAGGCTGCGCCACTCACGAGACCTGCAAGTCTATCCAATCGCGTCGCCTCCTCCAAGGTGGTAGGCAGGCTGGCCACCCTGCAGACTTCTCTTCTGTCATCTTGGTACATCGAGGATGAGTGTGCATCGAAGAATCAATCCTAATAAAGATGCAGATATTTACGCCATTAAAAGCATATGCGATGCGATTGACGGTGATAATGTATGCGTTTTCTACCCTGCTGGTCTTCAGAGTTGTATTGTTGATGTTGAGCGAAATTTTACTGTGGAAAGAACTTAAGAGTAGGTTAGCCGATGCTACATGTTGACGAGGCCTAGCACTGTCCACTAACCGGCAACGCGGGGGAGGAAGGGAGCTCTGGCCACTTCTTTCTTTCTGGTTGTTCTGCCCTGTAAAAGACCGGCCAATCAGATCACACTGCTTCTTTCAGTCTGTCAGGAACTGTCGGATATAACGATTACCTCTGTATAGTCACGCTATCACAACGTACCATGGTGGTACGATGAGCACTGCCACCCACAGGTTAAAAGAGGGAGCTAGAAGATAGAGGCTCTCAACAGAAAAAGAATACACAGACAATTCTGACCAGACTTTATGTAATTGACTCAAATCTGACAGGAACAGGCTCTTCCACACAGCGCCAGAAACGGGGCATAGTGGGCGCTAAGCCCTACCATAGTCGCATGTGTCAGCACAGCACCACCTCGTTCTTTCACAAGGCAAGTGCCTTGCTTCTCAGGCTCGTTCCGAAAAGGCATTGGCGGATCCCGTAGGGGGCCGGTCTCCTGTTCAGAGCCGTACTGGTACGGGGTCCTAATCTGTAGGTGATCCAAGCCTGTACCGGTCCAAGGTCGTACTGGTACGGCGCCGATGGCTGTACTGGTCCAAATCTCGTACTAGTCCCTAGTGTGAGTACGTACCAGTCCAAGGACGTACTAGTACAGAGTCCACAGCTGTACTGGTCTAATGCCGTGCTGGTACGGGGTCCCAACCCGTACTGGTCCGGGTATCGTACCAGTCCGCGTGTTGAGCACGTATTGGTTCGAACATCGTACTGGTCCGCCATCCAAGGCTGTACTAGTCTGAAGTTGTACTGGTCTGGGATCGTACTAGTACGTGGTCCTAATCCGTGCTGTTCCAGGCCCGTACCAGTCCGAGGCCGTACTGGTACGGCGCTTGTAGCCGTACCAGTTCCAATATCGTACTGGTCCGTCGTCTCAACCCGTGCTGGTACGCATATCGTACCAGCCCGTCCACCAACCCCGTACTGGTCCAGGCCGTACTGGTCCCAAGTCCAGATATCGTACCAGCACGGGGTCCTCGGTGCTGGTTTTCCAAGTCCGTACCAGTACGGCCTCAGGCTAGCACGACGCCAATAGCTGTATTGGATCGAATGCCGTACTGGTCCGTCGTCTGAACCCCGTGTCTACATATCGTACCAGTCCGTCGACCAAACCCGCCCTGGTCCAAGGCTTCTTTGTCTCCAGTCCTATTCGTATAGTTTCGATCGTACTAGTGCGTGATTTGATTTGAATTCATCTGTATAGGCCTGGATCTATTTAGCTTTCCTTTACTAGTTTCCAGAACAGCATATCTACTTCATCATCTCCCCGAGTATCTCTTCTTCCGCGTCGCAACCGTAAGCAAAAAGAAGTTTTATAAGGTTTGCATCTTCTTATAATTACCATCTACGACCTAGCACAACTACAGAGTAACGCCCTCGTCCTCTAACTGTTGGAGAAAGCGAAGAGATTATTGCTAAAAATAGGACATGAATGCAATTAATCATTATTATAGAACTAACAAAGTATTAGATTTTACGTCTTGTTAAGCAGCTTTGCGATTTACTATGTTTTCGACTTCCAGAGGCCGATTCTGTACAAGATTGATTGCAACCGACCAACGTGCTATTTTTAGAGTGGTCAGAAAACGGACACCAGATGTCCGGAACTGGCCACCATCGTCGACATAAACATTCAAAAGCCTTGTCGCGGTCATCATTCAAGTAAAATAATGCGTCAAGGCAACACAACATTACAGCTATTTCCTACATTCAGAACAGATATGTCTCTCTTCATCTTCGCGCTGTTCATCGTAGGAGTCCTGTGTTTAGATCTCTCGGCAGCAGGGACCCTGGGTATTGATATCGAGATTGGGACTAGTACTAGTACTACTAGTCTGCATACTCCCGATTCCCAACTTGGCCATTGGCCTCCAACATTGTCAATTACTACCACCCAGAGCACTATCAGTCCAGATTCCTCACACACCGATTATTGGCTCTCAACATCCCCAACTATCATCACCCAGGCGACCATCAGTCTGGATCCCTCATGCGCCACATCTGATGCCGGGGGAGCTGGCAGCCATGCGAGCTGCCCGGCTCTTGCAGCGACTGAACTATCAACCCAAACTGTCACGAGCACGATCTCTCGCATTAGTCTCGTCACCGTCACCGCAGGGCTGTGTGCCCCGTTATCCAAGACTGTCCCGCTTGTAACGCCCTCTCCCAAGACAAACTTGTACGGAACAGCACCAACACGCTTGACGCAGAACAGTACCGTCTCTTTCAGATCTTACAAGATGGGCACGCCGCCAATCCCATCGCCCGTCATCTCGACTAGTCGAGGAGAAAGTAGTATAGTCTTTTTCGAGACAGGCACACCGCTCATTCCATCGTCGCCTTCTGTATCGGCTGGTTTAGGAAAGAAGGTGCTAGCTCAGCAGGTCTGGCCCTTCGTTGCCATCATGGTTGTCGCTCTCGGTTTCTCTTGTCTTTAAGTGGCCTGGCGCCTCTCTAGATAGCATTTCGCATGATGTGCTTTTTTTTTCTCTCTAGCTGGTCTGTCACATCTTTAGGTAGTCAAGTCTTCAACTTGGACCGATTCGTCTAGCTTGCGTTGTTTCCCTTGTCTCTGGTGAAGTGAGTTACGCCTCCGCTTTTTTCTTGTAGACTGTTCTGTTGGGACCAACACCTGGTCCCGCCAGGCCTTTCTGATAATATCCAAGGCAGTGGCCTTCATCGTCATGGTATCCTGGAACATGGCGTTCCCGGGAACAACAGCCCGTCCTAGCATACGGTCGTACGCGGATGCAACGACAAGCGGGCCGCAACTGAAACTGTCGTGTTGTTGAGGAGCCGTCTGTTTTATGGTTAGTAAAAAAACGGGTGTCTAAGAGACCAGTACACAGACCTGCTCAACATATCGTAGCCCAGGAAACTGATCCTTGCATGCCTTCTACTAGTAAATCAGTATAGTACCACGGTTAGAAGCTCTGGGGTGCTTACCTTGATCTCCGTATAAGTTGTCTTTCTAAGCGAATCATAGTGATAAACGGCACTGTCTCTGTAATTGACCTCGAGGAGGCTAAAGTGATCTCCATGCTGGAAGAGTGGGAAGAAGCAGGTAAGACGGTCATCCGGTTCCGCGTTCTTCCACTCCTCGATCACTCGCGCGGCCCTTTCAAAGGGCTTCGCCACTATTTTCCGCGGTCTATCCTGTTGGTGGATAGGGATAGAAAAGCCGACGCGGACATGCGGCAATCGATCAGCGAGATGGAGACAGAGCAGGACAAGCTCGTCATTGAACCATTCTGTTCCGCGTAGTCGATCAAGTGTCTCGATGCCGAAACGGCATCCTGTACTCTTGATCAGGAGCATATTTCCAGGTGCCGAATGCCTCATCTCTTCTTGAAGGGAGATTACTTCTTCAGAGATGTCAGAGGTCTGCTTCGAGATACCGAGTAATACTTTGCCCTCGAGAGCCTTCTTAAAAGCAACTGCATCTGTCCGGCCGGTCTCTATAAGTATATCCATCTGCTCTTCCAAGAGTTGGAGTATATCCATCTTTGCTTGGTCCTTCTGGAGCTGGGAAATCAAGTTCTGTATAACTTGCTTCTTAGACTTGGCGAGACTCCTGGAAGAATGATAAGCAAGCTTTTTCCACGTGAACAAGGGAATTAGACCTACCATGAATTCTGAAAGAGAATACCGAAACCTAAGGTAGTCACCAGTTCATCCCATATTCTGCCCCTCGTCAAATGGGTAGTAAGTCGTTTACGACGCGTCTCCCGCACCTTCTTCTCGCTTGCGTCTTCAGGTACGGGGCCTAGGATCCTGCTCGACACTTCCTGCACCTCCGCTGTACGAGACGATAAGGATAGGAGACCTGTCTGGTCACGGTGCCATCGAGCAAACGCGATCGCGGTCAAGGCATAGCGGATAGAACTTTTATGTCGTTCGGCAAATCCCGATTCGACTACAGATCTCCATTGCGACCCGTTCGACCATGTGGCTTGTACTTGATGTGTTGATTTCAAAGAATCCAAGAGGTCCTTGTAGGTTTCTGCCGAGTCCATTGGGAACCGCAATTGTTCAATCTCTTCTAGACTAGACTTGGCAAATTCGGTAGTAGATTGCTCTATTATTAGCCCGACGGGCTGATCGCAGCCGACTGACGTGTCTTCTTCCGGTGTGATTCTGCTGTGACGGGTGGAAGGAGTTCGTAAAGGGGTTCGTAACTGGGTTACCGGGAGCTTTCTCGAAGTGCTTGGCCTCTCAACCGTTTCTCGTACAGGAGCAGATTTAACAGCAGGGTTTTCTGTTATAGAAGAAGCTGCCGATGATGTACTTTGGAACATGCCGTCGATCTCATACTGCGGCATATTCCACTCCTTCTGTATAGCTGTAGGATTAACGAAATCACGGTCGCCGAACTCGTTATGTCTTAGGTTCCCATAGGTAGATCTTGCATCAGAATCCAACATAGATTCCTCAAACTCGACAGGAAATGGCGTAATTTCTGTAAACTCATTCTCGAGCTCGTCCTCAGGCTGGTGATTGCTAGCGGCAGTCCTGATATCGGATTCCAAATTAACACCTCGGACTTCGCAGGAATATTCGGGTGCTTCTTCACCATAACTCTCAGGCTCGTTGTTAGGCGTTGGGTTACTCTTAGGTTTGTCTTGGTATTTGATGCATAAATTATCGCAGCATTGATAAAGTTTCTCAAGTAAATCTAGGAGTTGGTACCGATCTGAAATAGAGCGCTGAGATAAAAACAAATCTAACGTCTCCATATTCACCAGCTCGCTAGAAACGTTCAGAAGCTCTGTAAGAACCACCGGAAGACGCAGTAAAGAGGCTACCCCCTGTGCTACACCAGAATCTAGTGACTCGCCAGCAGTCTCGCACTTGTCTGCCGTCCGGTCAGGGGTAAGACGTTCGACTTCAGGTGTACTGTGAGCAATCCATCTGCGCGTTTTATAAGGAGTGGTTACCGTCATTATGGGCAGAGGATTAACTGGCAAATTCTGAAAAACTTCGGGGCTGTGCGTTTCATGAAAAGAGTAGATAGGGGGAGAGGATAGGTAGACGGGCTGACTGGAGGCAGGCAAACCTTTTATAGCTAGATACCCTCTCCCTAGACTGGACAACATCGTGACGTAGCATGTCATGTCTTGTCATTGCCCAGCGCCAACAGTCCATCGCTAGCTTGCCATTCTCGGTCGTGCCGACTTCCTAGGAAGTCGCTCTTGGTCTCCTGAACTCAGCCCCCATTGTTTACAGTCTCCTCACCTCTGCTGACAGTCGAGGAATATAGTCCTCCTTCTTTGAACCACAGGCCCATTGTCAGCTTATCGTTCTCTCGGCTATACCGACTTCCTAGGAAGTCGTTCCTGCTCCTCTAAATCTATCCCCACCTGGACGTCGCTTCGCCTCTGCCTACTCTTGATCACCTGAAATAACAAACAGATGGCCAGCCTATTACCTCCTCGCTTTTACCGCTTCCCTTAGAAGGTATCCATCTCGGACTCCTGAGCTATTCGAATTTTGTACCCCTTACCGTCTCCGTCTCTCTAGGGACTACGTAGTAGTTCGGGGCGCAGACTCGTTATCACAGCGCGTAGGATGATATGATCCAATCCCTTTCAAGTTCATTATCATGGAAAGTCTGCCTTGGACGTGATGTGGCCGGCCAACTCGACGTTTCATCGCGGCTTAGGACACGCTGCCTGGCACCTCGCATCACACGCCTGACCTATTAGATAATGAGATTCGTGTGAGCATATGACAGTCGCGCTCGATCAGGTCGCAGACGAGAGGGCAGACCTGAAGCCGATGGCCGCAGCGCTGCGAGCTAGCCCCTCACATCTGCTGTGTGATGTGCGGCTTTGGCCTCGTGATTTGTCAAGGACCTCCTCAGTCGATACGCGTTAGTCAAGAAGAACACCATGCGTCACGAGTAAGGAAGATGCTCAAAAAGGTAGGCCTGACGATGGGAGGCCTCGGTATGAATTAGGGGGTACCGGCGTCAACTGTCATGATTCGCTCGAATATCCTAGGTAATCTTATAACACCTGTTGGTTCACAGGACGGAAGAAAGGCCGCTGTTAATAACCTGAGTTACTCTTAACCAAGGAATCTACGGCTTATACCAGCCGCAACCCCCAAAGCTCGATCGTTAGGTCCATGTCCCTAACAGCGAGGCAGACTCCTGAATGACAAATGGCGAAAAACCATGAACTGGTTCAGAGGTACGCAGTATTCTCCACTGTGGTGGTGGTTCAAGTATATTTAAAGGGATGCCGCCGCCCTCTTCGTCAGTGTAATCTACACTTGCCCAACTCCCGTCATTTTCACCGGAGCCCTCGAGTTTTTAACCAAAGCCCAAATAGCCGTCTACCATGTCTTCTTCTTCCACCACGTCTTCGGCTCGAGAGCCTAGATGGGCACTTCATCAGGTTCGAGTCATCCGGTATTTGACCGAACGTATCTTTTACAGAAGGAAAGTCACGCCGAGAACAACGGAATGGTTTTTGAATACTCTTTGGCCTGAGGGTCTATCACAAGGCATATACCAGCTGCTCGATGTTAAATCCCCCTCTCTCATCGATGAGGCTACAAGCAGTCTGGCTACCTGTGAAGCAGAGAGGAAGGCCATAATTTGCGACAAGTTTGCTGAGCAAGTCCAGGACACAAGGTGCATCACCCCTGCCCTATTGAAAGGGTTACTGATAGCTCTTTCTGGCTCAATCAATGTCTCAGTGGCAAGACATGAGCTACACGTACGGTGGACATTATGTCAGGCCCACGATATTATTCATCTGGGCAATCAAATCCAACTGGAGAAAGACGTCACGCAAGAAACAATGGATTGGTTCGTTCGCGCTATGTGGCCAAACAGTTCTTCCCAAGCTATAACACGGCCGCTTCGTCATAGCGCCCACTCTATCGACAGTGTCGATGAATGCCCAGTCAGTCCTGCGATCCGCGATGAATTTGTCGGGCTAGTTCTAGGGGCTACAAAAATCACCGATCTTATCATGGACTGGCTGTATCAGGCTTTATTCCGTTCATCGAGAGAAGGATCTCTTTACGTTAACGCCAAAGACCCGTTTAGTGATGACGAAGATAGATCAAACACGCTCGACAAGGAGATCAGCGGAGACGACAACCCGTCGCAGACACAATCAGATCTGTCTTGTGGCAGCGGCACAGCTGACTCCAACAAGGAAAACATGCTACCATTACAAAGTCCTGCTACCCTTGAAATATGGGATTTAGGCAGCACGACCCTAGATGACAAGAGTCTCGACTATTCTGGAGAGTTGGCAATTGAGGCGAGAAGTCAATTCGAAGAGGCGGCTGGATCCCTGCTACAGCTCTCTCGGGACGCTGGCCACGGCTTAGCTGACAACAGCAGACTTCACGACGGCCCTGCGCCGTTTGAACAGTCATACCAGGGAGGTGGTGGCCATAACGGCAGTTCCTGTGTGGATAATGACGAGAAGTAAGTTCTCGATAATGTAGTTTTACTAATGCCAGAGTTAGCTAACTAGCATTAGCGACACTGAATTACAACGCATGCCGGCTAAAAGAGGCCATGTCGAGGACAACAATCGGCCGTATAAGCGAGTCAAGGTATCAGGCGACTTGATTTTCACTATTCGTGCTGTTCATATAGGAAGAAGAGGTGACGAGGATGAAGCATTGAACTATGACAGCGAAAGTAGCGTTAAGTACGACATCGTGCCTATACTGGCCGCGTTTCCAGAATGACGTGAATCACGAGCAAGAGGTTACCCTCGAGTTTTAGGTAGATATTTCTTATCTCACCCTATTTTTTATAGCCTGCCTAATTTTGGATAATTAATAAAAGTTCATATATACTTTTTGCTTACTTATATCTTACTTTGGCCGAGTTATAGCGTGGTATAAAATATGCGAGATGTGCCATATATATGCATAAAACTAAGAGTAACGGTAAGCATTATACAGAGCCAGAGGTATTCGCCTCACGAGACAGAATATCATAATACGTGGTAGAGTAGGGCTGGCAGCACGGATTCATCTTCAAGCCATATCAGTGTTGGCGGGCTAACCAGCCACGCTAACCGGGCATAGCCACAGATCAAGGGTGTGGCTGAAACGGCCTATGAATTAGCCAATCAATGCACAACAAAGTAGCATCGCATCTCGTCGGGCTGAGATTGCTTAGCCTGAATTCTTTATATATCTATTCTTGCTGTTCCCAGTGCCAGTTGATCTTTTAAACATTCGTACTCATCTTCCCCCCCGCACCTGTCTTTCGAAGCGGAACAAGGCAAAATGGCATCACCCCTTCACCGCCACCAATCATCACTTGAAGGCGTTCTCAACTTCTCTTCACATCCACCACCTTTAGGAACAGAGTTGCGCGACCATGCTAGTCGTAGACTTCATAGTATTTGCGAGCACTTCGACACCGGGCTCCCTCAGGGAGACTTTAGCCGTCCTCGGCTGATTCGCTATACCTATACTTATTCGCTTTCTCAGGAATCTGGAGATCACTTCTTACGCGCCTTCTTCCAAGCTGTCGATATCCAGATTAGTGGAGATGAAGTTATTAGTTTTGAAGATGTCCGTTCGAAATTTTTCGACTTCGGGGACTATCTCTTCAATAACTTTTTCCTGCCTGGTAAAGCTTTGCTGCAGCCTAGCTGCCATACTAGTTAGTTGCTAATAATGTCTCGTAGTGAAAGCTTCTACAAAGAAGACTCCGCAGCCTTCACCAGCGTTGCATTCTGCCGTCCAAGAAGCACAAGGTCGTGGCGGGCAACAGTATGTTGGAACCGGACCTCGATTGTCAGTTCTTCGGAGAGACTGTCTTATCCGTGACCGTCATCGCTGTGTAATATCGCCAAGATTCGATTATGCCGAAGCGTGGGAACGCCGTAATACTCCTGTCGGCGCTTTAAACGATGAAGGTAATCTGCTAGAGAATGATCCGGATGACCCGGAATTTCTGGAAGTGGCCCACATTCTACCACACTCTCTCACAAAATTCAATCAGGGTGGCGAACTGGTATGTATATATCTTCCCTTTAGACGTTCTCCCTAATTGAACTTTCCTCTTAGGATCATTTTAAACAATCTGCGTTCGATGTTGGTGTTTCGGAACTTATTCAAGGCCCTGAAATTGACCGGCCACGTAACGCTATTACGCTTACTACTCATTACCATCGATCATTTGGTGATTTCCAAGTCTACTTTGAACCTGTTCCTGATAAGGATCACACCTACACGATCAAGACGTTTTATCCTAGATATTTGGTCCGGCGAGCCGTATTTCCTGTTATCCGTGAGCTTTATCTTACTCCTGAACGAACAATTGAGCCTCCCTCGTGTCGACTGCTAGCTATCCACTGTGCCATTGCACATATCCTACATCTTTCAGGAGCCGGTGAGTACATTGATAAGATATACTGTAACATGGAGGAACACGGAGTGCAGGCGGATGGGTCTACTCCACTGGGCCACTTTGTATCTCTTGCCATCAGCGAGCAAAGCTCTTCTGTTTGTACCTAGAACGTAAAACAGTAAGCGGCAGCTTATACCATAGTAATTGTAGCTGAGAGGCTGTAGCTTAGGATAAAGCCACCTTTGCCATCGCCCTCTCGTTAGCGAAACCCCGGTCTGTTAACCTTAAGAAACACGATAGCCTTGCCGGTAAGTAGTGCTCCAACTTTAATAGCCGTTGCTGCCTGGCCTCGGTCCAATATGATAGTTTTGTAACAAGATAGGACATTTAGAAAGAGTAATTGCTGGAGGATAAGCAGGCGAGGCGCGTCGCGTTGGTCTGATCGGCCATATTCAAGCTTATTGCAAATGACTGTAAGCGCCGAGTTAGTGCACGGACTTGTAAGTAGGCGCTGGCGCAACACTAAGCTCAAAATACATATACACAGATGGGATACGATGTCTCTTTTAGTTAACTCATTTCTATCCGATTGGAACTATGGCCCTGTAAACAGAACATTCCATCTTATGACATCCGTAATCGTCCATGAAATCAGAAACCATTGCGTAGGTTTCGTGACTAGAAGTTCTGATCATGCAATGAAGTATTCGTTTGAAAGAGGCAGGCCCCTATTTGACCCCCAGCATCTATCACACATCCTGCAACACACCCACCATTCAATCTTCCGTATCGAGCTATCACCTCATACCTCTCCGTCCTCGAGGTCGGATGAGCAGTAGTAGGTGTCGGTCTTAACTCGCTCCGACTTTGTCGCACTCCTGATGTCCGAGAGTTCTGTCTTGACGCACTCCTGAGCGGCTTCAGTACCGTACAAGTTCTGTCGCTTTCTTGCTGCATCGCCGGGGCGGTCGGTATTGAGAAGCGGCTCGTAGTGGGCTTTAGCCGTCGCACCGTCTTTGAAGCCTGCTTTCGCGGCAAGCTTCTCCCAATTGATCTAGCGATGCATTAGCTACGCCGAAGCACCTTGAAGAGAGCGCAAGGAACGCACAACTGGCTTCGTCTCAAAGCATTCCTAGACTTTGGTGACAGCCATCATGTCGCTTGCAGTGATCTGATCGGACATCGCGTGGTTAGATGACATTTTGCATTCGTATGCTATCGAGAAGGCGCGTACTTCGGAGATGCGATTGCTGGTGACGTGGGTTAACATTGTGTGTTCTTTGAAAGGAAAGAGAAAGAAGCGTGCAGACAATAAAGTATTTAGAGGGTTTGAACAGAAGCAGGGCACCTGCCTGCCCCGCGCGTTGGTGGTAGCGTTACGTAGAGCTATGTGCGGGGTAGAACGCGACGCGATTGGAACTAATATACACCACCACCTTGCAACTTGTTTGCAGATAAGCCAAGCTAACAAGCTACCCAGCAGGCGGGATATTTTTATTCTTTCTACCCTTCCAAAGCACATTTAATATTGCCGAGACTTGGAAAGTATTAATAGGAAGAGGAATCAATAAAACAAACTAGTAAGCACCGAATGGCGTGTGATATTGCATCCCAATTACTTGCTCAGGATAACAAGACAATAGAAGTTAAAGGCTAATTTCTAGGCTACTTGGCGCAGTTCTTGCACAGCACACTGCCCATAGGATGAGCTCGGCTGTTGGCACGCCAGTTCGCGATAAAAGGTAACAGAAAATCAGTGACCATGGCCTTCTGAGCCGCCTTCAGCTCCGTATCGCCGTTGACATAATCATCGTCGGGTGTCCTAATCTACTAATACATGCGTCCTAGGCTTCCGAGACCGACGCGGATCCTGTTGTTCTAGCCTCCTTCACCGGCACTAGTCTTCTGATACTGTGGTCACACTACGTCTAAGGCTTTCTGTTGAGCTTCGGCGGCTAAGAGGGCTCTGCCAAGGCACGTCGGGTTGGAGTTTGGGACTACGGTAATGGCGACGCGTTGAAGCTAGAGGAGGGTCTCTTTCGCTGATAGCTCGGAGTCGTCATAGCCTTGCGACGCAGGGGTGACCGTACCGTTCGGATTGGACCACCTTTCAATATCTTCTAATGTAATCGGACGACTTCCCTGGCCAAATGCTTCCATGATGTTCGAGATGTGTACTGGCTGCTCGCGACGCAACGTAACGAAGGCATCGTGGATGTATTGATGTTTGACCCTGGAATAGATAAATAGTTAGTCTATGACCCGAACAGCCTCAGTCTAATATACCAGGTAGCTTCGTTAAGGATGCTCGCCTAAAGCTTCCCCAAATCAGGGCAGGGTACCCAGATGCTGGCGTCCCTATCATCGGCCACATGCTCCTCACCACGGCGTGCGCGTATGGCGATGATGCAGATCTGGGCAGTGGCGGGTTGCCTGTACGGAATATTGGCGCTAGCGTTGTTCATGATCTTGTCGCGAGGGGTAGGCTTGTATCGATCGTGCGTGCGGCGCGTTGAAGAGCCGTTCGAAAAGGGGGGGTTTGAAGGGTAGATGTCGGTCAAATATAGAAGATACGGCTAGAACAACTTATCAGCTGGGGAAGAAGGGAAAAAGATAACTGCGAAACACGCCGGTGGTCTGGAAGACGTTGGGTTAGTAGGGGAGGTGCACACGCATTCAAATGCTGGTGGGGGTAGTTTTCATCACTAACTCAAGCTCACCTAAACAGTGGTGTCATCCTTGCCAGGAAGTATGGCTGCTGTGACATACTTAACTCGATAGATGATGGAATGCCAAGACATTCAGTATTTAAAGGATCATGGCAGATCCTAGTGGTATTATAACGACAATATGCCTAGAGAACTCTCTTAATGCAGAAATCGAGGCTGTTTTATAAAAGCATCAGCAATCTGCGCGACATACAGCGCCAAAGCGAGGGACCTGACTGGCCGGGACGTCGTTCCTGTTGGGGCTAGGGCGCCGGTCCTGAACCAGAATACCGAGTTCCTAGCCCTCACGTTTAAAGTTGCTTCCTTATACCGTCATTTTAAGTCCATCGGCTAAATCTCGGCCAAACTAGTCCCAGTTAGATCGAACAACTATGTATCCATCGAATGTTCTATTTGACACTACTCGTAGTTCATTTCTTGGAGCTCCCCTCATCAAGAAACAGTTTTTCTCGACTTCGCAAAAAACTTATCCCGCTAGCCCCACGCTTATTCCCACCTGCGCTTCACCTTTTCGACGAGCAATTATAGATCTAACAATTGTGCTTTAACTTATGCTTCATTTCTTCAATAAATCGACGTTGTTATATTGAAACTTCATGGCCCTAAGATTCAACAGTGAAGTTCTCCAGGCTATCAAGAAAGATGGATATTGGAAATCAGATGATGCGGATACTGGCGAGCGTGTTGATCACGTATTAATACCCCGCATTGATCTCCAGACTATCGAAGCCCTGGAATTGTTTAAAGCATCTACTTTTGACAATAAGGTAGGCAAGAATGCTTGGCTAAGACTCAAAAGCTAATGTTTAGCAGCAGAATCGAGAGCTTATCGAAACATTCTCTAAAGAGCCAGTGGTAGTCTTCTACAGGGGGTTCGGTCGAACAAAGCGGGTTCACTGCTTTCGACAGAATGTGATAGAAGTATTGCCTGATATGTCAATGTTGATACTTGGCCTATGCTCTACGAGGGCAAAAGTCACATTGCTCAAAGGCTCGCATCTCTATCAACTGAATGCGACTAACGCGCCCAATGGTGTTCTGGCGATCCCGGATGAAGGGATTGAGGAACTGATACTTGCCGGAAAAATAACTCGAACAGAGGAGATATTTGACCATGGCGGCTAGTAAGTATTCATTGGTAACGTAATATACAGTTAAATATTAACAGGATTATAGTGTTCTTGCCGACGGACGAGTTGGCTGGAAAGTTTTACAAGGCAAGGTAGCTTTCCTTGGGATTCTCGTACCGGCCGAGGCCGAGAAATGGGCCAAAATGCCTATGCCGAAGACCGAGGAACACGTCAAGATACTGACAGAGATGGAACAGAGAATGAAGACTATTTGCCTTAATTTCCAATGGCAGGATATAGCTTGATATGAGGCCCCCGAAATACACAAAAGTCACAGTTCTTGTATGCGATGTTTCAATAAGGAATTGAACCGTGAGGCGGATGTTCCCCCACACCTGTGCGTGATGTAGTAGATGGATGATAAAGCTGAGAAACTGGTGTATAGCTGTCTTCATAGATTGAATATTGAGGCTGGAAGGATTGATCGATTGTGTAGCAGGCGGCAAAAGCTGGCTGTTCGGGAACAATGAAACCATCAATTGTATACGATGTCGCAAAGGCTGGTTCTTCAGGAACATTGGGGATGGTGACAGAGGTGGTCGTGCATGAAGCGGCGAGTGGAGGGTCTCGAGACAGCAGAGCAGGATAGTATGTACACGCTGTGGTATGGGTTGGTTGCTCGGAACTCGTCGGATCTATGTTACCCTCTATTTGTGGGACTTCATATATGTCGGATTCTATTGATTTACTGTCTCCTATTCTGCCAGAGATCCCCTGGGCGCCTGAAGCTTGAGATTGCGAAGGTTGTACCTGATGTTCTATGGTGGGAGTGCTGTTGACTACTTGATCGATTAGAAGAAACACTGACGAAATCAGATGAGACGTACCTATTGAAGAATCCATATTCAAGTTGTGTCCAGTGCTTGAAGTCGATTTTACTTCCCACTCCCCACGTCGGACTTTCTTACTCACTGATCCCAAAGCTCGCCTCTTTCGTTTCCTCTGACTCTCACTAGATTGCAGCGACTCGTCCAATGTTATTGCAGCGATCTCTTGGAATTTATTCAATTGTTGAAGAGTTTCAACTTGTTCGGTGGATTCGGCAGAGAATTGTTCCTTTACCGTACAGCTTCTGTAGTGGTAGATATAGTGCTGAACATGGCCCAATGACCGTTTGCAAAACTTGCATATTTCGTTACAGGGGATGTCTATTGATGGTTATTCACAGTGAAGGCAGGGCGGGCGGGGTATGGTTACGGCTAGGCCAGTGTCGCTCAAGGTTGTTGCGCCTTTCAGAGACGAATGGACATTTAGGACACTTAAGGGGCGGTAAGCTCTTAGGGCTTTGCGGGATTTGGTCAGACTTTCTATCACGAATAGAACTGCTGTGTGCTTCGAAGCTCTGGCTTTCGTTGGGTGCTCGATACTGTATGTGATTTTCGCAATGTTGCACCATGAGTTGCAAACATCTCCTCTGAATCATGATCAGCAAGCATTAGGCATCAGTAGAACGAACCAATAACCTGAAACTTTTCGAGTAGTTGTCGCATTTCTTCTGCGATTTCAAAACAGGATTGATGAACGTTTTGTGACATTTCGATTGGCATTATTATTGTGTACGAAATTGCAGTACGTATTTTAAATGATTAAGATTCAAGCTGAAACCTAAATGGGCGGGCTGTTGAGATGTCCCATATTAGCATTGATCACGTAACCAATCGATTGTGGTCACATGGATTAGATCATCTGCATCACCCACCATTAGGAATACCCATTAAAATTTTGAGTGGTTGCTTGTAGTTATAAATTCTTCATTGATGCACTTGCGATTTAAATTTGGATTTTGTCATCTCCTCCCCCAAACTGCCCTCCAGGCCGCACGTTAGCAAATTATCAACGTACGTACTCTGTTCATAAGAGTTTGACAATGGAAGATTATATTGGTAACCATTGGATACAGAAAAAACGTTAATTCTCTTTCTATTTACAAGTTTTCGAGTAAAGTCAACAAGCAACAAGGGGCTCCCAAGACGCATATTGAATCCGGCATGGCACCATGCAATACTTGTGAAGGAAAAGGGAAAAAGGGCGGCTTCGACTGTACAGACTGTGATGGCGATGGAATTCAGAAATCATGAAGTGTCAACCCTTATGATGGCGTGTATCCCAGCACGGACAAAGCGGATGGACAGCTTACTGGTGTATTAATGTCAGAATAGAGGGTCTTGTCAGTAGATATCGCGACATTGGGGGTGAGCTAAGTTAGCTCTAACTCCGGGGATCCACCACTTAAATTACTAGTACACGCCCCAGGGGCAGAGTAGATTCTACTCATCAACAATACACACTTCTGAACCTCCAATCGACTGGCTCGCTTATTCTGACAATTAAGGTATAAGAAATACCTAGTCAAGAATCTGCACTAGACAAGGCTATTAGCATGGCAGTAACCATAGTGTGCTCTCTGTGCTCTGTGCTCTGTGCTCTGTGCTCTGTGCTCTGTGCTCTGTGCTCTGTGCTCTGTGCTCTATGCTCTATGCTCTGTGCTCTGTGCTCTATGCTCTATGCTCTATGCTCTATGCTCTATGCTCTATGCTCTATGCTCTGTGCAGCCTTACAAACCTAGATCCTATTCCATGGCTTATGCAACCAACACAATCTCAATTCAACTAATGCAAACTCATCAACATAACTGGCAAGCCAATTCTAGAAAATTGGATCTATTTCTCTAATAGAAATTCTGTCCGGCGTTCCAAATATCTCAACGGGTGACCTGGCTCAGGGGTTAGCAGCTGTTGGTTGAGCTCAATGCTCATTAGTTACCTATGTGAGCGAACTATTTAGCGATTAAACGGAATTACATAGTGTCGCTCCATTAATGACGGTGTTATTGTCATTTGTTTGCAAGAGCGCGAATGAGTGTATCTTTCAAAAGCTATAGAATTTACATAGTCGAGGCCCATCGCGGCGCTGAAACCTTAACGTGCAACACTTTGAGGTTGCCAAATAATTCGAATCTAGGGCGGTGAATAGTGCAAAGTGGCTTAGATATTGTACTCGATGGTCGCTTGAATGTAGACTCATGCACGATACATCATATGCTGTTACACGAGGAAGTGCAGTAGACTTGAAAGGGTTCTGGATAAACATAAGCAACGTAGCCCCGGTTAGCCTCAAAATCAAGCCCTTGTTTCTTGGTATTTGTTTTCAAATATTATTGCGATCTAGACTAATGCATGATAGTTCGTTGGTTGGGTAGTGGATATGGAAATCATAAACAGTTGCTTTTTTAGTAAGGACAACATTACTGGCAGCAGTTCCGTAGTCTTACAAGATGAGTGTTCCTAAATTCGACGTCTTGCATATGGAAGAGTAGCTAACATGTTCTCGCATGGGACCCCGTCATTCCGGGCTGATTCCGCAGATGCAGAACCCCATGTAACGCATGAGGTCTTGCAGATGGAAGAATGGTAGTCAATTTCACTGATGAACATATCACACGCATATTTGCAATGCTGTTGGTCCTTGGAGGAAACGGAAATAGGAAGGGTTAAGGATTATCTAAAGAGAGAATCTAGTGGGCAGACATATTCTTGAGACGGTCTTTGAAAAGTATAAGTATGTCTTCACCTTAGCAATTGGAAGATATCTGCTAGTCTGCTTGACAGGTCCCCAGCACTTCACCCTTGCTTCATACTTCGTATCTACTTGCACATTCCTTCACTGTACACACATACGCCCGCCATCGTCACACTGTGTGAGACGTATCTCATAAGACATAATTGAGTGTTTAATACAGAAGTTTAACTCAAATTAAACTCCAAGTAAGAGCGGCGTCGTCATTTTGGAAGAGCCTCGGACTAAGCTAGCCTAACATCATCCTAGTCAATATGCCGTCGGACGACCAAAAAAAGGACGACAGCAAGGTTGAGAACCATATCAACCACGACGACGAACCCGAAGAAGAGCCGCAGAACGATGAGGATGAGGATACTACTCAAGGTGGAAATGGACATGATGTTGTACCGGTCAGTCAGTTGATTACGAGTGAGGAGTACAGTGGCAAACTATAAATTTGTGCTATCAAATGGGGATAAACAACGCTCATTCAAAGTTACAACAACGTATATTCAAAATATCAATTGATTATTGGTTTGGATGACAAAATAAAATTTGTTGACTCTTGAATGCCATGTAGTGGTGGTTGTAACGGCAAATTGTTTTCCCGACCGGTTCTCTGTTATTGGAGACCAGGCAGAAATGTACGCCCAATGGCCATCGACTAGCGCATCTCCATGATAAAACGCCCAACGTTCGAGTCGCGAACCATTTGATTTCATTTCTCATCTTGAGTGCTTTCTTTACTCGAGCAGAATCACAACCTATTCAGAATGGCAGAATCTATAACGCCATCCCCCGAGCTCCAGGGTTTTTTAGCCGACCTCCGTCAATCCGAGATACCTGTGGCCGCTATCCAGAAAATCGAAATAAAACCTGAGAAGATCGAAACAGAACCTAAAGACGGCACTATCCGCCACCACATGGACGTATCGAATATTACGTGGCCTCCCCAACAAGAGGCACTGGTCAAACAAGTCATGGAAAAGGCCATTGACGAATCGGTACGTTGCTTTACCTTCTATCAGCTTATCACGCTAACTGACCAAGAGATTGAAGATCTTACAGCTGGCCGCGAAGAGCAAGGAATGGCGCGCAGAGATTGTTGTACTTCGGGAAGGATCTTTTCTCCCAGTCCCCGGTGAAATCTGCCTTATCATCCCTCTCATTAGAGCTTCTGGCTCGCATGAGAAAGTGAGCTTCTATTTTGTCAAGAATAAGGAAGGCCCGACTGAGACATGGAAAGAACAACTGTACATCCTCAAACCGGGCATCTGCATCCGTGTAATGGAAGGAGAGTTGTGGATGATTGTGGTGGTTTGCACATAGTTATATAGCACCACCCTGGGGCATGAGGCCTGCCTGTAGACCGCCTCCATAGGAAGACCTTGGGGGCACAATGTGTCTAACACTACATATACCGAAATCTACCCATTCCTCCCATTCCTCGGGTCCAACTGCCTCATCCCCAACTTCCGCGCCGTCTGGGCTCTGAACTCGCGTGCTAGCATCTGCAAACGGAAGAGTTGACTGCGGCATTCCGAAGGTAGGAGTACTCGCATGGTGGGCGGCCTCCAGCAGCATGCTTAATGGGGACGACCCAAGGTCATGCTCCGGCGTTAACCCACTTGGGCCTAATGAGGTGCGCGTTGCACTGCTGCTCATAGTCATGGCTGTGGGTGAAGCAGAAAGCTCAGAATTCTGTTCATCTTCTATGGCGCCCGTGTCCGGGGAAAGGTCTTGCAGAGTCGCCCGAGTTGTATTCTCATCCACCCGCGGCCGCTGCTCGACCCATGTATGGACCAATCGCGAAAACTCCTTGGCCACAATAGCAAGCATCCACGGCGATTCCAGAGCTTCGAGGACCTGTCTGATCGAGTGAGTGAAGCTGGTTGTATCGTTTTCGTACATTTCAGCCGCTCGCCGCATGTGTTCGAAATCAGGACCCATGAATAAATCAAGCGATCGGGGTACCCGTCCGGCTTCACTGTTGACATCATATTCAAAAGTACACCAGATCTGCCTAGCCTGCGTCATGCTGATGCTTGTAGTATCTGTGTTCTCTGCCCCGGTCGTGGTGTTATGTAGAGGCAACCCCAGAAACGCCAGATTCCTCATCCCGAGAGAGGTATGAACATCATGTATGCTGCACTCCCAGGTTACTCCCAGCATATGACGTTTGAGTAGTAGGGCTATGTACCTGACTTGGGTGATCATACTTACCCATCTAGCTGGATACGGGATCTCGCATTCGTCCGGAAGGGCAGGGAGTTGCCCACGTAGCTTATAGGCCACTAACGTACTAATCCTGTCCTGGTCAGCCGTGCCTTTCATTGTGGCATCCTTGAGTGTATGGTAATGAACTGCCTCTATTAGCGTTGTTCGTTTGCAGTAGTAGTATAATCCCTCACCAGATAATCCCACAATAACACCCAAAGCATCGATACCCTCTGCAGGAAGAAGCTTGTCCACAATACCCAAGATGAGATTGGCTGCGCTCGCCCGTCGCCATCTAGACTGATCCCCCATGGCAGAGAGAATTTGACAAAGACAACAGGAAAAAAGCCAGTCTGCCCAAGCGACGATGTTCAGTTCCCCTCTGCTCATGCTTGACTTGTTTGCGAGCTCCATCTCTAGCTGACCGACGTACTCAAGCAGTTTCTTTTTATCTTGTTTCAAGGCCAGGCACCGGCTCGTCAAATCTCTAATCCGTGCTTGACTATCCAAGGACTGATGTTTCAGTCTCAAGAACTTCGCAAGCCCAGACTTGACCTTCTGCGCCAGGCGGTGGGCAATTTTATCCACCTCAGTATCCTCTGACTGGTTGACCCGGCTCTTGATTTTACCCAAACCTCCCTTATCTACTCGAGGACGCTTTCTACGGGTGCTGGGCTTCTGTTGTGGGTGGACAAGACTGATATCGGTCGTATGATCGAGCGCGGTGGGAGTATCCGGCAGCTGTAAGGCCATACCATTACTAGAGGCTGCAGACTGTGTTCTATTGCTCTTGCCATCGTCCTGCTGATTTCCAATGAGCCAGTCGAAGGCTGATTGGGTGTTCTGGCGACAGCAGAGATCAGGATGGAGATGCAGACTCTCGTGTTTGCAACTATACTACGTTAGATTAGAAGAATCTACTGTGTTTGGTCTCCTACCACTCTTCAGTGAATTTCCATCGAGTCGCGACGATATATGTGTTATAAATACTTTGAACAAGTAGGCAGAGGCACTGGATTTGTTCGGCGGTCGTCTCGTCTTTAGGTATATGGCATAGTACATATCGAACTTCGACTCGAAAGGGCGGGTTTGCCGCTCGGACTTGTAGGTCAGGTACAACTCTGATCTCAGTAGACGCGATGTGGCCATTTGGTAGTGGTAGTGAGACGTAGAACGAGGTTGGACAAGACTGAGATATGGCATAAAGCCTCTGTATGCCTTGCTGTTCTAGTACACTTGCCTCCTCTACCTCGTTTGATGTGATGTAATGTGTTGTGCCACCTGAGGTAACAAGAAACTCAGTGCTAGCAGATGCCATAGTCAATATGTTCAGTAGTCTAGAGGATTCAAGAGAATTGTTTACGCATATGAATTCATTGATTTATTTTTGGTTGCTGTAGTCATGAGCCTGAATATGGGTCCACTTTTGTCCATATTTCAAAAGTTGGACAAAAATGGGCGCTGGACATACCCATGATGTATCAACTCTTGATCAGAAAGGGGTGTGGCTTAATCCGTTAACATGCGTTTGCAGCATTTGGATATGGATGTTAGATCGATTCCCGGCTACCCGAATCAGGAAGCACTAGGTTATGGGCTACGGGTAATGGCAAGTATATTAAAATCATATTCACGCGGCCGTCCCCATCACCAGATCCACGTCCAGCTCCGCTCCTGAGGTCGATATCCGGGTCATTTCCACCCACACTTACACGACAACCAGGCACGCGCATAGATCTTGGGCGTGGCTCTTTGCCATCTACATCGTCGATGCACTAGACACTTCCAGCTTCCCCCCTGGCTGGTCTGCGAGTGCACTATTGACAAGTGCCTTGGCCAGGTGGCCATTGGATATAAAATGGCAAAACTGCACTTTTGCAACAACAGCATGCACAATCCCTTCACTTCGTCGACCGCTACTTGTTTAGGTAGTCACCCGTCAGCACCCTCTTGTACCTATTATACCTCGTGGCATTCCCTTCTGCAGATACCCCTTTCCCCTGCCTATACATATCCCCGGGTTTCTAGACATGGCCCAATATATTACGCAGTTATGGTTGCCGATTCGCCGAATTGTGGTACTCGGGGATAGCGGCGTTGGAAAAACGACACTGGCCAACCAACTATGCGACAAGAAATTCGTTCAGGAGGTGTGTTGCTACGTTTCATTTATTTGTTTCGGTTCCCCCACGGCATTCTTACCTTTGGATAGTACATCCCTACTATTGAACGATCAATGACTCGAACACAAATCCTCGTTAAGGATCAATCATATCGACTTGAAGTTCTTGATATAGCTGGTAGTCTTGATTTACAGGACGATGGAAAGCTGGAAAAGGTCGGAATCCAGAAAATGGATGGTATAGTTCTAGTATACGATATTACGTCGCGGAAATCTTTCGACAGGATTGAATATCTGCACCGACGGCTTCGCGAGATAAAGAGCCAGGGGACTTCGGACTCTCTGGTACCAAGCCAAACAATGCCGCCTGTTGTGATTGTGGGCAATAAGAACGACATGGTGCCCAACAGAGTTATATCCCCTATAGAGGGACTTGAGCTCGCCGAACGCCTTGGCTGCATGTTTGATGATACGTCGGCAACTGGCTACAAAGGTGTTTTACGCGTTTTCGAGAAAGTGGTCAAGGAATGGGTTGAGTCGGACTCTCTCGGAGACTATACCGGGACATCATTGCTGGGTGGAGGTAGTACAGATGGCTGCTGCGTAATCATGTAACTATAGGGCTTGGAGGGTTTTTATGTCGTCTGGGAGACTAGCTTCTAGGGGGCCATCCAGTTGCGATACCTTGCGTTATTAATGTATTTAATCCTGTAGCATGTTTGATTCTCACGTTTTTCTCTCTTTTTATAGATAGGGAAACTGAACATGCTTAGTTGTTTTTGCAAGTCGTTGAACGTGTTGATCGAAGGCATGAAGACCCTTGAGTGTTCCTTCACACGTAGTGTCCCCGACCGAACAGCCAGCTTTCTTTTTCCAAGTGGCTAGGTTATATTTTATAAAGATGGAAGAAGACCTGTACTACTGCCCTTATAAATTTCTATCCTTTCCATTTCCCCCCTTTTGCCCTGCAACTTACTTAATCTTGAAGGTCTCCGATTGCGAGTACGAAGTGTACGTCGTTAGATCTGTCAGCGCCACTTGTATGCCTGCCAATCTGACAGTGCTTATTGCCTGCTGCGACTGCTAGTCCCATGATTTAGCATGGCTTCTCCATCGTGGGATGCGAGACGTGCGGGAAGTCAACACCCCGAACCACCGTCCCAGCCGACACTCTACCCTCTATACGTTGACAACAACAGATACGATGGCGGCCCTGCTTCGACGTTTCCGACAGGTTTCTTACCACCGCTCCTGCCCATATCCGAGCCTACGAACCCCCCTTATCCGTCGAGCAATCCCCCTATGTCGGAGGGCCACTATAGAATGGATCCGTCCCAGCCCCTTGATCGGAGAACGATTGTCCACAACGGTTCCTCATGCTATGCGTCTGACGCATACGGGACCGTAGGCATGCCACACCCGCCACCGGCATCAGGGATAACTGGCCAACAATCTGGTATGCTCGACCAGACAGATGCGAACAACACGAGTACTAGGCAGGTAACAGAATGTACATCGATTGCCAATCCAGACCCCTCTGTTGTATCAGCACAACAGGCCAAAGCTGTTTCTGATAAAACGAGAACAAGTAGGGGGGCTTTTACAGCACGTGTTAATCGAATTCCACTTCAAGTTGCTCTGACTAACTAGATACACACTTAGGCATGCGATTATTGTCGACGTTTGAACATCAAGTGCGATAAAGAGGCATCGTGTACTAGGTGTCAACAAGACGGAATGGACTGCGAACGGGGTGGCCTGAAGATATACAACGTTATGTTGGGTCAGACTGCAAAGATCGATGACAGGCAGTCGGCAGAAGACATACGTCCATGTTCCCTCTATGGCTGTCCAAGACCGGCGCAACCCACGACAGAGCACTTATCTTGTCTACCTGGTAGATCTGCCTACAGCTCTACTGAAGCATCGGAAGACGAGCAAGATCGATTAATATTACATTCAACACCTGCCCATATACCAATAGCACATTCTAGCGATATTGAGCGCCTAGCCCTTCAAGATGAAGCTGAATGGGACGCTGCTATATTGTGGCTCTATATTGAAAAGTACTACGAGGCGGCGGTACATAACAATAGCATAATGCCGCGTGACCTGCTGGACAATATGGTTCACCAGTTCCTCATAGATAGAGAGTGCTGGGATAAGCGTTCTGGTGCAGATATCAACACCTCTATCGTGTTTCTGGTACTTTCCATTGGCAAGATGTACGCGGAGAGGCAAAGCGCCTCTTCCATTCCCTCATGCCAGCCGATTGGGCCAGATCAGAGTACAAAAGTACCTGGCTTCGCGTTCTTCAAGTTAGGCAGAAACTAGTTGTCTATGTGCTCTCCGACTCCTATAGAAAGCACACGTGCTAATGCGTTAATCGGGCTTTATCTTCATCGGCTTGGCAGTATTCCAGAGAGCATAGAATACTTTACTTCGGCTTCCCAGTCCGCTCGCGGTTTATTACGTCCGTAAGTTACCATTTGTTTATCTAATAAATCCTCGAACTTAATAGCTATATCAGGGAAATGCGGCAACTCTCTAATATATGGCTTAATCATGAGGTATCGATTGATGCCCATTATATTTTCATGCTTTATGCAGCATGTGTATGTTTAGAGAAGTAAGTTTTTTACTCCTGTTTTGTACCTCATTCCTGCTAATTATAATATAGTGAGGCTTGTTGCGGGATGTTAGGGGGAGTGGTAAGGTTTTAAGGTTTAGAGGACTTCCGGATTAGCTAATTTATAAACTTATGTATCGAAGATATATATATCTAAGTGCGCGTAAATCATAAAGGCCCTGTTATATAGATTCTCGTGATCAGACGACCGTCTACGTACGGCTTGATATAGAAGGCATGCAACTTCGGCCTTTTTTATCACAGGACCTGATCCTCGCAACACTAGGTACTGGCTTTGCTGCAGCCGCAGCATGTTTCAACGGCATAGATGAACCCAATCCGGTGGCGTATTGGGTTATATCTGATTGTGAGGTGACTGCTGCTAGGTAGCTGAACCCCGCAGCGTTAGTTCTACCATTTAAACACCTCCTATCAAGACTTCGATGCCCCTGATTTATCATCTATATGCTACATACAATGGATAAACCCCAAACCTCAATAAGCTCAGCCGATCCAAGTATAGTCGCTGCCAGGGAACCCCCTCAAGTGATTCAGGATAGAATCTTTCAGTACGTCTACTCCAGTCACAAGAGTCACAGGACCCAAGGCACACTGCTAATCATATAGAATCCGAGAGCTTATAAAGGACAAGGGCAACCAATCCCGTGAAGCATTAAACAATCTCCAGCAACGCGTTAATCAGCTCAAAGAAGAACTGAATGAGCTAGAACAACGCATTGCCAAATCGCAAGACGTGCTAAGCACCATAAGAACTACCGAACTGACCTGAAGCTCTTAAATTTCGAGCTTTGTAAGAGCCCACGCCGGTTACTTCTTTTCTACCATGCCTCCCGGGACCTTGAAGGAGCAATTCCTCCAGGATCTCCGACCCTTTGTCTTTCACGTTGCAATTGGCATCGTCGGCCTCTTTTTACTCTGCACGCATGATGCGATACGTTGGCCGTGGGATTTAACGGCTATAATCGACAATACTGTGCGTCACCTGTTCTCGGCTGCGAAGTTGTTCCCAACAATCCTCCTAGGCCTGCTTGTTTTTGGTTTCTCCATTATTTTGGGCCTCCTCCCCGCCCTAGTACTCATCGCCATCTACGAAGTGGTGTGTCTCTGTGAGCGACTTTGTCGGGGCATATAGCTAGTCAGTCCACCATCATATGCTACCTTTATTAAAATCCTTTTGCCTTATATAGCCTTGTCTATCTTGATCTCCTGTAGTCTAGTGCTGCCTCAGACTAACCTCGTCTCAGGCAGAGGTTGTTCTCTAAATCCCCCTAGCAGGGGTAGTTGCGCTCAGGTGTGATGTAGCTCGTCTGGCGGTAACCCATCGATGGGGTTCCAGGGGGGTTGCATAGGTATGGCAGCACGCTATGTCCAGGGGGCGGATAGGTATGGCTAAGATGGGTGGGATTGATTGTTTGTGGGGGAGGTGTCGTTCAGTCAGTTGGTTGTTGTGCCGTAGGGTTATATGTACAGTACAGTGTATCTCATGTTGTTAGATACTCTTAGCCCTATCTTTATTAATTATAGTTCTCGCGCTATTTCTTTTATCTACTCTAGGTGAAGCACTGTGTTTCTCTAGCCTTTTTTCTGTAGGCAGGCTACATACCGAGGCCACTAGAAATACAGAGCTTTTTATATAATCCAGTTGGAACGCTTGACTTGGACTGAATGCTTTCTGTACCACTTGCTCAACTCCGGATACCATTGCAATTCCCTACCAATCAATCCCAAGTAACCACATCTAGATACGCTTCAACAATGGAAGAAAACATCATTTCGCAGCTGCTTATTATATTGCGCTGCGCGTATCCTTTTCTCGTCTTTCTTTACTTCATTGTCGCGTCAACTATCGCACTATGCCTTCCCCTATCGGATATATATCCCCCTCAACGAAAGGACACCATCTCTCGGCTCTTTCTACTAGTGATATTGTGTTTCAGCTTAGATGGAGCTGTTGTTGTTGCCGGGATCATCTTCTGCGGTCTGTGGCCATCCCAGGAAGACATCGTCGGCCTGGTCTCCTGTATCTTCACGTTCAGTATCATTGCACAATCTTTCAGGGGAGCACCTCACGTTGTAACATGGCACCGGTTCCACGGTGCTTGGGCGATTGGTTTCTTTTGCGACATCTTAACTGCTGTTCTACAGTGTATCAGCAGTCAGGACACCCATGCGGTTTATTACTCAAAAACCCTTCTCCTATTCCATGCATCTCTTGCGTATATTCGATGCGCTCTTTTCGGCATCATCTTTTCGCTCCTTCTCTGGCAAGATCAACGGAAGCATAGGTGCTCTAATAGTGAAGAGGCACCGCTTCTCCCAAGATCGGATCTGTCGTCAAGCTCTGTCCGTATGGACGCGGCGACTACCAGTGCTGTACGCCCAGGATCGCAGAATGACTGGGTTCTCCGGTTCCAAAAGCTTATGGTCCTATACCCACATATTTGGCCACAGAAGAATCACGGCCTCCAGATTCGAATTGGACTTGTCGGCCTCTGCATATTAGCCAACAACGGGATTAATCTTTTGATTCCTCGACAATACGGCATCCTTGTCGATTGTCTTGGCACATCGTTGGAAAAAAAACCTTGGCTTCAGGTTGCCATATTCATGGCCCTTCGGTTACTCTCGTCCGAAGCCGGCATCCAATTCGTGCGAGAAATGCTTTGGCTAGAGGTAGAGCAGGATTGGGAGAAATCACTTATCACTACAGCATTTTCACATATCATGTGCCTTTCTGCTGACTTCCACGATTCTACGGATCCCACCGAATTGTACATGGCCATGATGAGTGGGAGTGGCATTTCGCACATTGTAGAAATGGCCTGCTTCCGGGCCATACCTATCATGATTGATCTAATCATTGCTATTACATACCTTTCGATTAAGTTTGGGCCGTACGAAGGCCTGATTATATTTGCAACCACGGTAGCAGTTATTAAGTTCTCGCTTTATACTATCTCGTCTGCTAAGAATCAACAGCGCCAAGTATGGGAAAGGTAGGTGAGCCTAAACACATAGCAAGCGGACCCTAATGGAGCTCGGATACCACCTTTTGTCTGTGACATAACGCTAATAAAATAGTATAGACGATCAGATGAAATGAAATCACAGTATCACGGTATTTCGCGGTGGTTTACCGTTGTTTTATTTAACCGGACCGAGCATACGATATCCAGCCATTCCAGAGCTCTCGAATCTCGTCTTCTCGCATCTAAAGATGTATATAAGAGTCATTATATTTCATCAGCCATTAGGTACCTCATTTCGTCAGTTGGACTACTAAGTAGTATTTGGGTAGTCCTATACCAAATACATAGTAGAAAAGCTACTGGGGGCGACCTTGTACTTCTATTCTCGTACTGGGGCCAAATAACTGCGCCTCTTGGGTTTTTCGTCATGCTAGGGCGTGGAATCAACCAACAGATAACCGAGCTAGATCGGCTGGTTGATATTTTACACCGATTATCTAGCACTGCGGACATAGCAGGGGCTCAGCCATTGCGATTCGTCTCCGGTAAGGTGGAGTTCCAGGGTGTCGGGTTCGACTACGATGGAAGGAAAAGTGTGTTGGACAACTTCAACTTGTCTGTTCCATCAGGTCATACTGTGGCATTTGTTGGGCCGACTGGAGGCGGGAAATCGACGATTCTGAGCCTTCTGATGCGACAATACGTCAGTCAGAAGGGTTCTATTTCTATTGATGGACAAGATATTCGACACGTCACCCAGCAGAGGTATGAGAGAGTTGTTCTGCATCCTGTATCTTCTCGGACTCCGAGCCCGTTTTGAAGTTCTATTCTAATGAAGATATGTGACACACCAGCCTGCGGTCGATTGTAGGTCTTGTTCCACAATCTCCACAGCTTTTCGAGAATACGATACTGGAAAATATTCGATATGCTCGACTGGATGCCTCGGATCAAGAGGTTTATGACGCATGCAAAGCGGCGGCCATACATAACCAGATCATAGCGTTTCCAGACGGCTACCAGACCTGTGTTGGAGGATCTAATGCGTAAGCATCCTGTCAGGTCCATCATAAGGAAACATGTACTCATGTTCTTGCAGGAAACTCTCTGTCGGCCAAATACAGCGCATTGCTATTGCTCGGGTCCTTCTCATGAATCCGCAGATCGTCCTACTTGACGAGGCAACCAGCTCTGTGGACACGGATACAGAGCACCTGATTCAGAAAGCGCTAGACTCCCTCTGCAAATCCCGGACAACACTCATTATTGCGTATGTCTTCTTATCGCAGTAAACTCATAGCTCTGCTCACTTTTTTCACTTGGTACTAGACACCGCCTTTCTACCGTCATGAAAGCTGATATGATTTATGTTATCTCCGAGGGAAAGATTATCGAAAGGGGCACTCATCAGGACCTAATCTTGCAACAAGGTAAATATACCAGTCTTTGGTCTAAACAAACTTCTATAAAATGATGTCTAGCCTAGCGCCGTGGATACGATGGGTGGTAGCAGAGCTGACAGCTTGACGAGCAACTCCTGGGTCGCGTATATCCTTACTTCACAATTCAATCTAAGCATACGTTTACTTCTTGGAACTGCACGGGAGTTATCTCCTGACGTACTTTAGTGATTTCAACTATACAGCTATCTTTACAGGTTATCGACTTAGGTTCGTCACAAGACGGCAGTAAGGTTAAAGAATAACATTTCTTACATGGTCTAACTAAAGGTAAAAACTAAACAATCCCATAGCCCTCACATCCCTCCTCTCCTTCCCGCTTCCGAGCCCAGGACTCACGATACCTGGTAGGCCGGCGGCGGGGCTTGGCCTAGGACTTCGTCGCCTAGGGATGCCTGGTAGGCCGGCGGCGAGGCTTGGCCTAGGACTTCTTCGCCTAGGACTTCTTCGCCTTCGCATCTTCCACCCTCAATGGTAATCGGAGGGTGCCCACGGATATTGCATCCTTTTGGACACCTCCAAGTCCTCAACACCTGTTCTGTTACGCATCTTCGGTGATATAGGTGCCCACAGCTCAATTTGATACATCCATCCGACTCGATTCCGCACTGATCGCAAACCACGCTTCCATCAACCGGTGGAGTACCTAGGTGATCCACCCTTGGAATCTCAAACCGTTCCGGGAACATCCATAACATCCATAAGTAAAAAAATAGCTTTGGACTTGCTGGGCTGACAGCGTAAAAGAACTTCTCCGATAGGCTGAAGCTAGAAATCAGACCAGCAGCGGCGAGTAGATTAGGGTTCCGTCGGCGCCAGAACCATGTTTTTGGCCGTGCCGCACAGACCCATTTGGCTAGATATTGTGCTAGGCGCTCTTCCCCCCGGTCGTACAGAACATGGACAAGGCTATTGATTCCTTGACAGTTTCCATCGTTGCCAGAGAGAAGATCGTCGGTATATATAATTGTTTTCTCATTGTCCATCAAGAGCGCGTATCCAGCAGCTAGGAGAGCCAACGAGGGCCCACGTAGCTCCTGGTCGGCGTCATAATCCTGGGTGCATAGTTTGAGGGCTTGGACGATATCAGGATCGTTTGGGATATCGGCTCTTGGACTAATGTAGTGTTCAAGTAAATGACATAGTGTAGAAGCCCGTGTTTCTGGATCTGAGGTCATCTTGTTTGTAGTTGTATAAACGTAAGTAACTAGCCTATGTTCTTGTCATTATTGTGTGTGGCAGCAAAGAGACTTTATACTCAACCACGAGACTGATCTTTGTAACTTTGTGACGGCCGCAGCCTGAGATTTTACAAGTGTGGTGCTGGCGAGGCAGTCCCCTCCGAACCTCTTTGCTAGCTAGCAAGGGGCGAAAATGTCCCTGCTTGACAAATTTCTGTGTCACAGCCCTCTATTGTGTAAAACCTGGCCGCTTGTTCAACCTAGCACTGCCTCCGCAGAGCCCAACAGTAGTTTGGGTTGCTTGCTTAACCTATTGTTACGAACCAACAGGTGGGTGGCCGACCGAAAGGGTCGGGCGCCACGTACAACGACCGTGTGAGGGGCTGGACCCAACCTAATCAATAGCATTGCTGAGGCAGAGAAATATCCTTTGCTCAGAAACACCGGCAGTATCCGTGCGTCATGCTAATCTACGATTGGTTGTCTAAATAACGGTCCACCTGAAAGAAGCGAATCGCCGTTGCCCTGTATCGTAGTTAGGGGTAGAGGTAACAAGGTTAGGCTTGAAAAGCATCAGGGAACGTGATTGGACTTCGTGGCAGTGGTATTCGACACTACGACAGTGAAGCTTCACAGAACTTTTGATTTATCAGCTAGTCTTAGTTCTTGGAAACGAAACCAGACCCTGTATCGGTGAATGGCCATTGGCAGCGGCGCTACAACGAGGCTTTCACCATCGTAGCTTGCGCCCAATATCTCGGTTGCCAACGCCGGACCAAATCCCACCGCACCTAATACAACTATCCTTGCTAGGTGTGCCTCGTATGTAATATAGGCTATCCATATTCAGAAACGATGCTGCCGGTCCAGCTCCCCTGGCGTATAATCCCGGACAGGCATATGTCGTGGAACCCCCCCAGCCATGCGCAGTGCTATGAAAGCGTTTGTTACCACAGGTGCCAACTACGTATTCTAGACAGTAAAGGAGCATGGGAGAATTTGGGCTGATAGATAAGGACCCGATCGATTTACCACGACAAAACAGAACACACTTGCACTATCAACTCCAGCGTGACTTATAGTGACTTGTTCAGAAGCCTCGCGTGGTAGGAGCAGTCTTTAGATGCAAGGGACTTGGTTGCCTACTCTACTTGGTGGATCGTTTGGAATGCTTTATTAGCTTGGATTCATGTTAGCCTAGCCCCCAAAAGCTACCAGTCGTGTGATGTTTCTATACTTATGTAACCCAAACCTTTAATAAAAGACATAGGCCTAAGCTCGAATTCTCACAGATAAACTCAGGTCTCTCGAGCTAATGTGTACCCAGAGAACAACTGTGCTTTATTATTGGACTTGTCGGAAGCTAAGTTCATGGTGACGTGTATGCCTGTTTTTCCAGGTCTATTCCAGCTCCGCAATACTATCAACGATGGAACGTGGTTCATTTGGTTGCCTTGCCCTAGCTTGGAGAATATCCCAGTCGACACAGATCACTGGGTTGGCGGCTAAAATATAGCCATGTGGTTCGTTCCGGCCATCACAGTACCAGTTTAACTAGTTTTGAGCGCAATCCTCATCACCGAAAAGTTTTGCAGGCTGTCCAGGTGGTTCGCACACCACACCTGCGGCTCTTTGGTTGCCTTATTATGCATTCTCTACGGCTACACCTAGGTCCGATATGAGACCAAGGGGCTGCTTAATATAAAACTATGCATCCCTCAGGTTCGCTGATACTTTGATCGTCCGGCTTTACTGAATCTCACCAGTGTCTCTGGCTTCAATGCGACTCTTGAAAGCTTGAATACCTTTTATTCTGTTATATTGCAGGTTACACACGGGTAAACGCGACATTGAACGCTCATCCATCCATTATCGAGTGTCTCTTCAATATCATCTTATCACAATCGTGTTTTTTCTGTTTACCACACCGCAGCCACATGCCCGCAGCAGCAGTCCTGTCCTCTATTTTTAGCATCTCTATTGTCATTTTCAACAGCTAGAGCTCATACAGCCCATTTGCACTTTTATACTATTTTTTAAACTCATCTTTCCAACTTTGAGAGACCATGCCAGATCCCAAGGAATCACGTGTTTCGACTTCGTTCATCAGTCACTTGCAGCAGTCTTCCCGCATCTCATGCCCCATGCCAGGCTGTGACGAAGCCTATTCTGCCATGGATAATAGAATACGAGATCACTTTATGTCAAAGCACCGTGAATTCACCGAAGGAAAAGATATTGCTACTCTCATACGGGATGTAAAAACGGGAAGGTATGTATTGGTTGTTCTGTCTCATTTGAGGTGTTAAAGATTGCTGACAAATGTGTTCTCATAAGAGAGCCTTCGTTTACAGGAGACCCAGCAGGCAGCGTTCAAGGGTTAGCTGGGCCAAGTTCACTTAAGAGGCGTAAATCTCCTGTCACTTCTCCGCCAAAACAATATAGGTCTCAGTCAAATAGTCCGTCTAGGAGACCACGAACCCGCCACCATCAAAGCACCACCCCCGCTGACCCTGATTTCCTTCGAAAGGGTCCGCAGCAGGGTAAGCTCTGGAATCCAGAGGAAGAATTAACCTCGTCACCATATCGGGCAAAACAACATTCACCCAAACCTCCCGAGGAAGACGGTGAGACCCTTCAACTTATCAAACAGCCTGAGACCCGGCCTATCAGCCAGGAGCAGTTAGTCGCTGATGTCAAGGGCATTTACGCGGGGCTTATGATGGTTGAGTCAAAGTGCATCGAAGTTGACAATGCCCAATCCTCCCAGAATGATACCAAACTAAATAATGAGCAATGGCAAGCGCTAATAGCGTTGCATCGTACTTTATTACATGAGCATCATGACTTCTTTTTAGCGACTCAACATCCATCTGGAAGCCAAGCGTTGAAACAATTACCTTCAAAATATCATATGCCGGCACGAATGTGGAGACACGGAATACATAGCTTCCTTGAACTGTTGCGGCACCGTCTGCCGGGGTCTCTCGAGCATATGCTAACTTTTATTTACCTGGCATATTCTATGGTGGCTCTTCTATACGAGACCGTGCCGGCTTTTGAAGATACATGGATCGAATGTTTAGGCGACTTGGGAAGATATAGGTAATACTTACAGATTCGTTTATCTTTTTAATCCTCTAACTTTTTCTACATAGAATGGCAGTCGAAGACGAGGATATTCGAGATCGAGAAGTCTGGACGTCGGTCTCCCGGTATTGGTATTCCAAGGCTTCTGATAAAGCACCAACTACAGGGCGCCTCTACCACCACCTTGCCATTCTCGCGCGACCCAATCCGCTTCAGCAGCTATTCTATTACACGAAGTCCCTTTGCGTCCCTATCCCCTTCAGCTCGACTAAAGAGTCCATTATGACACTCTTTAACCCGATCCTCGGTGTTGGTAATAATCAACACAACCACCTGACTCCTATCGATGCGGCATTCGTTAAGACTCATGGTCTCTTGTTCAGCCATAACGAGCCAGACAGCTTCCGCCCAGTTGCGAGCGACTTCTTAGGAGCATTAGATAATCATATCGGCCAAATCGCAAAGGGCTGGAGGGAAGCAGGCTACTACATTGCGATCGCTAACTGCTGTGCCTTGTTGTCATACGGGGCAGAAGATAATATCATCATGAGAGCGATTCAAAACCAAGGGGACGAGAAACAGGACACCGGTGTGAAGTCTGGAGTTGACGCTTTGAAACCCTCGAGGGATTTTGAAAAGGCTCTTTACCTGGTCATGGGAACACATGAAGTCGTCTTCAAAAGGTGGGGTGACGTCAACGTGTTACCATATACCCACGTTGTCATGGTATTCATGTTGTACCTCATCCGTCTTCCCAATGCTTTGCAGCCTGTCGAGCATCTATTTCCATGGAAGTTGCTGTCGTTGATGCTCAACGGACTGCTTGATTCGTATGACAGTTACGAACGCATCCGCAGAGATGAGTTCCCAAGTGAAAGCAGCGACCAGCCCCGCCCGGTGCCAGAAGATTTCGCACTCGAAGGCCTTCTCTTTGTCGACCAGTACTACCCCTCGGGCTGGTTTTCGGACGATAGGATCGATGACGATGAGAAATATTTTGAGATGGCTTCGATGACGGCCGTCAGAAAGGAAAGGATACTTTGGCTCGGCTACAAGATTGCTCAGTCCAAAAGAGGGTTAACATACGACAAAAAGACAAATCGGTTCGGTGTGCTCTCCAAATATGAGAAAGAGATTAATGAGAGCTTTGAAGACATCAACATGAACATTTCAAGGGCTGGGGATGCAATGAACATTGATGAAGACTAGACAGTGTTGATATTAGTTGCATAGTGGCCACGGTATGCTATCTACATATCTTTTTAAAAAAGCCTTCTCCGTCGACACGGCCGTCCATGCAACTCACTGTCTGCCCGTCTTCGCTTATGAGATCGTGTACCAAATGACGCCGCTAGACTACCACGCAAAACTAGGGCAGGATTATTGTATGGAGAGCCACTTAAGGGGAACGGTGAACTCGAACTATCCTGTTTGATCTCCAAGCTAAAAGCCTGGTCGGCGAAAAAGACGAGCGGTACTATAATATTCCCATAGACGTCGTATTCTACTTGAAACCTCGTCGCCTTTTTGTCAATAAAAAGCGTGGAGCTTCCGAGACGTTGAGAAATCTGCAATAATGCCGAGTCCCCTGCTTTCCGCGTACACAACATTTGTCCCTCGATGCGGAACCGAGAGTCTGCCGGTACAGGGAGGGCAGTTAGTTCAAAGTAAAAGAGAGCGGCGAAAAGCCTTTGTGCGATCTCCTCGATAGTCTCTCCCAAGGCCGTATCCCGAGGTACCACAGATCTCAGCAAGGGCATCGACGAGACATCGTCGAGGCGAATGTCGCCCTCGAGCGCAATGTCCAGCCGATAGTGGCCAATGTGTCTCGACTCTCTCTTCACCAGACACGCAGCATCGTTCCACGTGCTCCGGCCCTGCATGAGAGACATATACGCCCGCGCGAGCCGGGCCAGCCAGCCGTCGCGCCAGAATCGCAGCCGCCTCTCGTTCCAAGCCTCGGGCTCGGGCTCTGAGCCGGTCCCTAGATTAATGATCAAGTCGGGCCGGGCGCCTTCGGTAAGCGCCGAGAACTCGGAGAGGCCTACGATGGTGGGGTTATTTCGCAGGACACCGCCGTCCTGAAAAGTCCCGAGCCCTGGTATGTATTTAGGGGGAAAGAACCTGGATGCCCGTTAGCTGCAAGTGGACGTGCCTGTCGGGGAGCGCGTACATGGGGGCCGCAGAAGTGCTTCGTGCCCTGCTCGCCGTTAGCATGCCTGCCTGCCGTCCTGTGAGCGCGTCTGGACACCTACACTTCCCAGGTCTTGACTGCGTCGCAATCACGCGGTACGCTATAGCCGACGCGTGCATCTCCGACCCCGTTATAGTTAGTGAAGAGGTGAGTTGACGGTTGTTTGACGCTCGCGGTCAATATGCCGACTTTCGTCCCTACGGTAGTGGCGTACGACAAGCTTGCCATTTTCTTGTTTCCAAATACCCCCTTTAACGCAGTTTCGATCCCTCGCGGCGAGTATAAGCACCCGAGGAATAAAAGGTGGATCCACTTCAGAAAAATGAACAAATTAACAAGCAGCCTGGGAGCGGGATTGCAGAATGCCTCCGCTGCTAACGACTCTAGTTTACCGGCGCAGGTGGCCGCCGACCAACCCTTGTCGTATAGGCCCAAGACTACCAGGCCCCCTATTTACGGGATTAGTTCAAGCCCCAAGAGCTATGACACAGCACGTACCAACGCTCACGCCGTACGCGAAGCTAAAGTGTTCCTGCACAGGAATCGGGAGGTCTAAACAGTCCTCGATCCGTTTGAGCACGAGCGCCGGAATGACTCCTCGGACCCCTCCGCCGTCGATGCAGACGATGGCGTCACCCGCCGTCGGAGGCCGAACCCGCACGATCAGATCGGCCGGTGCTTGACAGAGCGTGCACGCGCGGAGGTGAAAGAGCCAGGGGTCGTGGCTCTCGAAGCGCCCGAAAATCCTTACGCAGTTCTCGCAGATGGCGTGTTCGCACGAGAGAAAGTACTGCGGCGTAGATGCGAAACAGGTGAAGCAGGACCGACTGCTCCGGATGGTACGCCACTTTTCTGCATATCTCGCGAGCACGGACTGGTGTACGGATGAGGCGGTCCTGCCTTCGACGAGCTGTGTGAAGAGAGCTTCCATATTGGCAAGAACACAATTCGAAAATGGTCCCAGGGCCGGCATGCCGTCCTCACCATCCCTCTCACCGCCAGCAGCTTCTTCGACTTGTCGACAGATGGCGCCATACAGCTTGTGGAATACCTCGGCAGGTGGGAAGACTAGATGGAAACGATCAGCTTACTGGCGGGCGATAATGGCTGTTGGGCACCCACGATGCATCTCGGGAGGGTATTGATCTAGAAGGATGCTCGACGCTATGACCGGCGCGGCAAAGTCACGAAGCCGCCCAGCCGACGGAACGAGCTTCGTAAAATTTATCAAATGAGAGGCCATGTCGGGCGCGACAGGCAAGTCTTGCCTTGCCGCCCGAAGACAGTCGAAAGAGAAGTCGAGAGAGCTACCTACCCTGTTGAAAGCGCGGTTGAACAACGCGTTGAAATGCCGCACCGAAAACAGGGCCCGAGCTTGTTGACGGTTTTGGCGGACGGCCTGTGCACGGGATTCCAACGACGGGAGGACCGCGCCGAAGCGACGCGCACGGCGTAGTCGTAGGAAAGATACCTCGGGGAGATGGGCGTCTCGTGCTGGAGCCGCGGTTCCGTCCACCAGGCCGTCGAAGGTTTCCGCGGCCGTGTCCACGTCACGCTGCTTCCAGCGAGACCCGGCAAGCACGATCAAGACCTGCGGGGGGTAGCCGCAACGTGACGAGGGGGGGCCCTCCCAGAACCAGGCGATCATTTGCCGGGAGATCATTTCCAGGTCTTCCGGATCATAGGCATAGAAACAAATAATATCGGCAAAGGGATGAAGCAGCTGGGAGTATAGAATAGTATTGGCTTGGGCCGACGACGTACACGCGACAGGATAGGCCTCTCGAGCCGGGCGGCAGCACGAGATCTGGATCGCGGGCTGTTCTCGAAGCGTTGCCGTCCCGAGTAGGAGAGGGACCTCGCGTTCCTCACACAAGTCGAGGCATACACGTCCCGGCCGTGGTCGTGGTCCACGACAGGTAGGTGGGCGCTGACGGCAGCCTACCATCAGAATGAGACTCGGTGCCGGCTCGTCTTGGGGGAGCGACGAGGTCAACCGTTCCAGCCGGTCTGACTTCGCGATGACGGGCGTTTCGTGGATCGAGGACCAGATCCAGTGAGAGCAAGAGGCAGCCATTGTAAAATGTTTCAAAACAACTATGCAAGGACAGCTGTCAGTTTTTCCCCGTCTCTTCCTATATTAGCCCAGTATATATATGTGTGTGTGCTCTTACTGGGCGCTCGTCTCTGTTTCTATTTTTATAGTTGGCTGGAAACAGCCATACGCGCCGTGCGTTGCGAAGGCACGAAACTGGCCACCTGGGCATTTAAGTAGTCTTCTTTCGGCGAGGAAATGAAAAAGTCTACCGATGCGCGCGCACACACACGCACACACACATTCAATTGACTCATACTATTCTATTACTGTCTGCAAGTCATGTTCTCCAAGAAACACCGGCATAGGTGTACCAGATGTGGTAGCACTCGCTCAACACGTTTCCATCGGCGGTATCCCGCCGGTCCCAATCACCCAGAGGCCAAGGGCGTCTGCCGTCGGTGTCGTATCCGAGGGGATGTGATCGAAGTGCAAATCCATCACCATCATCATCATCATCACGGCTGGCCTCGAGAGCCCGACGAGGCTCTGCCCCGGGGTCGTAGGGGCCGTGGGGGCTATCCCCATATTGCGCATAGCATCATGCACCCCTCTTCTGCAGCCTATCCTCGTATGTCGCCAGCGGCGACTGAGCCACCACCGGTCTATTCGGAGCTTCCGGGTAGCCAGTCTACCTATACAGTCCCGCGAGTTGAGCTTGTGGTCAGTCACGGATCGCTTCCCCGGGAGCCACGGGCAGATCTTCGCGAAACAGGACAGCAGCCAACGGGTGTCCTAAAGCCCGTGATCAAACACTTAGGCCGGCTTCTTGGGTATCTGTTTGGAACACCCCATGAATGACAGCATGATGGGCAGGATTCGGGTGAACAAAGGAGCAGGCAATCTGGACTAGAAAAAGATGCAAAGCTAGGCAAAGCTGGTCAAAGCTCTGGAAATGTATACAATATGACTTACCCCCTTATCTTATCTTATCATTTACTAGCTATGGAGTTCCCTTATCCCAGTTTCCCCAATGTTGTATTATATAAGCAGCGACTTCCTAGGAAGTCGCTAGTTTTTATGGATAAAAATGCCGGGCGCTTAATCAAATGACATCTCTTCTTAATGTATGCTATATTTAGACGGGTGTCCAGAATCGCCCAGCGATCTAGTTTAATGTGCTCTCTATTATCGGCGGCAAGTAAAGTACACATTTGATCTATTTGATGATTGTGGTACACGAAAGACCCCGCCTCACGTCTGTTCCAGCATGCTTATTTGCGCCGAGCGACCAACCCCTCTGGTATCACGAGAAGTGCTGAGACATCTCAAGTATGCCTACTGGACTGCTTCCGGCGACAAGCGATTGTCTTTCTCGGCTATGCCTTTATCGGAATGAGTAGACCAGGGCCCTAAATAGGGAGGTCAGTAGTGTTTATAATAGAGAGATAGTGTAGGCTTACACAAGAACGCGGGCAATCAGCCCGAGGTAGTTGTACCGGATTGTCCACCACAGCCAAACCACGCCGAAGCCGAGCAGCAGGCAGGAACATCCGGCAAGGTAGCGACGCGGAATGTTACGGATGGCAAGCTGCGCCGCTGCTCCTGTTGCAGGGTTCCTGAGAACGCCCATCCGACCAAGCGGCGAGAATATTTCCGGGAAAATGATGGAGCCGACCAGCAGAGCCCAGTCCAGAATGGTTTCTGAGGGGCCATCGAGGTCCCGAACCTCGTGATTCTCAGCAGCTATGGTGTCGCCCATAGTGGTAGTGCAGTGGTTTTTGTTATTGATGATGATGAAAATGATAGAGGTCTGCGATTGGTCGAAGTACTCGCCCGGTGGCGGCTATTGTTGGAAAGGTGTTAAGTCTACACGCTTTTTTTGCTAGAAAGCATGACGAATGGCTATGTTGACTTGACGACTTTAATAATTTCTCCGACCGTGTCCGATTCTGTACTCGCGGTCCTAACGCATGGGGACGGATCCGTCTCTCAGGCCTGGCCGTCACGCTGGATTGCCATTTGAGAAGAGTCATCTCTTCGCTCCTCTATCTCTCTATCATCGTCTCAGTCCTTCTATCTCCATCCACACACATAGTACACACGCCTACAGACATGTCTTTAGCCCTTGTCCACCCCCGATCACTCGTCTCTCTAGAGCCCACGGAGTACTATGGGCTCTACGTAGGCCTGGGCTTTGTCCTACTGCTGGCCTACCCTGCGTTTTCCCTGATTCGAATGCTGTGCGGGCGCGCAAACGATCATCTCTGGTTTTTCTGGCAACTTCTGCTCCCCGTTTGGCTATGTGGGCGGAGAATTATCCTCGGATACGAAGCGATTATGTTCTGTCTTTTCTTGGCCGCGAATACATTATCCATTGTCATCGGGTCCGCCAATGATACTACCGAGCTGATCAGACGTCTCGGTCAGGTGGCTATTATCAACCTTGTCCCGACCTTCCTGGGCGCACACATGAACCACGCCGCCAATGCCTGCGGGTTTCACTACGAACGCTATGCCAGGTTGCACACCTGGCTCGCGGGCGTCGTCATCGTCGAGGTCGTCTCACACACGGTTCTTGCCGTGAAGCAAACAGGCTACGACGGCCCGGCCCATCATATAACCGGGATCCTCGTAAGTGTTAAGTCCAGGCCAGCGCTGATATACTCTTTAACCTTTCCTAGGCGTCATCGTCCATCGGGGCTATAGCCGTCTTCTCTGTCCCCGTGATTCGACGCCGAATGTTCGAATTGTTTACTTATATTCACACGCTGCTGGTCACGGCCGCCTTGGTCGCCATCTGGTTGCATCTGCCCCCCTCGTCGTTCCAAAGAGGACCACGTCTCTACCTCCTTCTCAGCTCCTTCATCTTCGCCTCGACCAAAGTTGGCCGATTGCTCAACGTTATATACTTGAGCATATCTTTCTCCGCCGGCGGCAGCGTGGCCACAGTCCAAGAACAAGGCGGCGGTGTAGAGGTTCGCGTACGACTGGCCCGCCCATTGCGGTTCAAGGCGGGACAGTATATCTACCTCAGCCTATGGCGTCTCTCGACCCTCTCCATCTTCGAGTCACACCCGTTCCAGATCTGCTGGGCATACCGGGACGAGAGCGACCAGCAGGTGATCGTCTTGCTTGCACAACCCCGGCGAGGCTTCACCAGTAGGCTGTTGGGACCTGCGCCCCGGAAATACCGGGCCCTCATCGAAGGCCCGTATGGTAAGTCCCTCTCGCTCGGCGAGTATGGGACGGTCCTGCTCCTCGCTACCGGGGTCGGCATTGCCGGACAGCTGCCATACGTCAAGGAGCTGCTCGAGCTATACCAAGACTGCCAGGCTAAGACACGACGGGTCGCCTTATTTTGGGAGCTGGATGCGGAAGGTAACAGATCGTACCCCTTCCTTTCAGCTGGGAGAGAAGATATGCTAACTTGGACAGTGCATCGGTACTGGGTCAAGGATTGGATGGATGAACTACTAGCACTTGATAAAGATTACGTATGTATCTCTGGATGCGCACCGTTAACTACGCTAATATGTGGGCAGATTCTCGACATGCAGCTATACATCTCAGGCCGTTTCCTCTCCCGGCGGGCGTCTGAGAGTACCGTCAAGAAGCTTGGGACGCACGGCCGCATCACATTGACCTACGCGGCGATGCGTGCAGACCAGCTGATCGCCTCCGAAATCGCGCAACGCAAGGGGAGGACTCTCGTTTCATGTAAGCCTGACGTCGTATCTCTTATATGCAATCAATAACCCCGACCAGTGTGTACTCATGCGACGACAACCCGAGCCGTCGTAGAAGTCGTCCGAAGTTTTGGGGATCAGAATATCCAAACAGAAATATTGGATTTCCAGCCCTAGCCAGCTGGTCCCTTCACTAAAAGAGCAGGCGGCTTTCTTTGAGTACTTTAGTGTAGACCTATACACATAACAGCTAGAATTCGTTAAATTTCGCATATATAATGCAAGCATTCCTCTAGGTAGCATAAGTTCTACGCTATAGTTTACGCGTGCCGCCCTGCATATTAGCTGTAACTTTAGATTTTAATTCACGTCGGAGTAAATAAATAAAGCCTATTTTAAATACCGCCCGCTTATTTCCTACTCTTTAACTAGTCTAGTGACTTATACTATGGGTGTTGCGAAGTTTGGCTAAGAAGCTAGCTATAGTTTTGCTGTCCTCTATGAAAGCTCGTGAGAGCAAGTCCTGGCTTTTCCGTGACGTATTCAAGCTCTTGCCCCAGAGAGCCTCCTAGTCGCTCGGCTTCTTACAAGTATGCCGAGTTTTTTGGAGGGGCGGAGTGGGGTGTGTCTTGGCGGGTGTCGAGACTTGCCTAGGTGGCATCCAAGTGCCACAGACAATCCTTGCATCTTGGCGATAGTTTGGTCGATTGGGCAAAAGTTTGCGTAGCAATTCATGCTTTTAATAAAGAGCGAATAGATAGATATAGCGTGTTTCTATGTTCATATACCTATTTATACGTGTTGGCGCGTGCTTTCGACGAAAGCACATATATGCGCGAGAAAAAAAATAAAAATAAAAATAAAAGGCCTGCTCTTGCCCTCCACTATATGTGCCCTACTTTTACCCCAACTGGGTGTCCGATTCTGTACAACATAGCTAGCCGCCCTGCCGCGATTAAGCGAGTCAAGATAGGAATGGATGTGGTTGAAATAGGCCAAAAGTTGACAGACCCCTGCTATTCCACGTCTTGGCGATTCCGTAAGACCTCTGATAGATTTTGGGGCCCTGTACCCCTGACGTCATGTGCTCGTTCGCGGTCGCGTTCGTCTAGCAGTCGACGGAGCTCGTCGCAAATACGAAGCATATCGCTAGTAAGCTGGCTATAGTTGGCATGCTGTTCTTGAAGCTCTTTCTCGAGGGAAACGTTTTGTCGCTGCAGCCGGCGCACTTCCTGTTGGAGAAAGGTATAGCTGTCTTTCTGTTCCCGTGCGGGGCAGTCGTCTATAGTATGACCATTTTGAGCAACGTGGCTGGATGCCACTCCGCCGGCGGGACTATAGCTGAGGAAACGAGGACCAGCCCCTTGGGCAGACCCCGAGGACATGGCTGAGAGGGAAAAGATTGCAGCTGGTAACAAGAAGATTTGCTCTTGACTTCGGGGAGTAGGAAGAGCGTTCTCGTCGGCACGAAGCTCTAGGCGGGTTTTATCAGAGCAAGGTTTTTATTGCCAGTGCTGTTGGAAAACTTGAACGCTATTTTCGCACCACGCATACTTGTTCCTAAAAAAAGCAGCGGCCAGAATCGGACACGGTCCATTTGTGACCACAGCAATAATAGCATGAGATCTTGAGAGGTATAAAAGCTGTTAAATGCTCGAGGTCGGAGGGCCAAAGAACAACAAGCCCAGCTCCTATCAAGCCTCTCTATCTTATCATGTCAACAATGTCGGCTAATTCTTCAGGTCTAAAGCCCCTTCCGGCAACTGTCTCGGATGACTTGGTACAAACAAGGGAGCCCTTCAACGTCAGCGACACCGAAAGCAACTACGGCGACGATGATGCCGACGAGACTATGGGAGACAGAGAACATAAACCTAAAGAAGTTCTTGTCGGCTGTGATCAAAACTTGCGCTGGGCTCTCTCGACTATAACCCCTCAATTGGCCGACCAGATACGACTGCAAATCGACAAAGTTGACGCCGACTCGCTAGAGATTTACAGGAACAGCTTGAAAACCGCCAAGAATTGGAGCATCATATATGATCGCCTGGTAGAGCAATTCAAGCAAAACGCTGGTCCTATCTCGCAAGAACATTTGGGGAAAGTTATTGGACAGATCCATGAGCACCTCGACGAGATCCTGGATCATGTTATTGATCACGTCTTTCTGCCTACCAAAGTCGCCGCCCAAAAGACCAGTACCCCCGAGTCGGGCCCTCAGGCACAGCGCAGAAGGGTAAATCACATCCTTAAACTGATCAAACAAAAGGCTACGAGTTATGAATTACTTGGTGTAAACCAAGATGCTACAGAAACGCAGATTACAGCTGCCTGGAAGGCAATTATTACAGGAATTCATCCCGACAGAAACAAGGACACGTCCGCTCAAGAGTGTGCTCAGGGTATGTAACAGGACTCACATCGACCAAGATCTAAGGCTAACGCAGTATCCCAGCCGTCAATGATGCCAAGGATGTCTTGTGTGACCTGGAGAAGCGGAAGAGATACGACGCCTTCTTGAGAAATACACCTCGCCCCAATGCGGAAGACGTCTTCGGCGAGGAATTCAGTCCGAACGCGTTTGACGAAGACGATGGTGGTGACGACGACGCCCTCGAAGAGGATGGCGAGGACAACAGCGAGGACGACGACGAGAAGGACTACCCGCCACCCAGTAAACAAATACAGAAAATGCATAACACCATGACCTCGCGCATCAAGGCCTTCTTTCGCGAACTCGACGGGGCCATCAACTTTTCTATGCTAGATACGCTCGACAAGATGAACAAGGCGATCGAAAAAGATAACCAGAACCGCAGACGGGCTGTTCTTACGATGTATGAAGTCCCTCGACAAAGACTCATCTTCTTCCAGTATGCGCAGAGACGAATTCCGGTCAGTTTCGAACTGGGGCTGTTTGATGCTGCCAGGGTGCAGATAGAAATGCGGTGGTTACAAGAACACTTCACAAAGACTCGCCAAAGAGGGCTTTATCAATGGCCGGAGAGTTGGACCCAGCTACTCATGGAACCTCTGCGCCAGAAACTAGAATCGATCGGCCTACCTAGGGAGCAACAGACGGCCCCAGAAACACAAACGAGTACAGGTAGCCATGCAGGCCCGACGTCTGGCGGGAATAAAGCCCCGGCAAATGAGGGCAAAGATGAGTACGCGGGCGACGACGACGAGGGGATGGAAGATGCCCCGGCCAACAAGGGCAAGAATGAGTACGCGGGCGACGGCGACGGCGATGACGACGAGATGGGAGATGCTCCGGCCCAGAATCGCAACAGACAGATTCAGCCGTTACATCCCGGCTTCACGATCTTAGGAGATCCGATCTTGGGCTATATGCCCATCCAACGCCGGAGCAAAGTTATGGCGGGGGAGACGATCATTCTCGGCTTCAGGGTCTTCGTGAAGGTCGAAGGCGTCAACCCACTCCAGGTCGCGGGAGGTAGCGAGATTGGCGATGCAGCCGCATTGGCATACCATCAACTGCCCGAGGACGAGAAGAACAACATCGGACAGAATGCCGCCAAGTACGCCACGATGCCCGCCGCTGAGTTCGTTGAGGTCATCGGCGTTACGTGGGTGCCGGGAAGCTCGCGGTCCGACCGGCTACCGATCACCTATGTCTGGGTCAGGACACATACCGACTCGGGGAAGCCGGAGATCATGACGAGGACGACGTTTCGCCAGTGGGTAGGAACGAGCTTGGCAGATAAATACATCGATTCATTCTTGGTCGAGAAGGGGATCACTCCGGAATGGGCAGCCTTGGGCTTTCCCACAGACCCGGCAAACGATTCCAAGTATCTTCGACTCACTTATCCGCCCCCGAGGCAGGCTGCCCATTATAACCTGCGGCCTCGCATACAGCATGGTGGATTCCCAGCACTGCAAAACGGTGGTTTCCAAGGATTCCCGACACTGCAGAATAGTGGTGGTCTCCAGGGGCTCCCAGCACCACAGAGAGAGGATGGTGGTGTGCAAGAGCTGACGAGGAAATTTGATCAGCTCGTGGAGTTGTTCATCAGAGGACAGGAAGAAGCGCGCGAAGACCGGAAGCAGCAGAGGGAGATTATGAGCAGACTTCTTCCCGCACCTTAGCCGAGGATCTACCTAGCTGCTAAGCGTTAGCTTGGCGACTCTGGATTGGCAATTCCGGGCTGGCCCGGATCTATAATGGTGTATTTAAGGTTTGATTTCGGGCGATTAGTTCTTGGTTACAATGTAGTCTTTTCTAGCTAGGTACAGTAGTAGAAATATTATAGACTGGTTCTATCTTATGCATTACCCCGCGTTGGGCTCAAATGATAAATAGACGGCGTGCTTAAGGCTTGGAAGCATTCATGCAGCTAGCCAATCATGGGATAAGAAAAAGGTACGTACCAGTGGGGAGACGGAACGATAAAAAGCTCCACGTCGCGTCACTTCACGTCACGACTCCCATCCCTGTCCTGTCCCTATCCCATCCATAGCAGAACATCACCATCTGGACCCTTTTGTCTTGCAATAATACTACTACTTTAATGGATGATGAGGTTGCTAGGTTGCGCACGTTGCTTGAAGCAGCTGAGAAACGTTCTGCAGAGGAGCAACGCAGACGTGAAGAGGAGCAACGCAGACGTGAAGAGGAGCAACGCAGACGCGAGAATGCCGAGGAACTTGTAAAAGAAGAGCAACGCAAACGCAAAGAAGAGGAGGAACGCAACGAGAAGTCGAGACCACAGGCGCTCCCACACTATCTCGAGGCCTGCCATTCGCTTAGCCTTGCTATCCAGGTAGTCACCGAAAAGTCGCTGACCACACAGGGCGACACCACCAACCCGACCGGCCGCATCTACCCTCGACGCATCGTTCCGTGGGATGATTATCCAACGCGACAGGAGAACATCTGGGATCGGCTGTCACTCCACCACCCCTTCTGCTCGGACCCCGTCTTCCCCTCCTCACACCAGCTCGACTATGTCGCATCCCTGATCTGTCCCATCGCTAGCGAGATGGGCCTTCGACATTTCGAGCGCGACACGGTCGAGAATGCTGTCCAGAAGCTGGCCGACGAGGCATACAACGATGAGCAGCTTCGTGCCCGCCTCGGCATCCTAGGATCTGTTACGTTCGAGAGCCACACGAACCTCGGTGACACGGTCGACGCCGTCTCCCAGTCCGTCGAGCAGATGACCATGGCCGAGAACACCCCCGCCAACGCCACAACTATCCCGGCCCCGAAGCGAGCCCAAGCTCGTCGCAAGGCCGGACGAGGCAAGAAGGGCCCTGCCGACCAGTTCTGCGTATATAGGAGATCCGACGGCCGAAACGTCCCAGCGCTTGCGATCGAGTATAAGGCGCCGCACAAGCTGACCCGGGACGAGGTCGTTGCTGGTCTGAGAGGGGAAATCCAGCCAGAACGTGACGTGATTAATAAGAATGGCAACGACTTCGCTTTCGCGTCAAGGCGCCTCACTGCTGCCGTTGTCACTCAACTGTTCTCCTATATGGTCGACAAAAGTATCCAGTATGGCTACGTGTGTACCGGAGAGACCTTTATCTTCCTGCATATCCCCGACGACCCGTCCATCGTATACTATTCTGTCTGCGTGCCGAACCTGGATGTTATGGATGATGACGAGAACCGGCTTCATCGCACCGCTGTTGCCCAAGTATTCGGTTTTGTGTTGCAGGCCCTTTGCTCCCCGCCGCCGCCGCTGGCCTGGCATGACAGCGCAAATAACCTGGACATCTGGGCGGTCGAGTTCGAAGACGTACTACGAGACATTCCCGAGACTGAGCGCAAAGCGCCCAAGGTGTCTCCCTATAGGGCTCAACGCTGGAAGGGCTTCACACGTTCACCAATCAAGACGCGCTCCCGTTGTCGACTCGAAGACAGTAATGCCCGCCCTCACAAGAAGGATGAGAGCGAAGATGAGTCCCCCACCTCCCCATCCGCGTCTCGCTTGCTGCGTTCCTCTAAAAAGGCACCTGCCTCGACGGGCGCTACAGCTAAGGACGCAAAGCGGGGTGGTCATGGCGGAGGCGGTACAAGCGGCACAGCCAAGGAACAAACCCAGAAAAAAACACAGACGAGAATTCAGGACCGGGCCTTCTGCACCCAGGAGTGTCTATCAGGACTAGCGAGCGGCGGGCCCATGGATGGCGGATGCCCCAACTTCGGTGACCATCAACGACAGCACATCAGCCTGTCCGAGTTTCGAACCCTGATCCGAGCCCAGTTAGCCAGAGATCGTGGCTCAGATGCCGACGCCATGCCACTTTACCTATCCGGGTCTGTTGGCGCACTTTTCAAAGTCCGCCTGTCTTCTCATGGCTACACTCTTGTCGCCAAAGGGGTAGAGCACACCCACCTAGCCCGTCTACAACATGAGAAAAAGGTATACGACCGGCTACGTACCATTCAGGGGAAATACGTCCCCGTCTGTCTTGGCAATGTGGATTTGGTCTTGCCGTATTATTACGACGGCGGTGTTTATGAGCACTTCTTGTTCCTGGGCTGGGCTGGGCGGCCTCTGTTTGATCTGCCTAGCGAGGCAGATAAGGCCACTATCGTCAACACAGTTAGCGCCGGGTTCAAGGCAGTTCACAATTTGCATGTTCTCCATGGTGATGCCGAACCACGCAATATATTATACAATGCCGATAACGGTTATATCATGATTGTAGACTTTGAGCGAGCTAAACTCTTTAATCGGGAGCCCCTCGGTCCAATCAATCCAAACAGGAAACGGAAACACGATATGTGTCAAAAGAAGCAAGGCAGAAACAACAAATTCACAACAGAGCTACGGTCTATTGTACAAGGTGTCAAGCGTTCAATAAAACAGTAACAATTATATAAAGTCCGCCTAATCCCCAATAATACTTTAATAATACCTTCATGCTTTTGACTTAAACCATCCTTTCTGAGGCCGTTTTCTATTGTTGATATAACATGATAGCACACATAGAAATTTCCTCCTTTGTTTATCCCGTTAGCTGGCCCGTATTATCGTAAGCCTTTCCTATAAACTACGATGCTGCTGATGATTTCATCATGTAATCCAGACTCCTTAGTTAACTCGTGACTGCAGTAAATCCTCGGTAGCCGCAACCCACACCTCGAGTAGAAGATTAGCATCCTTCCGCCAGGTCCACGCAAGAGGCTGTAATAACAATAGATCGTAACAACGGATAGGGTCTGGCGGGTGCTACATAAGCCGGATAAGTTTATGACAACCGACCAAGCTCTATAGACCCTGTAGACGCATTTCGAACCCGAATATTGTATAGAGCGCGGGCTTCAAGCAACGAGACAAGCATAACTGCCCATATGTTTAATATCCCCCATAAGATATACCGAATATGTGTATAGAAAAGGGCGAGTAGGAGGACGTGGGCGACGAGAAGCAAGCACATCGCGGAAATTGTGACCAGGTGATATGCTCGGATGGTGGCGTTTCTTTTATAAAACCCGAATGCCCATAACGTAACCATCCAACTTGCTGCAAGGAAAGATGCTACGACGATAATGACGAGGCCTCGAGCTGCTGCCTGCTTTGTGGTCGAGTCGTAAACCAAGAAAGAGATGCCAACTACCTCTAACAGTATTAAGACACTGGACAACAGAAGCCCACTGGTGCGCAACTCTGTTATCCGGGAAGCGACTGCTTCATACGCAAGTCTTTTCGTGCTATCGCCACATAAGAGCGCCTAGATCTGCTGTCAGTACCGAAGCATCAGAGCAGATACCAGTTGACGCACTATAATATAGGTTATAGAGATGCTGATTGTAGCAGAAATTATGTCTCGAGTAACGATATTCAAAGTAAAAATCGAAGCCAGAATGAATATGAATAGTAAAAGGGTGATAGAAAAGGCAATCAAGAGCTGGTAAGTTCGGCTTGCTCTTAGTAGCCCTGTATAGTAAAACCGCGTAACCAACAAGACGATAAAAATGGTCAGCCAAGCGGCGTAAAGCCACGTGAATACCAAAGTGATTAACATAGTAATAATAACAATGATGATAAAATAGTCCTTTGAATATTGTAAGCTTGTCTAGGTGTTGTTTTACTTGACAGCAAGCTTTAGATAGTTCTTGGAAACATAGAGCTACTATATTAGCAAATATAAATAGTTGTCGCTACTTTAAGAAGTGAGTGGTGTGGGCTATAGCTATCTACTAGGCTCTCAAAAGGGAGAGGATAATATGTGCTCTGGCTATATTTCGCCCACCAGCCCCCTCCCGATCCTTCAACCGCCTGTGCTCCTATATTAACTATATGGGCTAATCAAACCCATGCTTTTAAAAAAGTGGCCAGGGCCTGCGGGCTTAGAGGGTTAGGAGAGGCAGGCCAAAAGGCTGACTTACTAGGCCAAAAATATAACGTGCTTCAAAAAACATCTGCTTCCGACTATCCAAGCTAGAGGTCTTGTTTTAAATTTGAGAGTTATTATTATCCTCCCCCTTATAAGATTAAATTCTAGCAGCGTTAGCTTTTTTTTATTTAATAATCGAGTAGTAGCTTAAACCTAAAACCATGCTATAGCATTACGCCTATATAATACATCTTTATACAAAAATAAACAGGAAAAATAAAACTATATAAATATCAATCACTTTATATCTTTAAAAAGCTATAATAAATAGGATAATAATAAAATAAAGCAAGCTACTTTCTATAGTATAACCATTAAAACTGGCTAGTGACCCCTAATAAGTTCGAATATCACCTATGTACTGTAACACTCTAGAAAATTTGTATGCCCCCTTTTATCTGCAGCCCTACGCATGCGTATATAACCACGCTTCTCATGAGCCTACGTTATAATCCCTGACTTTATTAGGCGCTGAGGTGCGAGGCAGAAGCCAGGTCGCCCCCGTGGGGCTAAACCGGGTTTGAAGTGCACAATAAATAGAGGTAGATACCCCCTTTTAAAAAGAGAAAGGCTTAAGAAACAATCTACTTGTTATCTGAACCCTACCTTACACACTCTACCTCCTGTCTTGTTAAGTTCGCACTCCGACGAGGGCCTGATATAGAATCTAAGGCACTCATTTTCGTAACAACAAGTATAAGATTCGTTAAGATCCTGCCCATTAAATCCCTAAGCTCCCAAGATTTAATATTTCATATATCGCCATTCAAGCCTTCTACAAGATGGATCATGCTCTTTTCTTATAAGTCTAGCTGGATAGTAAAAGGGTATGCAAAGATGGCCGCTTCCCTTACTAGGATCGAGAATCCTCTAGATCTATGCCTCGAGGCCCACAAACCAAGTCCCCCTGGACCTCTCCAAGCGTGGGCTTCGAGTAGCATCGGTCGGGCCTTAGGTATGGCCATCGCTGAGAATATGCTCGACGGGTTAACGCCCGGGGATTTTGCCGTATACATATTTGCCCTTCTCTCGTACTATCGAAACTGGCATGCAACCGAAGTCTTCGTCCCCGCCAGGGATCAAGAGGATTATCTCTCGGACCTCACCAGGTCGGATATGATCGACATCGAGGCCAACGGCATGGTTTTGGAGCGGGTGGCCTTTTTAGTCATCCACGCCTGCCGCAGCCTTCTCCCGAAAATACTGCTTGTTCCCTATCTCCGTCCCTACTCATTAGATGCCTGTATGGAATATAGCCGGTCAACGTCAACTCTGGATATGTACTGTTATGCCAGGCTCTCTCGACAATGTTTTTACTAGGAAGCCATCGACAGCGTACGAACGCTTCTCGGGGTCTCTATGAAAGCATAGGAAGCGGGGAGCAGATTGCCAGAGAGGGCGATTCTAACGACGAAACTATTTTTGAAGATATATACAGCATCGTTAGTAGCTCGGTTGGCTCGAAAAAATCTTTCTAGTCCTGATGAAGATCGTTTTTTAAAATGGTCTATTGTCGGCACTCATATTAATAAAAAGGATGACTAACAACCTAAAGGATACCGTCTGGGAACTGACTACTACGTATGACCTCTATTTAATTCTTTGATTTCGAGTAAGAGACGACCCCTTACGTATTATAATTAGCAATTTCTTGCCCCTATCCTTTTAAGCTGTGAATGGGCAGGTATATGCGTCCTAGGTCCTAGTTAGAATTACTAGAATATATCGACAACTGTTGTAAGGCCGGCTAAGGCGAAGGACTCTAGATGATAAGGATTAAAATTAAGACACGGAGGGCAAAAAGGCATTACTATCAACTATAAGGCAGTAGAAGACAATTTTATTTGATAGGTCCTAGGATATATAGTGTTTGAATAGTGTCCCGCATCTGTCTTCTTTATCTCGCGACGTGCTCCTGCCTCGCTGCCTCGGTCGACTCGGCTATGGGACTAAGTGAGAAGGGAGACTACCCAAGATTAGCGGCGACAAGATACCCAAGAAGGTAGCTAATACTCACGACATCCAAGTTACGGCAGTGATTATCTCGCTCCAAAAGACCAATCATCTCGTCAATCTGAGGCAAAATTTGACGGATGCCTTGGATAAGGCGTGCCATTTCGTCGCGAACTTGTGTACAGGTTTGACATGTACGATTTCCCCTTTCCGAAGAGGGATCACTGCTCTCGAGACGAAATGATCCGTCCGGGGTAGACGTTGGATTGCGATTACGGTCTGGGGTGACAGTCGACATAGCTAAGGGCTAGCGGGACGGGTTCTTCTAGAAGATCAGACTCGATTGAAAGAGTGCGTAAAGCGTGAAATTGAATAGTTGAGTTTGTCCAGAATTCCGGGAGAACCAAAGTCCAAGATTTTCTCAACTAGGGATATACCATATAGAGACCATACGACAGTCTTGTCCGGTACATCTGACATGAATAATAATCGAAAGAAGGGGAGAATAAACGAAAAGGCCTATCGGGATGGAAGGAGTAGACACCGAATTCCATTTTTTAGAAAGGTTGGGGGCTAGACTCCCTTCAGACTTCGTGTCTTGGTTTGCCTGTTTGCTATACCGAGTATGTTGTGATTAGATTATCACACTGCTGCAGAAAGACAGACAACCCTGCTGAAGGGATAGACGCCCCCCCCTCTCCCCCCCTCCCTGCCGGGGCACCGTTGATCCAGCCAATGCTGTGCCCTCGTATAGAATAGTGCCAAAGCGATACGCTTAAGCGGGGGAGTGTGTGGTTCTAAAAACGGAGGGTAAACTGCTGAAGGAATGGAGGGTCGCCTGTTCATATAGACTGTTATTGGTCAACAACGCACTCAACTATCACCAACAATACCGTCAGGAGGTGGGTTCCTACGTGGATCTTTGCGGATCTAAGGATAGGACTCCGGTGGCCACTTATGGCCACCCCCGTCTCGGTGGGCTTGGCTGGAACACGACTCTTGATGAGACCATGAAGGGATAAGTGAGGTGATTCTGTCTACAAATATGCCACGAACTGTGCGCAGGGCATTGAAGTAGCCAGTCGCTAGAGGCACACTGAAACCTGGACTTAGACTCGGACATTTAAATCTGATTCATTAAACCGCTACTACGATTTTGACAATATGGCCAACTTCGTCTACGAGGAGAGCAGTAGTGGGGACTACTTCCTCTACGAATGGCTGGCCGAAGTAGAGGACACGACAAGCCCTATCGGACTACCAGATCTCCAGGCGGATACAAATACGACGACGACAACAACAACAGGCAGCACGCCTTTAACACCACCTGATTCGACGCGTTACCCACTTAGCCCACCCGAGGTAGTTATCACTAACGAGAATGGGGAAACAAGAAGGTAAGCAGCTTTGCCGAGACACCACCGAGTTGGAATGCTTATCAAAAGGGTAGGCTTCTGCCCCTTGTCATGTCTCGACTAGACACGCTTGAGCACTTTGTTGCCAAGGTCGACATTGCGATGGGCAAGATTGATGATTTCATGGCGAGAGTCGACCTGACAATGGAGAATATGAGGGGAGACTTACAGAGTTTCTCAGCCAACATGGTTGGTCTTCTCAGAGGGTGGGGCCTTCTTCCTCGTACCCCGGGCACCACGGTCGACGTGGAGACAGGCGATGCTGTTGCAACGATGCAGCGTTGTGTGCAGTAGCCTAGCCACCCACACCAAATACAGCATCGGGTAGGGAGAGTCATATGATGGAGAGCATCTGCAAGTCAGCCTGGCAGGGCTGCCGGGAGATGGTTTAGAAACAGCAGGGGACATGGTCACTTGGAGTAAGATGAGAAAAATACAGGACAATACAGCAAACAGCACCTAAACCAAAACAATATACTGCAATGAAAACCTACTATAACATCCGAGTTCTCACAAGCGTAAAGGATATTAGACTAATACACCACCACTGCCACCGTCCTACCAGGGCAACCAACCTTGCTCGGGCAGACAAGGAGATGGACGCTCTGCTCTGCCCCACAGCAATACATAGGCCTGCGTTATTATTGGTGTGATTGCGAGCCAGACCTTGCCGAATACAGGATAAACTGTCCCGACAACATGGTAAGCTAAAGTAGACGGCGCAATAGACTGCCAGTCTAAGCCTGATAGGCTCACGCTAGCCCAGGCTTTACCATTCCAGATACTATTGCATTCTCTCTGTTCCCGCCAAGCCTTAACCTCGGCCAGGCGGTCTCCACAAACCTCCTAGTGGAGCTTCAGAGCCGCCGAGGCCGACTGTGTATGACACTTGATAATCCAGGGCAGGTAAAGGGAAGAGAGAAGTAGAGGAAGAAGGGGGGAGTGGGAAGTGCAATAGATCATTCGTACTAAATGTTGACCTACGTTAATCACAACACCGTAGCCTAAAATCGGTAAGGCGTCGACCGAGGCCTATGCATGCCATTATAACAACGGGCTGATTATTTGTCAACGCATAAACAGCCTCAGAGGCAATGCTCTCTTCGCAGGGCAGTTGCCGGCCCGGTCCCATGAATATTACAACGTGAGGGGAGGGGGGGCCTGTGTTAGAGAGAAAAGCTTTTTTTTTTTTTGGCCTTGAATGCTGCTGGACTAAGTGGCATTCCCGGGTAGCATCTTGGAAAAAAGGGGTAATGGTCAAGAAGTTTAGAGTAAAGTGTAGGTGGCCCTCCAAAGTATGACTCTTGTACAACAACGCGTATACTTGGCCGCAACATTAGGACGGGACTCATTACTTCGTATTTGAAAAGGAATGGAGTGAAAGCTATTAGCGAGGGTGGGGCAGGCTACGCGGCCGACGCTGTCCGTATCGTATAGATTCTCCGTGAATGATTATCTTGGGTCCACTTATCTCCGTGCTGGTCGGATCGGGAATGCCGGAGGCTCTCGAGCAGAAAACACGACAAAACACGGGAAAAACATCCTTTATAATCAGTCAATAAATAAAAATTATACAATTATAGTATTATGCTTGTGCTGTTATTTATGTATCCTCCAAGCCTTGTCTTTTATAATTGTGGCTTTAGAAAATAAGACGCTTAAAATTGGGCGGCTTAGGCACCTTGGATCGCGAAACCTGCCTCTCTATCCGCCGCAGCTCCGACAGAAGATCGTTGCTAAGCTTAGCCTCGCCCGCTCTAACCCTAGACTTGTCCTCGGGACCAACATGCAGTATACAAGGTTTCTATTCGGGTTAGCTACTTGAACATCTGTTTAAATCAGCCCGTTCGTCTTACAATGTTATTCCTGGCAGGAGGAAAGTTCTTGTCTAGCTTTGACTGGATAATCTCGTACTCCCCACTTGTCTCGTCTTGGACAATTAAAGCAACTTTTAGGTTGAAAAGGTCGGCATATTCAATAATCTTGCTTCGTAATGATCTGGCCCGTCTTTTGCGCATGACTCTGAGTCGATTGGCCATCTTGGGCTAGGTGTTCCGGTGCTCTTGATATTCAAAAGGTGACAAGGTGTTGAACAGTACGCAGGAAGGAAGGAATGTGAAGGCTTGCTGGTGTGTTTGGATGGTTTCTGGACAGCACCATCCTAGAGTCCTCACTGTGGTGTTATATACTGGACAAAGCACATACACACATGACGGTATAAGCGCACAGGCTTGCTCTCACATACACGTCCCTCTTCATCCTGACCCAATACATCTCCTTTGGCGCTTGTTTAGCCGCCGTGCTCTCGAAAGGTCGTTTCTGGCAATACTATTTTAGAAATGTGTGTGTGAAGACGTTTTTACTCTCTGCCTTATGTGTTATTCACAGGCACACCTAACCCTGTAGAAGTGTGACTAAAACCGCATAAATGCTTCTTCTCGGGACAAGCAGACCTATTACAGGATACTTCCTACCAACCCTTATCTATCATCGGCCGTGTTCCTCGTACATCCGGCATCCGAGAGTTAGGCGCCGGCCATTCTCGGCGCTACCTGCAAACCCGCTACCTATGTACCTATTCTAAGATAGGAACCAACGATACACCCCTTCTCTTTAGTTTAGCATGGGTAATCAGTCTGCCTAGCCTGTAGGGGGTTGGGTGTAGCAAAAGCCCGGGCATATATATAGTATTAAAACGTTATTAAACTGTTTTGCTTTTTTTTTTTAAAAAAAAAACTAGCCTTAGTTACCTATATTTCAATTTACTTTTATATAACTTTTAACACACACCAATTTACCAAAACCACCATGAGTCCTGAATCTCTCTTTCTTGCTACAACGACTCAAGACATTCAGGACTTCAATAACATGAATTCTGAAGATCTCAATCTGTTCTTTTCATCCCAAAACTTCCAACATGACGCGGGACTCCAACAAGACTTCTCCCTTGACATCCTTGAAGCACCGGCTGATGGCTCTCTTCCGGGCGCATCTAATCCAAACCTCACATGGGGCGTGTCGTCACTTGATCACCGACCAGTTGATACGTCCAATGATTATTCTCTGGAGATGTTGATTTACCACATCCAATCCCTTGATACCCAAGTCCGATCCCTTGATACCCAAGTCCGATCCCTTGATACCCAAGTCCGATCCCTGGATGTCCAAGTCCGATCCCTGGATGCCCGTATTCAGGCTGCTGAGGCACTACACCAACGAGCCGAAGATATCATGGACGACTTTAAGAAGTGGTCCAATAGAATGGAAAGGCATTGGCAAGAGATAGATAATGCTGTATCGGGACTGACCAAGATGGTCCGTACCCTAACAAATCAACAGTGAAATAACGGGCAGGCAGGCAAGTCGGGCCTAGGGAAAGATCTTATGAGGCGACGGATTCCATCCCCAGGCTGAAGGAGTCGCACTGCCGTACAAAACCCCCAATGGGAAACCCGAGTGTTCTCCGCCTCTCCCTTTCCTTGGCTACAGTTTTGAAGAAAAGAGAACATGATTTGAAGTTCCGTCTTGGTTTGGCAAGCAGTCTTCTAGTTCTCGATGGGTTTTTCTAGCAGCTTGTATGCTTTGTCGCAAGTTGTGCAACATATCTTTTAGTTTATGCAATTCTAATACGTCTTTGGTCAAAGAGTTTATAGCCGTTTTGGCAAGCAAATACGTTCTATATAGATAGTGCCCGGCAAGACAGGTTTCCTAGACTATTGGGCCAGAACAGAATAATGACTATAAGTCGGTTGCATGAGCGGCGGTCGTGACCATAGACATAGTAATAAGAAAAGGGCTGAAGGCAATATATAAAACTTTATCTAAGCTTGTCTAAATTTCGACTATGGTGAAAGGGACATGAATAAAAAAATCACTATAAGCATGCTAAGGCAAGATTACCGTGTTTGTTTTCGGCCAAGTCGCAGGCAGACGGAACAGACCCGAGGAACAAGACTAATATTACCCTAATACTTTTACAGAGGGACTAAATTACATTAAGAAACTGCTCTTGAACTCCCAAGCGCCAACGCCTAATAAGGTGAAAAACTATCTGTAATTGCTACCAAAAACCAAAAGGAAGGGGACCAATTCACACAAACCCGTCTTGTGTGATACCGGGATTTTCTTGGAGCTGGTCTAGAATAGGCACCAGCTTCGAAATACCGTGAGAGTATTTCAGGGCCATGTTACGAAAATAAGTCTCTCCACGGGCTGCGGCCTCGAGCTCTTTCTGCAGAAATTCAGATCTCTCGTAGGCCAGCTTCAGCTGTTCGTCGATACTCAATCGTAGCTGAACTTCGGCGTCCAGCTGCAGAGTTACATGTCGGAGCTCCTCGGCGAGGTGGTCGTTCCGGGCCTGGAGCTCGCTGATCTGTGATGTGAAGCTCCTGGGTTCGGGGTGGGCAGAGTTCTGCCGCTGCTCATCAGAGAAGGATCGAACAGCGTCACTCTAGGGATGTATATACGTACCAATGTTCTCTGCCCCGGGAAGGTCTGAGGCGATCCTGGAACGCTCCGAACCGCCTCGAAGGCCACTCCAACATTATCGCATAGTTCTCTGTAAGCCCCGATGGAGTGATCGCTGAGGTTCTTGGAGAATAAATGTTGCATTTCCGGCAGCATCTTCCACGAGTATGCGTCTTCGCGAGTTGTATGTAACCTTACTTTGGAAGGATCAAGACGGAGACCAAGCTTCGCCTCTAGTTATTGAATTAGCAGCCGACTTGGTCAAGCTTAGGCAGAGTTAACGCCTACCGATGTGCTGAGATAGCACTATCCTACACTTGGCACGCCACCTCCCGCGCTCCAGGTTACTTAGCTTCGTTGGTATAACCATGGTTTTTATAGAAATGATTTTATGTAATTTAACTAATGAACTATATGGTAAAACAGTTTTCCTTTTCTTTTTTTTATTTTATTTTCTTCTCTGTTCTTTGCTTTAGTACTTGTCGTTTAAATGTTCATCATGTCCAGTTCCGGCCACTGGCTGGAATTGGACAGGCATGTGTTTAGTGCGCCCGACTAGTTCGGTGTGGTACTCGAAGATGAATTCCGTCTTCGAGACCTGACCTTCTATTTTTATCCTTTTTGCGTCGCTGCTGCTCTCGAGCTCAGCGCTTAACTCCCTCTTGAGCTTTTTCCTAGACGCCTCGCAAACCCTCAGCGGGATACGATGCACGTCGTACATGTGATGGCTAAACGATTGCGCATCATCGCATGGCTGGGCACAACGTTCGTCGGGGCATCGCGCCAGCCACTCTATGCCATGAGACCGGATATGATATTCCCAGCTGTCCTGAGAGCAGAACTGATGAAGGCGACTCGCCGCAGCAAGGTAAGGATTCCATAAGCAGAAGGGACAGTATCCCGGTAAGAAGGTGCTTTCGATCTTCTGCCATGCCAGCTCTACAGGGAGAGGATCCTGTTCTAGATGATGACGACAATGTTGCTCCCAGACATGGGGGTCCGAAAACCACTCATTACAGAGGAAACAGAACTCGGCAAACGCGAAGTTCCTCTTCTTGCATTCGTAAACATGCAGTTGGGTTCTGGTCTCGTTAGCCGGGCAAAGTGGTGTCAGTAAATGTAGATACGTAGACTTACGGATTAGACACCCGACATGAACAATGGCTCGGATCGAGTCCCCGGCGATCCACCTCCGTCTTGCTATTATAGAGATCGATCAGGGCGTTGAGCGCCACTCTCCCGGCCGGGCTCCGGATAGACGCGTCTGTGAGCAGGAGATCGGCTAATTGTTGACGTGACGGCAGGATTGGCCGCAGGCGGGAGAACGGGTGGTCTACACCCCGACAGGTGTATGCCCGGGACCCAACCTGGACCTGTGTAGATATATCCTCCCAGAACTTGCTCAGGGCTTTCTGCTCTATCGCTTTCAAGTCTCTTCTCAGTTTACGGTCCGGGTGTGCGAGGATACCGTCAGGCTCGTTCGAGGACAGGTCTCTCTCCTCCTCCGAGTCGAGCTTCGCATTACCTAACCTTTTTTCTGACTTGCGGCTGCGTCTGGCAGTCGATAGTGCCGAGATCTGGGCCACGATCGCTTGATAATCCTTCGTCTGCCTTAGCTCCTGATGCTTTGCGGCCGGTAGAGACTGCCACAATGCCGGCTCCCATGGGACTTCAAGGTTGCGGAAAAGTTCACCGATGTTGACTCCGCGAGCCTGCACACCTAGATATGCGGCCTGGCTGTCGATTCCCGGATTTCTGCTCGAATAGTATTGCTGGTGGATCTGGTTGTTCTCGTGGCCCGCGAGCCTCTGCCTCTGGGTGTCCGAGTACATGGGGTTTGAGTCTGGACTAGTCAGCGCAATGAACCCCCTTTTGTACAGATAGTAGCAGGTCGTGCTAAGAGAGAACATACCGACGTTAGTAAGGCCTTCCGCCCGATAGCAATGGAGACTTGGAGGGTCTGGAAAGCCGGCCCTGATCTCTGCCGACCTTAGCTCCCTGCCAAAGGCATTCGCCGTTAGGATCTTTCCGCTGGGGCCTGAGAAGATCGGTTGGCTTAGGATGCTCCGGTGCCAGTGGATGAGGATCTGGCGCTGGCCGGGGGGCACTTTTAGATTCAGAAGCTGGGAAAGGCCCTCGGCTCCACGATAGTCTCTCAAGGCTCCCCTTGCATGAAAGATGGCCAAGAAGAATAGCATGGGGTTCATATAGAGTGGTTGACGCTTGAAGACGCCGCCCTCGTGGATGTGCGGGGTTGGTCTGGACGGCCGTTAACATTAGCAGGATGGATAGGCTTGGGCGGTGTAAAGCGGCTGTACTCACAGTTTACTAGATAAAGGATGATGTCCTTTGAGGAACTTGGTCGACTGTAGCGCGAATTCGGACTCGCCGCGTTCGTTTTGGAAGAGGATAAGAGTGGTGTCCTAGTCGGGTCATCAGCCTAATCTTGCCGGTCATCTTGTATGGAGGTGCACACCTTATAGTGGAGGCCGACTTCGCTCCCACCCCGGGCCGAAGACTCAATATAGTCTGAGACGCGAGCGGCTGTGTATGCCGCGAGGGAGAGACAGGCCCAGAGGTCCACGCGCATGCGCGGCCGAGCGAACATCTTCCAATCGAGGCTCCAGAGGTACTCCCCGACCCAGATAAACGCGGCTGCGGTGGCGTGTTTCCTCGGCCCCTTATCCGGCACGATGTTAAGAATCTTTCCTATCTCCCCTCTCGGTGCTATGAGCTGTAAAAGAGGAGTTAGCAACGGCATCACTCGCTAGGGGTCAGTCGGGAGTACAAACATGTGTAATCATGGTAATGTGCTGTGCCGGTATCTTGCCTCGTTCTCTCTGGTATCCGGCCGTGAATTTCTTCCAGTACGATTTAATCCCTTGCCATGAGAGTGTTTCCTCGGGTTCCTTCCCCAGCCTCATGGCGTACCCTAGGCGCAAAATAAACTCTTTTAGATCCCGGAGAGATTCAACTGTTCTTGGTCCGAATTCGCCGATGCTAAACACTGTTAGGATAGGTTAGAAGATGCAACTTGTTTAGAAAAACTCACAAGTCATCCCAATTTTGAAGCTGACGAGCGTAGTCCTTCTCTGTACATGGCTCTACGTTTTTAAGGACCGGTTTTTCGTTGACAATGTCGAGGTTAACCTGCAAACCTACTTGCTCTTTCATATAATTTCTTTTTCTTGGGCCTCTCTTAGGCGTCATTTTCAAAGAATTTAAAATAGGATAAGCGTTTTTAAATATGTAAACCAGATATTTAAGTCGGAGCAAGTCGAAAAATGGAGAGAGAAGTTAAAATGGTAAAGAATAGGCAGTGGTCTATCTAATAAGAGCTGGAGCGAGGTCACGTTTATGTCCTGGCCGATTTTATAGCCTTCTATTAATAGCAGCATCGTATGGGTCAACCAGGCGGGTGGCGCCTACGGCATATTTTTTGCTTTAACTATATAATTACTTTGCAAAATTAACAAGCTTGACACTGTTGTTTAACTACGAGGACTGCTTTGTTATCTAAAGCTTATCGAGCATGCTGTGTAGCGCCTAGGAGAAAAGTAACAGATATTTCTTCGGCAAAGCAGTATTAGGTCTTCAAGAGCAAACCAAAAGCAACAAAATTAAAAAAAAAAATGATATGTATATAATCTATAGCACGATTTTCTCTGTCTCCTAACTACATTTCCTAGTCTCTATCATAGCTCGCAGAGATTAGCACAAATGGAATCAGCCACAACAGCTCCTCCTGATTCTTCTTTAGCAAGAAAGCGTGAGCCAATAGCTTTTGTATGTCGGGTGTCGTCGTGATTGAAGTAAACATATCGATCGCCTCGTCAGACCACTTATCTGGGTGCGTCAGGCCGAAAGATGCTGTCTCGGCCCTCTCCTTATCCATCAACTTCATCGTCATCCTGCTAAACGACGTCGAGAGCGCTGTTATATCACCTGATCGCCTACAATTTTCGATATCGCTAATCTTAACCTCGCCTGCAAAGTTTACGAGAACATTGACGCAAGACAGTTGCTCATAAACGAGGCCGCAGCTGAGGAGAAATTCTAGACCCGTAAGGACCTCGAAGAAGATGAGTCATATATACAACTAGGGCTGTTTAAATGCCGGGAGCGCTTACCTGATATAGGACAGAACTAAGCTGGGGTTCGTTGGGATAAATAGGAGACCGGCAGACGTGCAGCAGAGACGTGGGCATGAATTCTGAAATCACAAAATAGCTCGGATCCGAGCATGCGTAAATCTCGACATTCTCTGTCAGGCTGGGGTGGCGCAGTTGGCGAATGGTCTGAATGCGTTCCTCGGCGTCGCGTCCAGAGATGGTGCGGATCATGAAGCTTTGACACGATGCGTCACGGGAAGTGATGATGCCGAACGACTGGCTATATTTTACACCATACCTCCTCTCGTAGTGGTTCCATGGCGATCCGGTGAGCGCAGGAACAAGAGAGACCTTGTTGTCGTTGCTGTGGTTCGTACGTTTAACGGGAAATCGAGTCCGGATGGAGGAGGAGGAGGAGGAGGACGACGACGACGATATTACTGGTTGGGTCTCTTGGCCAATCACACGTCGTCGCTTTAGCGTGTGGTTCGTTAGGGGATGGCTTATCGATGGCGCTGGCTTGGCAACAACTAGCTCTCGCTCATCGTCCGACACGGCGTCGTCGAGGAAAAGCGTATGGCGGTTAGCAGTCGACATTTCTTATTTGGGATAAACGACAATTACACTTTTCGAAAAGCCCAGCTCGAGTCGGGGTGCAGCCCTATACTAGTAGTGCCTTCTTCTAAACGGGACAGAGAAGAGAGATGGGAACGAGTATAAAAATAGACCGCAGCCAAGGGTGGCCGTTTCCGGACACGCTATCTCGGGGATTTGAAGGCCGTCTATGCTTACCTTAGCGCCGCTCACGAGTAATGGAATAGCATTATTTTTGTTATTATTTTTGTTATTATTTTTATTATAGCGAAAGGGCTCCCAGGGGATGCACAAATTTGAAGATGCGCAACTCAAAATGGCGTACTTCGACCTGGAGGCTCGGTCACGGCAACTTAACGCCGAAATATCGTCCAAGTTCCAGGGCACTGCCAAGATCTCCTCGGACTGTCTCTTCTTTAACCCGGAAGGGGAGTTGAACAAGGAAAAGACCAACCGCCTCGTCGAGATCTTCAAGCGAGAAGGGTGCGATCGCTTGAGCGACAGCCATGCTATTCCCGGCAACATCACCGCCGACTTGCTCTCGGCATCGCTGCGGCAGTCCAACCTGAGTACGGCTGACCTGCGCGGCTCCGAGCCACCCGTCCTTCGCCTCCCCAAGGGTACGCACGTCAGCTGTCTTCATGGGAGGCACCGCGTCGAGGCGCTTCGGCGATTGAGACACCTATCTCCTTGGTGGACGGTCAAGCTGTACGTAGGTAGGTCGTGCTGCTGACCCTGACCAGGGACTAAGCCGGTGCTGACCCCCCAGACCTTTCGCCAACGGCCGTCCAGCTTCTGGCCGAGGATTTCGCCAATGAAGGCCAATTCTCGGACGGGCATATAGTGGTGAAGATATGCAGTTATCCTGCAGGCTCAATCGACGCGAATAGATGGTGGGCAAGGCTTAGCAAGAGCAAACCCGAAATACTACGGAGGTTACTCAAGCATCCGGGGCTCGGACCTGCTCTCGGGATCGTATTACAAATCCCGGGCCTACGTTCTGGACTTCAGCTGGCCATCTGGAAGAAGATCATGGCAGAAAATGCAGTAGAGGTGTGCGCCCTGTCCCAAGACCATCATCCCATGACCATGCCTTGCCCCAGTCTCCTACTCCCCTTAATAGTATGGGTATGTAGCTACTGACTCGCGACTTGCTAGGAAGTCATGCACTACCTTAAACATATATACGACACGTGGTGCTGTATAATGGGCTCCACGGCCGCGCTCGAACTCGTGGACGACGATACGGTTTGTGAACTCGAGCTCCGCGTCCCGGGCATATCGTATTCCGACGATTTTCACGTATCGAATGCACTGCGAACAAATACGATATTCCGAGAGGTTACGGATGAGCTTGAGAGGGAAAGGATATTGCAAAGGCTGCGGCAGGTCGACTGCTTGATCCCGACAGTTCATACACTGCAGCAAGACTTTAAATACTTGCGACAATGTACGAGCGTTATGAGGCAGCTAATCTTGGGAAAAAACCGACTCCCTGTTACTGTTCAAACAATTGTTTCTAGTGCATATAAGTCCGATGTGAGACTAGATCACGCAGCACATTTTCTAGATCGTATGAAGGTTCTCTATCTTGCTATCATGCAAAACCTCGTAGAACTCTCGGGCGAGGACCCTTTGAAAGAAGATGATGAGAAGGATCCGAAAACACAACCATATGATCAAAGAGCCTGGCATCAGTTGGCACACCGAGCCCTAGAACTAGGGTTTAATTCGGATGAGATCGCTCGTCTATCAAGCCTAAATTCGGATCGAGAAATGGCAAGGAGGGCGTTGCTCGATGCTCGACCTCTACAGCAGTTTGACTATGGACACAACTTGGATAGCTTGATAGCCACCATGGTCAGATGCTTTAACCAGGCACGGCCGACAATGTCCAAAGATAGCCGCTTAGCACTCACCACCTCACACATGGGGGAGCCGATCAAGAAACGATGTGGTCGCCAGTATTCGAAAGCTTACTCCAACGACCGGTTCTATATCACCATAGACAACTTTACCAGTCATCTACAGAAGGACGCCGACATTACGTCTCTGTTCGTCCGGAGGTCCGTGTTTCACGCGTTTTGGGGAGGACGTGATGACGAGCAGGATACCGACAATACCAACCAACATGGCGTGAACAGCGAAGGCGCCAATGCACAGGATCAACAAATGCCAGATGTGGATAGGGACTCTAACCAGGACGCCAACACACAAGATCGGCAAATGTCGGATGTGGACGAGGCAGATCAAGATGCAAACAACCCCGACCATACTAGAGAGATTTCCGTGCCGGCTTCTCTCCAAGAGCATGAGATGAGAGATCGGCCGGTGGCCGTACATCTTGGGACAATACTACCTCGGCGGAAGAAGTCGCGGCGCCGGATCCGGATACGCCAACCAAACAAAAAAAATAAGGCGCCCAAGAATATTTCTCTAGAGACACCACCGGATAGAAGCTCGGCCCTTACCGCCTTCATCTCGAGCCCTCCAAGTTTAGAGTCACATAATACAAGCCAGCCGAACCTTTTACAAGATAGTCGGAAGATGACGATTCTTATGCGACGAGACGGAGAGTGGGAAGATGTTAAAGAGTGCCGACGTTGTTCCATTATCGACGCTATAGAAGAAGTGCGACGTAATAATCCAGAACAATATTGGTCTTTATATAACAAAGATGGCCGAGGTATTACGTTAGATCAGTGTCCTACCTACAAGGACGATTTTATATGTCTAAACATAGATCAAAATGGTTTTCCAGCAGATCTAATCTTATAAATAATACTATGATAACTAATAATTCAATCGACCGGCCAATCGGCTTAGGCTGCAGTTGTTAACAGTAGTCAAGCTTGCTATAATAACTTATGCTATTCTACTTATTAATACAATTTAATCTTTTTAAATAGCTTTTACTAGTTAGGCTTTGGTAGCTTTTTAGCTACCCAATATATCTTGTGATATTTTTGAAGCGAGCACCTAGCTGTTATGCCCTTAAGTATACAATATTAACGATTATATTACAAAACATTTTAATTAAAGCATTTAATTAACACAAGATCTCTGTTAGGTTGGATTAAATATTCTTAACAGTTGTTATAGCGATTTAAAAACGATAGTTATTGTAGAGATATAATGTGGGAAGGCGGAGAGAAATAATCGTAGATAATGTGTCTATAGATGGACAGCTTATTCCTTTTTTAGAGTCGGTCGGTCGGATGTCTAGTAGTGCCTAGTGATCGATCAATCGCATCAGCTGGGAAATTCCTATGATGGCTGGCAACCTGTTGTTGACGACATGATCCTAAAGACTGTCAGTCACGAAACCTGCGCCCGTAGGTCGTCCCAATCAATCAGTGGGCTTTGTTCGCTTGCCTTAGTTAACGGTTTAAAGGTTGGAACCGTTTTTTGGAGAGCTGGAACCTTCCGTTTTGAGAACTGGAACCGTTTTGAGGTCCATTCCTCTCTGCATAAAATAGTGCATAAATGCACACGGGCCATTCCACAGTCACCTGACTGATAACTGGCTGAGCCGAGCCTGAGCAAAAGCGGCGAATGCGCTAATCCTAATTTGCCGTGCGCTAGGAAATTGGTAAAACCTAGAACCCCGGCGGAGAGCTCCCTAGTGTCCCTGCAGGGCTGCAATGCTTCTAGTGTGCCTCTTAGTAGGTAGGCTGCTCCGGCCTGGCCGCCCAGAGGTAAGCTACAGGGGGCTAAGGGACCCAGCATACAGGCCTGGTCCACCTCCATAGCTGCCTTCACCTGAATCGGTAAACACCATGATGCTTCCTCTACCTACCAGGTGTGGTTGGTCCAGACGAGACACGCTGGCAGGCTGGTATTTGGGACAAACCCGCTTCGAGAAATTGATTAGCGAACTTCAGTCATGCCATGCCATGCGCATACTGTCCCCTGCCTTGCGATATTTATGTATGCTCTAGAGCTCGAATTTTCCCGCAACCCAACTCCTTCTTACCATCCCAGCATTATACCTACTACTTGTATGGAAGAAACATTTGCCGATCTGGGGTTGTTCGCACCCCGCGTTTTGAAGGCAAAAGGCAAACAGATATATCGCGCGGTCGTACGCACGCAGGCCATCCAGGTAATGTGATGAGATCACGCGACCTACATACGTGCGTGCGGATTCCTCGAGGCCCTTTTAACTCCGCGGACTGCTTGCCCTAAGATTCTCGGCCGCCGTATTTCGAATTCATTGAATTTGAAGTCCTGACAATGATGGTTTACGATGGGTTGGTTATGACACGGTGGGTTCAGCTGTTTGGGGCTACGAGACCTTCTCGGTAGGCAACTTACTCTTTCCATACCGACATATCGGTAGATTACCCCGGTGGTGAGAAGAATGGGGTGGTATTCTTCGTACATTGAGAGATATATATTGTCTCACCGCTTAAGCAGCAAAATGATTGATGCCTACATTAAATTGCAACCCAATAAATACAATACAAAAAAAGTGTATAGCGCGGCTCACATGTTAATTAGTATGATGTTTTGGTCGAGACCCCCGCCTATACCGGCGAGTTCGACGGCGAACTAGCCTTAAACCACCCCGTAGATCTACAGGTTACACCATGTAGGAAATCCGTAGCTACGCTTATGCAGGCCTAGTACAGTAGTACTAGCAACATGGAAAGCGGCTTTAAGTTGCTAAAATACCGCAAAATGCAAGCGAAACCTTGGGCCGGGTTCCTAGTGTGCGTGGGCTGATATCATTCTACCTGTGAGCTGCATGGCACGATGCTTGTCCAGACAGACCCCTCTTTTTGTTTTGGTTCGACTTACACGCCGCAAAACATAATGAAAATCACAGTAACGGGAACCTACACTACACCAGCTAGTCTCGTCGTTTTTTCTTTCTTTTTTTTTATAAAGAAAAAGAAAAAGAAAAAGAAAAAGCTATTACAATAACTCTATGTTGGAGACGATTTGGGTCTATATCAAGTATAAGTAGATAGTTAGCGAGGTCATTCTATGAGACTTATTTGTGAGTCCTAGGGCTAGCTTCCCTCCCGCAATAGGTAGTATACGCAGTAGTATAAACCAATTGCAGTCGAGCTGAGCACACTATCTCCGGTGGCCATCGAATCATATTCACCCTCCCACTCGCCTCCCACTCCGAGTTCCCCAGTCGACGCAATACAACGAGGTTCCAGGTCAAGATCCGAGCCAAGTCTGTGGGTTCCAGAGCCCCAGGAACCCTACGGCACCCCACGCACACTACCAACCACATGTACATGGCCCTATACTGTAGTAGTGTGTAGGTAGACTCCTCTCATCTCCCGTTCTCCTGGAATCGGCCGTTGCTCCTACTCGCGTACACACGACTTTTTTTTCCTTCTCCTCGGAACAAGACGGGCTGAAAGGGCCGATCTCAGCTGTCTCCTTTCTGGCTGAAGACGAAATTACCCCGGAGCAGTTGTCATTGATGTTTGAATCTAGTCAGGTGAACTCCTCCGCCGAAGACGGTGATAACGAGTTTTGACTAACAAGGCAGACACACGAATACTAGCTTTGAGTAAGATAGACAACATGTCCGTTCATACCTTATCCGCAACGATGCTTTCTACTCGAGTGTATAGAATAGTCTATATAATGCACACCACGAATCAACTTAGAGTCCAGCTTTGCTCCTTCTCCTCTTGCTCTTATCTACGCTCTATGACATCACGGTAACACTACTCATCGCGTACGCTATCTGTGTTGTTTGTGCTTATCTCCCTTCTGTCATTGGTGATACCTGTCAGCATCTTTTGACGTATAAGTGGGCGAAGTTCTTGACCAGAGACCGACGGCAAACTCAATTCATCTTGTCTCTTGTCTTCGTTCAGATCTGCGTCATCCCCGCTCAGTAGTGTAAATAACACTCGTACCGAAAACATGTCGAACCTCCCAAGCGAGCCTGAATTCGAGCAGGCCTACAAGGGTGAGTCTATCTCTGCTGCTCAAGACATATCATGACTCTGTACTTTACGGCTTCCGAACAGCACCTACAGAAGAATAGGTTAGATAGAAAGATACACTTACACTAACACATCGTTCTTAGAGCTCGTTAGCACTCTCGAGGACAGCACGCTATTCGAAAAGAACCCCGAGTACAGGACAGCACTCAACGTCGTCTCGATCCCCGAGCGTATCATCCAGTTCCGCGTGGTCTGGCAAGACGATGCCGGCAAGCTGCAAGTCAACCGCGGATACCGCGTCCAGTTCAACTCAGCCCTCGGCCCTTACAAGGGTGGTCTGCGATTCCACCCCACTGTCAACCTCTCCATCCTCAAGTTCCTTGGTTTCGAGCAGACATTCAAGAATGCTCTCACTGGCTGTAAGTCCTCTTTGTCCATATGTCAATGGATTGGTACATGGACAGAGAAGAAAGGGATTGGTGCGTATGCTATTTCGTGCAACACATACTGATCGTTTTTCTTAAGTGAACATGGGCGGCGGAAAGGGAGGAGCCGACTTCGACCCCAAAGGCAAGAGCGACAACGAGATCCGCAACTTCTGCGGTGCCTTCATGTCTCGACTGTGTCAACACATTGGCGCCGACACCGACGTGCCCGCTGGCGACATTGGCGTTGGAGGCCGGGAGGTTGGGTACATGTTCGGTGCCTACCGTCGGCTGAGGAACCAGTGGGAGGGTATCCTGACTGGCAAGGGGCTCGACTGGGGTGGAAGCTTAATCCGACCTGGTAAGCAACGGACTGCCCAAACCCCCTATTCGACGTAGCAAAGAAGGGAAATAGCGGAGACTAACATAAAATAAACAGAGGCCACCGGTTACGGTCTAGTCTACTACGTCGAGGAGATGATGAAGTACGCTGGCAAGGGTACCTTCGCCGGCAAGCGGGTTGCGATCTCAGGATCTGGTAACGTGGCGCAATACGCCGCGCTGAAGGCCATAGAGCTCGGCGCCACCGTCGTCTCCCTGTCCGACTCGCGCGGCACCCTGATCGCCGAGGGCGACGCACACTTCACACCGGAGCAGATCGAAGAGATCGCCAATGTCAAGCTCGCCCGCAAGCCCCTGACCGAGTTCAGCGGCAAGTCCTCCTTCAAATATCTCGAGGGCGCGCGCCCCTGGGTCCACGTCGGCAAGGTCGACGTTGCGCTGCCGTGCGCTACGCAGAACGAAGTCAGCGAGGAGGAGGCGAAGGCTCTCGTTGACAGTGGCGCTTTGTTTATTGCTGAGGGCTCCAACAGTGAGTTACTGCCTTTCTTCATTTATGGGTCGCTCCAATCCCCTACCCCCTTCCTCCATATTATACTCCAAAACGTTATACACGCCGTGAAATTGAAAAAGATGCTGACTCGTCAAAACCACAGTGGGTTGCACACAAGCCGCTATCGACGTATTCGAAGGCGTCCGCAAGGCGAAGGGCAAGGCGGCTATCTGGTACGCGCCAGGCAAGGCGTCCAACTGCGGCGGCGTGGCTGTCTCGGGTCTCGAGATGGCGCAGAATAGCCAGCGGCTGACGTGGACGCGCGAGGAGGTCGACGAGAAGCTCAAGGGCATCATGCGCAACGCCTTCGAGAACGGCCTGCACACGGCCCTCGAGTACGTCAAGACCGCCGAGGGCGAGCTGCCCTCCCTCGTCGCCGGCAGCAACATCGCCGGCTTCGTCAAGGTCGTCCGCGCCATGGCTGACCAGGGCGACTGGTGGGCTCCTTCTTAAATCTTAATAACTCTTCTTCGGGGAGATAATGGAGATGTCTCTCCAGAAAAAGAAAGAAGAAAGAGAGAAGAAGAAAAAAGCGATCGAAGAAAAAGGGGATTCGGAAGAATTACCCTTATAAAAAGCAGCAGGGGTCTTGATTTATTATGAACGACATGATGGCCTCGACGGATTTTCTTTACCTCTGTGTATCACAACTTGCATAAAATTGTTGAGTGGGCAATGGCCGTCTGGCGTTCGGGAGGGAATGGTTGATATAGATAGATATACCTACGATTATGAAATTGAAAAAATTACGTTATTCTTACCAGAAAGAATCGTGCTGCTCTCCGACATGTCCCGCCTTGTTCGGTAGTGAAGTATAGATGAGGGGTTAGGTATGTAGACAAGACGAAAGAGTGGGCTCATGGTATTTGACGTATAGAGGTGCAGTAAGGGTTTCAGCTAATTTAATGCCAATTCTTTTTCTTACTCGCGGCTGTTACTTAGCTGTCTCGGCTGTTTGAATCTATCTATATTCGTTTCTTTCGCTTTTCGGCGAGATACCCCTCGATACTGCCAAGGACATGGGGTATACCAGGATACGAGCGTTCACCATGCGCGAAACGGCAAACCAACCTGTTCGCACAGAAACTTATAGCCGTCAAGGACCGCCTGTCGAGCAACCTCATCTGTGCGGAATTCCGGGTAGATATCAAACAAATGAGGTCCGTCGTTGAGGAGTCGTAGCTCGGCCTTCACCCCGTGTGCTTTCAGTGCCGCATGAGTTCGTTCAGCCTGGGTCCACGGTACGAGGTCGTCTTTGCGCGTGTGGATCATGAAGGTTGGCGTCTTGTACCTCCCTGCGCGAACATGCGCCAGCGGACTAATCGCCGCTACGTCCGCCGACGCGGGCGTTGCCGGCTCGACTTTCTCGGCTTTGTTCAAGCCCTGCAGGAGGACATTCAGGGTCTGGCCTTTCCAGTTCATGTATAGCAGCAGTCTGCTTCGCGGGTCGCGTGGCGCCAGCCAGCCGCCGATCGCGGGGGAGACTGTATAGCGGGTGATCGGCTCGTCGCCGACCGCCGCCCAGATCTCGTCGTCTAGATCATAACCCGTGGTTTCTTCCTCAGCAGAGCTGGTTGATATATCAGGCCGAGAGCCCTCGGGGAAATTGGCTTGCGTCCAGAAAGGATCCTCGTAATCGGACGGTCCGTAGAATGTGAGGATTGCGTCAGGTGGACTAATGCCTCGCAACGCAGACGTCCATGCTAAGGACATGGCTAGGTGGCCGCCGGTGGACCAGCCTACGGCTACTGTTTTCTCTCCGTTCACCCTGATGTCAGGCCTCGAAAGGCGCTGTTGTGGAAGTGTTTGTTTGACCCAGGCGAGGGCGTCTGCGACATCGGGCATCGGACCCTCTGTGATCGTTACCTCGGGACAGAGCCGGTAATCAATGCTGATAGGTAAAAACCCGTTGTCTAGCAATAGTTTAGTCTGCTCTGGCCTGATGTCTTCCCTTGAGAGCATGACGTGACCTCCTCCATGAATCATAAGGGCTATCGTATTGTCAGCGGGTGGTGTCACGTTCGACTGGGAAGGGATTCACTAACCTACCGGTCGTGGGGGTCTGCTGGGATCATCAGAATCGGCAGGATAATATATGTCCGCCAAAAGATCGACGCCGTTCACTCTCTTGTATGTCACTGTTTCTCTAGTTTCTTTACAATCATTGGTATTGGCCGAGGGGCTTTCTCTATCAGATGTGGCCAACTGATTCTCTGGTAATAGCTTTGATTGCCATGCGGTGATTACTCGTATTATCGATGACTCTTGAGAAGCACCGCTAGTCCAGTCGACAGACGAGAATCCCGCGGAAAGCAAGTCTCTCTCCCAGAGCCTTTCAGAGGCCAAGGCATGTTGCCTTCCGTCGGTGAACAGCCACCAACCATCCAATAAGCCAAAAACGAGGTCGAACCAGAAGAGGTTACGTGTTAACTCGACGAGGCATAGCACGCCGTCAGCTCGAAGTGTTTTCCGGATATTGGTCGCCGAATACACCAGATTCCTGGTGGCGTGGATACAGTTGGTAGAGATGACGACATCATAAGTATCGAGAAACTGAGTCGGCGGTTCTTTTTCGATATCGAGAACGGCGTATTGCATGAAGCTCCACTTGCTGAACTTCCGACGGGCATTGGCGACGAGAGACGGGGATACGTCGGTGAACATGTACGAAAATCGGGATTGGTCGCCGCAGACAGCTGATGTGAGCCGCTCGACAACGTGGCTCGTCGTTCCTCCTGTTCCTGCGCCGACTTCGAGGATCCGGATTTCGCGGTCGTGGCTGAAGTTCTCCAAAACGGAAACCAGATAATCTGCTAATAGCAGGGTTCCCGTTTTGAACATCGGCGCGTTAGCATATACGTCTTCGAGCAGCGCCCGCGCAGTAGCGTCTTTGAAAATCAGGGCCAGCGGGTCGGTAGTCCCAAGGAGACAGGACACAAGTTTTGGGCCCGTCGTATGTAATAAGTTTGTCTCGGGCGCGTGCTGTGGATATTCCTTGAGCATTGTGTGGTGGAGGCTCATAGCTATTTCGGCGTTAATCTGTTTCCCCGTGCGACGGACCGTATCGTCTGAGCCTCTCGTGACTAACCCTGCTTCCTGGAGAATATTCACCAGTTGGGGTATAAGCTTATTGTGTCTTGGATTATGGGGAAACGGAGGTAGCTTTTCGCCTTTCTCGAGAGCCCCTAATTCGATCCCCATCGAAGATAATGCTTCGACAACATACTGTAATACCAGTTTGGACTGCAGCTGAAAGGGTCCGTCGTAGTACCCTGCAAAGCCAGTCTGTTCCGCGAGACTGTCGTAACTCATCTTCGCCTTCAGAAAAAGGCGACGTGTTATCTGAGCTTGATCGCGCCTCATAAGTATAGCCGTGCTTCCCTCGTCTGTTTCACGGTCTACCGTCTGTTCCAATCTCTGGTGGTCCCTCGTGTTCTGGGGGACGTGTCTCTCCAGACTGTTTGTATCGACCGGTACTCCTAAGGTAAGTTCATCGTGCCCCTTTTGGCTCCGTATATAACAAAGTAGGTGTTGCACATCGGTACTGTTTTGGAGCTCGGTTTGTGACACTCTCACATCGAAGGCTTTCTGTAAATCGGATAGCAACTCAGTGGCGACAAGGGAATCGATACCGAGCTGATTCATCGTTGACGTTGGTTTCACCTCATCGGTGGGGATTTCTAAAACACGAGAGATCAATTGTGCAAGGTTTTGTATACTGACGGGTGAATCTGCTTGAGTTTGAGCGACCCATGAGACAGTATGTGCACCTTTCTTCTCCAGTGTTTAGGTGACTGGGCTTAGCACCTCGTCACCTGTTAGACTGCAGCTCTTGGAAGGCGTATTATCTCTGCTTGATATGTATGATGTTGTCGATTGGTAATATGAGTCCTGAGCCATGCTAGCATTTTGGCCTTTCCAGTTTGCAGTCTGGGTACTCAGTCTCGACAGACTTCTCGTCAGTGATTTAAACGGGACGCTCTTGAAAAAAGCACCTACAATCGCCAGAACCATACTTTGAGAATTCGGATCGTAAACAAAGATATTGCTTTTTAAGCTGGACCTCGAGCCGGGTTCGTAATGCGAGTATACATGCCATACCCGTTGTTGCGGCTTAGTACTCATGAACGCCCCTGAAAAGATAACCTCATCAATAGCTGTACACATAAAGACTTCTTCTTTCATGCGTGGCGAAAGACAATTAACGTGAATTCCTGCGATCTGCAAGAAGTTGTCAAGCGAAATCGGGTCACACAGAGTAGAGGATTGACCAAAAGACTGCTCAGCTGACAAGGCAACGATGCCTGCTACCTCTTGACCGATTGCCGATAACTTCTTTACTCCGCGGTAATAATCGGCGTATTCTACTACGTCGCTGAATATTTTGTAGACCAAAGGGCCAAAAATCCCTTGCGCAATTTCCGAATCTGGGATTCGATTGGCTCGTGACAAGGGGGCGACTTTTTGAAGAAGGCTGAGGCGGTGGTCTGCTAAAGCATCTTTTTCTAGGCTAAATTTGATGATACCCTTAGCATGATCGGTGCGCCGCTTATCGTGACATGCCACGCTGTAGATACTAAACTCCCAAGAATTCACAGCAAGCTGATGAAGACTTAGAATAACGGTCGGTGAAGAGCCCAGGCTTAGAGGTGCATTCATAGCTAAATTTTCCACGTGAGGTAAAAGCGCAACTCGACATTGGTTGCCGAATGCCTTCATCGCACCGATCGTGGCTATTTCGATATACAATGAAGCCGGACATAGTCCGATCCCGCCCACCATGTGACCCTTTGTAGCGAGATCGAACATTGGTGCGGATGTTTTGACGGAGAATACTTGCTCGTTGGATCCTCTTTCGCTCCTAATTCGGGTAATGAGATCGAATTCGTCGGTTTCATGGGTTAACACACTGTCGGTAATTCTCAAGTTGATCTATTGACTGTGTGTCTCGAACTGATAAGGGGGAAGATCTAGGGAATTGTACCGATAATTCGAGCGCGAGTGGAATCCCCAATACTTGACACCAGAGCCGGACATCCAGAGTCTACATACTACTTCTGAAAGATTTTTCTTGGCATTAGAGTCACTGATATCGACTTTGAGATAGGTTGCAGAGTCATCAGACCCCTGAAGCACGCGACAAGCCATCGCGATAATAGGGGTCGCTGAGCCAGCTTCAAGCCATACTGCAGAAGGGAAGCGGGAAGAGAGCCTCTGGACAGCATCATAGAAATACACAGGTTGTCTGGTATGTTGCGCCAGCTTTTCTGCTGTAAACTGTGACCACGACACGCCTTTCGAGCAAGTTTCGACATGTATGCGCGGTACGCGAATCTCAATACTCTGCGCCAGGGTCGTTAAATCATCAAGGATAGCATCAGCTTCGTATGAATGATAAGCGTGTGTATTCATCAAATCAGTTGTCCTGAAGCCTGCGCATTCTTCTTTAGCTCTCTTGATGGACGATGCGTTGCCGGAGAGTACAAAGCTGCGAGGGCCGTTGTAGCATGCTATATCAACCCGGAGAGCACGGGATTCCTCTACACGAGATTGGACATTTTCGATTTCTTGGCGAGAACACTCGACAGCTAACATAGCTCCTGGGTCAGAGCTCCATTTCTCTCGGATCAAGAGAGCTCGTTTCAAGATAAAGCGGAAAGCGGCTTCCAGCGCAATAGAATCCGCGACACATAATGCTACTATTTGCCCAAAACTGTGGCCAATCATCGCATCAACTTTGAGGCCACTTTCGATCCAACTCTTGGTAGAGGAGTATTGCAGAGAAAATAGCATGCAGTGTAACAAAACGATGTCGTCGACAGGATCGCGGTGGAAAATCCTGGGGACAATGGATGGTAGACCAAGCTGACGGCAAATGGTAACGCAATCATTCTGTATAGATAGAGGGAAATCATCAGCGAAGATCAGTTTAGTCGCATGATAAAGTATTCGCTTACCATATGCTTTTGAAAAAGATCTGACTCGTCATATACTGCTCTCGATAAGCAGATAGTCTGTCCGGTCTGTCCGCCAAACGCTAAGATCACAGGTCTTCCTTTTTCGACTTCTCCCACACCGGAGTACTTTTCAAGTGAGGTAATTAAAGATTCTAGGTTTGACGCTGTGAATGCGGCTCTGTAATAGAGAGAAGGATTTTGCCTTCTGGAGATATTGTGTGCAACAACTGGGAGTGGAGGGCGCTTCTTGTCTAGAAACAGTCTCAGGATGTTGATGTGGCGCTCAAGGCTCTCTCTACTACGCGCAGCGATAGTTACAGGGAATGTTCCAGTTGGATGAGATTCTGGGAATTGTGCCTGCTCGTGCTCTCGAAGAAGGATTGCCGCATTGCTACCAGCCGCTCCGTAGTTGTTGACAAGTGCCACTTTAGGTGAGGAAGTCCATGGAATGGTGTCCGTAGGTATCAAGAGCTTTCTCGATGTCGAATCTTTGATACGTGGATTGAGAGATGTGAAGTTCGCTTGTTTGGCAATTTTCCCCCGCTGCATCATCAGGAGTACTTTAATGACTCCTGCTACACCCGAAGCAGCTTCGGTATGGCCTATGTTATCTTTCACGGAGCCCACGAATAAGGGACATCGCTGTTTGTGGCCCTTAAAAACGGACCGGATACTTTCAAATTCAATTGGGTTTCCGACAATGGTCCCTAGAATAGTTTCGCGTATTAGAGCTAGTATGATATTAAATAGGGGGGGAAAAGAATAGCAAGTACCTGTTCCATGCGCCTCAACGTAGCTGACCATTTCCGATCTTAGCCCTGCAATGGATAATACACGCGTATATAGCCGACTCTGCGATCGTGCGTCGGGTACCGTGATAGAGGTGCAGTTTGAGTTTTGATTAATAGCAGATCCAGCTATCACCCCTAGAATATGATCTCTGTCAAGCAAGGCTTTCGTCATCGGCTTGAGGACAAGGAGTCCAGCTCCTTCACCTCGACAGTAGCCGTTTGCATCAACATCAAATGCCTTTGATGAACCGTCAGGGTTCAAGAATGATGCCGATGAGAGATTTTGATGTAGAGTAGGACTTGTGATGATATTTACACCGCCAGCTAGCGCCATGGAACACTCTCCGCCAAGAATAGCCTATATTCGATTAGGAACTACTGGAGTGAAACATCTATTCCGGGGATGGCTTACTCTACATGCTGTGTGAATTGCTACAGCTGATGATGAGCATGCAGTATCGAAAGTTACTGAGGGGCCACTCCAGCCAAAGAAGTGACTGATACGCCCACTAATGAAAGCTCGAAGCGTACCAGTAGCTGAAAAAGCATTCGCGTCTTCAGAGGCGACGTTTTGCTCATCGTCGACACTTCCAACACCGGTATAGCAACCTACATCTGCTGATTTGTCCGAGTCCAAAAGACCATGATAACCTGATGACTCCAATGCCTCATATGCAACCTGTAGGAGAAGCCGTTGTTGCGGGTCCATAGATCTCGCCTCACGACCAGAGATACCAAAGAATCGGTGATCAAAAACATCGGGCTGTGAGATGAAGTTGCCCCAGTATGTCTCCAGCTTTGGCTGTCTGTTCACTTCGGCGGCATAGAAACGTTGCTCGGGCAACTTCCCAATCGCGGTTTGTCCGGAAGCTATCAGCTCCCAGAACTCGTCGACTGATCTTGCTCGGGGAAAACGACATCCAATGCCGACAACGGCGACCTCTTCACTGTTATTACGATTGGGTGATTGGTCTGAGCTAATGTGGCTGTTGGTAGTGGGCAAAAGGGAGCGCGGAGTGCATAGCTCCAACCCAACTGGCACAAAATTGACATTAGAAAGCTTTCGGGTGCTTCTACTGACCGTTTGATACCAATGAGCTTGTTGACACAAAATGGAGTCGATAGCTATGTCACTCAGGAGCCCGGTGGTGATAAGCTCCGCGCTCGCGGTTGATCTTAGTGGCAGACGTAGACTACTGACTGCAGGGAATTGTAATTCCGGGCGCGATGCGCACAATTTCTTCAGTACTTCAGCTGCCCCCGTATGCCTCGCTGTGTGATAACTACCTTGCAAGTTGATGACTGTTGCCGCGATATTGGCTTCTCTCAGCTTTGAAAAGAAGAACGCTTTGTCCTTGACGGGCAATGTGATGGTGAAAGCAAGTTCGTCTGTTATGCAAGATATATAAGCCTGTAATATCTTGTTAGCTTAAGTATCCTGAGTTTCAAGTAATTGTGATTATGCAGCGAGAACATTACATCTGGGAATAAGCTTAGGATCATGTCGAGATGTTCTTGATCCGATGGTCTTTTGCAATGAACTGCAATGACTGCTGCAGCACTAGAATCTGTATGAGCAGCATTTTCACCGTCTACAATCATGCCTATCAGTGTTGCTAAGCGGAGAGCCGTGCTGACATTCCGTTCAAACTCTAAGCATGATTTTGATAGCGAGGAGGCTGCCGTGGTGAGAAACCCAAGGCAAAATCCCTGGCTTGACTTGGCTTGTTTGAGACTCGCTGCTGCATCACGGCTTTGTGCAAGCTCAAGAATTCCATGAACATGAAATGCAACAGTCAGTGCAGCCCGGGCTGTATTTCCCAAAGCATGAGGATCCAGCTTGACCTTACCCAAGGCGAATTCTTTGATGAGATTGATGTTTTGATGAAAATCTGCATATTGCAGTGTCTTCAAAGTCCGAGTTGCTAAAGATAGGCTCTAGTAGCCCGAGATCTTCAAGACCTATTTTCAGAAAGCGATGGCTGGGACTATTCGAAAGCGCATGTTGAAGCACTGAAATGTTTTGCTGGGTCCAAGTAGCCACTTGTGGGCCGAATAAAAGCACCGAAGACTGTCTATTCTCGACATTCGGAGTGGAGGCGCTGTTGAAGTAGCTATCATCCATTGTGGTGAATTATCGGGGACGAGGTTGTGTAACGGGGTGGCGAGAAAGATCGTCGAGATTGAGGTCGACAAGCCTGAAAGTTTCCAAAATTGCATCTAGACATCATAAAAGTAGAGAAGCATTGCATCTAGAAGGATCTGTGGCGTCTGGTGATTGTTATTTGGGTCTAGATCTGGCTATAGGACCGCATCTCAGGTCGTGACGAGGTACAGTAGATGGTATGCCAGCATTGTTTGCGTTGAACGGTCACATCTAATGTATGCCAAAGTCACGACAAGTGTCTCAGACGGCCCGGAGCCTTTCGACTTGGCAACGAAGGGCCGATGTACAGTAATGTCCAGCAAGCCGTAGCACTCCCCAAGCAGGGATACAGTTAGGATATCGATGAACAAGCAAGAGCACAAGTCGAGGATCTCCATTGGCCTAACCTCTGGTTTGAATTGTCCTAAGTACTGCACGAATTTGTCCACAAGCGCTCGGATAAACCGGGCCTCGGCGGTGGCAGCCCTAAGACCCGAAGGCGCAAATAGTGACGCCATAGCTTTGGCACGTAGACTCCGGTATTCAATATCTGGAACCGAAATATGAACGCGACGGGTCCTACATTGAGGTTCGTCTGCAGTTGATCTTTTGTGAAAACCCCTCCTTTTATGTAAGTGTCACGTAAGACATCTAAATCGGAGATGGAGAGTATGCTCGGCATTATCTCTAGAACGGCCGTATCGGTTCTCTGATGGTGTAGCGAAACACCCGTCCTTTAATCTTAATCCCAGATAATGAATCACAAACATGTATAGAGGAGACGTTTTGCCGTAACGGCTCGGTATTTCTCTCAAAGGCGTAAAGCAGCGGTCGTAGGATAGTGGTGACATCAAAAGTAGCAATCTAGGTAGAATAGCTAAGGTGACGAGCGTGTCACTGCTCTAAAAGTATTGGAGCACAAGGTACAGCGATGCTGTCATTCTCTGTGCTTGGGAAGTCATAGAAACTGCCTCTGCAACTGGGCCCATATTATTGGAAGGCGAAGAGGTAGATAGAACTGGATTACTTGGCCAGGTGTCCTGTTTCTCTTTTTTCCTCAGATGAACGGCTTTTAAGGCACCTCAAAATTACGGAAAGGGGTAATTCGCCGGACACCCGAAACATACGTTGTACGGGGATCTCACAAACGTAACACGCCAGTCCCGATGATATTTCTGCATGTAAATACGCTGGATGTGTGTTTCGGTGATCCTGGCAATACCTCGCGTGAGGCTATTCGGCCCTCGGTTGTTCAAGACACTTTGATGGAGGTGGACGATTTAAAATACCGACAACATGTATATATAGCCTCAACTTCCCAAGGGAGGGGCCAAGCCCTCTGACGAAGATCTTGCGATAACATCGGCGCCAGCGTAGACGCCCACAGGTTCATATCAATACGTCACGTACCGATAGATGGCTGCATGGAGCGATAGTGCGGAAAGGAAGTCCGACCCGAGGTTTATATACAAAGGAAATATTAATAATTGGACTGATTATCTGCTATGACGAATGGGCAGTGTGACATCCAGAGATTAAAAATCACGTCTCCCAGACCCTCACCGGCGACACCAATCAGAAAATTAGAGGACCCAATGCAAGATACCTCGTCACTCATCTGCAACTTGAACAGTATCGCGAAAGATAGTTTCGCTAACGATGGAGAGAGGATGAGCGCTCTGACGGCCGCGTATGCCTTAGTTTCTCGCCTCGAAACGCCATGGGAGTTTGTGGCGAGACTTTGTATGGGCCAGGTATGTAGATCACGCTTGCCTCTGTGATTTTTAAATGTACGATTGACTAATATCATGTTTCCAATACAGCCGGCTCTTGGCGCCGCTCTGAAGGTAGCCATGGATCTGAAGGTATTCGAGATGTGGCATGAGCAAGAAAACACCGACATGACCGCAAAAGAGCTTGCTTCTATGGTGTCTTGCGATCCGGAGCTCTTGGGTGAGTCGCAGTGCGGCGACATCCGTATCGTGAGTGTCTTGGCCGGGGACTGACTGACAATCGATCTCGCAGTCCGATTGTTGCGTCACCTTGCTGCAAATCATATCCTCGAGGAGCCTTCGATCGGTCACTTCAAGCAGACTGCACTGTCGATTTCTTTTCTTCAGCCAGTATTCGGGGAATGGATCCATTATCTGTACGTTCAAACACTCTGTCAGTACCTTACAACCAATCAGTCAAGACTGCTTACCTTGACGTCCAAGCCACGACGCCACGTTACCGTGCTTTTTCAAGATGCCAGAGTACCTTGGTCAAACCGGGTATAAGAACCCAATTGACCCAAAAGACGGCGTTTTTCAATTCGCAAAAGGCTGGAAGGATGACTTGTTCAGCTATTATAAGTCGCATCCACGAGAAGGGGAGTCCTTCAACCACGTCATGGGCGGAGTCATGGCTCAACAGGCAGGTTGGCTAGACATCTTCCCCCACGAGACGCTCATTGAACCGGATGCGGGAAAGCCAGAGACCCCTGTATTGGTCGACGTCGGGGGTAGCATCGGCCACGACATAGAAAAGTTCCGGGAAGCTCACCCAGAGACTGCATGTCGCCTGTACTTGGAAGAAAGACCCGAAGTACTTGAACGCGCCACCTGTGGGGAGCTTATCAACAAGTTGGCGTACAACTTCTTCACGCCGCAGCCTATCAAGGGTGCACGCGCCTACTACATGCACAGCATTCTGCACGACTGGTCGGATGAGCCCGCACGCAAAATTTTAGAAATGCAGAGAGAAGCTCTGGCCCCGGGATTCAGCAAGCTCCTCGTGCATGATCACATTATACCCCGAGCGCTAGCACATCTACATATTACGGCGTACGACTTAACCATGATGGTCAAGGTGGCGGGCAAGGAGAGAACTGAGGAGCAGTGGCGCGAGCTATTGAAATCAGCCGGATATGCCGTCAAGAGGATATGGACGTCACCATTGACGGTGCAGAGTGTCATCGAGGCAGAGGTCAAAGAGTAAATTTGTTGATAACAGTGTAAAGAAAAAGAAAGGAGACACAGAGGACTCAACCGATGGCCTTATCAGTGTATGCTCCTGAAGTAAAGTATTAAGGGGGTGGCTAAGCTAGTGGTAGTACAGCCACTATGTGGCTGAGGGTATACCACTATTCTTCTGCTGTAGTGGTTGGAGAATTTGGCATTACGTCGAGGTTTAGCTCATAGATTCATACAAAATAATGGTATTCTCTTTCACCTTATGTAATAATATTCTATGAAATGTACGCAATGATCTGTCCCTTAAAATAATAATCCAGTAAGATCATGTAAGTAGCCTATTACCCGGAGCTCAATTCATTACATGAATCTCCTTCGGATGACGGCTTCACTATACAGGAGCATCATTCCGTGCTCTATTTGTCAACACTGACACCGTTGGTGACCTCTCCAAATACCTCCTTAGCATGGGCAAGTTGATCCTGGACTAAAGTTATGCGAGCCGTCATGTCGGCGCCGAGAGGTAAGAATTTCTCCTTCTCCTTTCCGGCGCCGAAGCCTTCGCCAACTATGAGTTGGTAGACTGCCTTCATAGCTTTGTCCTTGTCCCCGTTGGGGATAATCTTGCCCGACCCGATGTAGTCCATGATCTGACCCGCGACAGTACCCTTGTACTCATCAGGTAAGGGGGTCTTGCCGAAGACATAAGCGTTCATCATGTTGGTGTTGAACGTCCCGAGCAGGATCGTGAGCACGCGAATATTGAAGGGGGCGACCTCCTTGGCGAGGACCTTGCTCAGGGCTTATGACCGATAAGTCGGATTAGCAGCAGCTTCAAGGCAGGAAACAGTTCTCGGAAATGACAGTGTATGACACAGCCACTAGAGCTACGGAAGATGAAAGAAGCGAATTTTCCACTTACCATCGAGACCGCCTTTGGCCCCAGCATAGGCTCCCATGCTTCCTTGAGCCTCCAAGGCGGCACCACTGCTGAAATTGGCGATGACACCCGACTTGCGTTTGCGTTGATAGGGAAGCACAGCACGGATGAGACGTAAAGGGCCGAAGTACATGGTCTCCATCTGGGCACGGATCTCGTCCTCGGTAATAGTTTCTACGGGAGCATAGATAGAGAAGCCGGCATTATTGACTAGGACGTCGATCTGATCTCCAGCCTTTTCGAGTTCATCAACGACGGTACCACTCGAAGGGTCATTCACGTCGAGTTTGATCCATTTGCCGCCTTTGGATTCGATCTCCTTCACGAGGTCTGGGGTACGCGAAGGATTGCGCGAGGTGGCGATGACCTTGTGGCCGCCGGCTTGGGCGATGCGTGCTAGCGACAAGCCAAAGCCTGAAGAGCATCCGGTAATCAACCAGGTAAGCGTCTTGGTGGGTGTAGCCATGATTTCTGCGTCTTGTGTGGCCTAGCTTTCTGCGAGTTTCGATGAGTGCAGAGGTGAGAGAGCGAGACTGACGTGGAGGCCCCAGGGCATTTATTGTCGTCGGCCAGAAGGCGACGGCAATAATATCCGTCCATCTATGCTGTATTACATTTCAGAGAAACGTCATTGACGAGAAAGACGACTTGGTGACACCCACCCTTTCTTTAGTGCTGCTTGCCCGAATGTGTACACGATAGAGGGCGTCTGTTGATTTTAGACTAAAGTTCCCCATCTATATTATTTGCCGCTTCAGGGAGTGATAATGTGATCAAGATCCACTCATATTGTTTTCCAATTCGGGTTGGGCGCCTGGCGGGCTTTAAACGGAGCTTGAAGAAATGACGGAGGACTTTTCGGAGTTAGGGGCTCAAGCCCGCTGACCTCCTAACTTGCCGGCGCCAACCCGAATGCACCCTGGAAGAATCGTACCACAAGCAACGTTCCTATGTTCATACTCATAACCGTATCACTAGATGCAGTGATTAGGAACGGACCTGGGTCGATGGGTCGCTTACGGCCAAACCGTTTTAAAAGAGGGCCCCATACTGGGAAGCGGACAGTGTAGCCCTAAGTCAGGTATCAGTAGTCGCGGAAGCTCGGAGACCATGCTAGAGGAACATGTACGAGCAGACGCCAGTCTCCCCCCTCTCTTTCACAGATACACGTATTGCTTCCAGCCCTATCCCTCACAGGGATCCAGAAAAAAGTCTCTTTCATTAGGGTCCTGGCTCATATGCCGACTGATCGCTCGATGCTGAACTGTAATACTCTCTCTCTCTCTGTGTGTGTGATTTGTGTTATCGTACACTCTTTCTTCTCAATGATTCATTTAGGCAGCTGTACGATACAGGACGTTTTTGTGTCAAGGAGTCCTTTCAGCCGATCATGTCGGGTCTTTAACAGGTGATGAATCTACAAACGTTCACCTGCTTCTTTGATACAGCGTGGACGTTCATACACTGTATTCACAGCTCAGTGTAGACATATACGCGTTTCACTATGAATGCTTTGTCAGTAAATTGAAATTCTCAGGGTGGAAACTCCATTCGATTATGCAATGACAAACATATGTTTCTGGCTTCAAAGTCCTCCGTGAAACAGTATTGTCTCTATTACACTTGACTATGAGCGTTCCCCTGATCACCGAAGCTTCGTGGTATATCTACGTTGGCCAACACGTTCCTTTCATGCTCTTGTATATATATACTACGGGCTGCTTGCATCTCATCCTCTTCGCCGCTTGATACGGAGATCTCTATAGTTGGATCACTTTACTTGATCTGTATGCAGGGAACCATGTTGCGATTTTGGGACTGCGCGATTGCAGGATGTCCAAAAGCTGCCGCAATCGATGTTGGCAGTTGCGAGCGATGCGAGTCCATGTACTGTGCAGAGCATATCAGGTCTGCGGTGCATGAGTGTGAGGTAGGATGCCCATCACCCAAGCCGGGAATCACTTTGCTGAAACTAATACAAGGAGGAGCCCCTCGACGATGATGACTTGTGGGAGGCCCAAACAACGAAACTGGTTAATCTGAGAAAGAAGACTAAGAATGACGCCCTTCTCCGACGCGCAAGTGAGCTTTCTGGCGGGATGGCATGTCGTCTGGATGATCAAGACCCTTTGGGACGCAGCCAAATGGGCGGCAAGTATGTCCATCTGCAGCTCTTGTTTGAAGATGGGACAGTGTGGCTGGCCCGGATACTTCAAGAAAACCACATGTCTTTCAGTGATGCGCTCAGCAACCAGATCTTGCTCAGTGAGTGCGCCACTCTTCGATGGTTGGAGGCGCTCGACCTGCCTACGCCTCGACTTCACGGTTACGGGTTACGTGGCGATCCGCAAAACGAGGTGGGTGTTGCGTACATGATCATCGACAAGTTGCCGGGCCGGCCTTTCGACTCCGTAGCAGCCTCGGAAGAACAGAAGGCGAAAGTGCTGAGCCAATGGGTAGATGTCCTCTGCAAATTGAGGGAGCATCCTTTCAACGAAATTGGATCTCTACAGTTTGACGCAGGCGGCGCAATCAATGTAGGCCCTATTGCGAGCGTTAGAACGAGGACGCTGCCTTGTATAGGACCATTTGAAAGCGCGAGGGACTACTATAGCTCTTGGGCCAATACCTATCTCCAACTCATTTCAGATGGCCAACTCTTTTCAGCGTACTCCGTTGAGGCATATCTCATGTTCAAATATCTGAAAGAGCAGGTCAAATTCGGCCCTTGGTTGGAACAATGGCAGGGTCTCGACTCTGGACCGTTCTTCTTGAAACATATGGACGACAAGGGGGATCACATTCTGATAGACGACAACTTCCAAATCACTGGTATTATTGATTGGACCTTCGCAAGAACAGCGCCCGCATATGAGGCATTTAGCCCTTCTCTCACGTCTGAAGAGACTCGTAATCTCTGCTTCAGACTCCTCCCTCGATTCAACGAAGAAGATATAATTCTGGGCCAAGAGCTGCAACATCGCAAGGCAGCACGTTGCTACTTCGGCTGGGATGATATACGACGGTTCCTCGATGGACCAGCTATCGGGCTTGGTCTTCCAAAAGATAAGGCTGTTTTCGCCCTCAACGTCTTGGTGGAAACCTTCGATGACACCACTTTGCACTGGCACCAATGGCGAAGAAGAAACCTTAACATGTGGAAGGATGACCCTCAACTAGCTACCCTTTTGCTAGAAAGCATGAAACATAGTCCAATGCCTCACCTGGCGCTCGTAACGGAAGTCCCTAGGTTAGCGACTTGCTCGTGGGCCTACTGTGAACGCCCAGCCGTCCGAAGCCAAAACTGTTCAACCTGTATGGGACACTTATGTGCCGTCCACGGTCTCAAACAACATCTAAAATGCCCTCCCTTTGATCTCTTTAGGCGCGTGAGTATTTCAGATCTCTGCATAGCGTGGTTAGATTTTCACGTCCGCTAACAAGAACAAAGCCCGATCCTGCAGCTTCGAAGATGAATTTCAGCAAAGAAGTTGAAGTACTACTCTCTCAACTGGATGTTGACCAACTTCTCCACAGAGCTAGCTCTCTACGCCAAGGAGAGCCTTGCAAGTTCTATCCCGGAAAGGATCTAGGGGATAGTGTCACCAGAGGCTACGCGAACTATACTGTCGAGATCGTCTTCAGCGACGGGGTTAAGTGGCTTACTCAGATCCCTAGGGTTACGGAATTCAGCACCATTCCTGCAGATCTCGCTGAGCATATTATCGAGAGCGAGTATACAACTCTCAAATTACTAGAGACACTCGACGTACCTGTACCCAAAGCTCACGAGTTCGGGCTTGCTTCTGACCCTAATAACTTGGTCAAAGTAAGCTATATACTCACAGACAACATACTAGGGGAATTGTTTTCCCCATTTCAAACAACGCCTGAGCAGAAGTTACGTGTTTACAACCAATACGCCGATATCCTCATCAAGATCAGCCACTTCACCAGCAAAACAGCCTGCTTCCTCGTTTCTCAGAACGGAGAAACAGAAGAAGTCGCTATCGCAAGTAATAAGATCCGGGAGCTGGGTAAACACGGCCCATTCGCCACTCCACTCGAGTACTTCACCTCTATCGCAGACTTTCACCTGGATCTGATTGCCGACGGGCAACTCTACACAGAGTACCCCAAGGAAGCCTTCCTCTTCTACTATCTGCTTCGGAACCGGGCCGCGCCCATCTTGGCCGCATCCTCATCTCCTGGAGGGTTCTTCCTGAAGCACGTCGACGATGAGGGCTACCATATAGTCCTCGATGAAGAAGACAACATCAAAGCCATCACCGACTGGCAGTGCGCGCGTTTCGTCCCTGCGTGCGAAGCCTTTGGTCCATCTTTTCTTACTGTCGACTTGGGGGCTTTACGCAATACGAACCTTACCGCGGATGATTTGTCACTAGCAAAGTGCCTGGAGGAGAAGGGAAGAGGGGACCTTGCTGAATTCGCGCGCGGGGACGCCCTTGCGAGGCGATTCCACGCTGGACTTGGTTTTGAGCCTTGGAGGTATGGCGCTGCGGCCCAGATCATGGATCTAATCTTCTTGCTTGGTGATGATGATATGTATGAGATGGATTTGGATTATTGTATAGATTGTGAATGGGATCAAACGGCAACTGACCCGCGGCGTGAGAAACTTGAGAAGTTGATGACGGACCTCAGAAAGGAAAGATACGGCTGGTATGAAGATGGAGATATTTAACAGCACGGGCCATCATTCATTGCTCCGATGAGAGCTCGCCATACGCAACCGTAGCCTAAAAAGGCTTTAAGCTATGAGATGGATCATGGTATGTGCTTAAAGCGACTTCCTAGGAAGTCATTCCATCGCACGCCTCCAGGGAGAATAGCAAACGTAACGGCTACAATAAAATCTCTGTACGTTTAATAAAAACATACCTAGCACAACAAATAACTAGTCGTTACCTTTACACACTGTTCGCCCACTAAGCATGAATTTGGGATAAAAAAATCAGCTGCTTTGCTGTTCTTGCTAAAACCAGCCAATTGGGGCTCTATAAGTTTATTCCTTCTATCTCGGGTATGGCTCTCATTGCCATTCGACACTGCAGAAGCCTATTACTTAGAGTCACTAAATACATAGGTAATTATCATGTACGTGGCAACCAGGATATCTCTAAAATCCTCTTCCTGAAGTTCGATCTAGGTCAATACGGTAGCGAATCTCCTCTCACGTCACATTCTCCGCCGCCTGCCATGAATATTTCTTTTCCGCCTCAGCCCAGCCAAGTCCAGTCCATTATCACAATATTACCATATCGATATACATAGACTGCACCAAGCCAATCACCAGCCGTTATGACTAACGAGCCTGGACACTCACTGACTAAACTCACCCGACTAATTAATACATGCACTTGTCAATCATTGAAGCTAAATATACGAGAATGCCGGTTTTACCACCTACCGTGTCTGTACCTGTCTGTCTAGCTACAGCCCCTTTATCGATATACAATATTATACCTGTCAATGTATTATCATAGTACTGACCAACTGAGTCAAGAGTCGAACTAGTTAGCCTTGACAGGCTAAGGTCATAGTAGTTGCTGTGGTGTTCGCTACAATGCTTATAATGTCAAAGTACAGTTATCTGGGTTGGATAAAGGCTGACAAATTCCTGTAAAAAAAAGGAGACATAAAGAGAGATAAAAGTACACCTTTTATATTGAACTACCGTGTCCAACGGTCTAGGTCTAGATCAAGGAATACAAAAGCATGCTCTATAACTCACGTCCGCTTGCCTTCTCAACTCCCTCGGCTTCCTTCTCGCTTGTCACCTTTTCACTACCGGTCCATTCTAAAGCCTTCAGGCGCTCCGAGAGAATCGGGTGAGAGAAATGGTAACTAGCATACATCGAGTCTGCTTCCATGGTACTCAAATTTTGAACCTGAAGCTTGATGAGGGAGGAAGCGAGTTCCTGTTGGTAACCGAGGTTGCGCGCAAATGCATCAGCTTGGAATTCGAAGCGTCGGCTCATAATGTTCATCAGCAGTTTGATGATGGTGTCCATGGGGGCCAAGGCATCAGAAAACAGGATGAAACCAATGATAATGGGATGTTCCTTCACGAAGCCAAAGTCGGCATACAATGAGTGGTTATTGACAAAGACGGAAAACAGGGTGAATATATAGAAGACATGAAACTATGAAAAGTCAGCAATGCAAAAAGAGCGAGAATAATAGTGTCGCTCACCTGTGAGATACCGAACAGTCGAGTGGTGTGTCCCAGGCTCCAGTGACCTAGCTCGTGAGCTAGGACAGCGACGACTTCCTCGCTGCTGCTCTTCTCAATCAGGGTATCATAGATGACAATGTGCTTCTTCCAAGGAAGGCCGAAAAAGTAGGCGTTGCTGTGTGCGCTGCGCTTGCTTCCATCGATGACGAAGAGCTCATGGAGGGGGAACTGAAGTTTCTTGGCAAGAGCCTCAGTTTGCGACTTGAGTTTGCCTTCTTCCAGGGGAGACAGCTTGTTAAAGAGAGGCAGAATAACGATAGGGTAAACCGTGATTATAAACATCTGGATGGCGGCAGTGAAAAGCCACAGGTACGTAACGAACTGGTTGCCTGTCTTCTTCACAATGCTGAGGAAACCGGCCAGAATCGGGGGCGCAATGACGAAGGCGAGCAGATTAGACTTGATCATGTCGGTAATGAATAGCTTGGGCGTCTGCTTATTGAAACCAAACCTCTCCTCGAGAACGAAAGTATGGTAGATGCTAGCGGGGAGCGACAAGGCTTGCTGGATCAGAATGAACGAGAGGACGAAGACGATGGAGTGCGAGATCTCGCCGGTAAAGCGAGCGGGCGCGAAACGAAGCAGCAGGTCGCCGGTCCACGACCACAGCTTGGGCAAGACATCGTAGTGTATAAAAGCGATATTCTGGATCTGACCCCAGAGACCTTTGACGAAACCGAACTTTGCTTTTGCGCGACCATATTCCTGACTCTTCTCGTAGACATCCTTGGAGACTTCCTGGGCGAGGACCTTGGGCGGCTCGGTATTCTTGAGAACGCGGTATTGGCGGAGCGAGAGAAATTCTTCAAAGCAGTACTGCGCGACAGAAAACCCGATGATGAGCCTCTTCCACGGGAAGAGCGGGCGATCGAGGGCGCGAGCTAGTCGCTGCAAGAAGGTTTAAGGTTAGCACTTATACGTGTCAGGTAGCTTTAGGCGCGCGGGGATGCGCAGCTCAGAAAACTGAGACAGAAAAGCCGTGAGACTTGCCTGGAGAAAATCCATGGTGGTGAAGCTCTGCTCTGTCCTGTCTTATCGTATTGAACCTTCTATATATAATATATATGGTTGTGTAGAAAGTAAGATGCGATCTGTTTCAGAGCGGCCGCCACAATTTATGACGGAGCTGTGATGGAGAGCGCACCAACATCATCTCGGGACGGGACTCTTAGTCTACGTGTCGAACTGTATTGTGGCTGAACTAAGTCTCTGGCAAAGCTCTACATTCTATAATAAGCAGGTGGGGTGCTGATTAAATCATATGACAGGCAGACGGGATCCTGGGGTACGAGACAATTAGCCACATCAGAACACGTGTGGCGCAGTGTCTATTTAAGCATGATGAATAGGTAATGTCATAGCAACAGGCCAGAAAGTAAAAACAGAGTTTGGTTGTTGAGTATATTTCCTACTGATTGAAGAATACGAAAAAAACACAATGGGACTTTGATCCTCCTCTTGCATGCACTGTCATCATTTCTTATCTCATGTTTGCTTTAACTCTCTCCAGAAGCTGCTCTTTCGTGTCGGTTGAACCGGGGTAGAGATTGCGCTGAGTAGGATCATGTCAGTTATTGCGCTCGAACAACTAAAGGCATCATTGTGTTCCTCACAGCTGCTAGCCATCTTCGTAGTTCCTCTCTCGTCCAGGTTTCTGGGTTGCCTTTCGGATCGGTCTCCCCAGGAAAAATGTCTCCACCCCAAAAGGACCACTATATAAACTGTTAGAATTGGTATATGCAGGCAGAATCATAAGCGATGACTTACCACGACAGCTGCTGTAACCAGTCCAGAGAACGCTTTGAAATATAGCTCCATCAGTATTTTGATTGTGATGTTTCAATCGATGTTTATACCTAAGACGGCGTTCTGGTTGATGTTAGATGACTGAGTATCTCTAGAGTGAAATGGCAAGCTAAGAGATATATACCTTTGATTTCATGGCATTGTCAATAGGAGTAGGCATTGTGGCCAGACCGTCAAGATATGAGATACGGTGTCTTAATTGGCGGTCAAGAACGGATAAAGCATGAATTGCTTGCCAATCTACTTGAATTATAATAGGAAGAATGAGTCACGGTCGCCATAATACTGCATTGTAGAATCAGGCAACTCTGTCTTCTTATTCGAATGTCTGGCCACTGGTCTACCCTTAGCTGCCGAATGCTTGCTTCAGGCACTTACAATAGAAGATAGCTAGCGCCACAGAACGTAGACGCCACGTCAGCCACTGTACGACTACTGTACCGCACTCCAGAACGCAGTCTATGCTAAATGGTCCGTGCCCTTACCCATCGTCGCTCATCCGCCACAATCATTGGCTACAGTAGGTCGCTAGAGAACCCTTGTCTTCCACACAATTTTGTGCCCGGCGATAGAATAATTGAGACCAACTCCCGAACGAAATAATTCGTGCCGAACCATTCCTCGTCCTCACATTCGCCAAATTCGCCAAGATGCCTCAAGAGATCGCCGATATCAAGAGAGTATGTTTCTCGTGAAGCGCTGTTCTTGGAAAGTCAAAAATACTGACAATTCCGGCATTAGTTCATCGAGATCGCCCGGCGGGACGACGCCAAGTGTACGTGTGATGTACCCGAACGGAATAATTGACGATTTGCTGTCGTGTGTCGTGGGAAGAGAACATTGATTCTGACGAATCTTATCTTTTTAGCCGCCCGGATCAAGAAGAGCAGCCGATCATCGCAGTACAAGTTCAAGGTCCGATGCTCAAAGCAGCTCTACACTCTGATCGTCAAGGACTCTGAGAAGGCCGAGAAGCTCAAGCAGAGTCTCCCCCCGGGTACGCATAGTCGCGCTTCTACACAGATTCTGGGGCCAGTGCACTTTGTGCTAACATAACCGCCCTGCAGGACTGCAAATTAAGGACGTCCCCAAGAAGAACAAGAAGGGCAAGCACACGGCTTAAGCGAAAGGAGAGGAAATGCATTTCAGCTTGGGAGCATCGGGATGAAAAGCGACCGTCTCTAGGCAGGTTGGGCAATACCGGCACGACCGAAACTCGAAATAAAGGACAAACGGCGGATGGCGTGTACGGAAAACAAACGATGATGCATAGGACCAGCACAGGGCTGGCCAGGCTCGTTACTGGCGTCTACGGATAGCATGGAATTGAGATTTTGCGCAAGCAAACGAGGCTTGTGATAGACAATTCCCATCGATTGCACTACCAAAAGAACAAAATTGGACCAAAACGCAACACCTGCCCTTCTCACCACTGGAACCCAGTCATGATATCACGATTGTTCTAAGACTCGACTTGTGTTAGTTTAACGTCTTTTAGCTTACACATGCAGATTCTCTTGATCCATGCCAAATCTACTCACCAATCAATGCTTGTAGCGTAACTAAACTTAAATCAGTCTCATGTTCGAGACGTCGTTGACAAACTCTAGGAAGGGCATTGAAGTTTCTTTTTAAATTGTTCATCATGATTCTGTTTCACAGAACTCTTTTGTAATGCTTTACATCGAGGTCCTTTGCAAGTGTGCGCAGGGCAATAGCATATTCAGAGAAACGCGGCGACGTTCCGAACCTGCCATGGTGCTCAACAGACAGCCAACCAACAAAGAACACAAACTCCTCAGTTTCAGGGTCCGCCTTCTGGACCCGAAAGCCAGAACTGACAACCCTCGGCTTCACAAAGTCCTCGAGGATCGGCCGCGCGACATCCCAAGCCTTGAAAAACTCGTCCTTCTTATCGGCGGGTATCTGGACCCTGCCGACACTGATGACGGGACTCTGCAGCAGCGACTCCTCGCCCGCGGCGGCATCGACGGGCCGGAACACGTGCGAGTCGAGGTGGAAGTACTCGAGCTTGCTGAAGTCGAAGTGCGCGCCCAGAGGTGCGCCGCTGGTCTTGTACTCGTCGGTGGCCAGCCAGGCGCCGTGCTCGTCGCTGGAGGCCCAGTGCGCAGTCTCGAGCACGACGCGCGGGTCCTCGACCTGCTGGAACAGGACCACGCCGCGCGCTTCCCGATCCGTCGGGGCCGAGGGCACGTTGCGGGCGACCCAGTCCGCCTGTGCGTCCAGCGCACGTCCCAGCGCGGCCTTGTCCTCCGGCGTGAACGTATCGGAGGAGCTCGTGAGCCAGGTGATGTTGGTGACAGGCATGGCGGGCGAGTGAGTGGCGATGGTGAGTGGGTGTGCGATAAGCAGGCGATTCCCGCGATGTCTTCTTCTCCTAGCGCTGCTGGGCTGATTACCACGAAGGGGAATTCGAGTTGACGGAGGGGCTTTGAATTAGGTAGGTAGTTTGAGAAATTAGAGGCTCTTCATTCTATGGCATAATCTGATAAGCAAGATTATCCCGCTCTAGGTCTAGTATAGAGGTATTTTCTAATTATAACTCGAGGTATACTGTATCACTCAGTATTGGCGCGGATTTTTTCAAATCATGTGCAATTGCTGACACTTTGCCTATATGTAGTGTTGTGCTAAGCCCAGTGAAACGGGATGCCAGAGATTCCCATCCATTTGGTACAGCATTATTTACTTGTGCAGTCTACCCCGCAGAGGAGAATAGGTACTGTAGAGAAGAAACAGAGGGTTACTCCAAGTTCTTTATTGAAGAGCCAGTTGAAGTCGCAATTTTAATAACACAACACCCCACTACTGCTACTACATGTAAATGCCCTCTCGTGAGCACCCTATCTGCGTCTTGAATACAGTAGAGAGTCGCCCCGTGACGTGCCAACAGCTTTGAATGATGCACGAGCTCCATATCGTAGGCATATGCAGAACATACACGTACTCTACAGATTACCTGCTGTAGTATATATTTGTCTGGCAACCGGTTTTGACTTGATTGGGTACACCCCGGTTCCAAATCGAGGTTCGGGGTTACTCAACTCGGACGCACCGGCGACTCGCCGATTCCGGTTCAGAGGTTGACCGACCTACCGATTTACCTTTTACCTCCTCTCGAACACTGTCCAGGCCTGCATCATACTCCTCGCTTGACTGTTGATTGCACTAGCGAATGCATTGCGCACATACGATATGTCAGCGAGTAATAGCTTACCAATGAACCTATTCAGACTCCCTCGCTGAATTTGATGTGCGTGGGTTGATACTCTGATATATGAATCCAGTGGTTGTAAGGGAGAGTTTAACAATCACATGCTGTTCCTTGAAAGATCTGTAAATCCTTCCTTCTGTGCAGGTAATACTCATAGTTGGAACTGGCAACATGGAGATAACGGGGTCCGGGCTTCGGCAAACAAGGTCGGATATGCAACGATGCGGCGGAAAGACTATCGAAGGGAGAGCGTCGGTATTTTCTTATCAAATAACTAGGGATTTTGCCGTCCTGGGTCAGCTTACTCCAACGAGATACGCATAGATAAAGCGAAGGCCGCATAGAAGGGGCTAAGTAGGAAGGGAGGAAGGATTAATTCTTATTCCTACTGCCGAGTTGACACATCACGTCCTCCGGCTTCTTTTTTTTCTAAAGTGTCTTGCCGGGAAATTTCTAATTTTTGGTAGCTTACCAGAGTCTCTTGCCCCCCCTTTTCGCCCGTTTTATGCTACAGTAACCTTCGGCATATCCCAGCTGACTGAACATGACTACCTGAGATTTTCCCATTTAGTATAAAACGATGAGGATATTGGGATGAAAACAGTAACCATGATTAGCTGAAACGCTTAAATCCTTGCGGAGCGAGGTAGTGCGTACGTATTCTAATCGGATACTTACAGTAGTATACAAAATAGAAGCGTGGCAGAGCAGGGATCTAGTATCGGCCCAAGTGTGATCGGTACCTTGTTCCAGATGCATGGACTTCTCTCGCATGTACCTCTCAGCCTCTGCTGGGAGGGGAACTAATCAGAAAGAGTACTTAGTGTGGCGAGTCTGTCTATCTTATTTGGCCTAATCGAGAAAGGTTGATTTGTGCAGCTGCAGCAGCCAATGATGGTCGGATCTTATCCCACGCAAGAAGCGGAAGTTCCCTTTTTCTGCAGCTCGCCATTGGCCAGACTGGCCAACCTCAGCCTCCCCACACCCAAGTGAAAGGGCAGAGCGTGGGTCCCCTTCGATTATTACCACGCTGAGCCCTGGCTCTTTCGCTCTCCCCGACATGGATTTATCGCACTAAGTACGCGACAAAATTGGCTTGTCTTCTGTAGTGGTGTAGTCTTGAGAGTACTGCACTACTGTATGGAGAAATGGCCCGAACGCTTCCAGAACTTCGATCGTTCGTCATGATTTGGAAACTCGGAAGCAGAAAGGGGCATCCATTAGCTACGTACGTACAAGCGGGCTTTCTGATCCATGGCATTTCCACGGTTAGCTCGTCATATTTCCGACCGGCCGTGATCTGATTCCCATGTTTCCTGTTGTTGTTTACTCCGTTTTAGAGGGATGGGATAGACAGACAGATCAATGTGTGACGACGATGGCTAATGGATGAGCCATTGCATCCGATCGCTGGTTCGGTCAATCGGTGCGACATTGTAAGTATACTTATAAAATATGTATCCCTGTCTGTAGCCCCATCTCAAAGAAGCCTGGGCCGTCGGAGGGAGGTACCGCAGCTTCATCAGGTACCTCGTCGCACATCAGATACTACCGTTCATAGCAGAGCATGCGGCCGCCCCTTGGTACTCTACCTGCAGCTGTACCAGTGCGCCGCGCTTGTACGCCCACCACACACATGACCTCAACCCAAAGCTTAACCCACTGTTGATTGGCTGGCAAACTCTATTCAACATGAGGTAACTTTGGAGATCCTGCGTATTCGTACTTGACCCGAGAAAGCCTTCGAAATGCTCCCGCTTGTTGTGTTTGTGTCGTGCATACCAAATACGTACATACAGCAGGTCTGTTCTCTGTCTCTCGGTTGTGGGAGAGGGACGACCCCCCGACGCATGGTGCCAGCCAACTATACTAATTGATACATGCACAATCACACTACAGTGCCTGCCTACTTACAGTACCTACCTCTTATTACTACTGCTGCCGATGATACTAATGACACCAAAGAAGAAAGCCGGCCTGGCTTAGTAGAGGTACCGGTAGTGTAAGTGGTTTAGCGGGTGCGTGCGGGCTGCCCAGATCCTTCGAAGACCAGCAACAAGACTAATAAGCCAGGGTACGCTTTTAATAATAGCTTTCCCATAATACATCACTACAAATAGCTTCGTCGCCTTTATCCTCTGGTACGATCCCCCGGGGTTCTTTTTTTCTTCCCTCCCCTTTTCTGCATCTTTCCTCCTCCGGTCTCCATCTTTTTTGTTCTACCCAGTCCTCCCGTCTGTACTACCTACACGCCGGCACCCAACCGTGGAGACAATCTTTGTATCTCTACAAACGTCGTCATCACCTCTGATCCGATACCTATTGTGTGCTGCAGCCTCGTCTCCTCGTCACCAACACTCGGGTCACCTGGTCTAAAATAAGGAATCTCGGTCCAATTGGCAAGAACTTTTTAGTGTATCCTACTGCTCCATCAATTCGAAGCTTGAAGGTTACACCTATATAACCGCAAACGGCATACTGGGGAGTCGACCCCTTATTGAGGGCTCATCTTTGCCGCAACTCATGACTCGCGTTCTAGCGACTCCCGAAAGCTCGTCTTCGGAAATGCCTAGTCTCACCAACGGTTTTCACGCGATGGAGATAAACGGAAATGGACACATCAATGGGAACACCAGCAGCAATGACGGAAGCAGGTCATCCAGTGCCAGCGACGGGGTCAGGTTTCGACGTAGGAAGTCGTCTCCCATGATGCCCCCTTTTATGGTTTCGGCACCGGGCAAAGTCATTGTATTTGGAGAGCACGCGGTAGTCCACGGCAAGGTACGTCACTGGCGAGGCCCAACAACGCGCCAATCAACGCGTTTCGAGCTTCGAAAACCCGTGGGGTCGAAACTAACTGACAAAACTGCGCTGCACAGGCTGCTATCGCTGCCTCGATCTCTCTACGCTCCTACCTCCACGTAACGACACTGTCTAAATCGCGACGCACCATTACCCTCAGATTTCCCGACGTCGATCTCGTACATTCATGGCATATCGACGATCTGCCCTGGGAGTTTTTCTCTCGCCCTGAGAAAAAGAAGTACTACTATGACCTCGTCACGAGTCTCGATCCCGAATTGATGGCTGCAATCCAGCCACATCTAGCCGACGTTTCGCCCGACAAGCCACCTACCGAGCGCAAGATTCACCAGAACTCTGCAGCGTGTTTCCTATACCTTTTTCTCTCCTTGGGCTCACAAAAGTTTCACGGCTCCGTATACACGCTACGGTCCACAATACCTATCGGTGCCGGCCTAGGCAGTAGCGCGTCGATTGCCGTCTGCTTGTCTGCTGCCCTACTATTACAGATCCGCACCCTCTCAGGGCCGCACCCTGATCAGCCCTCAGATGAAGCCCGTTTACAAATAGAACGGATAAATCGCTGGGCTTTTGTGGCAGAAATGGCCATTCACGGCAATCCCTCAGGTGTTGACAACACCGTTTCCACACAAGGCAAGGCCGTGGTCTTCCAGCGAGTCGACTACGACAGACCCCCTAATGTGACGCCATTATGGGACTTTCCCGAGCTTCCGCTACTCTTGGTGGACACGCGCACGCCGAAGTCAACAGCAGCGGAAGTAGCCAAGGTGGCCAAGCTAAAGGATACTCATCAAAAGCTCGTAGGCAGCATCCTTGACGCTGTCGACAAGGTCACACGAACTGCCGAGGGCCTCATTGACGAGGATGAATTTGATGCCAAGGAAGACGAAAGCCTTAGGCGCATGGGTGAACTGATGTCCATCAACCACGGCCTGCTGGCTTCCCTAGGGGTCTCGCATCCTCGACTTGAGCGTGTACGAGAGCTCATCGACTTCCAAGGCCTGGGATGGACGAAGTTAACTGGTGCCGGAGGCGGCGGGTGCTCAATAACGCTGATGAAGCCTGGAGTCTCAGAGGAAAAAATAGAGGCACTGCAGGAAAAACTCGATGCGGAAGGATACGCACAGTTCAAGACGACATTGGGTGGAGACGGAATTGGTGTCCTGTGGCCAGCCGTGTTGAAGAACGGGTCGGACGAGGACGATGATGGTGGTATGGAGATCGATCTTGACAAATTCCTCAACGCACCTGGAACGGAGGGTGTAGAAAAGCTGGTTGGTGTCCACGGGGGGACCGGCGAGAGAGAAGGGTGGAAGTTCTGGAGGGTAGAAAGCCGGTAACGAGAGCAGACTACGTAAAGAACATGGTTATCATCTTTTTTGCGCTCTCGTTTCCTTTTGCTTTCTGCTTTCTCATCAAGCTGCTTTCCAAGCAGCATAGTTTCTTCGAACAGATTCACCGATTCACCGGGTATCATTATATCACTTTGCGAAGCAGTGGATCGTCCTGTATTATCATTATTCTGGGGATATATCACGGGGGAGGGGACATCTAGCATGCATATTCTGGAGTATAGTTAGATCAGGGGCACACGATCTGCTCAAGTCTTGGACATGATCCGCAACAACAGCAAGAGGAGCCGCGGGTATAGTTGTTCATCACAGTGCGATTCGTATTAATAAGAGCCGTACTACATACTATTGCCAACGGTGGTGCATATGCAACGCGTGCCGATGCAGCCCCGTCCGTGACCTTGTGATCTACTAACATATGTAGTATCGCTAATATGGGCAATGTATTGGTGTGGGTATATGGGGTAGTGTTTGAAAGTATGTATATGTAGGTGGCGCATTCGTTTTCATCGGATGGTCGATTCTATCGGATGGTCGCGAATAGGGCGTTGTATGTAAGTGAGAAGCCGAAACAGTCGGGACTGACGGGAATGCGCTCGGTTCTCGGGGTTGCTGCAGACGGAAGCGCACCAAAGCCAAGCCCATGCCAAGCTGGGCGGGTTTGTGTAACCAGTGGCGTAAGCAGCTGTCCAGTATGAATTCGCGGAGTTCGATGTGGAGGCTCCAGAGGGGTTGATCTTTGCCGACGACTTGAGATGTCCGATATGGTATGGAATCGATGATTATTTAGTTTGGCGAACGAAGGTTACGAAAAGTGTAATGGGGTGTGCCAATACACTTGTCGGGCTCATCCCGGGGCTAATCTTGAATGCTGTTTAATTATTAGGTTGTTTGTTAGAGAGCGTAGCTTGAGGGGTTCATACTGGACATCCCAAAATTCTATATTGGACTTCAATCCTTCCATTGGTCAGCTCGGTGTCTATAGCTTATCTAGTGGTTGGTTTCACCATCATAAACTGACTACAACTCTGACATAGGCAGAAGGGGTCCTATGGAATGGAAGACCCCCTAGGAATTAGCAGCTGTCTAAAGGTCTTAGTGCTTAAACACTTTGATTTACGGCGTATTCGAAACGAAGCTACACATTGTAAGGTCATAGGTGTATTACACTTCACCGTGTCATCCAGAAAGCCTGCTGCCTTTGTTCTCTGGTGCAATATACCGTGCCGAGTAACAGAATCTACAACGTGGGTGCTATACCGGTATTGCTGTCGGCGTTATCAAACAGCAAGGGCGGGGGAACGTAGTCAATTCGGCGAATAACTCTCTTCAGATCTCAATGTTTCATTTTTGCCACGCCATTGTTGTTCGTTTATGCCCATTATCCCAGGCTGCAATATACAATACAGCTTCATTGTGGGTTGTGAAGGACGATATATACTCGCCCGGAATTATATGCCAAGGTTATCTATTGACTACTTATCGTCCTGTGGGCCTGATACAAACGCCAGCTCGACTCAGACCTGAGCTTGAAGCAACTACCACCGTCAGGTTCCCAGAATATCTGTTCAAGATATACGGCAGGTGATGCTTAAGCCGTGGTTCCCTCTGTAACTAATGACTGAATCCGTATCATAAAGAAAACGAATAGTTTTCCGATATACCTTGCGGATCTACAAGTACTATCTAATTGCTGCAGACGGAAGCGCGGCTAGGCCAAACTCAGTCAGACTCAAAGCCACCCCCGCCAACATCCCACCATAGGTGCATGCTACTCCTCATCCGCGGCCCTGCATCCGGTCCACTGCACCGCACCGCCGCATCATCATCACCATCGCCTAAGGTTCTCTCGCGTCGCTGCTTGTCGTCGGCCACCCGCAGCAGCAATGCCCGCGAAGAACAAGGCCGCAAGTTCCAAGACGAAAGATGCTGAAGGTGAGTCGGGGTTTGGTTTGTTTATTCATTCTTTATCTTGCATAATATATGCGAACCAATCATTATCGAGCTAGAGGGAGCTTGGATGGGCAGGTCAGATGGCCGTACCGAAAGATCAAAGAAGCTCACGGCTTACATTCCAGCCTTGCATTCCAACCATCGTTGCCTATGAAAATAGATGTGACGGACATAGCAGGTCATTTCTTCAGCTGACGAGTCACTGTCTTGTCCAGCCAAATCACAAACACCACCTATAGAACAGCCCAAGACGATACGCGAACTAGAGTGGCGGCAATATTGGGCCACGAACCCAATCCACAAGCTCGTCGAGGAAAAGGGCCTCGAAAACCTGAGCCCCGCCGACCAACGAACCTACCACAATCTAGAGCTGTTGAGAAACACCAACCTCGTCGACTCCCTCTCCAAGAAGAGCCAGCGCGAGTTCTGGAAGCAGCTGAGCGAGGCCAACGTCCCGCTGCGCAGCGCCCCGAGACCTAGAGACGATCAGTGGGGCCGCGACAGGAACGGGCGAGACATCGGCGACTACACGCTTGAGGAGTACGCCGCCTACGAGCAGAAGAAGGCGAGAATAGGCGAGTTAGACATCGAGAGTACTTTGTTCCGCCACGACCGCGCCAAGGCCCATTACAAGACAAAGAACCCCGACACGGGGGAGTTGTACACTATCACCGCCGACGACATCAAGGCCGAGAAGGAACGTCGCCACGAGATGGCCCTGCTTCGAAGCGAGCTGTACGGCGCGAAGCTGAACAGTTACGCCAACGACCCGGAATGGGACGATGTTGTGCCCATACCGCAGGACGAGCCAGAGGGCGCCTTAGCGGCCATCGCGTATGCCGATGACTACGCAGAGGGTATGCATGCATTCTTGGATTTGACTCTGCGCCTTGTAGTGGGAAGAGGGGTGGCTAATAAGGTATTATACTATAGCACTGGCCTATTTGCGTGCTGTCATGGTAGTGAAGGAACACACGCCGCGCTGTCTACGACTGACTGAGCACGTTATTGATATGAACCCGGCGCACTACACCGTATGGCTCTACCGCTTCGACATCGTCAAGGCGCTGAACATCCCCATCCCGGATGAACTTGAGTGGCTGAACACAGTATCCCTCGAACACCTGAAGAACTACCAGATATGGCATCACCGCCAGTTACTTCTAGATCTCCACTACTCAACGCTCCAAGATGACGCAGACGCCGTCGCGGCCCTTGCCGCCGATGAGGAGAGCTTCCTGGCAGATATCCTGAAGCACGACACCAAGAACTACCACGTGTGGAGCTATCGGCAGTACCTGGTGCGCAAGCTCGGCTTGTGGGATGCAGAGGCCGAGATGCACAGCGTCGAGTCCCTGATCGACCAAGACGTGCGGAATAACTCTGCATGGTCCCACCGGTTCTTCCTAGTCTTCGACAACCCGGCACAGACGACGCCCGACACGCACAGCACCGCATACGACCCCAAGGTGCCCGCAGACATCACCGATCGCGAGCTCGCCTACGCGCAGGAGAAGATCACCCTGGCGCCGCAAAACCAGAGTCCGTGGAATTATCTCCGCGGCGTGCTGGTCAAGTCGGGGCGACTGTTTGGGGACCTGCGCGGGTTCGCGGAGGGTTTCGTCGAGGCGCTGGGGGAGGGCGAGGAGAAAGAGGTCGTCCGCAGCTCGCATGCGCTTGACCTGCTTGCGGAGGTGTATAAGGAAGCTGGCGAGAAGGATAGGGCCGTGCTTTGTTTGAGACGGCTTGGTGAGAAGTGGGATCGGATACGGGAGGCTTATTGGGAGTATCGACGGCGTCAGCTGGAGGGATAGGAAGGGTGTTGGGTGCTCTTCGCTGCTTCTCGTGTGACAGGTATGGAGGGGTTGAGTGAATCCTGCCTTAAAATATGGGTAAGGAATTGAGAGAAAGTAAACACTTGTTCTACCTATAAAAGTATCGCTCTGTCAGAACAGAACATAATAGATAGCGTAAGAATAGGTAGTTAGATGACACATGATGAACTCATTGGTGGACCGAACGGGTAGCGTCTTCTATGTAGTTGATCTATTTGTTGTGCGTTCCTTTGCGCTCTGCTCTCCAGACTCTGAAGGCTGTGTAGTATGTGTGGAGTATACGCAATAGCTATCGTCTAGTTTCTCTCATTCTTGCAGTATATAAAACTTATATGTGTATGAATATCATGTATATAGACATTTTTTGATGCTTGAATTGATCTCATTCCTGTCCTTTCTAGCCATTGGGAGGTATTCCCCCTTCCTCATCCGATGTAGTATATTCTGATATTGTCATATTCCCTATTCCCGATCCCCGTTCCCTATTTTCTATGTATCCGTTTCATTATCCCATTTATGTTTTATTTCTTTATCATTATTGCATTTGTCTTGCTCACCCGCTCACCTAGTGATGAGACTCACTCACACCCCGAACTGCTTGCGATACTCCCCTAGTGAATCGAGCGTGATGCTCGACCCGCCACATACGACAAGCACAACGTTCATCCTCGCCCAGCTCTCGTCATCGATACCGTCGGGCGCCAGCGCGGCGCGCAGCACGCCCCGGGTGTCGTAGGCGCCCGCCAGCGTGGCACCGCACGAGACCTCGACGAGCAGGCGTGCGTCGTCCAAGAAGCGCGCACATGCTGATACGGCGGCTGCGTCGGTGACGACGGCGCTTACGAGACTAGGGAGGTTGTTTTTGTTTTTAATTGTTGTTGTATTATTCGGGAGTTTTGTAGTCGGGGTCGAGTTAGAATCAGAGGAAGAGGATGAAGGAGCGATGAAGGTCGTCGCGCCGTACTTCTCCGCCCACGACCATGTCTTCGCAGAAACGCGCGGCGCGCCCAGACTCGTCGCCACGCTCGTGATGCCTGGGATCGTGACGTGCGCGCCGGCGCGGAGACTAGCCGCCAGCGAATCCGCGCCCGCCGTCTCTATGGCGAGGACAGCCGGGCGCGGGGTGGCGCCGGCACTGCAATGCCTCTCTATCCCCTCCATCACCCCGTTGAGCAAGCCCCCACCCCCGACATTGCACACAATGGCATCGATTGCGCCGTCGTTGCCGCCATTGTTGTCTCGGAAGAACCCCTTACCTTCGAGCGCCGCGAGCTCGTCGACGAGCGTGGAATTGCCGGCCCAGATGCGCGGGTCGTCGAAGGGCGCGACGTAGACACCATCTGGATCGCTCGCTGCCGCCGCCTGACACGCCGCGTCCGCCTCGGGCCAGATATTCCCCGCACGATGGGGCGTGGCGCCGAGGAGTGACAATTTCTCGAGGACGAACTCGGGCGCCCGCGAGGGTAAATAGACATCGCACGGTTGCTGCAAAGTCCGCGCCGCCTCGGCGCATGCGAGCCCCGCGTTGCCGCCGCTGCTGCAGTAGAAGTGGGCGCGCCCTTTGCTCGAGGACTGCAGGGCGCTTGACATGAGCGAGCCCACGCCGCGCGACTTGAAGGAGCCTGAGGGCTGCAGGTTCTCGAGCTTGAGGTAGATGTTGCAGCCTGCTATCCGGGAGAGCTCCGGGGACGGGATGCAGGGTGTTTCTATGTGCAGCTTAGGCAGGTCTAGTACGTATGAGCCCATGGTTGCGAGAGTGTTGTGGGTTGTTGGTGAAGGGTTTGGTTGTGTCTTGTAGGAGAGAACCTTGTTGGCGTTGAGATGTGAGTTTGAGATCACACTACAATGACCTAGAGGTCTTTTCCTCGTTGAAGATTTAGCTGCAAGGTATCGGTTTTTTAAAAAAGACCTGACTCAATGCCCTGTCTGATGCTTTGGTGAGAGCGTTGGTGATCTGAGGTATAGGGGTCCTTAGGACTTATAAAAAGATAAGAAATGGTTCCGATCTTGGTCCGAAAGAAAGGCGATCGGCAAGGTCTCGCAGCTCTTAATGTCCGAAAAGATCTTAAGTCGCGGCACCTTAGTATCAACTGGGGTTTACAAGTAATGCTGTGCTTATATGACTGGGCGTTGCATCTTATTTAAACCAAGGTGGTTGAAACTCGAGTTTTTCGAGAAGCATCTGTTGGTTCAGGGGCTATAGATAAGTGTCCCACATATCCATGTGCAAAAGGGCGCGGCGCGGCCGACGGCCGGGTTGTTCGACATATTCGACACGTAGACGGTCGCATTGCCGCAATAACGCAACCAATAGATCTAAGTCGCTGAAATGACTAGAAATCTACCTCCCTGATGCAAACAAGCTCGCGCCCTGATTTCCACCATCGTGACTTATACCTGGGGTGCAACGGAGGTCTTGGATAAGTATAGGGTAAGATGGAGCGAATTATAGGGTAATGGAGAATAGAAAAAGGTGGTACCGGCCGCGTCTGGACCGGACACTCGGTCCGATGCTTGCCGCCTGCGACTCGGCTTGTCTTTAGGGTGACGAACCAAATCCCGCCCCGGCCAGGCTTGTTCGTCTCTCAATCTACGAAGGGGTGTTCAATGTCCGAGTTGTCTTTGATGAAAATTGTTCTATTCCATACGGGTCGGATCGGCTCAGCGTCACGCATTTCTTATCGATTTTGCTGGTTTGCAAGACTCCTATTTCAATTGGTATCTGGCGTGTCTGGGACAACCGCCAGAGCGGGTTCGAAGCCGCAATCCAATGCCTCCTGATGCAGATTAAACGTATTCGCCTAACATGCCTAATCTTTATACTTGGTTCCTCGAAGACCTGGCGACAACCTTTACATTGCACTGGAGAAGAAAGTAGGCGCAGTCACATGTTGTTCTCACACGTCAACTTAACATATTCGTGTAACGTAACAGAGTCGATAGATGGCTATTGGACCAGCAATATAAGGGGATGGGTAACCTCTTAAGAGAAGTGCTCGATTAGGATCCAAATGAGATGATATCTCATTATTTGTCTGTGTCTGCGTGGTATACGTGCTACCTGCGGGCAGTATCAACTTCTCTGTCACAACGCTCACGCTTCCATGAGTTCAGCAGCGAAATCCTAGATAGCGCAAATTATCCTCCTAATGGGAGACTATTCTGAGTCTGAAGTCTGCTAATACCGTGGGAAAGTAAAGGAATATTTGTAACAAAATAATTGACCTGCTCGATTCATTCGCGATTCGAAAGAGAGGACATTGATGAGTAGATGAGAAAAACGGATGGGGCAAACGAGCTGCACCGTGTATTGTCACCTGTTGTGTACACTGTATTTCACCTTGGCCGCATTTTCATTGGCCGAAGCTAGACCTAAGGGCCTTCTATTTCCATTACCTCTTTTCGACGCAAAGCAATGACATCCATCCATTGTAAATGATTTTGAGCAACCGCTACAACGACATACTATATATTCATAACACACTTATGCTGTTGTTTCGGCGCCTCTTCTGCTGCTAGGACTATACTTTATGATACATTCTGCGCATGAAACTGTCCGATACGCTACGGTGTCAGTCATTCAAGGCTGCAACTTACACGCCGTTGATACAGCCTGCCACGCATCATCGAGAACAACTCAGACAGTGTCCTATCGCGTACCCGACACATACGTACCCATGCACTCATAAAATAATAGAGAATATAATCTTCTGAGTGTCTGGAGTCTCACTACGCAGTACTACCGAGTGAGTTGCCAGTAGGCATCTGGACATACTGTGCAGTACAGACGCACAGGTTGCGACAAGCGGGCGACACCATGGCGAATCTACCATCTCTAGAGACACAAGCCAAGGTCGCAAGCGACGGTACATTATCTATCCATCTATCTGATCTTCTTCAGACTTGATTAATAACTAACATCATCTCCCCCTATCCCCAGCGGCCGAGGAATTCGTCAACGATTATTATGAATCTCTCAACAAGCGACAAGCTCTAGCACCCTATTACGCCAGCACATCTCCGCATCTGGCCTCGGCGTCAGCGAAGCCTGATATCAGCATTAACGGGCGAGTCGTCGAGTCAGTAGCTGCGTACGAGGCTCTATTGGACGCGCAGGTGAGTTTGTTGGAGGTTCCTATGTCTTCTTTTCGACATGTCGCAGGAGCCAGTATGCTCCTATTACTACTGCAGACTCTTGAACCCAATCCTCTCCCAAACATCTCACACCGTAAGTGAATGATGGAAATTATTAACTCTGGATCTGTGAAACAGGGCGCCAACGTATTCTACACCATCGTGTCATTCGACGCGCACCCGGTCAACCCGAACTACATCCTGGGATGTCCCGAGAACCTCTCGCCGTCCACGGACGGCCGTGGCAAAGCGGCTAAATCTATTAAAGATGGCGATAGATTAAGCTTTGCGATCCAGGTCAGGTGAGTACCCGGAACCCTCTTTACGGGGGTTATCGAATCAGAGAATTTACCCTCGTTGATGCCTTTTCCTATGAACTCTACTTAGTAATTACTAACATTTTACCCCTGTATAGCGGGAATATTCGGTACGGCAGACCTGATAATACGCCTGCTCCCGCCCCTGCTCCTGCTACGACCACGGCTGCTACCGCCAATGGAGTGGTTGCGCCGGCGGTGGCAGATGAGGCAGCGCCGATCGAGACGGCCTTTAATGAATCTTGGCTCTTGGTGCCGCACTGGGAGGCCCTGGGTCGGAATGCGGCGCGTGGACTAAGGAAATGGGTCGTTGTTAGTCAGAATTTCCGGGCGTTCTGAAGATCTCTGCGATAAACCAACAAATCAATTCATTCGCGTTGGTCGTTAGTTACATTCTTGGTCTACGCATCATGGCGGGATTTAGCTGTGAGGTATTCGAGAGGCCCACCTGGGATATCGAATACCAGGATCTGGATGTATAAGACAGGATACGGGAGAATGAAATTCGGCAAACTTGGTGCTGGAAGCATCCTTGAATAGGCGAATGCTGGCCATGATGGGATTCACACGCCGAACACTTCGCATCCCCTTAACTCAACTTGGGTTTTTCCTGCGATGAGTGGGCGGTATTAGGCACCGCGAGCCGAGCGGTCAGGGGGAATCGCCGTATGCTGTCTCAATAGATTGACAGATAGATAGACAAAAAGAAGACGGCTCGGTACGGATGATTACAGTGAAAAAGTATATTCTATTTTACTCTCTTCACCGCTAGCTTGCTCATGTATGCGACATAAAAAATCCCGCGCAAGCTCACAGGCACTTATCACATCCAAACACGCCGCTCATAACCTCAGATACCGGTCAGCTTTCCTCTTTTATTCATATTTTCTATCTCAATTTTTCAGCTGGGATCTATCGTAGAAACACTCCCTATAGCTATCCTTATTGCCATCAAGCCCAAAGGCAAGGAAATCCACAAGAACCATGGAAACCTCGCCAAAGTAATTCACCTCGCCGTCGCGGCGAAAGCCCAGATTCTCGAATAGGCGGATACTGCCCTGATTCTCTGCATTGATCTTTGCTACTAGTTTCTTTAGTATGGGCTTCTTCTCTTTTCCCCTGGGGACCTTATTCGTCTCCTGTTTCGTGACTGCCCCGTTTCCGGCTGCGGGGGATGCTGAGTGTGAGTGTGAGGATGAGGATGAGGATATCACGGCGTATTCGTCTAGTATGCTCTTGAGATTCCCTCCCAGGAACCACAGGAACGCGCGCACAGCCGCCTCGCCGTGTCCTTTCCGTCTGTGCTCTGGCGCCGCGATCATGATGTCTATCTCGCCCTTAATACCACCAAAACCAGAAGTATCACCGTTTCCCAAGATTGAATCTTCCTCTTCGTCATCGTTATCGTCATCACGTGTTAGGAATAGATTCACATCGCCCACCATACGGGTCTCTATATCATCTTCGCCGGCGAAGATGCCTGCTGACGATGTGGGACTTGTGACGGCGGGTGTTGTGGCCGGCTGGCAGATGATGAAAGTCAGCTTGTCGTGTGCCGTGCGCCACGACTGCTGGTTCTCGTATTCTTCCTCGAGAGTCAGGAGGTCTGAGGCTGTTGCCTCTCGGAGATCCTGCATGGCAGGTTAGTTGGTAGAAAGTAAGAAATTAGGGAGGTAAAATAGGTAGTATTTGTAAGGGACGGATACATATATAATTAAGAAAAGAAGAGAAGAAAAAAAAGTAACAAGTAAACGCAGTCGTTAGAAGGAAGGGGGTTATATATAATGGTGAAATAGTAATGCTGATGAGAGCTACTACATGAAGGTAATAAGCGAAAATGAGAGTGAAGATAGACCAATCTCAGAACAAATAAGCCAAATAGAAAAACTAAATAATATAAATCAGAGGAGAAAAAAGATGAAGTCACCTCATCCTGCATCCACCGGTGGTACCGCCCAACATGATGTGCATCATAAGGCACCAGGAGGATCTGGTCGGTAGACACGGCTGTACGAACATGGCAATGAAAACCACTAGTCAGCCTTGAAGACCTCATTCCTCACATCCGCTATCGGAGCTATTCTCAACAGGGTATGAAGACTCACCTAAATCCTGGTTAATCTTCATCTTTAGTGGAAAGTAAAATGCATCAAGAAATCATTATACGTGCTATCTCCTACTGTTGGTATGGAAGTGCGCTGAGCTTGTATTTGAATTGGGGGAGAAGAGAAGCGAAGTGGGGAGTTTGTTTGGGAGCCTGCTTTTAAGAGTGGTTTTGGTGTACTGCAGCTCCAGCTCGCTCAGACTCAACACCAAACACGATATGCCAGGAATTACAAAACGGGGGGAATGATTTAAGTTGGGAGATGTATTTTTATTTGTTTAGTATTATTTGGGTATCTTATCAGGTGATGGTTACAAGATGGCACTATACCAACCCCCCTACCCGCCTTCTGAACGAAAGAGCACTTCGGACTACTTCACTATCTGTACAGCTTTACTACAACACCTTTTTGACAGTGTACATATATAGGCAATCTTTTCTTACTTATCTCCAGATCTCCTAGTCCTCAACAGGAAGTATCGGGAAAAGACTCTCCTTTGCTCCAGTGCCTAGGGGGATCAACGAAGTGCCGTACCCGTCATCAGCGTAAAGCACAGCATCCTCGATGCCTCGTCTAGTAGCATGCACGCCAAGTCTATCGAGGAGCTCCGAGGCCTTCTCGGGTATGAAGGGCTGTAAGAGAATACCCACGATGCGCAGAGACTCCGCTGTCAAGAACACGGTGCGCTCGACAGCGACAGTGTTGCCCTCTTTACTCTTGATCCATGGTTCTGCCTGTTGGAAGAATTTGTTCGTCTGTGCTATGTGTTAATAGCTAGTCATAGAGCAAATTAAAGATGAGAATCCTGTACTATACTTACCTCGAAGACAACCTCCATGATCTCTTTCAGCGCCCGGCTAGGGTTCAGTGCCTTCATGTGCTCATCCGCTTTCTGGACGATTTGTTCTAACAGTACCTTAAATTTTTTTTCTTCTGGACTTTTCGCTTTCAACCCGTTTTCCACAGCTTGTCTCACGCTCCAGTTCTTCGGCCTCGTGATTCTGTTCACCATATTTCCCAACGCGCCCTGCAGTCCCTTCTTGTACCTCTCAACTATGAAGGCATTGTCGTACTCGGCATCTGAAGAGACATGGCCGCTGTAGATCAGGAAGTAGCGCATTGTGTCCACGCCCCAGCGATCTAGGGCGAAGAAAGGATTGACGACGTTTCCGATCGACTTGGACATTTTCTGGTTGCTCATCAGCCAGTGGCCGTGGCTCAGGACCTGCTTCGGCAAGGGGAGGTCCAATGCCATGAGAAAAGCAGGCCAGTATATACAGTGAAATCTGACAATGTCCTTGCCGACGACGTGAACATCGGCGGGCCACGCGCCCGTACGTTCGGAGCCTGGCTGCCAGTATGGATAGCCGGTCGTGGTGATGTAGTTCACGAGAGCATCTAGCCAAACGTAGATAGTCTGGCTCGGGTCATCAGGCACAGGTATACCCCAGGCCAGGCGACTGGATGGGCGTGAGACGGACAAATCCTCTAGGTTGTTCTCGACCCAGTCGATGACGCCTACGAATCTGGCGGCCGGCACAACCCAGGTCGGGTTGTCGCGGTAGAACTGCAGTAGCCTGTCGCGGAAGGCGGTCAGGCGGAAGTGGTAATTCCGCTCTTCGGTCCACTCGACGGCGTTCCCGGTCTCGACGGAGGCGATGAAGCTCTTGCCGGTCAAGGGCGACACGCGCTTCTCGACCATGTTGTCCGGGTAGAAGGTCTCGTCGCTGACGCAGTACCAGCCCTCGTGCTTGTTCTCGTAGATGTAGCCGGTATCGCGCAGGCGGGCCCAGAAGTACTCGACGGCATCGCGGTGGTCGGGGTCGGTGGTGCGGATGAAGCGGTCGGCGGCGATGTTGGCCTTCTTGGCAAGGTCCTTGAACGTCTCGGCGTTGGCATCGCAGAGGGCCTTGGGGAGTAGGTCTTGCAGCTCGGCGGCGCGCTGCACCTTCATGCCGTGCTCGTCGGTGCCCGTGCTCAGGTACGCTTCTCGGCCCTTGAGAGCCTCCCAGCGCTTGAGGACGTCGGCGATGAGCATGGAATACAGGTGGCCGACGTGGGGGGCTGCGACCCATTAGCCCTCCGCCTCCTAAATAAATCCTGACGGTCCCGACTCGGCCAGAGGCATCTTACAAGCATTGACATAGAAGATGGGCGTTGTCACATAGTAGGGTTTGCTGTTTTGGTGTTGCTGCTGGTGCTGTTGCGAGAGCTTCTTGCTGCTGCCACTACTAAAGCGCATCCGTGCAACTCGATGAGCTCGGCAAGACCCACACACCCAGCCATTGCGCCGCACAGACACCGTTCGCAGTGCCGAAAGCCGCCGGCTGGAAGCTATCACGAGGCGCTCCATGCTGCCCTGGCCTGGCGATGTATGTTGTAGCTATCAATGGGTTACTTATGTTGTAGAAAGGCTGCCAAGCTAGAATGCACGTAGCGAAGGTTTGTGGTGCACCCCTGCATACAGTGCGCCCCACACAACCTAGCCACTTCGTGAGTTCCAAGTTGTACCTACTTAATCATGTCAACGCCTTTACAGCCAACACTTGCATAGAAGTCTCTCAATGCCTGTGTTTAGTAGCTATTCATTACACTGACTTCTGTGACATTACTTCGTATGGCCGACTAAAGTACATCATTCCCTTTCATCGCTCCATGGTCTTATAGTCCTCTATAAAACCAGTCCTTATTCTTCAACGCCTGTCTCTAGCAAGATTACCGGCAAGAATAAAGTGCAAAAAATGGCCTGCCATTCTCCATCAAGATGGGGACCTCGCTTTCTTCCCACCGTCTCAAGATGGAACTAAAGACGGAAAAAGAGGGAATTTTTTGCATGCTCACTTGTGCAACGCCTCATATTACCTGCCACAACGCCGACCATCGTCCCACTCCTATAACACCTATGCTCAACAAGACAGGACCCATCTTTTTCTGTGAAGAGGTTTGATATGGACCGAGGTAGATGTTAACACAAATATCGGCATCTCTCCTCTGACACCCACAATACTTCCGGTCACTTTCTAGGACACGGGACTCCAGTATACAGATCCTGCAGGGGTGAATCAATTTAGGTTCCTCGGAAAAGAAAGGCGAGATCGGAAGGACTGAGTGATTCCATAGCTGCGTCGTCAGAATTAATGGTCGAATGAATCATGTGAGTCTTCTTCTCCTGAAGAAGGACCATTCTGCTCTCTACAGAGTCTTCAATGCAGAGACGCGTGATAGTGCATGGCCGAGTCTGACCGATACGATGACAGCGATCCGCCGATTGCCACTCGGCAGCGGGATTCCACCACCTAATACAAGTGGTTAGCCGATGACGATGATGTCAAGTGGTAGTAGTTAGAAGCAAGAGAATTTGAACATACGGATCGACAATGAAGACCTGCGAAGCCTCGGTCAAGTTCAACGCCACACCTCCCGCCTTTAGAGAGACGAGGAAACACTCCACCTCTGGCTTCTCCATGAAGTGTTTAATAGACGCTTGGCGTTGTGCCGGTGTCATGCTGCCATCCAGCATAACAGTTGTGATACCAGCCCGTCGGAGTCGCCATTCGATGAGTTGGAGCATCGTGGTGAATTGGGAGAAGATAATCGATTTGTGGGACGCGTTGTCAGATCTCAGTCTGTGGAGTTTGTGGACAAGCAACTCGATCTTGGACGATGACGTCCAGTTTTCCATCTTAATACGGTTGATGATGGATGATTTCTTGACCAATAGTTCATCTTGCTCAATGCTGGGCTGCTCGAGATCAATAGACAGCGGGATATGGCAGCGCGGACAGTCGGGCTCCTCTTGCGACGCGAGATAGCTCGTGGCACACGCACGGCAGAAGTCATGCTTACATCTGGAACGAATCGCTTCCTCGGCAGGTTCGTCACAAATGCAGCAGACTAAAATATTCTGTCCGCCTTCGCCGGATTTTTTGAGGATGAGATCAGGATGATCGGCCACTTGGCGCATCTGCATGATCAATCCGAAGATATTGGCGTAATTGTTCAGGAGGACACCCTGAGCCACGTACGTGTTGAATTGCCGCTCCGTGTTGGACATGATGCTTCCAGCGAAGTCATTCTCTTCTTCACCAAAGAACTGCCGGTCAACATAGATCTCTTTGACGGGCAACTCCATAACGTTGGTATGATCCTTTTTGAGGCGGCGCAACATGACGTGATTAGTCAAGAGACGAAGTTTCCTGAAAGCTTCCTTGCCTGCGCCCATATTTCCATATTTTTGGATTGGGTTTAGAAGCTCTTGATTAAACACAGAGACATGTTGCATGGAATTGTGGTTACCTGGGATCGTCATTAGCAAAAGAAATCGTTAATACGTCAGGCAAGGGAACCAACAGTGTTTGCACTTGCTATCATCACCCATAGACCACTCAAGTGTCGAGCAGGGACATTCCTTGCAGAAGTAAGAGGCATATGGTGCGATTTCGAGAAATCGAATGAGCGAGAAGAGCTCTCCAATGCGATTTTGGAGTGGTGTTCCAGTTAAGCACCAACGATATGCCACGTTCAAAGCGAAACAAGCTCTAGCTGTCATCGTAGTGCGCGTCTGGTCACAAAGTCAGCTGCGGAGGTAAAGGAAACGAAATAGTTGTGGCCTACCTTGATGCAATGGGCTTCATCGAGAATTACACGGTGGAATCTGATCTGATGTATAACGCTTTTCTCCTTGTACAGACCATCCTTTCGCGTGATACCTTTCTCCTGCCTGCGGTACAGCGACTCGAGACTGTTGTAAGACATGATGATGACATCAAGTTTCTTAAGATCTTTAGCCGACATATTCTTGGCTTTAGCGTTGGTCCCATGAAAGACGATCGTCTTCAGCCTGTTCCCAGTGTAGGTAGCAATTTCGTCCTGCCACTGTCCAAGAGCAACAGGTGGAAGAAGGACAAGCGTTGGGTTCTTGGCTGGATAGTCAGACATTATAAGCGACACGGCTTGGATTGTCTTGCCAAGGCCCATCTCATCCCCAAGCAAGCCGCCTTTCCACTTGGTCTTCTCCATTGCCCTCATCCATGCCAAGCCTTGAAGCTGGAAGGGTTTGAGTTGCAGGGAAATTGTAGTAGGTTGGGGGGCTGTGCCTGCATTTAGATCTGGCATGTTCTCAAGATCGCTCCACATGGTTTGGAGCTCTGGATGATGGCTCTCAAGCTTATGTCGCTCTCTTCGAGCTCTCTTTTGAGCACGGTACGTGGTGGGAATGTAAGAGTGTGGTCTCGGCATAGGATCCCTGCGGACAATCTCTTCATCATTATCAGTATCAGGTCCAGGAGCGTCCGAAGGCATGTTGAAACTAGCATCATCTGACAAGGGCACAGCCCCCTGGTTATCAACCTCGGCATCACTGTAAGTATTAGTGTTTAAGCAATAACTTCTTCGGTTGATAGTCTTCCTGATGGATAATCTTTGTCTTTTACGTGGTCGGACGATGGAATTATCACTTTCGGAATCACTAGCAAATGAAGGTGCACGAGCGCCTCGTTCGATTGGGATGGCAAAACTGGGCTCGGAAACCTTCTGATCCTCCTCACGCTGTAGCTGGCGAGCGATGGCAGCACTGGCGGACTGGTCCCCGCCATAAAGATTGTCGTATTCATCTGAGTCCTCATGGTACGAGATGACGGAGCGACGCTGTCGCTTCGGTCGGGTGGTGGTAGACTGACTGAGCGATTTCACCTTTGTCTGAGCTGAATTGACATTACTGCCGTCGATGTTGTCATCGTCGTCGTCGGTAGGCAACTCGGGGAATTCAAGAGTAAGACGGCCCCGACGAGGGCGATTGGAAGCCTCGGAGACGGGAGCTGGGATACCGCGAGTACTCTTGGTGGGAGGAGGAGCTGGTGTGACGGTATTGCTAGTGGCAGGGGTGGAATATTCGCCATCCGAAGTATTGGTAAGCGGAGTGGGCGCGGAAGAAGCAGAGTCACTGCCACCGGCGATGGGAATCGAGTGTTCAATCCTCCGCGGTCTTCCTCGGCCACGCTTGGGAATGGGAATCGAATTTTGTGTAGTCTCTCGCTGGACTTTCTCGGCAGCTTCAAGCTCATCCTGAGCCCTAGCAGCATTCAAGGCAGCTAAGGCATCAGCAGCGCCAGCCGATCTTCTAGTCCGTGGCGCCATATGCACAAGCTGCTGGGGAGGAAGTGGGAAACAAAATGAGACAAGAAACAAAATGAAGAGTCGTAGAGAATGAGTGTTACACTAGGTAGGTACAAAAGGTGAGATGGAAATCGCAACTTGGGAACGCGACACCTGGGAAGAGAAGTGGTGGGAAATGAAGGTATTGGCGGGCTACAGACCGAAAGGATGGTGACAAGAAAAGGATTGCCCCAGTTCAGAAAACGGAGTGTTGAAGGGGGGAACAAGAAGAGGTAGAAGAAGTAGAAGAAGAAGAAGAAAAGGCTTAGAGACAATGGGCACGTTCAGATGGGATGGCAAAACACAACACAAACTTTAGTCTTTTTGTCGGAGTGATCCTCAGCTTCTACCTGAAAGAAGGCAGGCGTGCAGGTAACTGACTCCTGCAAGCACGAGGGAGGGGTACCTGCCTAGTGCACACTATCCAGGTAGTGCCCAGTAATACCAGCTAACGCGCCCTTTCAGGGCCACGAAGCGCGAAGTCACATGACTTACTTGTGGAGCTAAGAAGCAATCTGACCAGTCATGTTCTCTAAAATATCAATTAGAATCCCAGAAGGATGGGATGGCTCTGGTGGGTCGTTGCCAAGAGCTGTCTGCAAGCACTTAACACGCTTAAACGTACTAAGGTTAATGCCTAAGTACTTTACGCGCTGTAGCTGGAGTTACCATTACCTACTGCCAATAGAAGTTGGTACACTTTTGCCACAGCAAACATCGCACTGAAACAACCCATCCATTCGCAGTTGCGTTCTGTCAGTGCTGCTTGTTTCTACTTACTGATTTTTTTTGTTTGGTCTTCTCAACACCTGCCACCTGCCACCTGCCACCTCCCACCCCTCTCGTTCCTCAGATTGACCCCTCTGCTCACCAACTCCTCACCATCTCCTCACCATCTCCTCACCAACGCCTCCCCAAGAGCAATCTAACTCTAATTGAAAGAACACTCTTCCCATCTTTTAGATGCTTGTTTGATTTCTGGGCAGATTCAGGATCTGATACCATTTGTCTCCTCCCACGGCGTATCGACCACTATTGACGGGCTTTCGCTCAGTCGCCCAACAGCGATCATGTACGTCAAGCTTCTTTTTGCGTAGGTATGAGCAAGAGATTGACCAGCAGTTTTAGGAGCAACAATGCTTTTGACCCGAGCCAACCCCGCCGGGCCATGATCAGAGGGCCGCAGTCCGCCTTGACTGATTTCTTGGCATCGCAAAACATATCAGCAGCACGTATCCGAGCTGATGCAGAGGCTCGTCGAGCGGCTGCTGCGGCCGACAATCCTACTTCGAACACCCCAGCCACAGAAGAGTCTCAGCAGGCTAGAGAGGAAGAAGATGGTAGCGATGTCGTTATCTCCAGTAGATCGGCCAGAGCGGCAGCTCGTCGAGCGGCTGATCAGAAGCGCAAGAAGCAACAGGACGCTATTGCAAAGATCAAGAAATCGAAGGAATATATGAAACGAAAGCGTGATGCTGATGGCGAATCCGACGAAGACTTTGCTCACGCTCTCTTCAATGAAAAATTGGCCCCTCTACCTGGCCAGATGAGCAACTGCGAAACTTGCGGCAAACGCTTCACTGTCACGCCATACACTCGTTCGGGACCCGATGGTGGTTTACTTTGCAATCCCTGTGGCCAAAAGGTCTCTAAAGACGAAGATGCAAACATGAAACAGAAAAAGAAGAGAGGCCCCGTGCCTAAAGGTGGTGCAGGTAGACGTAAGATACAGAGTCGCATTTTAGATGGTGAATACTACGTCGGTGCCAAACCTCTGATGACCCTTTGTATCGAAACCTTGACAAAAAACATTCACCTAGCTGACGACCTTGGCGATCTTCCACCACTTGTCATTGATCGTATTGCAAGACTGCTTTCAAAGTCCCGTCTTCTCGACCCCCACACCGTCAACCTCTTCCTCCGACCTCACCACGAGGTTCTCAAAGTTTACGATGCTGCAAGGCTCAAGTCGAATGACTTCATCAGAATGTTCCAGTTGCTACCGCGACTGAGAAGACTTAAGCTGCGGAGTGCGATTCAATTCACAGACAAGGTTATGGAATTCCTCCTTACCAGGAATATAGCCCTTGAGAGCATCTACATCCATGGTGCAAATCTTCTGACGGAGGACATGTGGGCAAAATACCTCAAACAGAAAGGCCAGCACTTGAAAGAGCTACACGTTTACTACACTGACAGACACTTTAGTGATAAATCTGTCGACGTTCTGTCGAGCGCGTGTCCTAATCTGACGCGTCTAAAGATTTGTCACAACCAAGAGGTTTCTGATGAAGGCATTAAGTACACTGGCAGACTCGATCAACTCGAGCACCTGAGTTTGCAGTGCATCAAGAAGACAACTACAGATGCCTACGTCGATGTGATTCGCCATATAGGCCAACATCTCCAGACCTTTTCCATTAAGAAGGTTTCTGAGGTGGATGATCGGTTACTTGATGCTATTCATGAGAACTGCACCAATCTCTCCAAGCTACGCATTACCGACAGCGAATATATGACTGATGCCGGGTTCGCCCGACTATTCCGAGGCTGGGGAAATAAACAGCTATCATTTCTCGATCTGGAGAAGTGTCGCCATGTCGACGCAGCTAAACCTCGAGACAATGAACACATGGTTGGTTTCTGCTCAGAGGGCTTTGAAGCCTTGATGGAGCATTCGGGCACGGGATTACAGCACTTGAACCTACATGCTTGCCGACATATCTCTTTAGAGTCGTTTGAGAAGGTGTTTGCAAGTGATAAGTGCTACTCCCAGCTACGGTTTCTGGAGATATCCTTCTGTGAAAATGTCAACGACTTCGTCGTTGGTAGCATCTTCCGGAGCTGTCCAAATCTGAAGGATTTGAACGTCTTTGGCTGCATGAAGGTAAGTTTACATTGTGATGAAAATCTCAAATCACAAACCCCTTTGGTGCTGTCCCCAATCACTAATCAAGCTTTCTTTACAGGTCAAGGATGTTCGAGTGCCGAGAGGTAAAATCCTCGTTGGTGTTCCTACTGCACTTGGCATGCGCATCGAAGGAGTGGACGACGGAGGCGATTAAGGTTTTCATGTTGGCTTAGATCTGGTTTCAGCCCTGTGCATCTGCCAACTCCGCAGCCGATCATCAGCCTTGCTACAATTATGCAGGGTAACGATCGCTTGAAACCTTCAGAGGCAAGACTCGGACAAGTGATGGTTTGACAACACATTACACATCCCCTCAATAGATGACCAGGACACTCCTACCCGCTTAATAGGTCGTTACTCGCTGGAGGGATACGTATGAAAAAGGCAGTGAAGTATGTTAGCTTTATAGCTCCCTGATAGGAATTGTTGAGTGTATTGATGGTTGTGTACATGCCTGACTGAATTGGAAGAAGAGAGTCATTGTCGACGATGATGAGTACGCTATATACTCGTGTATCCCATGCTATTCAAATTGATTGGTGATGTCTCGACGAAACTACCCATGCGATGCTTAAGGTGCAGCGATTCATTCAGTGGCAATTTACATATGCTGATTCGCACTGCAACATCCCACATTTAGATACTTTTATTACTAGGTAAGTACTCTTCAAAACTCCAGCTTGCCAAACCAGGTGTTAACTACCGCTTGATTTCAAGGTGACAACAGGTGGTTCGGGACAGGCCGGAGCAGCCCGCAGAAGGAGCTTTTGGAGAAGCTCCGCTACTCCCGTATGCCGGCGGCGAAATGGCGCCATCGAAATAGCCCGCATAATACCGGTACCCAAGACGCCTGACCTTAATATACTAGACTACCTAACCATTTCAACTTCACATATCCTATCTTCCACCATACCCCGACTAGTAACTGGAAGGACAGGGAAGCCTAAATTATCGCAGCATACAAACATAACACAGCTTCAACATCAAGCGAAACACGTGTATTATTATTCCCTCGTTTACTCATCATAGATATTACGGTTTCGGCGACGTCAATTCCATCGGGAACTTAAAACTAAAAGAGCAGATATATCTACTTGGCCCCTTTCTGCCTGGTGCAGTGGCACGGTGAATAAATTAGGGTGCCTAATATGGGCTCGCTAGGTAGCAGCAATACCGAAGGAGATGCTGCAGGCTGCATACCTCCCGCTTTCAACATACACCGCATCGCCATCGTCGGCGCGGGGCCGAGCGGGCTCGCTGCAGCAAAGCATCTCCTGGCTGAGGGCTTCTCATCTTCACAGATTGACATCTTCGAGCAACAGGCCGACGTAGGCGGAGTGTGGAACTACAGCCCTGTTACGGCCTCGGAGCCACCACGTGTGCCGCAGACAGATGCGCATACGACTCCGGATACACCAATCTACCCAGACGCGGCGGGTGAAGAAGAAAGGGATGAGTACGAAGACTATGAATTCGACTCGGATGAGGAAGCTTCCACGGCTCCGGGGTCAGGGGCTTGTTCACTGCCCGCCGTGTCATCGCGCAAGGAGAAGAAACCCCCTCTTTTCCCGAATCCTATGTATGATGACCTGCACACGAATATCCCGCATACACTGATGAAGTACTCGGATCTGGGATTCACCACGGATGGAAAGGGAAAGGGCACTAATGATGGCTGCGAGATCTTCCCAACGAGACAGGTTGTTCAGGAGTATATTCTGCACTATGCCCGTGATGTGCGGCACCTGGTCTGTTTCTCGACGCAAGTGACCAACATCTCTCTGCAGACGGCTCTGCCAGAAGCAAGCTCAGGAGGAGAGTTCCAAATCAAGGACAAATGGACTGTTCGCTCGACGAACTTGCTCACCGATGTCTCCCGCGTAGAAAACTACGATGCAGTAGTCGTAGCTTCGGGTCACTATTCCACGCCATATATCCCTTCAATTCCCGAGATTTCTGCATTTGCCGACGCGCATCCTGGGACAATCTCACATTCAAAGGCGTATGACAAAGCGTCTGCATTCGCCGGGAAGCGTGTTGTGATCGTCGGATCTGGGCCCTCGGGACTGGACATCGCATCGCAAATCAGCGCTGTTTGTGCATCTCCCCTCATCATATCGGCACGCAGCCCCATTCCAGATGATATGGAAAAACATATAGGCGTGGGAGATAAAGTGCGCGTAGTCGGACAGATCAAGCGATTCTTAGTCAATGAGAAGGGTATCGAGGTCTCCTCTGCGCCGACGTCTCCAGACACAGAGGCAGAAGGTGAAGAGAACACAGAGCGGATTCTAGATGTAGACGCAATCCTCTTCTGCACGGGATATCTATACACATTCCCCTTCTTTTCAGAATCTTCCCTGCCATCCTCCACCCCACCCTTGATCACAGATGGTCGCCGTGTCCACGGCATCGCACGACACTTCATCCACACCTACCACCCGACCCTAGTCTTCCCAGGTCTCCCGATCAAAATCATCCCCTTCCCGCTTTCCGAGGCCCAAGCCGCGGTGTTCTCGCGACTATGGGGCAACAGGCTCCCCCTTCCGTCTCACGAAGAATTGCAGAACTGGGAGCGCGAGGACGAACAGGGTAAAGGGCCGGAGGGGGAACGGGTCCCTCGGAAATCGTTCCATGTCTTTCCCAAGGGCGGCGATGCCCGCTACATCAACGCGCTGCACGATTGGGCCTTGCGCGCTCGTGAGGATAAGAAGGGAGCCAAGGGCAAGGAACCGCCGTTCTGGGGCGATGAGGAGCTCTGGCAGCGCAGCATTTACGCCCAGGCGAAAATCCGGTTTGAGGAGACCGGGTGTAGGGCGAAGACACTGGAGGAGCTTGGTTTTGTGCACGAATGAATGATTACATGATAATCGCATATAGGGCCAGAAAAAAGAGAGCGGGGTATATCATTGGGTAGGTAGTTGGCTATGTGATTTGGTGAATCTCAACAATTGGAACTCCGCCTTTGGATCATTTGATACGCACATTATGGGTGAGGGCATGAGAAATAGTCAGTTCAATATGAGAGCTGTTTCTGATCTACGGAAGAATATAAACTTCGAATAGAATCTCGCACTAGAACATCGGTTTTGCATAAATGAGAGTTACTGTTTAGATACTGTTTGAAAGAATATATATATGTCTAGATATATATACAATGTCATCAAGGCAATGCGCCTCTTATCATACGTCATCATGCCCTTCACAGGCTATCCCATGCTATGCATTCATTCCCACCCAACGCCTTAAATGCCTTGTTAAATACCCAATCAAATAACTTCCATTCCGAGTTTTAATCCAATTCCCCGCGTTTTCTGGCTTTGAAAGCCCCAGAAAAATTTCCCTCTTGCTAAATAGACATGGAGAGCGATTAAGTCGAACTAACTCGCCATATCCTGCTGTACCCAGTCATTAAGCTGCGCCTCAAGCTCATCGTCTGTGACATCGGTTGGCGGCGCCGTAGCCTGCCACCAGAGGGGGTCAGACTGGTCCTGCCTCTTCTTGAACGCGATCTCGATGGGCGAGCAGCCGGCGATGGGACCGAGGTAGTACAGATGAGCCAAGATATCAAGACCCAGCGTGGCGGCGTTGCAACCCAAGGCCGTGACACCATCGCACTCCTTAATGTCGCTGACGGTATAAGCCGTCGTCAGCGCACTGCCGTCGGACAGCCAGTACTCGGGCGTCGTGTGCGCGTAGTTGAAGACGATAGGGGGGAGTCTCGGCACGGGATCGTCGAGGTGCGTCACGCGCCACTCGTCGCCGTCTTGTCCCGATACGTAGGTCGCCCACGCCGCGTTCCCCACGCGCGGGGAGCCGTAGTTGATGATGTCTACGGATAGGCCGGACTGCCGCGCGTAGACGGCGCCTAGCGAGGACACGGCTGCGCCGAGGGAGTGGCCTGTGAAGACGATGCGGTAGCCTGGGTTGGCCGACTTGGCGCTGTTCACGGCGCTCAGCACGGCGTCGGAGATCTCGTCCCAGGCTTTCGCGAAGCCGGAGTGCACTAGACAGCCGGATACGAGGTTGCTGCAGTCGTCCTGGATGAACTCGAAACTTTTGTGTCGTGTTAGTTTGGGGACAAGATGGGTTTGGTTCTGTCGTGAAGAGAAGAGAAGGAAAGAGGTGAGGTGAGGTGAGGTGAGAAAAGAAAGACAAAGCTTACTCTGTGATCCAGTTACGGATCGAGTGAGTCCCCCGGACCGATACGACGATGACCTGGTTCGTTGCGTCTGTCGACACGAAACCCTGGATATCGGAATCCGAACCCCTGTGTAAGTGTCAGCCGATTCTTTGTACTTATATCATGTCTGGGAAGCCCGGATATAGATAAATACGTACGCGAAAGTGGCGGTGATTGTCGCACCAGCAGCGTTGACGTCCGGGCAGGCAGAGCCAGAGCAAGTCACGACGGAGCCAATGGCAGCATCGTTGTTACAGTATGATGCGCCAGCGTATTGGGCGTAGAGTTTGAGGGTGCTCAGCATGTCAGTGGAGATCGAGGCTAAGAAGCAAGAGCCGTTAGTTCCGTTTCTCTTTCCTCTAAGGTTGATATTGAATTCATACCAGTCTCCCGTCCATTGAGCAACGTCCCTGGGGCCCCGATGGGCGAACCAGCAGCTATGAGAGCATAGCTCGAGATGAGCGACCAACTGAATGGCTTCATCTTAGGGAAACTGTCTCCGGGAGCTCCGGGGTAAAAGTGCGAGAGAGCAAAGAAGGAAGAAATCCGAAACAAGGGGAGACAGATGCTTCGGCGGGGACACTTCTACACCCTCTGGGAGGAATCTGCTTGCTGGTATTACTGCGAGTTAAAGTCTGTCTCACATTTTTTACGGACGGGCTCATGATCTTTTATATAAGTTTAGAATAGCATATGGGTCTACACTAAGGACATCAAACAAGGAGAGCCAACACGGCCATGCTTTGGAATACCTACAACGGATCCGACTTCCGCGCCATGATTGCCCTTTCGTCCCAACGGTTCCGCGTTGATTTGTGCGGCGCTACGCCTCACGAGATCTCAACAACACAAGGGGGAATGTCTGAAAAAGGAATGGTGGCATCGCCCGCTACCCATCCTTCGTAGGGGGTCCCAACTACTACCTCTGCAACTCGCTCCCCTCGGGGCTGTACTCGGGCGTATTTTCTCGGGCAGAGCATATCTAGGTTCTAGTCGGCAGGACTTGCATGGAGCTTGTGGAAAATACGCTAACTTTGCGGCGGTTAGGGTTAGAATGAGCGAAGATCCAGGTACGGGACGGGCATCGTGAGAAATCTCCAAATATTCAAAAACCTTCACCTGGATAGAATGTTGGGGAAAAGGAGGAGGGAGGCCGGGGTTAATGCCGCATTCGGGGCTGTCAGGGGTCGTTAGGCTGGTTCCTTCGCGTGGGGTAGTGCAGACGCTCTCCGCAATATGTCAGCCACGCGGCCAATTGCCCTTGTTGTTGAAGGTGCAAGATATGCCATGATTGGGTATGATCGACTTCTATTTCGTCTAGCAAACAGTCCGGGGAAACCTGGGCATTCTCCAGCAAGTCTCGCTCTCTGCTCTCCAGTCGTTCTCGTCGTAGGATGATGAAGAATTCCGAGGAATTGGGAGCTGAAATGAGGTGATTTGGGTGAGACAAACTTATATATATCTCCCAGGGATAGGCTTGTTTCGAATAATATCGTGTTACCCTTTCTATGCTACGCCTCGTAGGATCTGTTTGGAGTTGGCCCTATTACGACACGCTCCGCCGGAAACGGCAAGCAACGTCAGCATCGCACACACTCTAAAACAGCAAACAGGGGGGAAGCATCGGCTTACCGCCAAACAGAAGAGATTCCGCCCACCCCTTGGCGGTGAATCGGGGGGTTGAGATTGTGGTACCGCACCCAGCCATTCCGCTCAGCACACCCGGGGAATGCAGCTGGATTTGTCTGAAAGCTTCCATCGTGACCTCATCCGCCTTGCTCACCTTCTATTCTCGTCTTTGGTGCCTGAGCTGTGGTGTCCTGGGCGTCAACCGCTCACCACCTTGCAGAAATCGGTACCCTTAGCATTGGCTTTGGCCAGTCATGTCTGAGCCTATCGGTATGGCTCCTGGTCGGCAGGTATGCTGAGGGATTACAGGATTCCGCACGGGTTTCTTGTACTTGGACATCGTTCTTCCTTATTCACATACTCTCTCATTCATTGTTGTCCTTCACCTGTTTTTCCTATTCTTCCTCTTCAAATACTGCTTTCAGAAGTAGTTTAGCACCAATTGGCCGACATGATGCTAGAAACGAAAGAGGCTGGCGTTCCTCTAGTACCCCCCAGATTCTGTTCTCAAGCAAGTGCCGCCTTTTTACGAGCTAGTTACCCGTTGTAATACCTAGGCAGAACATACGTCCACGCCATTGATCTCACGTGGGGATGTGATAGCGCTTGCGCGACGGGAACGTTGGGCGTAACAGTGCCGCTAGTGGACGCCACTTAAGCTTGTCATTCGTGAGGCACGTATGACTTGCATAGAAGTAAAAAAGAAGCCGAGCTTTCATGTGATAATCTAGGAAGTGTGACTAGGTTTCTAGCTGAATGTCAGCGTTGTTTAATGTGATGAGTTTTGGACTCATAAGTGACCGGGAAGAAAGAATGAGACGCAACGTTGTAGTCGGGAACACGCTTGCGATAGAGAAATCCGGCGTTGATACTCACAACACAGATACTGTCATCCTAGTACATTTCTGATGACTGGGCACTGATTAGGTCACTTTAAACCATGCCAGAAACCGCATCTCGAAATATACTTTTGCCTTCCATAGGGGCGTCTGCGTTCAGTGGATCACGAATCAAAACCCTGTTGCCAAAGGCGAATATCGGCCGAGTTTCCGGCTTTCGACTACGGTAGTCTTCTTTCTTCCTATTCTCATTAATATATTAGTAAGTATAGGGAGGAATGTGGAAAAGTGTAGACGTAACGTACTTACAGCAGATAGCATCAAGAACTGCGCCGCTCGTGAGTCGATTTATAGTATACTAGTGGCCACGCAACTGGGTGAGACAAATCTTGCGGCTCGATGATATTCACACCCACCCACACTCTTTCAATGTGCGGTGATATTACACACCCAATTAACGACCGACACTTATCTACCGATACTGACTAGGTACATATCATCACTGTCGTACAAGATTGGGTGCAGATACAGATTGTAGATCGATACACAGTTGCACAGGGCAAAATCGATCCAACGCAAGGTTTAGACGACATGGTTACTGCCCCTTTTCCAGATCATAAGCATAACACTATAGGTATTATACACAATGTGACGATATTCCTCACCTGGACCTGATATGCATAAACTATAATCAATAGGTCGGCGATCAGTGCGGTCGATATATCGAGCATCGGGGAAATCTTGATGCGGCATCAAAATCCCGTCACGATCGGTGCTTGCGCCGAAGCGCATTAACTCTCTCGGCACCAACGGCCAATACTAGTAAGTATCCTCCTCTTCAATGCGACCGTGTCGGCCGTAATGCATCAATATCAGTATACAAGTCAATAGCAGTCCGGGGAGCTCAGGGGTTCCCCGCATGCCACTGCCATGCCCAGCCCCTAAAGATGCCCGGTGCTGCCCGGACTGGATACACCATCCATCCATCCATGCTAGTGTAGGCGCTGCGTCTTTTCCACACGACCCGCTCGCCGGGTGGTCATTCTTCCACCAGTCGACCAATCTGCGCTAGCGTGCTGCTCAGGTGCCGAAAAGAGGCTTTTTACGACTTGCTTAGCGCGATTTTTGAAGTCGCTTCTCTCCTCTCCTTGCCGTTCACAAGAACACCGCAACAAGCCTCTCTCTCCATGGGCAGCCACGGGCCAAGCCACCTTTGATAAAACAGCACGCATAGGTATGACCTTTATCTAGGCAGATGATGTAGTGGCGGCTTGAGATGTGAACAATATCGTCGCAGAGAACTTTTGAAGTGAAGCGGCCCCCAAAAACTGGCTTCTTACCGGATACGTGTAACTTCTTAAGCGTTTACGCGGAAATGAAAGAATGAAAGAGAGGTGAGGAAGGAAAGGGTCTGAGCAACGAAAGATCCAGAAAAACGTAACTTCAATACAGTATTGGCTATTCACTAGATCTATCGGGTGGTGTCGCTGTCGGGCGACCGTGACGGTTCGGGAAATATATGCGCAGCTTGGACCCCCTAACCCTAGCATATTGGTATAAGTGTGCACAAAATTATCGTTGGGATAAACAACCTGGTAAAGACGGATGTCGTCTAAATAAGCTTCAACAAATTACCAACACGCCTTAGAATCTACAGGGGAGTTCTCCATTGCATTGCCATCCTGACGGTATGGTTTTGATATAAATATCTATATAGAAATGTTCTAGAAGAAACGAACCGAACTGAAACCATGGACAAGCTTCCTTCCACTTCAGGTGATCGAGCTGAAGCGGTGCACATGGGGTACCATCCAAGATAAATAAATGAATTGCGGGCTTGGCTATAGGCCACTGTCGCCTACATAGGCTAACTAATCCAGCTAGAGACGATCCGCTCGCCTCGACGCGTCCCGAGCTTTCCTTTTTCTGGATCTCGCTTCTGTACACTACACCACTTCATGCGTATTCCGGATTGCCCTTCAAGAGAAACAGGCTGCATTCCAGGGCAAATTTTGCAAAGCTCATACCCTCCCTGTCAATAACGACGTCACCGTAAATAGATAATGGGTAGTATCTATGGGATTCTTTTGCATTTTGCTTTTTTCCTTGATCATATCACTTACCGACTAGCTGAACCGGCTGCTAGACTTCCCGTGGCGGATCCAGCCGTTACCCTACACGTGGGATGGGTTGGGAAGAAATCCGCATGAGATACGATGACATTTGTAATTTCCTGATTTAGCTATATCCATACAGTGTTCTATCGATTTTCCGATTCCCTCACGCGATCAAATAAAATGTCTATTAACCCCCAGTTAAAAAAATTCCCTTCTTTCTTTTTTTTCCCGCCTCCCTCCCGCGTGTCTTGACTTCCTTACTTGGTACAGGGTATTCAACACCCCTGGCAGAACCCTAATAGTAATAGACATACGGACGGTTGCGCGTCCGTCCGTCGCTCGTCTTAATTCGTAATGTTGTCCCTCCGGGGTCTGGCGTTGCTGTCGCTGTCGCTAGCGTCAACGGCGGCGGCAGCAAAATTAGACTACCGCGATCCCGTGCCGGCCGGCTACGCCTCTCCGCCGTATTACCCTACGCCGTACGGCGGCTGGGACGACGAATGGAGCGATGCTTACGAGAAGGCCGTCGCGCTTGTCTCGAATATGACTGTCGCTGAGAAAGTCAACATTACCGCGGGGACGGGCCTTTACATGGTGAGCATCTCCCAATTATTATTATATGTTTCTCTCCTTTCTTTCTTTCTTCGGTATAGTAATAAGTGGCTTACCTCTCTTCTCTTCCTTGTGTTTTTTCTAAGGATTACGACTAATATCAAACTTCTTCAAGGGTATGTATATGATAAAAAACAAAAAATTCGGAATCCATCCGAGAGATGGATAACATGTATCTGTATCCGCCTAAGGACTCAGTCTAAGTAACATTCTCAAACAGGACCATGCGTAGGCAACACAGGCAGCGTCCCCCGTCTAGGTTTCCCAAACCTCTGTCTCCAGGACGGGCCGCTAGGCGTCCGCACAACGGACAACACCACGGCGTTCCCGGCAGGCATCACGACAGGCGCGACGTGGAGCAAGGACCTCATTTACCAGCGCGGCGTGGCCCTAGGCGAGGAGTTCCGCGGGAAGGGCATCAACGTTTACCTGGGTCCCGTCGTCGGGCCCCTGGGCAGAGAGCCCCGCGGTGGGCGCAGCTGGGAGAGCTTCGGCGCGGACCCCGTGCTGCAGGCTGTCGCCTGCGCGGCTACCATCAAGGGTGTACAGGAGCAGGGCGTCATCTCCACGCTGAAGCACTTCGTTGCCAACGAGCAGGAGATCTACCGCATGTACAACCCGCTGCAGCAGGCTTATAGTGCTAATATCGGTGGGTTACTATGTTTCATGGGGTATAAAAGGGGGTATGAAAATATCTTGGCTGATTCGATGCTGTAGATGATCGTACCCTGCACGAGCTATACCTCTGGCCCTTCGCGGAGGGGGTCCGCGCCGGCACCGGCGCCGTCATGGCCGCATATAACGCCGTAAGCACAACAGATGCGTTGTGATATGTATGTATGAACTCCTACTAACAGCGCACAACGTAACAGGTGAACGGATCCGCGTGCTCGCAAAACGCGTACCTGATCAATGGGATCCTGAAGGACGAGCTGGGATTCCAGGGTCTAATCATGACAGACTGGCTGGCGCAGATCTCGGGCGTGGCCTCGGCCCTCGCGGGCCTAGATATGTCGATGCCGGGCGACACCATCGGCGACAGCATCCCGCTCCTGGGCATCAGCAACTGGCAGTACGAGCTGACGCGCGCCGTGCTCAACGGCTCAGTGCCCGTCGACCGCATCAACGACATGGCGACGCGCGTTGTGGCGACCTGGTACAAGCTGGGCCAGGACGCCGCGGACTACCCGCCGCCCAACTTCTCCTCGAACACGGCCGATCGCGTGGGCCCCTTGTACCCCGGCGCCCTGATCTCACCCGTGGGCGTGGTGAACCAGTACGTAAACGTGCAGGCGGACCACAAGACGGTCGCGAAGCAGGTCGCGCAGGAGGCCATCACGCTTCTCAAGAACGACGGCGGCTTCCTCCCGCTCTCGACCTCGGATCCCTTATTCGTGTTCGGCACTGATGCGCAGGCCGATGCGCAGGGCATTAATTCGTGCACTGACAAGAGCTGCAACCGCGCGCTGCTCGGCATGGGCTGGGGCTCCGGCAGCGCGAATTACCCGTACCTCGACGACCCCATCAGCTCGCTGAAGCGCAAGTCCACCGCGAACGTCACGTATTACAATACCGACACGTTCCCTAAGGTGGCCGCGGCGACCGCGAACGACGTGGCCGTTGTCTTCATCAACTCGGACGCGGGCGAGAACTCGTACACGGTCGAGAACAACCACGGCGACCGAGACGCGTCAGGGCTGTCAGCGTGGCACAACGGCGACGCGCTCGTGAAAGCCGCAGCAGCAGCATACAGCAATGTCGTCGTCGTCGTGCACACGGTCGGCCCGATCATCGTGGAGCCATGGATCAATCTGACCTCGGTCAAATCGGTGCTCGTAGCGCACCTGCCGGGCCAGGAAGCAGGCGACTCGCTGACGGAGATATTATACGGCGAGGTCTCGCCCAGCGGGCATCTACCCTACAGCATCCCCGTGTCGGAATCCGACTACCCAGCCAGCGTGGCCATCCAGTCCACCCCGACGCTGAGCCAGATCCAAGACACGTACACGGAGGGGCTGTACATCGACTACCGGTACTTCAACAAAGCAGGCACGAAACCGCGCTTCGCATTCGGTCACGGCCTAAGCTACGCCTCCTTCGCCCTCTCCAAGGCCTCCATATCCGCAGGCGCGCAACTAACCTCGACACCGCCCACGCGCCCAGCAAAGCCGAGTCCCGCCGTCGCCGCCATCGCCACCTCGCTCCCGCCGGCCTCGGAGGCGTATTACCCCACGGGCTTCGTGGCGATATGGCGGTACCTATACTCCTGGCTATCCGTGCTCGACGCGAACGTCGCGCACGCCATCGGCGCGGCAGGGACGAGCAAGTACCCCTATCCGACTGGATACTCCACAACACAGAAGAGCACGGGAAGCCTCCCGCCAGCAGGCGGCGCGAGCGGCGGGAACCCGGCCCTCTTCGACGTGGCCTACACGCTGTCGGTGACGGTCACGAATACGGGGAACACGACTGCGTCCGGTAAGGCCGTGGCGCAGGCTTACGTACAGTTCCCCGCGGCCGCGGATAATGGTGGCTTCGACACGCCCGTGATCCAGCTGCGCGACTTCGCCAAGACAGACACGCTTGCGCCTGGCGCGAGCGCGACGCTGTCGTTACAGCTTACGAGGAAGGACGTCAGTGTCTGGGATCCGAAATCGCAGAATTGGATCGTGCCCAGCCCGGCTGGCAGATATAGTGTCTGGATCGGCCAGGCGAGTGATGATTTGAGCGTTGTCTGCTACACAGATACCTTAGCTTGTGAGGAGGGTGTGCAGGGCCCTGTTTAAATACGTGAGAAACGAGTGTAGATATAGGATGATGCTTGGATAGCTAGCTTGTTTATAGCTAACGAGTAGTTAATACAAGGAGTAGGAGCGCGATGCTTCTATTCGAATAGCACATATGTACATATGTAATTCTCATAAGTTCAAATACGTGTATTTGTTGGTGAGTCCACACACATATATGCGTGATTAAGCAGATGAAAAAACTCTCGCCATTTCTCGTTAAATATCTTCTTGACCTTCTTTAGTAGACACTGTTGTCTACCGAGTAGCGAGCTCAGCTGTAAGTCGGAGATTTGACGCAAGAGAAGTCCGTGAGAAACTGGGTAAGGAGGGGTAGGCTTTGTGGTAGTGTACATCTTATAGTGTATAGGCATAAAAGTATGATACATATATTTCGAGTTTAGCTTCTTCTGCTTCGCAAACATCGCAAAAGCCGGACGGGCCAAGGCATTGTTGTACAACGACTTATGGTGGCGGCCCCGTCCTCCTGTGACCTCGGTCTGGACTCGATACGAATTCAGAGCTTGTCTTTCTCAGATCTCAGCATCTGGCTGTCTGGATAATGCGTTTCCCAGGGCATGATATGGCGCGTACGGTATAAACAAGTGGTTACATCGACATGACAGACCGTTTCTTCTCCCTCCGTCGCTGCAGCGTCCTCTGTCCGTTCCGGGTCCTAATACGGCTCAGGAATCCATGACGTCTCTTACGGACCAGCCGGCTCGTCCTCGCCATCGTCGGTCTGGGACCGCATCGGATCTGTTGGGGACCTGCGAGCGCAGGATGTGTGGTGATGGCTGATCTAGGGACGATATCTAGGACGACGCCCTCGGGAGCAGTCGTGGCACCAGCCGGTGAAATCGTTATGGTAGGCAGGCGAGAGAGAAGCGCGTTGCCGCTGTTGCAGGGGCGGAAGATGGTGCTGTTCGCGGCGAGTATCGAGGGACGGAGATGAGGCAGCGAAGAGAATGTTCTGTTGGCCATGTTAGTTTCAATTGAGCCGAGTAGAGCGAGCCCCGACTGCTCCGAATGAATCCGTACCGTTTCGTGGCCGTGATGTTCATGCAGGCTCGCGAAAGAGCTGCCCTGGCCGCACTCGACGATGCGAGGCTCCAAGAAGAAGGCATTTTGCCGGCCCCTAGTACTTCTGATCCTCACGTCGCTCCTATTTTCCTTCTCTAGCTGCCGGCAATTGTTGTAGGTGGTCGTGGTAGGTGCACAGCTGCCTATATTGCGATTGGCGACAATACGTCGCAGTGTACTTTGCCGGCCTCGATAGCTAGCCTAAAATTTACGATTTCGGGATTGGCTGACGGCCCGCTAGCAGCTGGCAGTACAATAGACTGTCAGTGATGCACCAATACATGAAAGGCATTTTACTTTACATGATGGAACATCATGATTTTTTTTTTTTTTCATATTACTTATTGAATCGCTTATAACAAATTGCAAATAGGTCTAGATAAAGCGTCTACGGAAGGTATTACGACGAGGGAATAGAAACAGGGATACTGAAGAAGCTTGGTTAATAGCAACGGCGAGAAGAAGGTCGCTGTTTCTTCGATAGGACCTAATACCTATTCCTACCCAGACTGGCCAAGAATATTGTTCAAGCTCTGACAAACCTTGTCCGATTATTGTTCGAGCGTCGTATCAAGCTGTTTGTGTACCCTTGGCTCCGGTTGACATCATCCGCGTTGTCGTCGGCGCTACGATGGGCATAAAACTTCATCCTTCACAGTAATCTTGTCTAGATAGTATGGTACAGGCATTAGACCACACATCTGATATCGCTGCCACATCCTACCTCGGCAATGTCGAATATTGAAAGTAAAGAACGAGGATCGATCTGTGAAGGAGCTAGGTATGTTCATAGACGTGGTAAGTGCACTCACTCAGTGGATCGTGGGTTTGAAGGGCCTCGACGTGACGCAGCGCACCCATGTTTGTTGTGCACACGCGAATTCAATTCAAATGATGAGAAACATTCCTTCAGAAAAAGCAATAAAAGTACAGATGATTAGTACGAATAGCCTTGATTCAAGTTCTAAGTAATTCAAGATCACCTAACATGCTACTCTACGCTTGGAGTCTATGGAAGTTCAGGCATCTTCCTCGCGGCCAGGCTCAAGGCACCAGCACACAATGAAAATGAGGTGAATATCAAAAATTACGTCCGGTACGATCCCGAAGGATAATACAGAGCGGTCGACTCCGCGATGTGCAATGCAGGTCTCCCACCCTACTGCTCGAAATTCAGGAGCTTCAAACAGTCGAACAAGGTAAGTATGAAGAAGAAAGGAAAGAGAAAAGTCTAAGAGCTGGGAGACAGGGCAGACTTATATAGACAATTTGAAGGCGGTGTGGAAGGCGGTCAAAAAGTTTGTGCCGGCAGAAACCTGTCGCTAGGCTGCAATGAGGAGAGAGCCGCAGGGTAACGGCGCTAGCTAGAGTATCCTTTACCCAAATAGGTAAGGTATATGCAGGGTCTGTTAGAGTGTTTGATTGATTGGACAGTACCGACTCTTCTTCACACTTCTAGTGGGGCTTACTCTACTTAGTAATGGCTCTCTTTCGGAGCTCCATTGAATGCAGCTGTCTCCAGCTTTTTTATCTTTGTTCATTTAATTAAATAGATATCGCTGTAAAGGCTGTTATTGGTGCATTATTACAAGTAGGTATAATGCAATAAGCTCCATTTGCTTCGGGCCCCACCTGGGCAGCTTCCAGTCCCTGCTTAAACGCGTCTCGGCCATTACCTTTAGCTTTCGCGCGCCATTCGCGTTCAGTGGTCAATGGGTGTGCCCCATTACCGCTTTCTACCATTACCACAAACGTGACCTTACCTCAACGACCCGACGACCAACAACTACACACGATCAGTTTAAGACAAGATATATCCTCATGTTGAAGCTTATTTAGACCATTGCCTTTCGTTGTACTACTCAATCGCCTGGATCGCCTCTCTTGTTCGATTACCACCGCCGCGCCGGCCAGTCTGATCACCTCGACCATTCCTCAGTCCGAGTACCTTGTCTCAATTCCAGTGTGAGAAGGCCGAATACGCAATACCATCGCCGACGAGCCTATGCGCTCCGTCCTGTATCGATGCCTCTTTCACCATTGTCTCCGAATGTGAAGGTGTCGCAAGGAGTAACCAAGAACGGGTCACACGACGAGTTTGTGGGAGCCACCGACGCCGCTCCTCTCCACACTTCTATTGATTCCCTGGGCTGCGAAAACCTCTCTGCACAGAAACCTCCCATTATGTCGTCATTAACAGTAGAGAGTCAACCTCGTAGGTTTTCTGCAGCCTCCCCAGCTTGTCTATTCCTCTTTTATCACTTATCTTTTGCCTACCTTCCCCTCTGACCCCAGCCCCCTCGGCAAATCTATCCGTCCTCTCTAATTGAGCAATCTTCTAACCGGACACTATTTCTAGAGCTATCCAGTACACCCACTACCAAGATGGGATCTACTCCAGAAAGCAGTCCTCTCTCTGAAGTTGGCTCTAGTACACCACCTCGCGATTCACCGTCACCACATGTCACGCCATCCACATCTCATCCTCCATCTAAAATCACATCAATATTCTCAGCGCAGGCACAAGATGCCCCAAAACCTGCTCCGGCTCCAAAGAGGAAGCGTATGACAACAGAGGAGAAGGAAAAGGAGCGCGCAGGAAAAAAGCAGAAGCAAGACGAAGTCGCGGCTGAGAAGACGAGGATCGCGGCTGAGAAGGAGGCTGTAAAGGCCGAGAAAGCTGCTGAGAAAGCAAAGGCCGATGTAGAAAAGGAAGCCAACAAGGCTACTAAAGCCGCCGAAAAAGCGAAGGCAGATGCTGCAAAAGAAGCTAAGAGGATGAAGAAGCAAGAGGATGAGGCCAACAAAGCTGCTAAAGCTGCCGAGAAAGCCAAAGCAGATGCTGCGAAAGAGGCGAAGAGACTAAAGAGGCAAGGAGAGGAGCTCGCCGCCCAATCCAAAAAAGAGAAGCAACAGAATTTGATGGCCAGTTTTCTGAAAAAGCCCCCGACTACGCCCTCTAAAACGAGTACTCATCCTGCCACTATCTCTAAAGCTGATACCACAAGCCCTTCCGTGCCTAAAGAAGAAGCTAAGCCAACCAAAACTGCCTACGAGCTTAATTTCAAGCCTTTTTTCGTCAAGGCTGGAGTGACTATGGCACCATCTCTACAGATGGATAACGAGACAAAGGAGGCGAAGGAGGCTATTCTCGATGAATATGTTCGTGGTGATCGAGGTGAATATGCCCCTAAGCGTCCATTCGATGCCGTAGAGACGTTCGATTTGGCGTTTCCACAACAGCGAGGCATCATCCCGCCCAGTGTCAAGAAGATTATGGAGAGGATACACGGAGATCAATACCAGAATAATTTTAGCCTCACAAGCACAAGAAGCGAATCACAAACCGAGAAGCTCTTCAACAGTGCACAAGATGATCTTGAAAATGTCCCCATGAAATATATTCGTTTTTACGAGGACGTCCGGCCCGCATACTACGGCACTGCTACAACACCAATGACGTATCACAAACTTCGAGCTCTTTCGCGACGGCCAGCAGGGAGAATATTACCGCTCGCTTACGACTACGACTCGGAAGCCGAGTGGGTTGAAGATGATGGCGAGGACCTCGACGATGCCGAAGACGAGGAAGAAGACGTCGAAGGGGATGAAGAAATGGACGACTTCGTAGATGACTCAGAAGCCGATCCTACCATTATCCGACCAGGCTTTGAGAATGACAGTTTACCTGTTAGCACCGGGGTTTGTTTTGAGAACCGGAAGCGACTGGGGCCCTCTAATACGGTATATAAGTACCGGTTAGAATTTATACTGGGTATGTTCAGCTACATATTTGCCCTACGAGTTCTAGACTGACGACGCTCAGATTCACTGGAGCACCACTCTATGATAAACCCGTTTTCTACTGAATACTGGCCCTCACCAGCAAAGAAAGCCGTAGCAGCAACCGCTACATCATCGTCAACGCAAGGAACTCTCACATCTATGCTCCCCCCCTCAGCACCTCGAGACCGAGATGTACCCTCCGCTGCTGCGTGCCCAGCAGCAACATCCGACGTAAAGGACGGAATCCCCCGAGATCTTCTCCAGGATTTCAAGCGGGCGCTGTTAAGTGACAAGTGCAAGGATTATTCGAAGGCCACCGTCATTGAGATGTTGGCCAAGAAGTTTACTAGTTGTACCAAAGCACAGGTCAAGGTGACGCTGGATGCGATCGCCCACCGTGTCACACCAGCCGGCGAGAAAAAATCTGTCAAGATTTGGGTCCTTTTACCCGGTTTTGGCCTTGAGGAGAACTAAGCGTGGGGGAACTGCTGAGTCCCTAATGTAAGAGGTCGCAACATTTTTGTCTTGAGGAGTCGTGCGGAGTTCTTGGTGATACCAATCAATCCATCATATTTTGGTGATGCTTTTGTTTGACTTGAGGGGGAAAGGAATGAAAGAATATTGCTCGGATCTTATGCCTATACATTGCTATAGAAAGCGCGCTTACATGCATGCATGTATTATCTGATTCACTTTTTGCAGCAAAAATAAAGGGGAGCCTGCCAAAACTGTTGTACATATAGAGGCATTATCCTCCTGCCTACCTTGGTGTTTGGTTTGGGTTGGTATGTAGACGGCGTAAGGGGTAAGGGACGAGGGGTCGGACTCGAGAAGAGACGGTAATGAATATGAACATTATGATCACTTAGTATTGCATTTGTGTTTGTGTTACAACCTTGAATTAATTGATGTGCTTGATGTACGAGCAGAAATCTTGGGGCTTAACTTAACTTAACTTGGCTCGTTTACCTGGCTCGCTTGAGAAGGTATGCATGAATAACTTCGTAGGCAATTACATTTACAATACTTAGTTCACCGTTGACAGTTTATAGCCTTAGTTACAGGTAGACAGGCCTATGAGGTTATTTATGTCCTCTTTGATCAAACAGTATAAGGGCTTGCTCTATATCTTCATATTTCTACATCACTGTTACACATCATTCTTGCAGACAATCCATGCCTACGAAAATGAAGTGAGGTTTGTATGGCTTTCACCCCGTCATAATTACATAAGTAAAGCGTGAATAAGTCATTTACTGAAACACAGACGTATTCCGACTTTCTCTGCCTATTTGCTACATGACGGCCAGTTCAAGGCACATACATGCTACTTTCTCCTCTTTGAACCCGTATCGTGTATATTGTATCATTTGTATTTAATTGGATTAGATTGTGTTGTACCACAGGTCACTGGGTTGTGTGAAGGCTATCTGACGGTTATGAGACGAAGACTGATTTGATCGGGTTGTGTATATTATACGTGACCAATGATTTTATCTCCCGCTTTCTAGTCAATCAAAACCCTTTAGGATATTTTATTCACAATGCCGCGTTTATATTGCGTTTCAGTTGCTGCTACTGTTACTTTGAAAAGATAGCAGGCATACAAGTTAACATGTTTGTTTACTTGTTTATATATTTGCTCGTTTGAATATTTATTCTTTAGTTTCCATGTGTGTATATATAAAGAAGTAGATTGCTTAATACATGAATATTCAGTAAACTGTTCTTTTAATCAGCCAGTCCAGTGCGGCAATTTTTGACCGTTGAGCGCATCATACATACGTTCACACACATATACACACATGATATATAGGCGTTCTTCCACTTGTGTTCCGTTACTAAAGGCAATTTAGCGGCCGCTACCTGTGTTCTCCTCCTTAACCTCTCCGATGAGACAGAGCAGGTAGGCAAATATCACACAAGCAAAATCCATAAGAAATACATATCTTTACCTACAGAACTTAACCCATCCTTATTTCCATGAGAAGTAAGCTCAGTGCTAAATGTTAATTAGTTAATAAATCAATAATAGACTTACTATGTTGTAATCGAATATTAGGATACGTATCAACATAAGCGTAAGAATAAAAAGCTTCCACTATTAATTAGATCAATGGTTGTATGATTGATGCCCCAATTCCCTTTTCTCTCTTCATATTCATCTTTTGAGCCATATGTAATATCTAATCAATGTTCTCTCAGTGCCCCTGGCTCTCATTGCTATGAGGACAGACAGTATGAACAGTTCAAGGTGTGGTTGGCTATGATAACTACATAAAGAAGAAGAAAAACAGACAAATCATAACCGTTGTTGTTCTAGAAGGTCATCTTCACCCTTCAGGTTGATCATGTATATCATATAAGCAGTACCGTGACGAATTCCACCACCACAGAATAGAACCAGAAGTTAATTAACTTGCTGTTAGCCGTGTTTCATCTATGGATCCTAACTATATGGTCATGGAATTGACTCCATTCAGAATACACTAATCTGTAATGGCGGCCTAAGACCTTGACCATCGGATTACTTTCCATTCTGGTGGCTTGACCTTGATTCTACATACAGCTTTAGCTAGCATGGTAAACTGCAGACCTCAGTCTGTGTCTCAATTAAGCGAGGGCTGAATAGCCTCACGTAGGACATCAACAATATCGCGGGAAGGTGCGTTTCAGCGCGCGTAACGCATATACAAGTAGGCATTCCAAAACTTGTAGCCTCGTATTCAGGACGTGTAACATCATACACCAATGTAAGTCAAGCGCACAAGTACACGAAGGCCGAAATGTAGAATCGATGGTGTGAATAGGTACTTTTTTCTTTCACAAGTAGCTGATGATACAGTAGGTATTTGCTAAACTTCCTACAATACAGAGAACAGCTAAACAGGCGAGCTGGGTATGCCGGTTGGCTCGAAATGTCCAAAGCCATCCATTCAGCCAGGGAGTCTCGCGCCAAACCATACAGGAACCACTCAGTTACTGTTCTGTTTCGCACCGCTAGAATCATTTCATTCAGACGTTGCTGCCCATTGCTCGTGCTGACAATCATAACGTGACATGCCCCTCCACTATTGATACATATAAAAAGCTCCGGGTTGCTGCTAAGCTTTGCCCCTCTAGCTTCGATGTTTTAGACACATGAATCCAGGAGATCTCGCCTGATCAATGCATATGTTTTTCATAACTACTAGCAACAAATGGTGTCTCACGGCTGGGAGACTCGTCAACTTGTTTGTACTAAGGCGAGCTGGTTTTCTCTTCAAAGATTTGATCGTAAGTCGACCTCATCAATGGGTTTGGAAAGACTTGGTTTGTGTTTGCACTCCTAGGGAAAAGGCCAGGGAAGATCAATTGGCCGTGCGGTGCCTGCTGGAGAACACAATGCTCCTATGATCGTTGATCCTCCTGTGTCTGTCGCGACTTATTGTGGTTATTGTGGGTGCGCTTCTCATTGTGATGATTATGGGCCTTTTCGCGACGTGACTCTTCAATCATGGTTCGCTGCTGCATGCTGGCATCATGGCTCTTCCATTCAATTTTGGAATCGTTTGGACATCTGAGTATACGGCGCATCGTCTCACTGTGGCGGTGTAATGGTCAGCTATCACGTTGGTCTGGAGTTGGAGAGTAGTTATTACCGAATCTTTAGGACCTTTTGCCCTGTGTTTCTGGTCCAGATACTGAGGACATCTTCCCCGTTGCGCATACTCAGCACAATACCGCAGAGTTCATCGGATTCGTCCCCGAATTGATCACCAATACAGGCTACGATCAGGTCTTCGTAGTACCGGTCCGCAACGCCTTTCTTCAATCGCAATATCCACTTCCCGCCATGTTTATTTTCTTCATCTTCCCATATGGGCCGAACTCCCTCCTTGAAGAGGTGGTAGTCCGACACTGTGGGCAATGTGGATGGCCGTTTCAAGTATGAATAAGCCAGCCAGAACTCCTCAATCGTCTTGACAGCCATCATAGCATGCAGCGTCTTGTCATACTCAATGTAGCCATTAGCCTTGGTGATTGGAGGCCGATACCAAAATACCCATGTGTCGCGAAGGGCGTGTGAGGACACAGCAGGGTCCTGCTGTCCCATCTCTGAAATGGAACCCATGGATGGTTTTCCAGCAGCGGTGGAACGCAGGGCTTCCTTGGCAGACTTCTCTGCCGAGGGGGTCTTAGCGCCAACGGCTCCCATTGCTTGTTCGAAAGGATTCGCAGACGTCTTCGGGGTTTTGGCCGAGCCAAACGAGGCAAATGCGCCTGAGCCGAGGCCGAACTGGTTGGCGCCTCCGGCGCTCGTGGGGGAGGCCAGGGCGCCGGGTGTGGTGGGCGCAAAGGGGTTGGAGCGGCCGTGGGAGGAAGTGGCGCCGCCATTTCTTCGTGACAGGCTCGAGAAATCTCGGGGTGTGGCGGTGGTGGTGGTGGTATCAGTTCCCAGCGAAAGATTGCTACCGCTGGTGCTGCTTTGGTCAGGATGTGAGCAAACGCAGTCTGGCAGGCGGGGGATCAACACACACGGGGCCAAACGACATACTTGTTGCGGCGAGTCCATATTGATTCCTGTCTATCCATGGTGATAGTTCGGTGCTCGCAGCCTGTGGTCTGGCAGATCTTGGAACAGGTGAAACTTGGGCCAATCCCGTGGTTTCTCTTTTGGACCTGGGCAATGCGACGGGACAGGCTATGTCTACCTTGGTCTATTCAACTATTTCTTGGCTCCCCCCTTCAGTATCGTCTCGTTAGGCAAACAGGTGCGGACAGGTATTGCAGGCTGTGCAGAGGCAACAATGGACAGTAATGGCTATTTCGGACGGGCGCACTGTTGTGGGAAGATTGTGGTGCGTATAAGAGAGCTTGCAAGTGTGTGAGACAGTCAAAAGATGTTGAGGTTGAACAAGGTGAAACAACACGAGAGCGGTGGTAGCGGCGGCGGCGAAGAATTGGGAGAATTTACGGTATGTAGCGGCGATTTGGTTGTAGATGAGAGAGATGCAGACTTGAATTGGGCTGGCTAGCGGTGGCGGTTTGCGGTTTGAATAATTACTGACAGGTAGTTGTTGGGTTGGATGGGGAAGATTTGGTTGCAGTTTATTAGTCTGTGAATGCGAGCTCGAAATGTTTTCACGACCAGACCCAAACCACCCAAACCAGATGCGCCCGTCAGAGCTAGGTAGGACGGAGGTACCTGACTGCATGTGGCGTTAACCGTTGCTGCTGTTGTAGCTGATCCGGTGCGCTAATGAACGAGTGCCTACAAGTGCCTGAGGGCTGCTGCGTGCACACTTGCACAGGCTGCAACTTGAACCCCTAGCAGCCCTGGAGCACGCTATGGCTCTTGTATCTTTCGCTCCTTCCGTGGCCACCCTTCCAGGCCACTCTTCCCCACCTTCGCTTCCACAGTGTGCTGTTTTCAGCCTGATAGGTGGAAGCAAAGTACCTAAATACAGTAGCAATAATGCGTTAGACCATACCTACAACTTTAACCGCTTATAATACAGCTAAATAAAATATAGAAAAATTAAAACCTTAAGCTGTGGTGAATTAAAAGATATATAGTATAGTATTTCTATTTCTCTAGTAGGTGGTAACCACCCATTTGTGTGGTTTAATTGCTGACCTAACTACATTTATGTACAAGTTACCCAGCAGAGGAATTCAGTAGGTACATATGTACTCGGCGGACGGTGATACATATTCCGAAATGGTAAGGTGGGGCCCCTCTAGCTCGGCTTTCCACGGTGTACAGCTTAACTTTTTTTTTCAGGCTCGAATTTTAGTTTTTCTCTTTTCTTCTTCTTCAACAGTTCAGACCACCGACTCAAATCATCGACAGCCTGCTCATCCTTCCACGCTGCTGCCGATTCCGATGTGTGTGTCGAGATCAATTTCTCAACAAGAAGTCCTTGCTCAAAACCATCATCACGAGGGCCCTTAATTGTTGGCCTCCCATGATGCGGTGATGACCTAAAGCAATGTACAGACCAACCAACCACCTCACGCCTGGTTATTTTGCATACAATGTGAACACTGGGTCCTATACGCCTAGATGACTCCCGTACCGGTGAGTTCGTGTGTTCTTTTTCTTCTTTTCCTTTTCTTCTCCTGCACTGATGAGAGCACAATCAAGGAAAGGTAATCTGAGGGGCTCAGCCAGCGTAAACGCCTCCATCCGGGTTCGTTGACGATTGTGGTTGAACTTGCAGACAATCGGCACAGATCTGAGCATATCCGCTTTTCACTATCTCGCTTCTGGTAGAGTGGGTGAGGAGCTTGTAAACTGACATTTATTTTATATATCTAGTAGGTGTGAGGACCCGAATAGGACCTTGTGGAAGGTTTATCTGCCTCTTGAACACAAAATACCAGCATCATGAGGCTTCAGAAGAGCATGCGCTTCTTCAGTACTCACGGGAAAGCTTAGTCTCAGAAAAACGCGTAACCAATTAGGCCTAGCGTACTCGTCATTTTCTCTCGAGGCTCAAGGTATGGAGTAAAAGTGCATTTGCATCTGTTGCGGCCTAGAGTTTGAACCTTTTTACAACACAGTCACATTTAAAAGCGACTTCTTGCCTGTCCATACAAGTCTATAGGTAGGCGCAGCTGCATCGGCCTTCGGGATTCGTGCAGGCCGTTAGTCAGTCTCAGAATAGCGAGCGAGGGCTGAATAGCTCGTCAAGAGGGTCTCTACTGTACCGAGACTTGCAGTCTGTAGACTTCAGCTCGTACAACCTGTTGAGCTTCCGTAGAACAGCTTCACGGCGTCCTGAAATTAAGGGTATAGACATCATTTCTACACTTTATTTTCAAAGGGAATGATTTGAGAATGTTCTGAAACAAATATATAGAAGCAACCAAGTCGCTGTTAGCGAGAGTATCCACTATCGTATGACACCGTCTCTGTACGCGTTGTCGGGATGTCTTTGAGTTAATATCACAACATTGAAGAAGTGGCAGAAACTTGTGTAAAGTCTCAGATACTTCTTCCTGAAGGACTGTTGACCGTACGAAAAAATCTGTCGTGCTGTGCTATGACAACCAGATATGGTTTCAACAACCACGAAGAGGAATTCTATTCTCTAGATTAATCCTGACGCTGAAGACAGTACCGCTCTTCGTATAAAGAGCTCGGGTAAGCTATAAGAGCCATATGAGATGTATGAACCCGACCTCGCTATATTTTATTAACCCCTTCTGACAACACGGTTACACACCTTATGATCGCCGCCTTGTTTTAGCAACATCGAAAGCATGATTAGAGAAAAGACGTATGAAAACATCCGTACATCTAAGAGAGTCAAGGCGTTTCATGCAAGTCGCAAAACAATTCTAGCCCTGGACGTTCACCAGCCGGTGATGATATCCTCAAACGGCATTCATATATATCCTCAAGCTCGTCGTAGCCCTCGGGAAATCCGTACCAGGCCAGTCAGTTCAAGGGCAGCTTCGAGTTGATACCCGTGTGCCAAGGCAGGCTCACGCCCGGGCCAAGCTCGGGCCAAGAGCATCATGGTGTAGTGTGTGTACTCACTCAGGTGAGTTTCACTGTGGGGACTCGGCATGATATCGCTGACACCTCCCAGGCAACCCCGCACATCAAGGTGAAGAACTTGGCTGTTCAGCTTGATCACCTATCAAATCTTGAGTGATGGGTTAATACCAGCTACTTCACTGTTGTAATGCGAGACATCTAGTTAGTTAGCATAGAAAGAAGAAACATGGCGCTTGCTTGCGTTGCACCCCAGCTGTCTTGACTAAGACTTGTTGATTGTATTGCAACCTGATGTCATGGCATGACAGTAGCTCCAGCGGCGGCTCTGGCCAGATCTAAGGTGGTAGTGTAGAATTGTTAATGTTCTGGTGAACTTCAAACAATGCTCTCATTTACGGTAACCTCGTCGATAATAATAATAATCCAGGAATGTAATTTCGCACAATCCAGACTATACCCCAATAAGTACATAATTCCCCAGACTCTACTTCCGCTCATAACTTATCATCAGCTTAAGAAGCTCCCAGGAACTGCCTGGATCAGCTTGGTATTTGATTCGCTGGCTGTGATAAGACACCTTAGGAATCAACCTCATCACGTCATAATCCCCAACCAGACCGTTACAGTCATAACCGAGTATCCATTCCTCATTAGGAAACTAGTCGTTTGACGACATATACTTGTCTTTTGGACTTCTGCAGCACGCATGCATCATTTGTCTTGCATTTGTTCGAAGAAGGCGATGCCGTCATCTCAATTCAGCGGCGGCATTATCTACTGGTCTTTGCCCAGAGAGTCGGCCTTGGCACGGAGATTGGCAGCGGTCGAGTTGGACTCGGGGAAGTACCGTCCAAGCGCCGGTTGCAAGAAGGATCGGAAAATGAGTTGGGCACCGCTGCAAAGTCATAAGCGCGGGATGCATCTGGGTTGAAGATAGAAATCTTACCTGAAAGCAGGAAGCGAGAGCCAGAGTAGGAAAACAAACTTGAATGTGTAGTAGAAAGGGAACCAGTAGACAACGCTAAGCAGGCTCTCAAGCACACTGCGACAATTAGCGACTTAAACAGGGCACACCAAGATGAAGCTGTTCTAGCTTACGTGAAAAAGGCAAAAACAACCCAGTACTATGCATAAGTTAGCATCAGACGACTAGGCTTCACTTTGCGCACAGGCGCGAATGACGGGAGTCCTACTGTGAGCCACTGGGTATCGTCGGTTTTGCTGGTACTGAACAAGGCGGACAAGGAATAGTAGCCGGGAATGAGGAAGCCAGCCAAGTTGGTCAACAACTGGCCACCGAGGTTGAAAACAATGAAAAAGAGATACAGAGTTGCAAATCCAATGACGGCGTAGACCTTGGGAACCGACGTCTGCTTCTCAAGGTTGTTGAGGGCGGGGTATTTGCCCAGCTACGAATGCGACATCAGTTTTGGTGATTCAAAGACAGGTGCGCGCGACATATCACAAGCATACCTCACGGTCGAGCTGGGAGATATATTGCTGAGCACGATCCTGGGCCGACATCTTCGGTGTATGTGGTGAGAGAGTCTATAGAGAAACAGAGGAATGCTCGAAATGATAGCCGACACGGATGCTCGGATGGTCGCAGGTGGAGAAGAAACTGTTGACGAGGTCAAATCTTGGTGTGTTGTAGGTGTCTACCGGCATTTGATCCTTAGGGTTAGCATCGAACCATCAAGCCACCTTGCGGATCGGGCACGAGCGCACAGGCGAGTGCAGGGAGAGGGAAAGGGACTGGATGTGGGATACGGAAGACGAGGGGACGGGAGACAGCCTACAAATCACAGATCACGGATGACTGGAATAAGGGTATCGGATGCAATACGTAGCAGAAATGGTGGCGATGCTGGGAGGAATGGTATCTTAGATTTGGATTCGGATTGATAATTGTTGTGTTCGGAACGGGGATTGTGGGAGGAGGGGAGGTGTTTAAAGATGACGAGATGGGAGGAGCAGATGGCCCAAGCTAGGGGAGAAAGAGGCTAGCACTAGATTAACGTGGGCGCTGGGCATGGGTCACAGGCGATGACGGCAGATAACGGGGGTGACGAAACAGGCCCGCCCCGGCAATCCCTCCTACATACCTTCCTTCAGCTACCATTGGATTACTTAAGTAAGTAGTACCTCCTACCATCAAAAGCCACGTCCTACAGTAGCTACTATAAAGGCTGTCCACCTTGGGTTAAATATCCAGTCTGCTGTAATACATCCACAAACCAAGGAAGTTTTATATAGGTAGGTAAATTAGATAGTACTAATTTGTCCCTAAGGTGGAGCGGTGTCAACTGGGACTGTCCATAGGAGGAGGTATGTTCAGTTTGCTGGGCTGGCATATCATGTTAGATAAGATGATGCATCTAGTCAAGTCGAAGGTTTGCTATCTCTGCCCCCCTATGACATTCTTTCCTCTACCTAGATAGTATTTCCATACTAAAGTCTTGTAGTTAGTATCATTGTTTGCCTAATTTTGCATCCTATCATGATCTATTTACAAGTGCGAAGTGTCATTGTGTCCGTGGTCGCGAGTACGGGGCATCTTATACTCAAAGCTACCTAGATACTTCAAGTTTAGGTACCTATTTGTGTTCGACAAAGCTTTATTAGTCTGCCACTTTGCTACATTAATCAATCCTTTGAAAAGTAAGAACCTTACTTTTGGATAGATTTACCTTAGGTGAGTCAAAGCACATACTGTAGGACTCAATACTAGGTACAGAGAGGTAACCTAGGTTACGGACATCGATATGCAGAGTTTATTGAGGTAAACTTCAAAAGCTCTTCAAATTGTACCAAATTGTAAGGTAGAAAGACGATTATACCTATATGAAGTCGCTTGGGTGCCTACCCACATGCAGGTATGTACATAAAGAAAAGAGAACTCGTTCTTTTGCTCTTTGTTTTGCATGGGTTGCCGCCTGTCCAATGACAGGATTGGAAAGTCACCGTGAACGAACTCGGTGCACCTTCGACGCCCAGCCACTCTCCTTCCAGGCGTTCCTCCACCGTGTACCTAGGGTACCTAGGTATCAATGTACCTGGGGCCATACACCAATGTGCAGAGAAACCTTAAGCCCCACTCCGAGCCCCAGCCAACCAACCAGTCGAGAGTACATTAGCCATTCTCACGGTTGCCCCGACGAGTTTTGTTGTTTGGACACTTCCTCCGCTTCCCCCATTTTCTGTTTTCGATTCAAGTTCCATCCCAGACCCTCAATCTGTCCTGCAGATTTCCGGCACCACAACCCCGGGGCTCTTGCTATTGTTCCCACTGCCCATCTGCAGCTTCTGCTCGGTCCATTACCTGGTATTCTCATTTTTCTTTTTGCTCCGCCTCGGCTGCTCTACCCCTACCTGGAGTCGCCGTGTTTTGGCTGTCGCATCACAGCAACCTGGGGTAAACAACCTCATCACGATGGATATTGGTCGGTGTTACCTGTCTCCTCACAGCCCTACACCATAACCCTACACCATAGTACATAGCAGTTCCAAATGCAGTCTCCCTTTCGCAGTTCTTCCTTCTTCTATGAGCCATGCTTTGGTGCCAAACTTTATTTCGCGCTTTGACGACCTCGGATCTAATTGATAAGCAGATCCCCAGCCCCCCGAGGCGACCGCCATGTCGCAACAACACCAGAGAAAGAGGGCCCAGTCGAGAGCTTCCACTGCATCCATCCACAGTGTTGCGACTCAGCCCAATCACGAACGCAGCCTCTCGGTAGCGCACCATGGCAACTTTCAGGACCAATGGCATGTTAACGGTCACGCTACCATGCCACATTCGAAGGACATTCCCACTATAGGACACCAGATGGGCCAGCAGATGACAGCCGAGGATATGATGCGTCCAGCCGCGCAGATGCCATTACACCAATCTTTCGCCATGGACTCGGGAATGCACCAGTCTGTTGGCCAGCCCTATACTCATCACCATGCCATGCAAAACGGCTTGCCAGCCGATTCCTTCGGTGCCGGCACTAGCTTCACCGATGTCGACAGCCAGATGATGATGGAGCGTGATGATCCCGACGAGAGCGACGTGGTGGAGGCTCCCCGAACGACTGTTCAGAAGTCAGGTTCTGGTCGTGCTAGCGCTAATAATGAGCTCGAGATGCGACAGTTGTACAATGCTAGTCGGCACCGGCAGCTGGAAGACGTGGCGAAAGAGTTGCATGGGAATGAGCGCGGCCCTAACTCGGAACGGGCCCGTCAAGTATTCGCTATGCTCTGGTATGTTTTTTCTGCAAACCCACCCAATTTGTTGTTACTCTCAGACTAATGATCATTTCCAGGCTTAATGGGGTGTGTACAAAGGGGTCCGGTTCCGTACCTAGAGGACGCGTCTATGCCCATTATGCTTCTAGGTGCGCGACGGAAAGAATAACAGTCTTAAACCCCGCAAGCTTTGGAAAGCTGGTCCGCGTCATATTTCCTGGCTTAAAGACGCGGAGGCTAGGCGTTCGGGGCGAGTCTAAATACCACTATGTTAATTTCACCTTGATGGAGGACCAGGCGGAGCTCAAGGAGCCCATGGTTCAGCCAGCAATCCCCATTCAAGAACTCTCACAATTTTTACCCTCTTTTAGGTGAGTATTTCATTGCTTATGAGATTACATTTTGGACATGACCTAAGATTCTGTAGCGCGGCAGAGTCTCAGGAATCGGCTTCAAATACAGCAAATACAGCAAAGCCAGCACTTCCGTCACCACCCGAAAGACTCCCATCATCGACATCACTAGGAAGTAGGGCCCATAGTCTATACAACCAAGTAGACGTCTCGAGCATCGACCAATTGGATACCTCGACGACCAAGACGACATTACATCTGGCGTTTCCCAGAGATGATGACAACATCTTTGACTCATCCCAGCCCGTTATTCTACCTAGGATCGAGCCATTTCTACCTAACGGCACCGACCCTGACTCCGCCAGATCCCTGGCCGCATTATATCGCTCTCATTGTACATCGTTGGTCGAGTGTATTCGCTATTGTAAAGAAAAGACGTTTTTCCATCTTTACACATCCTTTCAGGGCACACTCACCATGCCGGTACAAAAACTGTTTGCCAATCCTAGCCTTGCACCTTGGATAGAACAATCTGATTTCATCCTGTACCAGAGAATGATGCGCATCGTTGCAGGACTTACACTACAGGTCGTTCCGAAACCTGTTCTCGATACTCTACGAAGCATCTCAGAACGCTTAGTTCTCCACATCCGTGACGCCTTTCAAGGCCAGCCAAGACATGTGGTCCGGGCCAAGGAAGCCCCCGCCACCGTCTTTGCAGCCCTCCTTGATCGCGCTCTACGAGTCAACCTCACAGCTCACGCAGCGGCCAATATGTTAGCAAACGCGGCCAATCGCAATAGCATGTACCTCGACTGGATTACCATGGTCCGAATTCGGAAAGTTGCTGAGTGCATACCCACCAGAGGCATGGATGATCTTGTTCAAGTCTTGCTCAGTGATATGCGAAATCTTTTGGACCCCACCAACGTCCCTTGGGATATTGAATGTCTTACGCTGTACGGAGACAAATACCAGCAGGGCGGTCAGAATTCACACACGGATGATCCCAACGGGGACAACACGCATAACATGCTTGACCGATGGGTTCACTTTCTGTGTTCACTTCCTACTCGATTCCCATACGCATCAGCTGCCGACATCGTCTGGTGCGTCCAGAGAATAGGGACAGAAGTGATGCGTGACCTGACCATTGCCCAAGGTAAGAGCTTCGGGTCTTGGTGGGTCACGAAATGTTGGATCGATGAGATGGTAGCGTTCCTGGCAGAACAAGGCGGCTTCATGCAGACCCGCTCCTCGATACCTGCGGCCGATCATGCTAAGCGCTCAGTCTCGGTCCCCATAGACTCTGGCAATGCAAGTCAAGAAGAGCGTCCTCACAACGATAATACCGTGGACTTGGACGTAACGAGAGCCTCCAACATCCAAGCTCAACCAGATCGTGCTCCATTTCCTCCCCGGGTGGATGGTAACGATCCCGATGATAGCGGTATCGGCATCAGAACACCTGAGGAAGACTTCCCCATGGGCAAGTTCGATTTCTAGCAGAGTCGACTCTATTATCCCGCTCTACTGGCCGTGAAATGACAAGGTTTTGTACCTCATAGCGGTTCACATTTTCTTCCACAGTTCACTCATAATAGCTCCCGAGTGATTGGCTTTCTTAGTTGACCTGTCTATATTATCTTATTTTGGAGTTTGAGGTGTTCAGCATGGGCATCTAGACAGGGTGGACTTTTGCGGGTATGGCAAGGTGTTCCGTCAGGACGACGGCGGTGTTGGCATGGGGCGAAGGACATGAATGTACGACGGCATGACCGAATCATGATGGATTACGACTGTCTCAGTAGTTGTGTGGAAGAGGAATCAAGCAGTGTCGCTGGACTTGTGCTAATGTTGGATGTGTGCGATGAGCGCGCAGGTCTACAAAAAGGGGTCTCCGGCTCTGCCTGGAATTCGGAGCAAGGAAAAAAGATGCATGGATTTCCCGAGTCCACCGGCTACGGGAAGCTTGGAGTTACATGGTTGGCTTGGTCACGTTGTACTACCTACCGGTAGGATATATAGGGCGGAAAGCTGCCTATATTCTGTGATACCCATTGACAATGGTAATGATGCTTTGGCATGGCCACAACAAACCTACCTGGACCACCTTGTCTTTTCTCTCTGATACCATGCTGTTAATCATAATAGTGGCCACTGCATACTAATGATTCGCCAGAACGCTTTGCACTAGTGTATCCCCGAAACTAAGTCCTTTGACGTACAGTTAACTTCCACCACTAGCAGCAGCTAAGCGCCACCATACCACGCGAGAGGGCCATAATAGGAGCGTAACTCGGCCTGCAGAGCTTAGCCTATGTACCTAAGGTTTACAGATCGGGCTAGACGAGGGTGCTAAGAAACAACCCCACCTTTCTGACTCCCCGCGATGACATGAGTCGCAGTGGTTTGAAAAAAAAAAACCATACGCCTTCCCTGGTCAAGCTCCGATTCGGGGCGATGGCTTGCGAATCTTCAACGTGGGCAGCGAAGAAACGGGGCGGGCTGGGCCGAACCTCTTTCTAAGACTCCCTTCTACCCTCCAATAGGCTCTTGAATAGTACATTCTCTCTAATAGCACCTAATGACACGTGGTTTACATTCACATCTGATATACACGGCCCCTCCAGTCCTTAATCGTCCTTGATCGTGTTGCTGCATGATTGCGACAGCTTGCCTTTTGTCACGACCACCCATTGGCCCGTGCCGATCGCCCGGCGACGACGACGACGACGACGACGACAACGATCATGGCGACCGAGACGGTGACTCGAAGCAACAGCACTCCGAATGGCTGGATTGTACAGAAGTTCGGCGGCACGAGCGTCGGCAAATTCCCATGCAATGTTAGTAGCTGCACGCGCTCGCATCTCCTGTCTTCGCTGTCGCGCCCGGCTAACACAGTCCGACCTCGCACATAGATTGCCCGCGACATTGTGCGGTGAGATGAAGCCATTGGCACTCCTCGGAACCCTTTACTGATTCGTGAGAACCAGCGCGAGCCTGACCTCGAATAAGGTTGTCGTTGTCTGCTCGGCACGAAGCTCTGGCAAAAAGGCGACCGGCACGACAAGTCGGTGAGTCCCTCCCCGCGAGCAAGACAGCATGCGCCGCAGCGCAGCAGCGTGTGCATCCTTTCTAACGTCAGAGTCAATGCGACAGATTGCTTGACATCTACAAGAAACTACGCGACGTGGCCGTAGCAACGAGCAACGAAGCCATCAAGACGGAGCTTATCGAGGATGCCAAGGCAACAATCCACGAAATATGCAGCGACCATGTCACTGCCGCCCAGGACTCGGTCAAGAACCCTGATCTGCAGAAGGAGGTTTGCGATAGCATCCGAGAAGACTGCCAGGAGCTGATCGACTATATCATCGCTGCAAGGCGCTTCAACCTCGAGGTCAACGCGAGGTCCAAGGACCGAGTCGTTGGCTTTGGAGAGAAGCTTAGCTGCCGGTTCATGACAGCCATGTTGAGGGACAATGTATGTATCAACAATAACTACGCGGGCGCTACATGTATTGACGTTTTGTCTTCAGGATGTAGATGCCGAATACGTTGATCTCTCGGACGTACTACACTATGACAGCACGGACCGTCTCAGCCCTGCCTTCTTCAAAGATGCTGCTGCTATTTTTCGGAAGAGAATACACGCCTGTGTCGACCGCGTGCCAGTCATCACTGGTTTCTTCGGAAATGTACCCGGTAGTCTGATGGATGGTGATATCGGGCGTGGCTACACAGACCTATGCGCCGCATTAGTGGCAGTAGGACTAAACGCCGATGAGCTGCAAGTATGGAAGGAAGTAGACGGTATCTTTACGGCTGATCCGACAAAGGTCCCGACAGCGAGGCTGTTGAACTCAATTACGCCGTCCGAGGCCGCCGAGCTCACCTTCTACGGCTCCGAGGTTATTCATCATCTAACAATGGATCAAGTGATTAAGGCAGAGCCACCGATACCTATTCGTATCAAGAACGTGAATAATCCTCGGGGAAATGGCACTATTGTTGTCCCAGATTTGGTCCAGTCGCCAGCACAACAAATCAAACGGTCCCGGCCGTCAGACGCGTCTCTGCGAAAGACACCGAAGCGGCCCACAGCCGTCACGATCAAAGACAACATCACAGTCATCAATGTACACTCCAACAAACGTTCGATATCCCATGGCTTTTTCGCCAGGGTATTCTCTATCTTGAACAATCACAGGATATCCGTGGATCTCATCTCCACGAGTGAAGTCCACGTCTCCATGGCCATCCACCAGGCCAGCTCGTCTGTCCATCATTTCGAGAAGGCCAAGAAAGAATTAGAAGATTGCGGCGATGTCAGTGTCCTTCTTGACATGGCTATCCTGAGTCTCGTAGGAGCGGAGATGAAGAACATGATTGGTATAGCAGGCCGCATGTTCTCCACGCTTGGCGAGCACAATGTTAATATTGAGATGATATCCCAAGGTGAGTGAGCTCGACTGACCCGTTCCTCTGTTTGTGGTTGGGGAGATCAATTAACGAGGAGTGGGAAAATAGGTGCTAGTGAGATTAATATCTCCTGTGTCGTCGACGCGAGAGAAGCTACGAGAGCTATGAACATATTGCATACGAACCTTTTCACATTTCTAGACTTCTAGATAAGAATTACGATAGCGAAAAAGTTTAAAGAATTGAATGCCGCGACTACATAGATGGAAGGAGCAAGAACGAAAAAAATGTACACTGGAGGAAATCACTTCCCAATCTGCTTGACCCTTTTCTCGAGGCGTGGAATGATGATTATTCCCCTTTGGTGTACTGTATAAGTATTTATAGAATTTGCAAGGACTCCCACGGTGGCACCAACACAGCATAAGCACAGGTGTAGTAGATCAATTTTATCAAAATTAGGCGCAAGGTCACCGGCTTTCTTTGGGAGACTTTGGCATGGCAAAAAGATAAATGGCTGCTAGTTAACAAAGCTGGATACACGGAAATAAGAGATATTCTGAGCCGTTCATCGCTGATACATGTTTCTTTCTTATGCGTCATCACGCAAGTGCCCGCTTGACTGCAACGAACCAATTGGATGGGAGATGTCTCTTGATTGAGTCGTGTCGTCATGACGTAGAGTTGATGAGATATTAGTATAAGAGTATCAATTACTATTCAATCAATTACTATTATATTTGTATAACTACTCATATGGTTCGCATTCTATATTTTATTTGCCTCTAGCGGAACCAAACGTTTACGTTCTGTTTACTCGCGGTGAAGTCAGACGGAAAGCTTATCGTTTCACCATCAATACCTTAGCGGAAAGGTGTATTGAGAATCCCTATCTATCTGTACTCACTTAAGGGCACTAGTCGTTACTTGTAAAAGAACAGAAATATAATTTGGTCATTATGCCGTCCGGCACCGAGAAGGCAAAGGATAAGTTCATGCAGGGCGTCGAGAAGACGAGGTCTGCTGCTGATGGTGTGTTTTGCTCCTACTTATATGCTTCTACATACTTGCCTGTCTATCCTAACCTACTACTCTCCTACCTACGCATCTACATACTTGACTACCGACTTTATATATATATATCCGCTGATCTCTTTTCTTTGATTGGATTTAGCTGGTTCCTCATTCGGTACACAGGGCAACTCTATGCCTGCTACCAAGGCGGACAATCCCAAGCAAGGCTGGTTCACTTCGAAACTTGCTAAGGGCGATACCGAGTCCTCGAATTATAAGCCTGGTTCATTTGAGGGGAATGGCGCGGGCTGAGCCTTTAGCCTGACTGCTGGGTTCTTTTGACTGCTCGGGCTCTGGTGCGTGGTGATAAGCGTGATTGGGTATCTAATGGTATATCTTCATGGGGTGAGGCACATAGTGTGATACAGAGTAAGGGGTTTGTTTAGGTGTGATGGTTTGCTTGGTAAAATGTGAGATGATGATTTTCTTGTTACAAAGTCAAAAAATATATAAGCTGAGAGTTTGGTTCTCTAATCGTATAATGTTTTTATTACTCATTCCAGGCTGTGTGAGCTTACCCAGGTTTTAAACTGTTGGGTATTTATATTGAGAATGTCCTCCTGAGAATCATGGGATGAATGCTGATTCGGCCTCGCTGTGAACGTTACCAGCGCAGCTGTCCGCTCGCCGAACCGTATCAATTGTCATGCATAGAATGACAGTAGCACGCATCCCAATGCGGGGAACCCGGGGAATGTGCATTTTCCCTCCCGCACACCGGAGCATCTCTCTAGGCTGCAGTAGGATAATCGCGAGATCTGCTCAGCTGTGTTGAAACCCCTTAGTCGCGCTTTAGTCGCGCTTACATTTTTCTTGTGGTGGTACCACGATATACCGGCGGATAGACAGACATCTCAGATCTCTTGTAGACGTCTTACGGGCTTAAGTGATTAGTAGACTGAGGTGGTTAGTGACCGAAGCTTCACAATGCAACTGCATCCAGAGTCCGAGATCCTCATCGTAGGCTCCGGCGTCTTCGGCCTGTCGACGGCCCTCTGGCTCGCGCGGTCCGGGTACCGCCGCGTCACGGTCTTCGATATGCAGGATACGGGGACCACTGGGTATGATCCCCGCGCCGGCATCGAATCCGCGTCCGCGGACAGTAAGTACTACTCAAACCAAATCGACTCATTTCTTTATCTCCCTGATTATATTATTTAAGAGTGTTTTATCTACATTATAAGTCATCTGTATTTTTAAGTTAGGGAGTATTAAGCTAATTTTAATTCGCGACGTCGTAAAGTCAATAAGATAATCCGCTTCTCATATGGAGGCGAGATCGAGTATCAGCGTCTGGCGTCGCAGGCTGCCGGCATCTGGGAGGACTGGAACCGGGAGATTGCAGATCTCGCCGGGAAAGAAAGCGGCGAAGGAGAAGAATTGCCTGAGGTCTTGCGGAGGGGCGAGCTGAAGCTCTGGTATCGAAATGGATTCCTGCGCATGGCTGCCGGCAGCGAGTTTGCGGACTTTGAGCTGCGGACACTTCAGAATATGGAGAGGGAGGGCATTAGGGAATCCCAGTTTAAGAGTGACGACGATGCTGGTGAGTTTCCACGCCTTTCGGGTCTCGCGCCCGTTCCGCCTTTGCTGCTTTATATTGTGCTTGTTAGTCTGGACTGGCACAAGTGCAGATCTGTTCAGCTGAATTTCATATTATTGCCCCTTAGATATCGAGAGGGCGTCACGCAGTGGCTGGGCTCATAAATTAGATGTCTGTAAGCGACAGGAACGGTTCGGGGTGCACAAGGCCGTCCTAGATTCATCCGCCGGCTTTGTCGTGGCGTATAAGGCTTGTGCTTGGGCACAATACCTGGCGAGGAAAGCGGGTGTCGAATTTATCTTACATCCCACGAAAGGCAGAGTCGTGGATATCGACACGGCTGATCCTCAGAAACCATTTATTAAGACTGCGGATGGGATAACTCATGAAGGCGACTTGGTTGTCGTGGCTGGTAACAAACCCCTACTTTGGAAAGTTTGGATACCTGATTCGTCTGCTGACCAGTCGGCCATCAGGTGGAGGTTGGACCGCGGGCTTGCTACCCGAAGCAGACGGGCTCATCGAGACGACAGCCGGCTCAGTAGCAACTATCCAATTACCCGTTGATCGACCCGATCTCTGGGAGCGCTTCGCCCCGGAAAACTTTCCCGTCGTGTCTTGGGGTATGCACCAGGGCAAGGGGAACGACAAGGACATTTACAGCTTTCCCCGTGACGAGAACGGCCTCATCAAGATCGGATTTAGGAAGACGAAGTGGACTAACTACGGCGACGTCGCCGGGAAGAGGATATCGGTTCCCAAGGCGGTGCACATTCAGGAAAAGAATATTCCTGTTCCGGCTCTGGAGGGCATCAAAGGTAAAGTCGCACAACTCGCAATATAAATTTCAATTTATCTATTCTAGAAGAGATGGGTTGACTAATGAGTTGACTGATCAATGAGTATAGAATATGTAAACCTGAACCTTCCCGAGCTCGCAGAACTCGGGCTCGCCTCTACCTGGCTCTGCTGGTACACGGACAGCATCGACAATTCCTTCGTCGTGGACTTTGTCCCCGGCCGTCCGCGCGTGGTGGTCTGTTCGGGCGGTAGTGGCCACGGATTTAAATTCTTGCCTATTCTTGGACGGGAAGTGGTTAAGATACTCGAGGGCAAAGGGGAGCAGACGGTGTATGGCCGCTTGTGGAAGTGGAGGGATAGCACTGCCGAGAAGCGGAATGGGCTTGAAGAAGGGGAGGACGGGCCGAGGGTATTGGGGAAGCAGCGGATGGCTGATCGTGAGGATTGGGTGTTTTAGAACTTGTTGATGTGGTGATTGGGACACTCTACTGACGTTGTCCTCATTCGAGGTGCTAGGTGGCTGGACTGAATGTCCTGTTGTTATCTTGGCGACTGATGATCTAGGAGAGATCTTGGTGCTCATTCAGAAGGAGTGGTTGTCTTTCGGTCACAACGAAGCTAACACGACATGAGCTCTTCCTCCACTGGTGGCTGAATTTTAGCTCCAAGGTATTTATACTCTACTCGTTGTCGTTCGTGTTGGCTCTATCTTAACTTTTATTCAGTGCTGAGGATATATAGACCTATATAAGAGGATGTATGTTGGATATCGGCAAGTCGGGAGTTGTATTCCACCTATCATAGGAATTAAAAAAACTCGTGTTTTTAATTTGTATGTCCGAGTTGACGAAAAGATTACTGGAACCTGGAAGGAACTTGTCTAAGCAACTTGTCTCGGCTATGGAGAAGCTTCTTAGGAGGAGTATTTGGTAGGGACTTTTTCTTAACAACTCCAGATTTGTAACAGCTACATAAAAGGTCTACTTATCTCTTTTGGCGAGTTCTAAAGTGGTTGGGTAAGATCAATTCATACTAATTCTTACTGTAGTGTGGGTAGTAACTGTACCAAAACACTGCAATACCAACTGGAAGATATACGGCACTACCTATGACGTCACTGTGATTGATTATGTAATAAATACATACTTTATTGTCTTATCTTATCGCTCGAGCCTCTCGACCATCTATCGTGGTGCCAGCGCTGAGGTGGCTATTCTTTTGCATCACAGTCCTGGATTTGTCTACTGCGCGATCGCAAAACACCTTTTCAATCTGCATATCCTTTACCATTAATAATACGAAACGGCTCTGGAAAACCAACCTCCCGGCGGCTACCTGTCAAGACACGAAAGAACCCATTCCTCCAGAATTGCCAGCTCTAACCCGCCGAGATGCCGAAAGCAGAAGCAGGTTCAGTCAAGGACCTGAACAAGAGGATGAAAATGAAGGGGTTGCAACGTCTTCGATTCTATTGTCAGCTTTGCGAAAGACAAATGAGAGACGAAGTGAGTTTGCGAGCCCTCTCCCGGGAAAACACGATATCTGACTGGTGTTTCACAACAGAATGGCTACAAGCAGCACGTAAGTTTGCGACCTTTTTTCTCTGTGGCAGAAACAAGACGTCTAATCTTAGATCGGGACAGACACTATCAGAGTCACACGTTCGTCAGGTTCTCCTCATTGGCGATGGCAAGAGGCAGATCGAGGACTTTAGCAAGGAGTTCGCTAGAGACTTCATACAATTGCTGCGCACATCACATGGGGAAAAACAAGTGCAGATCAATCACTTCTATCAAAATTACATCGCGAACAAGGTGAGTTGGATTCGGGGCTTTTGTGGAGCCGACTGGTGACTAAGGAGAATTTGTGCAGGAACACGTACACATGAACGCTACTCGATGGCCGTCCCTGACCGAATTCGCAAAACACCTGGGAAGGGAGGGCATTTGCAGAGTCGAGGAGACGGAAAAGGGAATACACATTGCTTGGATCGACGACTCACCCGATGCTCTACGTCGCAGGGAGGCCGTGCGCCGCAAGGAAATGCAAGATAAAGGAGATGAGGAGCGCGAGCAACGAATGATTCGCGATCAGATACGTCGCGCAAATAAAGAAACCGCTGGGCGAGGCGAAGAGGATGAAGGCGACGGAGATGAAACCACTGGCAAAGGGTTAGTACGGCAAGAAGGCGAGAAAGTCAAGCTTTCCTTTGGATTGAAGCCCTCTGCGAAAACGGATACTGCCTCGCCAACGCCACAGGCTACAACGGAGCCCTCAGCCTCGGCGGAGAGTGCAGGGGAGGCCTTGAAAGTCGCACAGGCTGTTGAACCTGCAGCTGCTGGTAGTTCTATTGGGAAAACCGGCCCTATTTCTATGAAGATGACGGCAAAACCTCAGACGAAGAATGTGTTTGCGGCCGCCAAAAAGAATGCGCTAGCGGGCGGACAGAAGAAGGCTTCAGTGTTTGCAGAGCCGAAGAAGATGAGCGAGGCGGAGCGGATAATGAGAGAGGAGCAGGAGAGGAAGCGATTACGCGACAGCTCAGGTCATGGAGGACCCTCTCACAAGCGCCAGAGGACATAGAAGACTCTTCTTGAGATTTGCATTTCAGCATAGTTAACGGCGTTCTGGCATATACCCATCGGTTAGGAATTGAAGGTCAATAGTAGTCCTTCCACAATGTTTAAATGGTTGCCTAGAGCTGCTCCAAACGACGATCCGCTTGAACATAGAAGCTCTTTAGATTGACCTGTTGGTTATTGGTGTATTCTATCGTGTAGTCTGCTATACGTCGATGCTTGCGTATTGTCGCGATGGTTATATGCAGATTAATGAGTCACGCAGGCTATTCCCCGCGCGAAGTTGCGTAACATACATGTTACTGATCCTTGTCCAAGATGCTCTCGACACCGCTTCGTCCTGAGCCGAGTCCTGGCCAGCTTGCTTACCCCGTCTCCTCGTCCGGATCACTCGTCCAATACCCAATGGATGCCGAGCTCCACCGACTCCGAGCGCTAGTGTCGATAGCGAAGCCGAGACGCCTGCCGCTTTATCACGGTAGGCAACGACAATGCATCATTACGCGGCCCTTTTCTTCGATTTCAATATAATTCACTGTAGGAAATGTTGATATAAATGTCGACGGGTATTTTTGATGTGAAATTTAATATTCAGCTTCATTGACTACAGAGATTCACTACCCGAGTGTATCGACTATCTCGCTGACTTTCTAAGTTAGTAGACTTACCTTCTCTCTATTTCGCGGGTTGTATACTACGATACTACGATACTATAAGTAAAGACATGGCGTCCGCTCCGTTCCCTGTACCTCATGCTACCGTCCCCTTTTGGCGGACGGAGCTCCACGAGCTCGACTCGCATAGGAGCACGCCGGACCTCCCAGAGAAACAGGACATTGTCATCATTGGAGCGGGCTTCGCTGGCGCGGCGCTGGCTCACTACCTCTTGAAGGACACGTCGACGGACAAATCGAGTATTACCATCCTGGAGGCGCGAGAGGCGTGCTCGGGTGCCACTGGTAGAAATGGTGGGTTTCATGTTGATTTTAAAAGATTAGGGGGAAATTTGCTCGGGCTGATGATAATCATACTGATAATAATGATGCTATAGGCGGACACTTGCGGCCGGACATCTTCAACGGTGCAGCGTCACGCATGACAGAACATGGTCTTGACATCGCCAACGAGGTCGCGCATTTCGAGCTCGAGAACGCCGCTGCCTTGACCGAGCTCATACAAAGCGAAGGCATCGAGTGCGATTTCACCCCCGTGACTTCGGGTTCTGCGTTTGTGGATGAGACGGCGGTTGCGGATGCGAAGCTGCTCTGGGACGATATGCGAGCGAAGGGTAGCCCGGCGCTCAAGCATGTCAGTTATCATGGTCCCGAGGACGCGGAGAAGATCTCGGGTGTTCGGGGCGCGGTGGCGCTTTATACGTTCCCTGCGGCTGTGCTGTGGTGAGTTTATACCTTACCGTGAAAAGACGCAAGCCGAGGTTGACATGTTGACCGGGTGAGTTCTGCGATAGGCCGTACAAAATGGTCATGCATCTTCTCGCGGCCGCTGTGACAGGGGGCGTCAACCTGCAGACTCACACGCCCGTGCGCGCTGTTTCGCCTGAGGCAGACGGCGAGGGCTACTGGACCCTCGAGACGGAACGTGGGAACATCAAGGCCAAGCGCGTCGTTTTTGCGACGAACGGATACACGAGTGGACTGCTGCCTGAGTACGTTGACGCTATCTTACCGACGCGCGCGACCTGTGCGCATGTCGTGGCCACCACGGCGTCTGCAGGACGGCCGTCGCCGCTGGCTTCCTGCGGCGTCATCACCAGGAGTCCGAACTCGGCGGGCAGTTATTGGGGGGTCCGCCCCGATGGGAGTTTCATCGTGGGCGGCAATGGGAGTTATAGGGAACAGTCTGAGCTGTGGAGGGGGAACTTTGATGATTCTAGCTTGATTGAACCCGCTGTCCCGTTCTTTGAACAGTGGGCGAGTAAGAATCTTGTGGGCTGGGAAGAGGTTGAGACGAAGGTTGAGAATGTCTGGACGGGTGTTATGGGGGTAAGTTTTTTTCCCCCTCCATATTCTTTTTGTTGTTGGCTTGTTTGTTTCCTTTGACCTACCTCTCTCATACCCCGAGGCTAAAGTGTGATTGATGTAGTACACCAAGGACGACAATCCGCATATCGGCAACGTTCCTCGGAAGAAGGACCTTTACATCTGCGCTGGCTTCATCGGTCACGGTATGCCCAATGTGCTTCTCAGTGCCAAAGCGGTTGCCAAGCTTTTGGCGGATGGTTCTCCGCTGACTGGATCGGGCGTGCCGGCCTGTTATGAGACCTCTCTGGAGAGGCTGCGGGGAGATCGCTAGGATACGGTATACACGGTGCCTGTAGCGGTTGCCATCGTGGCCTTAACTGGAGTAGTATCTATAGTTTGTACCATCTTGACATCTATAATTTATTAATTTTTTATTTTACCTTTTTGTTGTTGCTGTTCTAGGGCGCATGTATCCCAGCTGGCGTTTCGCGACCATTTGATGAAAGGATGAAGGATCTACAAAGTAGGCTGATGTCATTACTTATAAATGGAAAGATACTAACCTAGCTGGGAGGCTGCGACATAAGTTGCCTGTGGACATTGGAAAAGAAATAATAATAGTAGGTAGTATCAACAAAATTATTCAAGTCTGTTCAAGCATTCCTCTCTTTGAAACCAATGTTATCCTAATAAGTAACCGAGGAGATATAGCAAGGTAGCAGTCCCCAGAGGAATGAAAGCTTCGGAGAGAATCCCCTTTCGAACGGTCTCTTATGACCTGATACGTTATGCGTCTACAGTGGAAAAGTGCCAAGACTGCCTAGAAATGACACAGAAATGCCCCATCAAGCCACGGTTTTACTTACTCTATCTGGAGAGGTGGGTCGTCTCAGCCCGAACACCCACATGCCCACCCTAGACATGGCCGGGATGCCGCGCAGCACAGCAGGTCCCGTCATCTCGTGCACCTCATTTGCTCGTTCGAGATCAAGCCAACTTTGCCTCAACTCTTCAATCCCCCCCCCCCATGGTTGTCTTCGTTACATTCCCTCACACCGAGCCTCCAAACTAGATATCGCATACGCGCGCTGCGAACATCTGGAGCATGGCCTGTAATTATAGCTACATTTATTCGTCGACTCATTTTGTATAAATCTGTGAGTTGTCACGGCGCACTGCCTTCCTGCGCGCGGCCCCTTTCGATGCGGGCGTGACGGGTGTTGCATCCGCATTCGCTGCGTCCACAACTCTGATCTCTGATCCATTCTATCGCCGGCAATCGCATCGCTACTTCCCACTGATTGGTAGCTAACAGCCGCATCGTCTAGATTGCAACTGTACATTCATTCGATTCGTCGTCGTCGTTTTCGCAGCCTCTTTTCCTCTTTTGATCTTATTTAATTCGCCGTTGTAATGGCTTCGGATTCTCCGAGCCCAGCGTGGCATCCCGCCAAGCGGCCAAACTCGTCGGCCGACGAAAAACCCTTCAACATCGGCCTCCAACGTGCAACCTACGAGTCGTCACATCAACCCTCTGCTGCCGCCGATGTGGTAGCCGAGGACACAAATACAGCAGCCGATACCCCGACCGAGCACGTTCTCCCCATAGAGGATGCCACGACCCAATCACCGACCGGTGCCGCTGATTTCGACCACTTAGAACATGACGAAGAGTCCGGTGCTGCTTTATGGGACAGGGAAGCATCAGTGACGAATCACGAAGAGACTCTGATGACACAGCATGAGGAAGAAACTGGCACCGCTGCTCCCGAGCACGCGCCGTCTGAGAAGACATCAAAACATCTGAGTACAATGTCGTTTGCTCGCACCGTCTCTCACGAAGTGAGCTTCAACGATGATGAAGACGCGGAATGGAGCCTACAGCGCTCCGAAACAGATCCCTTTGGCTTCATGCCCGAACCTGACAGGACGAATTCATTCCCTGTTGTGCCAGAAGCGCAGGAGTCCGCAGTCGAGCAGTATTTACACCATCTACCCACAAGCCAAGCCGAAGAAATCCTACAAGATCTGGAAAACGAGAGCGGTCATAACGATGTTACCGCTTTTGAATCACATGCTGTTGAAGAGGCAGAAGGCGATCGGGTAAACAAGTACGGACCCGAAGACGAATTACATCAGAACACACTTGGTGGTGGCTTTATAGGGACGGATGAAGAGGCATCTAACGCGCGGTACGAGGAAGGGCTACCTCTGATTCCTCAGCATCATTCACTCGAGACTGGCGCGAACATCGAAAACTCAGGCGCAGGCCCGACTGATTTTTTCTCTCAAGACGAGACTGGTGATGCCGGTGATGATTTCTTTGCCCAGATGGAGCAGAACCCTCAAGTAGCCGCAAGTAACTCGCCAGATCGCACTTTACAGAGGAAATCTACAATTATGGTCATAAATAATAATGTTGACCGGGAGCCTCTGAGTCCGACGGAAGCTTTCCACTCAAGGAGGCTATCAGAAATTGCAAGTGCTAATGGAGACTCGGTGCATTCGCCTGAGGGAGGCGCCAGGATTACAAACGGGACTGAAGATCTTGATGCCAAGTGGGCCGCTGCTTTTGGCGACGACGATGAGGATGACTTCTTGCTCGATAACACAGAGTCTAAGGAGCTCAACCCGGTCGACATATTTGGTAGTGATGACGAAGGATTTCTGGAGGATGATGAGGATCCAGTGACAGCCGTGCCTTCACAGACGCAAACCCCGCAGCCTCATCTCAATGGTGCACGTTATGCGCCTGGATCGGTTCAACAGCAACCGTATTCTAGCCCGAATCCGTATGCGCCGATGTCTGCTGGGCAAATACCTACAGCTCAACCTCTATACGCCCCGTCGAACACAGCTACCCTCGGCGCGGGATTTGGAGCACCCCCTCCACGGCCAGATGTATCCAAGGCGCAAAGCTTCGCCAACAAGTCAAAGGGAGGATACCAGTCACCCTACGACCTCCCGATGGACGTGGTTAAGCCAAAAAAGCGAGCGAGTGCGCAATCACTACCTCGAGTTAACGCTGGGTCTCCTGCCCCTTCATCAGCTCCGCCATCAAGAAGCGCTGGTGTGTATACGCAGCCTCCTCTCTCGGGAGGCTCAGTTACGAGCTCCTCCCCTCCAAGTTCTAGTCATTCAAACCAGCCTCCGAACTACAGTGCATTGAAGCCTACTCCCCAGCTTAGATCTAAGTCGAGCTTCTTTGAAGATTTGCCTATGGCATCTAAACCTCGTCCGGCATCGCGTCAATCTGCTCACCCTTCCCCTACTCAGCAGACTGCTTATGGACAAGTACGGTCATCTTCCCAAGGACCACCAATTAATAGTCCACCAATTAATAGTCCACCGATTAACACACCACCCATGAGTACTCCGCCGATGCCTCCTGTGGTTGCGACCCCCCCGGCTCAGCCACTGTTATCTCCGCCACAGACCGCTGGTGTTCCTGCGCTTGTTGCCCCTGACCGTGTTAGCCCATATGCATCCTTGCAATCTGATGCTCCGAGCAGACCCATTGCTTCCTCGACAGTCAATAGTCGTTACTCTCCCGCTCCCGCTCACGTTCCTGGAGCTAATGGGACTGCACCGGCGCCAGCCTCGGCGAGTCGCTACTCACCAGCTCCACCAAATTCTCGGTCATCGAGTGGTAGTTACTCAGCAGTCCCTAACCCTATTCTCCCTCATCAACCGAGGACTTCTAGTCCCTTGGCCCACTTCGAAATTTCCCATGGGAAGTCTGACCATAAACTCGGAAGTCCAGTCAATGGGGATGGTGTTCCATTATTGCGAACCAGCTCCTCTCAATACGAACATCGTGCTACGAGGGTGCCGTCACTTCCCCCAACGCAAGAGGTAGAAGAAGAGCAGTCGCTTGAATCGTCCGACGCGGCTACCAAAGCATTAGGTATTATCCCACCAGAACCTAGATATGCCCCGACACAAAGGAGGCACACACCACCACCGCTAGGTATACCTCCATCCAACCCTCTGTCTCCCCCAAAGCGGGCTCTATCAAATTATACACCGCATTCCGGATCTGCTGTACCTGCAAAGGAGATCAATTTCGCGCCACCACCTCGATCGCAAACACAATCTCCTGGGTCGCGAAAGTCGATGGACCCGGCGCCTCGGCCTTCTTCGGCACATAGCCCTACTTCCCCGCGATCGGTGCCTGGCATGCAGACAATGCAGGCTTCGCAGCCAACCGTGCGCGCTCGGGGCATGTCTCAAGTTTTAAACCTGGTGCCTCCTACGGATGGTCGGGAACTTGATCCTCTGCAGCGCTGGCGTGGGGCGCCGTCTATTGCCTGGGGTGTCGGAGGGCTATTTGTGTCGACCTTTCCGAAAGACGTACCACGTTATGGTATAACTTCCTCCGTCCCACAGATCGTCCGAAGTCCCGGCGAAGTGAAAGTTAGGCATATGAGAGACATCCAGCCTCTAGAAGACCGGCTCTCTAAGTTTCCAGGACCCTTGAAGGGGAAGTCGAAGAAGAAAGAGGTTACCGCGTGGCTTGCTGCCGGTATTGACGGTCTTGAGAGGACACTACCGGATGTGTCGTTCCAACAGCATGTTTCGCATGAAGATAAGAGAGCAGTGGAGCGTATATTACTGTGGAAAATATTGAGAGTATTGGTCGAAAATGATGGGGTACTTGAAGGTAATCCAGCGGTAGAAAAGGCTGTCCGCGACGTTGTTTCTCCAGGCCTTGAATCTGACAGCCCCGAAGTGCCATCGGCAATTTCTACTGGTATGGACCTGACTGGGCTAGCTACAACAGCAACTGCTATGCAAGCAGACGCTGCGGATCCCACGGCTACGGACTCGATACGCAGACACTTGCTTCTGGGTGATCGCGAAAAAGCTGTGTGGACAGCAGTGGACAAAAGATTGTGGGGTCATGCTATCCTCATTTCTAGTTCCATGTCAACTCCAGAGCTTTACAAGCAGGTCGCGCAGGAGTTCATCAAGAAAGAGGTCAACCATGCGGGTCATGGTAACGAATCTCTCGCTTCACTTTATAGTGTGTTATCCGGTAATTTTGAGGACACTGTGGATGCGCTCGTTCCAGCACACGCTCGAGCCGGTTTGCAGCTAATGTCAGCCTCTGCCTCCGCTACGTCTCAAGATGTACTCGCTGGACTGGACAAGTGGCGTGAGACATTAGGAATGATCCTTAGTAACAGGCGGCAGGGCGACGGTGAGGCTTTACGGGGATTAGGAAATCTCCTATCTGGATACGGAAGGGCTGAGGCAGCTCACATCTGCTATATATTTGCGAGACATTTTGCTATATTTGGTGGATTGGACGACCCCAATGCCAACTTCGTTCTTGTCGGAGCTGATCATCGACGCCAAGCGGATCAATTTGCCAAGGAAACCGAGGCACTTCAACTCAGTGAGGTATACGAATATGGACTGTCACTTGCGCCTGGCTCCAATGTGGCTCAAAGCTGTCCTCATTTGTCTGCGTACAAGCTCCAGCATGCTATTGTTCTCTCCGAGCACGGCTTCCGGGATAAGGCTCTACAATATTGCGAGGCCATATGGGGCGCTATTACATCCCAAACGAAGAAGTCCCCATACTTCAACCCTGTTCTAGAATCCGCGGTTGACGATCTTATGAGGAGGTTGAAGCAGGCTGCTGGTGAAGAGTCATCATCTTGGATCAGCAAACCCAAGATGGATAAGGTTTCTACCAATATGTGGTCGCGATTCAACAAATTTGTTGCCGGCCCCGATGATGATGGAACTGAGAGTGGAGCTGCTGGCGAGGGTGGCGCTGAAGTTGGACCTTTCGCACGCGTTGCTGGCGGGACCCCTACGGTTAGTCGGTCGCCTTCTGTCTCGAACTTCGAGGTGTATGGGTCTAGCCCATCAATGCCCTCGAATAAAGCTTCCTCGGCGTACGCTCCATTTGCCGCCCATTCCACGGCTTCACCGTATGAACCCACAGGGGCGTACAATCCAGCTCCTCGATTATCAACGGAAAGAACATCAGGCGAGTTGTCACGAAGTCCCTATGATTTTGCAAGAGGCGGTTCAGAAATTCAGAACGCGAATTCCAATCCATACGCGCCTGTATCTTTGAGCAGTTCGTTGCCTACCAATGCCTATCAGCCTGTAGCTTCCATAAGCCCCGATGCTTCGCCGTACATGCCCACTTCTCAAACCCAGGTGTCACCCTCTATCCGTCAGCAGTCATCGGATGTTGGATACCCAGGCTATCAACCCTTCGGTGGTGACCAGGGTTCCGAAGGTGCCGGTGGTGGTCCAGTTTACGGTGTACCGGATGCGAAGGTAAATAGCCTAGCAGCAGAAAGCGACAGCGGATTCAACTCAGGTTACCAGCCTTCTTACGGGGGCTACGAACCATCCTCGACGAATAACTTTGAATCACTCGTGCAGACAAATACCTCTAGTGGTTATGAGCCTCCTTCCTTTCAACCCTCTAGTTTCGAACCGCCGTCTTACGAGCCAGGCCCGATAAATGATGACGGATTAGAGAGCAAACCTAAAAAGAAGAGTTTTATGGATGACGATGATGATATTCCTAGCTTAAGGACAGCTGGGAAGAGCAAGTCTGACAAAGACCGAGAAAACGATGAAATGTTCAAAAAGGTGGCCGAGGAAGAGGGTGAGTCTAACCGTCAAAATACGAGGATGAGTTGCTAACAGATACCAGCAAAACGGGCCTCGGAAGCGGAAGCGAAAGCCACGAAGAAGGGTGGCTGGCTTGGTGGATGGTTTGGTGGCGGTGGCAAGAAAGAGCCTGCGGAAATACCATCAAACAAGCCCATCAAAGCCAAGCTGGGCGAAGCCAGCAGCTTCGTGTATGACCCGGATCTGAAACGCTGGGTCAACAAAAAGCCAGGGGCTGACAACACACCTGCCAAAACCGCCACACCACCACCACCTCGTGCAGCCAGCACACCCCCCATCAGCACTACATCCGCACCACCAATGGGATCTATGGCTCCGCCGCCGCCTTCTCGCCCTATTCCAATGACGCTTAGTAAAGCCATTTCCGTGGAAAGCTTGAATGCGCACGGCGGCGCTCCTCTCATGGCACGCAGCGTGTCGAACCAGAGCAATGCGAGCGCACCGCCGAGCAGGCCGACTACGAGCCTTAGCAACGCTAGTAGTATTGAAGACCTCCTGGGGGCATCTGGTCCACGGAAGGGCGGAAAGAAAACGCGGAAATCGGGTCGTTATGTGGATGTTATGGCGAAGTAAAGCCACCGCCCGAAAATCTTACTAGGGGTGATAATCTGCTATGAACGGTATCAAGAGGAGTCAGGGGTTAGAGATTTGGGCTCGTGGGTATAATTCATACTACCTACCTACCGGCGTTCATGGGCTTAAGAAAGAAAGAAAGGCATTATTTATTTAAATGTCGACGGTGTATTATAGACCTATCATATCAATATTGTAATAAGGCATACGCATAGTTTTTCTTGATGCAGTTGTTTGCAATCGTATACTATTTATTGTCCTTCGTTGTGGTGATTTAAACAGCGAGTTGAACAGTGATATGAAAGGACACTAGCCATAACGACTATCTCTTATGTTCTACTTGCATCCCCACGTTTGTGAAACATACAATTAGGGGTTATTCGACAGCCGAAAAAAAAAGAGAATTATGCGTGGCCACCGAAGGAATCGAACCCCCAATGCCTAGCGATGCGGAGTAAAGATGTTGACGCTATGAACGCTGACCGCTAAGTAACGATACAGTACAAGATGCTTCGCTCGGCCGTACCAACCCGGCCAAGAACCTCTCAAGTCATCAGGGTATATAAGCTCCCGACGCTTAGGTTTTGAGTACCTGATAAAGTTCGCCGAGGCATACCTGATGGAGTGTGTGTTAGTCAGCCCCGTGGTCAGCCGCCGTGATAGAATGGAAGTGTACCTTAAGAAGTATTCTATCCTCCCTTAACTAAATGGAGTTCAAACTTCTATTCCGACTTCCGAGTATATGTAACTGACTATTAACCAATGCAAGCATCCCGCCTTGGCCAGACCTGCAAATATTGGCGGGACATGCAGCGTATATAACCCCGCCCGTAACACGACAGCGTAGCAATTGGTATGCGCGCGTATTAGCCGGCGCGGTCGAGACAACTCCAAAGGTGGTAGCGGCGAGCTGAACTCTCTTAATGGGATGGGGTCATCTGTATGCAACGTTCTCAGAACCGCAATTCGCACGCCACGCCCATGTAACGTTTAAAGTCAATAGAGGGCCAATGATCGAATATCTCGCGTAGGGAAAGATAATTAGAAAAGTACAGAAAAAGAAAAAAAAGTAGATAAATAAACTATAGACCCCGTAATGTCCTGCTCAGTCACATACATCCTCGCTCAAATACTTCGTCAACAATTTGCTTCTTTGTTGTGCGTGTTATATGTGCAGATACTGGAATAATTAACTCGCTTACGTCCAACGCTTACATAAAAGCCATGAAGACTATCCCGACGATCTTGACTTGCGTCGCCGCCGCCCGTGCGGCTGCGCATACAATGGTATCGAGGTCGTACCCACCGCCGCCAGGGCCTTGGACCGCAGGTGTCTGGCGGTATCCCGTGCCGTACTATTTCGGCGACGGCATCAACGCCAACGACGGCTATTTCTGGCTGGGTAAACAGCCCACTGCGTACTGCCCGTCCGACGTGGACTGCTCAGCGTATCCGGGGACGAGCACGATCTTTGTCGGCGGGAACGATACCATCTCTTTGCTCGTTGGCGTAGAAGGTGGACAGCAAGGTAGATTATTATCTCTTCCTTTCCCTTCCCTGCCCTTCCCTTGTTTATACATGTCAAAGGTGTTGCTGAACCGTACGGGCTTGCTGATTACCTAGTAGTTTACATCGATGTCAATGGCGCGCTGGCGTATGCGGAGCCCAACGCCACTTTGCCCGAGGGCGCTGTGGCCAATGGGTTTGAACGTGCCATATCCGACGCTGGGGGGGCTCCGACGGTGCTGGCGTTCCCTTCCAGGAACTGGCAGCTATGCTCGGTTGATGGGTCGGATGATGGTGTTTATCAGATATTCCTGGGTAATTACACGGGCGACTGTCTGTTGTTTGAGATGAGGACTTATACTGCTTCTGGGGCTAGTGCTTGGGAATACGTGTGAGAGAAGGTACCTTGAAGGACGGGTGGCTGATCATATGCTTGAAATTTTATGAAGATTTGGTTGGTGTAGCGGTTTCAGGGATATGTTAAATCATGTTATCATGTTTCAATATTTCAGAAAGACCAGGCGTGACATAGGCCACCTCGTAGGGCTGCCAAGTCAGATCGCGAATATGATGGGTATTTTTGGTTGTGATCCTTTGCTTTACGCCGTCGCCTCCTTTCTACGAACTTGACGTAAATAATATTAGTCTTGAGGTGTAAGGTTTTGTTTATATTTTGTTGGCTTTGGCTGTTGCAATTAGAGGTGAATAGTTGATGTATAATAAACTATTCACCATAATCAGAATTTAATGTATTGGTTTAGTAGCTAACTGCTATATATCATCGCGGGAAATTTTTGAAGAGAGTGCTTACCTCAATAGCTACGATGGTAGCTCCTGGCCGTACAGCTCGCAAAGTCACAAAGCCATATAGCCATTTGTCTATGCTGATAGTGAAGGTGAGCCCAAAGTCGCGAGATCATTAGAACTGTCTCTTTACTATACCAATATCATAATACTATGTCTCATTGATCTCCCCAGTTAACTCTTGGTTTTCCCGAACTTACTCCAGTTGTTGCTGGCGAAACCCTTTAACCATAACAAGAGATTACAAAGACAGCCGACTCAAAAGCCCCATCATTAATGTGCTATGGCAGAAAAACCGACGAAATCTTCTACTAAATCATGATCGATGCTATATCTACGTCCAAATTAGTAGCATATTTTTTTAAAGCTACCTGACCTCCGTACCTTTATCTCCTTAGTCTTACTCAATCACGATTAGACCGGTAGTATAGCTTTCGTCCGGATAATCAGCCTCCAAGTGTCCCCTATAGAAATTGCAGACGATATAATAAAGGCCGGGTAGGAGCTGTCCGTGCAACGGCAGTATGGCGTCAAAGGAGAAGTGGCGATCGCGGTAGGACTGGTAGCGCGCGTGGAAAGTGTGCGACCACTGGAAAGCTCGGCCCCGTCTATCGCACTTGAAGAAAGCCAGCCTACAATGGCCGGCCGGGTCACGGAGGCGCCTAGACAGAGGGGACTCCCTATAGTGTCTTAGTTGGGTAGATGGGATGTGCACCGTGAACGACTGGGTGGACAGGTCTCCCACCCTGGGCGGCCGGAACTCGTACACGTTCGGGTTTGCGCCTGTGAAGAAACATATCGCCCAAGACGTAAGCAGCGTGAAAATATGGGCCTCCTCCGGCAGTTCGGGCATGTTGCGTTCTGGATGCCGAAGGGCGTGAGTTCGAGGAGTTGTTCGATATTGATTGATAAGCAATGCAATTATGTATTCAAACTTGAACTGAACAAGATGAGCTTGGGAATTGGACTATGAGCCACAGAAAATTTAGAATTCCTGTCAATGAGAGTGGAGACGCATACATACGTAGCAGAATAGTGGTTGTATTTAGGATGATTAAAAGGAAGAAACAGGTCAGAGACTATGGGGGAGAGATAGAGATACATATAATTGTTGAGGTGCAGTGTACCTAACTCCCTTACTTCAACAATTCCAAAGCACTAATTAATAGCCAACTGTTGCTACTTCTAAGACCGAACGCGTGATCATAATTCACTAAATGGATCCTCCTACCATGAATGCCACAACGTACCATGACCATTCGTGCAGAGATTGGTCTAGAAAGTGGCTTTGGGTCGGACTGAATCTCCCTTGCACCACCATATCACACCATATTATGCGTAAAGCTTCTTGCTCAATTAGCACGAATCTGCCTGGGTAACAATTTTATATACTAATATATCCGGGAAACTCCTTCGCTGAGATTTACAAGCTCATGACGAGGCGAACTCAGAACCCTCGCACTACACTTGAGAATCCTTGCCACAAGTTCTATGATTTTTTCACATTGGTAGCACGCAGAGAGAGAAAGGAAGGAAAGAGGGGAATACTAGTAAGCATCGGTAACGGTAGCTCGTGATTGGTATGTGAGACGGAGGGCCGGTTGCCACCTCGTCTTCCCGACATGTCCGACATTAGACCAGCGATCGATATCCCGTCACGGGAGCCACTATGGAACTAACGAATACGGGTCCGTGTATGAGAGTACACATTACGATGTACAATCGAGCAGCCCGATACCGACAGACCGGGGGACTCTCAGGAACACCGGTATGACCACCCTACGCCGCCCAAGAGAAATGGATGCCCGGCGAAGGGAGGCAGAGAGGATAGTAGAAGAAAGAGATTGAGTCGCTTAGTAGGGAAATATATCTGACCAATACCATGTTCGGCCTTGTTTTAGATGATAAAATGTCAAAACTCCCACCGTGTTCCTAAAAGCTCCTTGTCATACACTTTTTTCGCTTCAACATCCATCCTCAGATACCTCCGACCAATTGCAACTGCTGAATCGCTCTCTCTAACAGCTAATAGTCTGGCACGAATGTTAGCAGACTATACATTCACTCAAAAACTGAGTAAATATGTTCACCTTTCTACATTAGACTTGGAAGGGATTGGTATGGGACCACGCCCCAGGGGAGTTAGTCGTATGCTTGCCGACGAAGAACTCCAAGTCGAAGTAATGGTCGACAGCAGGGGCGATAGGGTGCGCCATCGTGGTACTGTAGAACGTGTAGTATCCGTTCATCGCCGGGAGTCTGTCCCATTCGGCACGGATCTGTCCGTACGACGCCCATCGTCCTATGCCGGTGCTTCCGGGGAACTCCTCATACCACCTGCATACGGTGCATCGGACGTGCGAGCGCTTGTCCTTGAGCTTCGTCTCTATCCTGCCGTGCTTCACCTTGGATTTCGTGTGCGAGATTATCCGGTCGTGTGGCACGAGGACCTTGAACCAGTATGCCTGCTCAGCTCCTGGCAAGCTCGACGCGTGTTCTTCTGGTTTTTCGTCGCCCTCCCAGCATATTACCTGCCATTCGGTACCCCCAGACATTGTAAATGTTAGATATATTCGGTGAAGAATTGAGTTGTTTAGTCATCGGACAGTTGAGCGATAACGTGAGTCAAGATATCTGGGAAGAGAGATCCTGAGGCTAGTTATATACAATCATTCATCGAAGCCTTCAATGATAATTCTGGTGCCATGATCGCCACCGGCTATCGTCATCGCTAACCGCTTGTTCGTACCACTCGCCCTCGTTTGCAGCCAGGACAATCTGTCTCTCCAGCCCAAAGGGGAAGCGTTGAGTTTCCCAAGTTCGGTACCACATTCCGGAATCGAGGATTAGTTCCAATATAGAGTGTATCTCATCCCCGCTCTGGGCTGATAAAGCGGGAAGAATTGCAAGATGCTTGCTCCTTCTCACTTATGGCCTGAGTTTGTTGAGGGAAATAGAATGTGATTATCATCTCTCATGGACTCGAATGTCACACCATCAGCATCTAACCTAGGCGTGTACTACATCGTCTCCCGCGGCAAACATAAATCCAGGCAGCAAACAACGACTAATCTAATAAGATGTCCAGTTCTGAACATCTAGATGCACACCGATACATAATCTCAGACTACGACTGCGAGGTCTCTCGCTTCGAGGCTATTCATGTACGACGGTGCCAACATCCGGTAGGCAATCCAATTACATGAATCCCATCATGCGCACAAAAGCAGACACAGAGTAGTTTCTAAGGTCCCTCAAGCACATTCCTGTCCCCAGACCCTGAGGTGCATAGTCTCACTTTCCTCTGCACCCTTTCCCCCTCCCCTCCTTTCTTTGCCGCGCACTCCCTTCTTCTGCCTTTGCTACCCGTCCCAAAGCGAACTGAGACTTGGGTGCTACAAATCTAATATCTCAACAATTGTCGATACCACGTCAAACACCAACCGTAGATTTGAGTAGTAGGACTGTCACAATGCCGTGTTTGATAGATTACGTAAACCCGCTTCGTCTTGTATCAGTAGAGACCACCCTATGGAGAATCTAAATATGTCATACATGAAAGCCTTTTGTTGCCCTCAGGTGAAATTCTGGGGTGGAAATAGAAACTCAGCTCAAAGAGGCAAATATCCTGACCAATCGCCATTCTACTTGAGCACCTCATCCGTGTATGTTGCAATCGCTCCAGCTAGTTAACAGCATCTCCTTGTTAGGAATAATCTTATATCCATCAATTGTTATTCTATCGTCTCAATTGAATAGGCGTAGCTGGTCGAGGTTCTGTTATTAACCAGATAACCCTTACCATACATACCTATGCTAACCATTCGAAAGCTATGCATGTATGTATTGCTCGTAGTTAAAAAATAAAAAATAAAAAAGACGTTTTGTAAATATCGGTTATTAGAAAAGGAGTGGTTTGTCTACATGTTTTTATGATGCTTGATTGGCTTATGAATTTTCTCTTACTTGGGCTTAGCGCTAAAGATCTTTTTAGCCAAAAAAAAATAGAAAAAGATAATGGACCGTCATAGGAATTGAACCCGACCCGATTTGAACGGATGACCCTACCGCTTGTTAGCTAATGCGCCAAGGTACTCAATAGTTAGGTAAACCTACTTCTGGAGGCAGCTAGCAGTAGATGCTAGATAGCTGGAATCAGATGCTCTACCGCTGAGCTACGGGTCCTTGCATTTTCGGATGAGAAGTCGCTCCAAAAAATTAGTTTGAATACCTGAAAAGCTACACCGCTACCTACGCCAAACTGTGTTGTGCAACCGGACTTGAGAATTGCTTTGACGAGATTGCAAAGTAAAGGCATCGTTACGCGAGAGGCGTTCATTATTTACATTTAGACTAAATTCTTAAGTAATAGGTGATTCCCGATCGCAATAATAGCTAATTAAGTAGTAGGTATGCGTGGAAGTCTAATTTAGCAGTCTTAATGTATACGGCCAAGGTGAGTACTCTCATAGCCCGATACCCAAGCCATCGATGAATATGTTACTAATTATTGACCTTCGCAACTCTCTGGACTTGCGATTTAAGATTCTCAGCTATGTACTCATGTGCGACGAGCATTTATGCGACCTTTTAGTTTCTCAGCTTCACCATACTTCAAAGGATGCATACTATGCAACGCAGGTTTGTCATTGACTTTTTTCTCATTGCCTTTACACTATCTGAGATAGATATTGCGACGGCTAATCGAAAGCCACATTGCTACGTTGCGAACGAAATCACGGCACATGGATGTTCACTGTCACATAGCTTAGCCGAAGACCTTAACCGGAAATTTAGTAAAACCCTCAACAATTCATAAACTACGTTTCTTAGCTGGAGTTTCTCAATAGGTCGGTCTTTAGAGTGAAGTCGAAGTTTAGGAGAGAAGGCCCAATAGAATGGATTCTCGGGTCTCTCAGAGGAGAGCTATGTGGTCTAGGCTATTCATATATCTGGGATCTTTTCATTTCCGTTCACGGGAGACCCGACTTGTGATGGCGACGGAGATAGTTAACAGAGGACAGGTGGAACTGAGTATTAGGAAAATATTGCTAAGTTCTTATAAAAGAAGCGACGTCGGATGAAAAACCTAATATATATATCTCAGGTTGAACTCATTCCTTGCCTGGCCGTTACGCATATATATCCTTGTCTTTGAAGTATGTTTGCGGAGCCAGTCTGGTGATAGTCTGTGAATTAGGTGCTGCACTACATGTAATTACATCCTTTAGGTTTATGTTCTATTTGTTTGCCAGTCAAAACGTTGTTGTATATCGTTAGGCGTTGAGTAAAGTAGACATTAAGCATTGAGGAGGGTGTGTTACTACTAGTAGAAACCTACTTTACCTTAGGTTAGGTATCGGTAATAGCATTAGATGCACTAGAAAACCTATCCGATAAAACTTTTTGTTTTCTGGAAGAAATTTGATAATTGTGCTGTATTTAAAGTTACTACATGGACTTTATACTTAATTACCCACCTTAGCAAGCCACATTTGAAGAGCATAGTCATTTAGCTCAATTAATCAATGAAGGTTAGTTTGAGCCTGTATGGCTAAGTTAGGTAACCACTCAGCGAAGTATAAGTCAATTAGTCAAGTCAATCAATCTAGATACTTTAGTCACTTCAAGCATTATTATTTGAACGATGCGAAAAGAATTAATACAATCCAATTCAATTAATCTATTGGTTCGTACGGTATAGTGTCTCAACATGCTTCCAGCGTTCAGCCCTATCCGAGGGCCTTTGATGTGGGTAGATCTTACTCAAGTAACCTAGCCCATTCGTTACTACCTATGACAGAGTAGCTGATCACGCTGAACTTGAAGACGGCGCCGAAGATTATGCCGAAATTCCATCTTGCATCTACCATGCGTACGTCTATTAAGATTGTGGTGTTACGTCGCGTAGTCTACTGAGCATGATCTTTAAACGTTTACCTCAGCTTGGCAGCTTCTTTCACACGATGACGCCAACATTAGGATACAGGTACTATTTTAGCAATTGGGCCGAACCAAGGATTTGACCCTTGGCAGGGCTTGGTTTCATCCACCACGCACATGCAAGCCGTCCTGTAGCCCATTGGCTATGGTGGCCAAGCCGAGGCTCTTTGGCGGTGCTGGAGAACGACCTGCCTATCTGGTACGGCACTGTTCGTCATGGCCCAATGCCCGGCGGTAGCTGGACCACGCCGCAGCCCGGGCACTGGCAAGCCACGAACGTCCTTCCTGAACAGGATCAACAGGGCGCGGCCCGTGCCTGCATTGCTGCCAGAGCTCTGCCAGAGTTACTGCCGGTGGGGGCGGCAGGATCGGCAAGACCAACAAGTACCAGCAATAAAAGGGCCGGCATGGAGCGAGGAGCCCGTTCGTCAGTGTACCTACTCCACGGACCATCACAACCAACAAGATGACTGCCCTGCGCCAAGTCCTATCGGTCTGCGCCGTGGCCGGCTTGGCCGCTGCCGCCCCGACCTCCAGACTGCACCGGCGGGATGCCCTGCCCGACTATGCCATCACCTATGCGCCCTGGACATATCTGTACAGCGGCGAGGCTTACTTCCCCTCGGACATCGTCACTCACCTGGCCAACATCATCCCCGAGGTTAATTACGTTGCCCTTGGCGCCGCCGGCTCCGTCACCGTTGACAGCCTCAATACCTACAACAGCAGCGTGTACCTGACTGCTGCCGACACGCCCTCCGATAACCCGGCCTGGATCACATCCACCTACGGGAAGCCAGACAGCAATGGTGTCAGTGGTGCGCCAGGCACTATCATTGCCGTCGAGAAGAACTCTACCACTACCGACGTCTTCTACTTCCACTTCTATTCGTACAATTATGGCGGAAAGTGAGTTTTATATGCTATTCCCTCCGCACTGATTCGGACTGACATGAATTCAGGGTCATCGGCATCAACTTCGACGACCACGTCGGTGACTGGGAACACGTCATGGTAGGTTTTCTGTCGACTGCTTTACACGCACAACCCCCCTTGACTGATGATATTTGCAGATCCGTTTTGTGAATGGCGCACCCTACGCCATCTACCTTTCAGAACACTCAGCAGGTTCTGCTTATTACTGGGATGTCATGACCTTCAATGGCGAACGGCCCAAAACGTACGTCGGAAATGGTGGACATGCCAACTATGCCACTGCAGGCAAACAGGAGTACACAATCGCTGCCGGAATTGTTACTGATACTACCGATGCGGGCACGCCGTGGGACATAACCGCGAACTACCGTGGCTACTGGTATGACACAAGCAGCGGTACCTTTAGCATTGCTGGAGGCGCCTCAACTGGTGGCTCGGAAGAGTCCGGGGAGACGGCCGACTGGCTGCTGTGGGAGGGCGCTTGGGGCGACGAACAGTACCAGAGCAGCTACCCCGACCAATACTGCATATTTGGCGAATGCCACTTCGTGTCTGGCCCAACCGGACCCGTGGCTAAGAACCTGGGCCGTACGACGGTGTGCCAGAATGATGACAGCTGCACCATCTTCACTAACATCAATGACTTGACGACGCAATCTAAAAAAAGAGATGAGATTCCTGAATAACTATCTTTCTTATTTAAGGACAAAAACTAAAATTCAACGGAAATGTCTTTTGGGTTAGTGTTTCAAGGACCGGGGTCTTAATTAGCAGGGACAGCGGTCTTTCTAGGTACATACCTCTCTATTAGGTTACTGTCTGTCAATCCATCTACGAGAACGCGCAATTTCAGCTCAGAATCGCTGTTGGAAAAGAAAAATATCTTTACCATATTTGTGTGACAATCAAATATAGTTCGTGAGAATTGAAAGATGAACCTGCATTTGCATGGAATATTCATCTTGCAGTAAAACGATCGTCGCACGAGATCTTGTGACGGCTGGGGTGCATGTGCATGACGACGTAACCTTTGCCGAGTCGATTCAAGAAGCGTTTGATATGAAACTTGTATTCAAGATCAACTTCTGCACCATCGGTATCGAGTCTTTACAGGTACTTGACGTATGCCATTAGCTTGATTTACGAACAACACATTCTATGGAAACTCGGAATCTACTTATATTCATTAATAATTGAGATCGAGAACCTCGTTCATTTATAACAAGAGAAGCCCAAGATCCATGTCATGGAACTAGTGTAGATCAGTTACGCGAAAAGTTCGCCAGAACCCAAGCCTATCCGCCGAGCAGCTACCACTGATGGCTAGAGGGTCATTTCTGACAGAATCGACGGGGATTCTAGGTTCATATACATATGCTCGTTCGCTTGACTTAAGATCCGCAGGTAAGCGCCTATAATTTAAATTGGGGAGAAGCTGGTGGTGCCAAACAGCAGATGCAGTCGATGATAACGAACCAAGGAGACTTTAGCTTAGGGTATGTAATATACAATAATCTCCTTAACGAGGTAGACCGCATCTTCCTCGTCGTGTGGCCGATGAACTTTAACCTACTGTTTGAGAGCTTTGAGCCACATATACACGGCGTCTGTAATGTTGCTGATTTTGCATCCCTAGCAGCAAAGCGGATGGAGATCATTCCTCATACGGGCAACATTACTATTATACATTTGTTGAATACGAATGCCTGTTCGAAACACCCACTGGGTCGAATGATTAAACTGGCAGTATTTGGATACAATCACACTGCTTATTTGAAAACTATTCGCTTGAAATTTTTCGAATTGGAAAATGTGCATCATTAGAGTATGCCTAACGATGAATGACGAAGAAACATAGAGCTGTCGCTATTTAACTGCTTTAAGACTTCTCTTATACCCACTTAGGGGAACATTAATCTAACGGCCAAATACATCGCTCAAGACGACGGTTCAAGCAAAAAGTGTAACAACAGTACTCGTTCCCCCTATATCTGTTTTTGTAAAATGTAGTAACTCTGAGCAACTCAACCGCCCCATTTTGCGCTTGCCATATGGTAATAGTCCATCTGACACGGTCCATTCTCATTGCAATGTAACCAAACGGCTGGAGCTCAAATCTCTTTAAAACGATATCTCGCAGGGATGAAATACTTCCCAAGTACCTATCGATCAGTTCGAATGCCTCGATGACAACTTCGGGTTTTCCCAAGCGAGGGTATGGAGGCAGTGTACTTTGGTCTAGTAACCTCGTCTTGATCGCTCTCAAGTTGGTACAGCGACTTTGCAAGGCCACGAGGAAGCTAATGCTACCTTCCGAGAGTCTGAGGTTGCCAGAAGGTAAACTATAGAAGACCGGAAATCTGATTATGACATGCCAAATATAGGCTGCGTTGTTGCCTATCTGCCAAAGGAAGGAGGATGCTCCATGAAAGACTGAATGGGAAAGATCGAAGATGTTTTTGCCGTAGAATAGCGAGCTGGCTTCGCGGTGGAGGATGCTGTTTGAACGGAGCAGCCCAAGTCCGGGTGGGAGCTTTTGCTAGTGAGCCCAAGGATCGATAGGCATTTCATTCACTAACGTCAAATTGTATATCATGTTTCGAAGTTCGCCGGGAAGGCTGAAGAAGGGGCTCGGGGCTTCGGTGGGAGCAGCCATTTTCTTGAATAGATGTAAGATTTAATGCTAGTGCGGGTCGCGCGTGGTAGAACTGCAAAGTCTCGTTTAGCCTACAGGCTGTCATGAATTACAAAAAAGAGACTACCTGTCAGGAGCCTCGTACTTTAGAGTAGGTAATGACACTTGTTTTGATACGGCAGGTACACAGTTGGTGGCAGTCGCATCTCAGACGAACCTTAATACCAGCTTCACATAGCTCACACTAGCTAAACCTCCATAGCCAATACAACTACACTTTTGGCCTGTCATCCATTTCTTGGCGTTGCACGAAGACCTGGAAACCTTGATGGGCAACTATCTAACTATATACAAATGTTTCTTTAGGCCTTGTGATATTATATGTCCGGGTCATTGTTAATGAAAAAATAAAAGTTCAAATGTAAGGTTCGGTTAGGCTTTCCTATATGATGCTAACCAACAAGACCTACCGCGTTGACTAACCCAGCAAGGAGAAACTAATAGGTTCGGATTCTCGGAGTAATACAGTTCAAGTGTGTATCTGCATAGATTAATGCTTGTCTCGGCCAATGATGTCAAGTGCTAGGAAAAGCTAACGAAAGGCTACCACGCTGGATTCTGACGTCTACATGGTTTTCCTTCCTGGAAATTGAGCTGTGATTAGCGAGTCTGTGAACCATTTATTTTCTCCATCCAATGCGCTGTTGAAATATAATCGTAGGGTACGATAGGTAAAGAGACTTGCTGTAATGAAAAGGGCTTGAAAACCGTATTCATTTAGATATACATAAAATTCTTTGTATCTTGCGACATATAGAGAAATGTTCTTCCAGCAATGTGACCAGCTGCTTCTCTTGAGTTCTGCAAGTTTTGCAGAACTATCCTACGACAATATCGGTCTCTGTTGAATAATTTGGACCCCAACCCCTCGAGCTTTGACAGGACAACTGGTGGTAGCTGAATATGAGTAACTGTTGGAATATAACTATGTTATTTCTGCCGGCCGAATTTATAGATACGGCAAATGGACTAATTCATCCGGACACTGTAAAAATAAAAAAAACGTTGCGAACTTGGAACGAAGAGTCTATATGTCAGGGGCTGGGGTTAGATCCTCACCTTACGGACCCTTAGAGTGCAATCAGTGGCCGGCGGGCATAGAAAGGGCTATTTCCCCGCCTATAGATAGTAGAATGCCGGGCGTTACCGACTCACCTAACCAAGCCCATGGCTATCGAACCCTTGACTGAACTCTTATGTGACTACTCTAATGCTTCTATTCATTCTGGCTACCTAAACCTCATATATCCCAGCAGCATTGGTGCACTTTACTATATGCATAGGTGCTCCTTATTCTGGAAAAGGAATCATGAAAGCTACCGTTTATAGGGAATTGCAGGTGATGGATGGAAGAAATGTGATGAGTGAAATATCTTCATTTAATAGCACTCATTAATTGCTACCGATAATCATACAACAGCTTCTTGTGCCCAGATGTCTATTTAATGTGATAGATCCGTCGATCGGCGTCTGTAGGAATATACTCAGGTACCTGACTTTGCTCGCCCCAGTTGAACCAGTGGCACCAGGCATCATACACGACGGGCCTCTGAATCATATGGGCACGCATCTTGTGGCCGTGGACGATCTCGTGAAGAAGTTCGTACCAATATCCGTCCCTGTACTCAGTATACCCGACCATGAGATGAGCGATGATGCTGGGCCCCATGGCTACCAGATCCCAATACGGCTCGCATTCAGTGAAAAAGACGGAGCTACTATATATCATGTTCTCTATATGATGTTCTTTCCATCCATCAACAAGCTCTTTAACAGTCTTGTTACGTTGGTAGTTGAGTTCAGCAATCATTTTACTACCGCGCCGCAAATCTTGGTCTGCCAGCAGGTTCGGGCGACACTTAGGGTCATTTTCTAGAGCATTGTCTAGCTAGGATTAGCGGAAATATGCGAGGAGGGTAAAAGCGCTTACATAACAGCACAGCCCACAGATCCTGGCCAGCATTGTCGTTTGCGAGCTTGAAGACGACGAACGGGATTATCTTAGGGCCGAGCCTGTAGAGAGCATTGAGTTCGGGTGTTCGAATGCAGGCATCGTCTCTGGTGGTTGTTGATTGTGAGTGGCACACTGCATGCGCAGCCGCCCACTGCGACTGGAACTCTGAAGCTGCCACTGGGAATAATGACCCAATGCATCTATAGAGCCTATTGGCCGAATCAACGGCTTCCTGGCTATGTTCAACGGTTGAGGACATGGTGGAGGGGATGGGCGCAGCGAAGATGGGCTGAGGGGGACTGTTCGGGCGGGGCGCAGTGGTAGTAGGCATGCGTGGTAGGCCGCATTTGTATGCTGTTGGTTTCGACTGCGTCGGTAGTGCTTAGCTAGAACCCAAACGCCAGGTAGACACCTAGTTGTGGATCCCTGTGCTACACGTCAATGAGTAAATAGGGAGTAGGGCAGGCTGCTCAGACACTCAATGGAGAGTCGCGTGCTCTGTAACCGAATTTCTAATTTAACAACAACATAGTTTATTCGCTTTCTAGTCTTAACCATAATGGAATACGCACAAGTGTCTGAGATGGGACCTTACGACCCAATCCCGCCGCCAAGTCAAGCTGCTCAGGAGTCAGCTATCTCGCATTACGACAATATTACTAAATCGTATCCGACTTTAGTCGAGGAATTCGAGAGCAGGTTCTACGCTTGGAAGAGCACCTGGCATCCCAGTCTGTCCAGGTAAGTTACACTTCCAGCAATCTATGATGGCAAACAAACGAAGGCCGCCCTGACTTTGAAAAAAAAAAAAAGCAATGCCAGGGAGCGCTGTTTAGTGGATGAATTCGAGACGCTTGTAGATATGGGACCGAAGATCCTTCCACTCATCGTCCACCAGCTCCTTGACAAGGACAATTTTACAGCCGTCTTCCTCTGTAAGTTTCACATTCTCCCAGTACTTTCTGTTCATATAACTAATCAAAAGGAAGACAATGAGCTGGAACAGGATACCAAGTATCTCATAGACCCTAACGACGTTCTCAACTTCCTGGTCCTACAGCGTCAGAGCAACCTCATCGTCGATATCAACCTGGGGCGAAAGTGGGAGATGTGAGAAATGTACTCCCAGTAGAGCAGCAGACATCATGTCATGAAGTCCACGGGGTACAAATAAACATTTAAATACTGCTAGATAGTCGCTCATGAGGGTTTAGAGACCATCGTGCAACAACAAGTGTCTTTACGTCAAAGTACGAGGTTCCTGACACATCACTTGTGCCAGACCTCCAAGACTGAAAGAGTATTTGAAGCCTCCTAAAATATTACTCACACTCGTTTAAACCTTCTCGTTCGATACATCATCTTCATATGTCCCAAATACATACTATTTACGGCGCCCATCATTTTCTATGCCCTGTGTGAACATATAAATATAACCTTAAGTAAGCCCCAGGGATCCTGAAGGCTTTTGAGCTCTCAGACAACACACTTACGGACAACGAGGTAGTTAGTATATGTAAGGTAGTGATGCCTTTTCTAGATATACTTCTATTTTTTTTTTTTTCGCAATAACGAATGTTCACCAGCCTAACGTGAGCGGCCATATGGACCTAACGGTACATAGTAAATTATTAACGTATTGAGCCTATCTCCAGTCTCTTAATCAAGCTCTACAATTTTACAGAGTCTTAACGTTCATGTAACTTTACCTTTACCGCAATGTTTATTGGTCTGGTGGTGAAGTTTCGTTTCTACAGAGACGGAGTAACAAAGTAGCATACTACTATTTGTCAGCTCATGTTTTTGACTCTATGCGCCCGGCCCTACTTAGTATCGTGTTATAGGGGTAAGGCCGATGGACACTCTCGAAAAACTAAAAGACCGGTGCACTCATTGGATCGGTACAGTAGGTGTTATCGTCGCTGGTGATCTAAGTAGTCTAGGATTGGGTTAGGAAGAAGGGGTAAAAAGATGAAGATTAATTCCAATTAAGCAAATGTTATTGGATTGATTTCGCCCGGACTTGAACCGGAGACCTTCAGTGTGTTAGACTGACGTGATAACCAACTACACCACGAAACCTGGGATGATAGGATCACACTCTGACACAGTGCGATCTCAGACATGGTAGAACCTGGATTATCTAACTTATATCCTCAGAATATGGAGGAACCTCGGTTTTCTTGATCAGGTACATCTTTTCAACTACCTAGTTCGAATAGCAATTTAAAGAAAATACGACATAAGGCTTTTATAATTTAATGTTTCGGGCATTTATTTGACAATCTGTATACCATCCAAAAAGATCCTCAAACAGCTAGGGGTGTATTTAATATTACGTTTTGGTGTAAGTTCGACCTCTCGGTACTTGACCCCTATTTTTAGATAGCGTACCGGCCATCTCTCCTTCTATGATAGCTTCGGCCCAATCGGAGCGCAGACTCATTTCACTCTCACAGAGAATAAACAGGAGACCGGATCACATCCGCATCTTCTTCAACGTCTTCCACAGTTTCCACGGTAACTCCTGAGTTTTGAAAATGAGTTAGTCTAGTCCTCCTTTCTAGTTATGTTTTTGACTTACCCCTGGATAGGATTTTCTCATCAAAGTTCGTCTGGATGCCAGCCTCAAACGACATACTATTGCTGCGACTTTGTTGCAAACTAGGCTCTCCCTGATATGACATATCTTTGTCCTTGCCTTTGATTTCATGGGTCTCATAGTTCTCTTATTCGGTATTATGTCAGATATTTCTTCTGTATATCAAACTTGGGGTAGCAAAAGTCTTACCTTGAGCTGTGACGGGGGCGCATTCACTGCTAGTAGCTCGATTTGGTGTAGGCTGTGCAGTTGGAAGATTCACATGCGTTGATTGATTCCCTGACATGTCGAGTTCCCTCGAGTCGTTTTGGATATCATCGCTTGGCCCCTCAGCTAACCGTAGTTGCAGCGGCCTTAATAGCTCATTCCCCGGCTTGTCCCGTTCGACTATCTCCGGTCGTTGTCGGGGTCTTCGCATATATATGTGCCCTTCCTCGCGGTCACTACTCCTCCCTCGGAATAAGTCACTCTCATCGAGCGAACTCCCCCTGCCTGGGAGTGATTAGTAGATACCATCGATAGCAGATAAAATGGCGCTTACTGTTTTTACCGCTTCTGTCCTCCCCACGGAAATTTCGAGAAGAGCGCGATGGCCGAATGGAATCACATCCTGATATGCGATTGTCGATAATGGTTCGTTTCGGGTATTTATTTCGCCAGTCCTCTATTGTAACGATCGAAGTCTTTGGATTGGTACCCCCTGAATATGTTTTTTCTCGTTCATCGTCACTGCCCTCGTCACTCAGATCCTCAACAACTGGCGCTGTGTAATATCCCTCCCCATGGCGCTGGCGCGGCTCCGGGCTCAGGCTGAAGGACGCATTTCTCCGACTATCTCTCATTTCAAGTGAATCTGGTCTCATGGCTTTTGCTTCGTTGTTTACTTGATGAACACGTCGTTGAAGTGACTTCCCGGTCTCAACATACTCAACAAACTTGGGAGACGACTTATTGTACCAAGTATCGGCCTCGCTTAGGGCCTGTTTGGCCTCCGTATCATCGCGTGCAAGCGCGTGTCGTATCTTCGATAAGATCCAAAGCTGGTGTGCACTGAACCAATTGGAAAATCCTGGGATAGACTGTTGACTTGCCAATTCAGCCCTTAGTCTCTCTCTTGAAAAGTCATCGTTCGATATCAAAAATTTAGCCGCTAGGGTCTCAGTATAATTGTAATTATCTCCCTGGGTGATATTTTGTAGTTTTCCCAGTTCGCAGAACTCGTTGAATGGGTTGGCCGACATGAGTATCAATAGCTGCAGAGCTCTGGCCTGACTTCGATAGTCGCCCAGGTTTTTAGAAGTACTGAGTGCCATTCTTGCTGAGTTTTTAAGCTCAGGTGGTGCATCTTGGCAAACCCAGCCTGGTGATTCGATCTCATTTGGTGCGTATTGGGCGAGATTTCCACGGGTGCGCCTGTAGAGGATCCCTGGTAGAATCTCTAGGCTATCTTCCTGGCACTGTAACTGTTCACGGCTTCCCATCTCAGAACTTTCACATTGTATAAGAATCCAATGAATGAATGGCCTACTTTTCATTGCTTCAGGGTGATGTTCAATGATTGAACGTGCAATTTGGGTGGAGACCGCCAGTATATCTGGAACGATGCTGTTGTATTCGTCCCAGCATACTAGAGAAGTGATAATATCAAGCAAAGCAAGGAGAGTCGACGTGTCCTGTTCATGACTTGAGCTTGCCCATTGAGTGACCAAGTCGTAGAGCCGGGCGCGAAAATTACTATCTGAGCTCCAAGCTGCACTGATATGCCATGGTGATCCAGTTGTCATTCTAGCCACCGTAATGTCTCGTAAATCCCATATCCTTCCCCGCCTTAAGAGTGACTGGTAAAGCTTCTTATGGAAAAACGGCGGGAAAATTCTAGAAAGAATCGCAGTCAATCCATTCTTGGTCACTTCGGAATGCCGTAAACCACAAAGCTGGTATAAGAAGGCCAAGTATCTGATCTAGTTGCCCGTGAGCTTTGCCCACTCAGATGCAGAAAGAAAACTTACCTCAGTAGAAGTAATGTCGCGTTCGTCTTCTGTCACGATCTTCTCTAGAAGCCGTAAAGTTCCTTTGTTGAGGTTTAGGCTCCTTGAGAAGCGTGGAATGTAATGGCACTCGGCGAAGAACACCATTAAGTGCAAGTATTCATCAAGAAACTGAATCCCGTTGCGTTCCATTTCCCACCCGCCTAGTTGACTGCGAGAACCGAGCTTCGATAGTAGACATGAGTAGTCGCCCTGTTCCAATAACATCTCACCGTACTGTATAAGCACGTATGGATCATCAGTAGAATCTTCGAAGTGCTCGTAAAAGAATTGCCGAGCTGAATTGAAATCGCCGAACCGGTGAAAGCAAGACAACTTTTCTAGGTTATCGGCTAAGTCTTCATATATATCCATTTTTAAGTGCACTGTCAAGTCTCGTTTCTGGGCTGGATTACAATTTGCGTCGAATTGCTGCTTGGCCATGGTCTTATTTCGCGTTGGTTTCTTCTCCCAGGCACTGGACATCGTTCGGCCATCTCTTCCGTGACTTTCCACCTTATAATTCAATTCAGATCCGCTATCATGGGATTCTGAGGCGTGTGTCTTTGACAGAGAATCGCCCTTCCTGGAAATAGTAGTAGCAGGCATAGCGTTGTCGCAGGGGTTTCGTTTACATCGCTGGACTTGATCGTTCCGTGTTAATTGTAGGTTCCGATGATCGCTTCGGGGGCCCGTGAGTGAGCTTGTCATATGATGTGTCCGACCCGACTCCCATTCTTTATTCTCTCTCGCATGCTCTATCCCGTCAAGCCAGGACATTTTATAAACGCTTGGTTGCGGCTTTGATATTTCAAGGCATAATTCAAGCTTTCTGCGATGAGGATAATGTGTGTATATTTCGTTTCCATCTGATCTGTATCATGGCAATAGGCCAAGTACTTCCCGCGAGTTCTCGGCCCCCGATTGCATTAATTTCCCTCTTGCATCCTCCCTATGCAGGTTCTAAGCGCCGAACTGTATTGATAGGGTGAGGTGCATCCAGAAATCGCCACATGTCTCATCTACATCTATTATTAGAAGCTCTGTATCACACTTTGTTGCCATACGAATATTTTGTGAGGCCAGACGATAACCTAGGTGCAGCTGAGGCGCATTCGCGTATCTAGCACTAGTGACCCGTATGTATTGATTGGGTGCCCGAGGAGACTTGTTTGCCCAGTCTTTTTCTATCGCAAGCCACTGCGCCCTAGAGGAGATGCTAGTTCTCTTACCGCAAAAGCATCGCCTCGCAGGATGATGGAGTCTTTACTTCTCCCCGAACACCCCTCGAATTAGCTTACACATCAAAACAACTGATACGATCTCCACCCGTCCCGAACAATGGCGGCACGATCTAATGCATATCCAGTTTATACTGGCAGTATTTTATCTAGGCAACAGCGCTGGCAACTGGGTCGCAAATGTGGGAAGTATGATTTTGATCAATTCCGCCCCATTCAAGTCAGCACACACTTCCTAGGGAAAGGAAAAATCGGAGAAATGGAGGTAGCATGCAAGTTTCTATTCCACAAGTCGCGCTGGGGTGTTCTGAATCCGGATCGAAACCCGGCAGGCATTCTGTACCTGGATCTAGTTTTCACGGAACCTCCTGGCTGCTGCCTTCGAGGTGCTACTGTCATCTTGACACTTGACGAGCACGACGAGGATCTCGAACGCCATTTCTCCATCAAAGATAAAATACATGACAATCTACCTGTTCATGTCACTGAGCACGGCCCACATCATTTAGTAGGTCCGACGAAGACAAGTGAGAAGTTGAGGACCCGACAATTCATTCCTTCTATCAATGCCGGTGGCTTTGTTGAGCTAGGGGGTATAGGGCAGATGTCAAAGGTACGAGAAGTACACGAAAGCCAATGGAGGTTCTCAAGTCAGGTAATGCCAGATCAGAATGGCCATGCTACGACTTTGAGATGGGACCTGTCTGAAAGCCACCTAGACGGTCAGCCAAAACACGCAAATACATTGCACACGGCATTTGCCTTTCAACATGACGGGCAACCCTTCTTTATACACCTGGAAGTCAGCGGCGTTCTGGAGAATGCCGCGTCAAATTTGATATACAAAACTAAAAGGAAGCTCAGGAAGTTCAGATTCCCAGGGGAGCCTCAGAGAGTAACTACGCTTGTAAATTTTGGGGGTAGAAACAACCATTACACCCAACCCCTCGACGAGCACGCCCAGATGATTCCCTCGGAAATGGTGCACGCGAACATGGCTCCCCCTGATCAGGTGCAAACACTACAAACGCCATTGTCGCAAACTAAGGAATCTGTTCCGCCCAGAATTCTAAACTTGCAAGAAGCAGAAACACCATCTGAAGAGATACCAATTCCGCAGGTATCTACGGATGTTGCCGAACAAGAGGATATGGCGAAGATGAAAGAGAATGCCTTGACATTGATGGCTCTCCCTAAAGCAAACCCAAATAGGAGAGCAACCTACGATGCATACCTCCACAATGAAAAGCCCTCGAAGACACCACATACACCTCCACAGTCAATAGGTGATGCGGATAGGTCATTTGACGAGTCATCCCAAACAGTCCTCGGTTCTGAGCATGAATCCGAGCAACCCAAAATTATTCAAGCATCTCTTTCTGTTGACCGTAATAATATTCGAGACTTTTTACGGGAAATGGGTGTTTTCCCGGCCTTGGTCCAGCTCGTTTTCTGTCTCCTCATTTTCAGGGTTAAAGAAATATACTCGTCCACAACGACTAGCGGCTCCTCTAGTGACAATTAGATAGCGGTTCATATCGTTGTCAGTGCGCCTTCTCGAGTGTCACTTCGTCCACGGCTGCGGAATGAGTCCATTCCAACTTCGCAAACTCCAGCACCAGAGACTTTCTTGGTAAAGTTATGACCGCAAAAAGAGAGTCCGATTTTACGCATAGAGAAGGAACTCAGCATCGGAAACGCAAGTCAGAGTCACGGTCTTCTTAATAGTGCGGAAATTATCAAAGAGTCTGCCAGCCGAGCTACCCATCTTCTTCGCGATAGCTACGTCACGAAAGTCCTTGCAATGGCACATATGTGTTTCTCCCTTTCAGCATAGTAGAAATGTTCTTTGGTCTGTCTCCTATATTTTCAAATACAAAACTGCAAGAAGATGTTCGGACTTTACATTGGTCAGCGCTTCTAATTAGTTCACCTTGTCATATGCTATAGAAGAACGAAATTGAGTCGTCGCATCGACAATCACGCTAGTTTTTCTTCTTTATATTTCGAGCATCTCACTCGGGAAAGATTAAGTCTCAAAAATCTGGGCTTGATTTCAGAGGCCTACACCTAACGTTAAGTGAAAAGACATCGAGGCGTAGCACCTTGCCCTTTACCATCGTGTCCTTTGGGGGGACATAATCACCAGGTGTCAGTCAGTATAGAATACAGTCGCACGAAGAAGACTAAACTTCGGCTGCAACTATGTACATAGACGCCCTGTGTCTTCGAGGATCGTATCATCAGGATAGTAATCTTGACTACTATGAGAGCGGACCGTGTTATTTCAGTCAAATGTCATGCTTGGGTTCCGATACTTCTCTTGTGCTTCGTGCCTACTGTGAGCGCCCACTGAGGTTCGATCGTTCGAGTGGGCCCTCAAATAGTTTTTACACTTGTGCATTGGTTGATTGGCTTGCGGGGTTGCCACCAACAACCAACAATGATAGATGATAGTCTCTAGTCGGCGGCAAACGGGTAAAGGAATATAAACAAATGGAAACCCTTTTCTGTTCTTCTTTTCATATCATCTAGTCAAGAATAAATTTAAATAGGACGAGAGAAATCAACACACAGAATGATTGAGTCTGAGACAAAGTCGCTCAAGCAAGTGGGTGAGGAGAATCTAGAGCCATACTCCGCCTTCACGAGGGTGGAGAAGTTCTGCATAGTCGCCCTCGTCTCCTTCGCGGCATGGTTTTCGACGCTCAGCAGCTTCATATACTACCCGGCATTACAACCTCTGTCTGAAGACCTCTCTGTTTCAGTCGATGACATCAATCTCACCATAACCACTTACATGGCCGTCGCGACGGTGGCTCCCACGCTGGTTGGCGATGCTGCCGACATTCTTGGGCGACGGCCTGTCTATATTCTCACTCTAAGCCTTTACATTGGAGCCAATGTCGCAATCGCAGCTACAAGATCCTTCCATGCACTACTTGGTCTCCGGGTTCTTCAAGCACTTGCGATCTCTGGCGAGTCTCCTTCTCCCACGTACAAAATTGGCTGGCAGTATACTAATCGTAGCAGGTACCTTCTCCATTGCCTACGGTGTGATCACAGATATAGCATCACCCGCGGAGCGAGGTTCGTTCGCGAGTGCAGTGTCTTTTGCGTAAGAAGCCGCCTTCATTATTTGGATCACCCGATTCAGCTTGCTGACTCTCGGTAGTATCACAATAGCGCCTAGCCTCGGGCCTATTCTAGGAGGCTGTTTAACCTACGCAAGGAATTGGACATTTATATTCTGGTTCTTAGCCATTGCGGCTGGTACATGTTTAGTTGTCATGGCTGCTTTTTTGCCGGAGACTACTCGAAGCATAGTGGGAAATGGCTCGATCCCGCCTCCAAAGTTGCTTCGACTGCCATTTGCAACTTTTATGCGACATTGGCATAAGGGTGATGCTCCTATTAGTCGCCCTCGCCGAGTCCCCAACCCATTCAAGTCTTTACTCATATTAACGTACAAGGATAACGCGACAGTTATACTTGCTTGTGGTCTACTTTATGCAGTGTATACAAGTCTGAACGCATCTTTATCTGTGTTGTGTATCGAAATATACAACCTGTCACAGTGGCAGGCAGGGCTCATATACCTGCCATTTGGTCTCGGGGGTACTGTGTCTACGTTCTTCTCTGGCCCACTGCTGGACAATGCATATCGAGACGCAAGAACGAAACGAGGGCTAGACACGAATAAAGCGAGTGGTGATGACTTGGACAATTTCCCGATCGAGAAAGCTCGTCTAAGTATCATTTGGATACCCATGGCCGTGACTGTCGCCTCCGTTATCAGCTTTGGATGGGTTTTACATTACCACAAGGTAGGCTTTCAATGCATCATCATGGGAAAGAGTACCTATCTAACATCAAGACTTAGCACATTGCCATCGTCTTAGTCATCCAATTCATTGCAGGGTTGGTGATGCAGCTGGACTTCAGTGTGAGTAGCCTCTTCTCGCAGCCTGTCGATATAGTAGTGAACAAGTACTAATGATTAGAAAGATCTACAACACTCTGCTAGTGGATAAGAATCATCGCAACCCATCAGCTGCCCAAGCTTCAAGCAATATAGTGCGATGTACATTCGGGGCTATCATTGTAGCTTTCTTACAGGACTGTATCAAGTCGTTGGGAATCGGTGGGACATTCACACTAATGGGTGGGCTGTGCGTCATTGCAACGCTTCTTTTTGTGATCGATTTCACTAAGGGTACTTCGTGGCGGCAAAACAGGCGAACTTCTCCATTTGCATAATGTCAGGTTGAACTCATGGTTCGGGCATAGTTAAGCACTACGAAAATGGCATGCTCTCGCAAACGCTTGCTCCCAGGGGCAGAATCTAGTAACCTCTGTCAATTCGATTAAGCCTGTAATGGCCTAATCCCCCAAAGAAAAGAAGAATACATATAGAAATACACAAAATGATTATTCCCCTCATCCCATTCCCCGAGGATGGAGAGCCGCCCCTAGGACATAATTCGTAGACCGAAAATAGGCCTGCATTCTACCCATCATTATTGGATTAGTATCGATAGCAGGGGAGTCCCAACTTGATTCGAAAATGCCTGAGTCGGGCCGTGTGACAGGGGTATCGAAACTTGGTCTCCGACTATTCGAGTATGCATGTGAACTTAGACCGAATGATACTGCTGAATCCCGTTGGGTATTGTAGTCTCTCTCTTGGCACTTGCAATCCTTAGGTTCATGATTGGGCGCAGGCTCCGGGTCAGTCTGCGTGCCAGAGTCCACGTAATTGGGTCGATTGTACACGAACGATATCGGCCGTGTCTGCCCAGTGTTGATCTCATCCCGTCGAACATAGCCAGAATAGCCTGGAACACTACGACGAGGCTCGAGGCTGCTCGGTACTTTGGCGCTAGATCTGGGCGTTGGCTGTTCTTTGAGCACCTCGAGTTCACCGGGCATACTAGTAGTGTCGATGCTTCGTGGACGTATTGGAGATACCCGCCCCTGGCGTCGAAATGCCACAGGAACAGAAGGGCCAAGGCGCTGCTTGTCTAATGAAGGCGCTCGGCTATGACTTAAAAGGGGTATTAGTTGTCGTCTTGTTGTGTTTTCTCGCGATAAATTTGCTGGTAATGTGCTCGATCGCGGGCGCTCCAAGTCCTGCTCGAGATCTCGACCTCTACTCAAGCGTCGGTGTTGTGTAAATAGCGGGCTACCGCCATTGAATGTCAGAGCTCGTCGAAGCTGTTTTGGCACGCCCAGATCATCGTTTCTTATCTCCCCATCTTTGTCAGAGGCCCTGAATGCGTCGTCGCCGAGCAATATTACTTGAAGCGTAGCAAAGTCTCTTGTCGTGCCATCTGGAGGGAAAAGCCATTCTTGTAATTTGGTTGGGAGCCCCTGAGATCCTTCATCGTATAGTGAGTTAGCGAGGATAGGTATAAAAGCCATTTGTAAAATCAACTCACGTTGTCTGTATTCCCCCGAGTTGGTTTTCCAACATATGTAGTGCGTGCCTGATGTCCCCAGAGCGGTTACAACAAGCTCTGCAACTTCTTCATCTTCATCGCCACCATTTGACGCAGGGCTAGGAAAACTTTTAAGCATTTCCATTTTGTTCAGCGTCTTCGAGTCCGTTCATGCCGGGCTGGTATCTTGAAGAGTGGATGGTATTTCCAAGACACAACCTTGGCCCACGAGGAAGAAAATCAATGGCGATCCCGATATGCAGTATTGAGCATAAACTTCTGAGAGCTGATAAAAACGATAACGGCCAGCTCCGAGTAACCCTGCCATTGAAGTTAAGCTCCTGCATGAAATGTGGATGTCCCAGGAGATTACATGAAACACCCCCAAAAGCTTTACAACAGCTGATATCAGCCCAGATCTCATACAGCACGTGCCCCAAATTTCTGACATTCTCCCTGAGATGTTCCAGAAGACTAGAAATGATAAACTTAATTTACTGTAATGCCAAAGTACCAAGTATAGCTAGCCAGCAGAACGGCCTCGAATTCTAACATGTTTACTAAAAAGGATCCGTGACACTAACACGCGAATTGAAAGGAATAATGACAGGAACAGGGAAACACGATTGTTGTAGGGCTTATCAGGTTGTTCAAATTAATTATCCTAATACTGAATACTCCTCATTATGCTGCAGCATACTCTATGGACTCTCTATCTGGGTCGTCTTCTACACTGGGCTTCTTGTACATTGGTTCCGGACAGTCCGGTTGAGAAGTAATGTAGGCTGAATCATCCACGGCAATAGAACTCGCTGCAGTGACTGAGGCAATGTCACCACCGTCCTCTGTTCTCCTCTCTGCCGACCAAACTGAATGGGCGTCCGAATTGACGCTTGGAGATGTGGCCGTCAGTTGTGCATGAATTTGATGCTGTTGAGTAGCCAGCGCATCATCATTCTCAAGTTTTAATTTCTCCATGTCGATGCGCATGGTATTTGAACCAGCACTGCCTGCGCGCGATCTCTCAGCACTGCGAACCTCAAGATCAGGGCCCGAAGATGCTGCTTGCTGTTGTAGTTGGCCCTGTTCCTCATGCAGGAATTCATTTCTCTCTTCCTCCTCTCTCTGCGACTGTTCTTTATGCTCTTCCATCTTCTGATCCAGTGTCTGCGCCTGGTTAGGGTCTGGTTCGGGCTTGCGCTCCTTCTTCTCCCGCCGAGTCAATTCGACATCAAGAACTCTCGTGCCCATTGGAATTTTGGTGATTAGTCCGTCATCATCGCGATCAAAGTACAATGCCCACACCCCAGGATACTCCTCGACTGCAACAAATCCCTCCCAACCTTCCAAAGTCATGCGTCGGTCCTGCCGTGTGCAATCAAATGGCCCTGTTAGGTGCGGCTGTGCATCAACTCGAAGTCCGTATTTGACTTCGTATGTGTTTTTATCAACATATATCCAATTTAGCATCGGGGGATCATCGCTGATAGTGCTAACTATGCCCTCGTATTTGGTGTCCGGATATGGTAAGAAGTACCCTGAAAAGGGATATCCGTTTTCGAAAGTTTCCGAATCTTCATGCTGGGACATTGGTGGTGCAGTCGTGATCCATAGCTGTATAACCGTACCGTTAATTCACACAAGGTATTACACTACTCTCAACTGAGGGAGCTTACCTTGTTGTCCTTCAAGACGACCAACTTCCCATTGATATCACGACTCCGAATTGACTGTTTTACACATGATACCACCAAGTTACATCGACGTGCTCGATGCTCCTCGCGCTTATTCTTAGACTGACTTTGGCGAATTGATTCTTGAGTCCCTAGCAGTGCTGGACAAATAGTCAAGGCTAAAAGCATAGGGATTGCCATGGTGGCTTCTTGTGCAATCTGTTCAAGGGTTTTCCCACGACACGCTTCCTTGAGGGCTTCTTGAGTCTCCTTTTTACAAAGTGCTCCCGCTAAGATATCGCTGATAGTCTTGTTGTGTAGAGTAGAATCAGGTGTCGGATTTTCAGAAGACATCGAGATATTGGCCTCTGGCAAGAAGAGAAGAAGACGCCTAGTCTCAAAGCCAAACAGCAGAAATGGGATTACGGTGAGTGCGTTCGCATGAAAGTCGCGTTTCTACATAAAGGGTGTTTCAAGCGTCATAATAGAGAAGATATCCATGCCATAATGGAAGCCAGATTAGGCGTTAGACTGTACCAAATTGTCCATCTTTAAAGTCTAGACCGGATGGTTTTGACCGATCATGCCATTCTCACATCAGAGACCGGGGCGGCTACGGTACAGACAAGGGTTCATCATACCCCTGGTGTTTGAGGCTCTGCGCTTTGGTCTCCGAGCCAGGAACTGAGAGAAACATTGGGAACCAGATCGACAAGGTAAGGCTCGGTCAGCAACCCCTCGCTACGCGCATCGTCCCATTTATCGAACGAGCCTGTCGCATCTGGTGGACGAAGGATTGCATTCGCGTCGCGGACGAGCTTCACGATGAAGGGCAGCACCAAAAGAACCAACGTTTAGTAAAATGTGTCTTTTTCTCATTAGAAATCATCTAAGTTCGACGATGATTTAAACCTCGTGATAATCCGCAGTCATGAAGAACTTATTCTCATTCTCATCAGCATCTAACAACCGCAACTCACTCACCATCCATCCTCTTCAGCAAGCCTGAGCCTCAAGTCATCGCAGCGCGATAACTCTAGACAACTTTGATCTATAATCGCTAATACTTCTACTTCCTCATCACAACAAACCTTCCTACACAATGGCTACCCAGGCTGCGTGAGTAAAAGTCACAACTTTGATTCAAGTTCAGCACAGAGGTCTAACACTTCGAAAAATAGTCCTTCTTCCGTCCCAATGAAGAACAACGTCTACAACAGCGACTCTGACTCCGATGGACAAGCCCGAGGTGGCCGTCGCGGACTTGCCCAAGCTTTACCGCAACTGCCCACCTCCGTTGGATTGTCCCAACCAGCCGGTAAGATATCTCCACAGGATCGCATGCAAAGCTCCATTCTAACACCCATCTCTTTTCCAGGTACACTTCTCAAAGGTGCCACCGATGAGCATGGTAACCAGAAGTCAGCCGCCCTCTTGGTCGGCATCAAGCTCGATTTGGAAGCTGAGGTGCATTTGACCGCTAGGATTCGTGGTGATATCTGTGTCGGCTTGTACTAAAAAGGGGAAGCACACTGGTCCAGTGAGAGACACTGTCCACGGATGTGAAGGTCGAGACTTTTGGAGTGGCTGCAAGCTAGATACCTGGGCTGGTCCCTATATACCCCATACTTGCGTCTATGTAGAAAAGTATCCTGAACCTTAACAACATTTGATTTGAAAGATAACGCACTGGTTCTAAATTTCACATCATCCATGTGACTTTCTTGATGCGAAAATGATCTTACTCGTCCCACATTGTTCTTTTGACCTATTTTGCATATTCTACAGCTTCAACACTAACCAGTCATCCCACTTGTTCCTTTGGTCCTTCAGTATTCTGGCCACCAGGCCACGGATAGCGCCCTGCATTTCGTAGCCGTCGTGCCACCGTTTTGCACCCGCGTAGGCTTCGATGAATCCATCCGGTCCTGACACGCATATAAGATTCACGCCTGGGCCCGATTTGATTGACTTCGCTCCTGGCTTCGGAGCATTGGCACATGCACAAGGGAAGTCAGAAGAGGAAGAGCGAGTAGCATCGTTATCGTCAGGGAGATGCTCAACAGCCTTGGGAGAATGCCAGGTGCAGCTTCTATCAATAGTGGAAGATAATGGCGATACGGTGGCGGTAAGAGCATCTTTAACATGGCGCCCTTCGATGAACGACCCTTCATTGTCGACAAAATATGAGATGTCGAAGTGCGACGGGTAACGTCGCTTGAGATCTTGAATTTGAAGCGCTAACGAGGAAACAGCCTCTTCACCATGCGACCTTTCTTTTTCCTGTAGATTCGCATCAGGGTTGGCCCTTTCCCAAAACTTAAACCAACTGCCCGACTTTCTCTGAATGGAAGGAGGCCGTTCACGACCGAGGGCATCGGCGCCCCAGCGATTGGCCCATAAGATCGAGACGCGTGGATGATTTTGCCCTCGGCGGCCCTGATCGGCGCTATCCAAAAGCTTGTGGGCAACCTGTAGCGCTGGTGCGATGCCCGTCCCACCAGCCAGGAAAACCACGCCTCTTTGAGTTCCAACCTCTACAGTTTCGGTGTCGCTATCGTTACTGCTGTCGTAGCCTAATCGGCGCGAAATGTCGAAACCGAGATGCGGACCACGCAACCAAACGGTGTCGCCCACATGCTGCCTTGAAAGATAGTTTGACATTTCGCCACCGTCCATTCTGCGGATCAGAATACGGAGGTCTGCCTGCACTTCACTCGTGTCGCTAGTCTCATCCTCTATGAGCGATGGCAATGGCGGCAAAGGAGTGTAATGCCTCGCTATCTGCAATTGTGGCTGCTTGATCTCAACAGACCACAGGCCATGACGCCAGGCCTCTTTGATACGACTTGACAAAAACCCTCCATCGTCTTCCTCTACGCGTCCAGATTCCACTCTCTGAGGGTCTACCCACGCACTGGGACGAAGAGTGATAATGAAAGCCGTAGGAGACACCTGCTCTCTTTTTGTGATGGTAAAGGCGCTGAATGTCGATGTGTTGATAACATCGTCATCGGGAGAGGCAGATAGTCGCCGGTAGAGATATGTTGCACCGGCCGAGGCGGCGAATATCAGCACCAACGGTATCCATCGCGAGCGACGCGGATGCGAGTTATGAGACTGGGAAAACGCCAGAGACGGCGTTGGAGCTGACGGTACAGATTGGGACAAGGATGATGCCGCCTTGGTTTGGAGGCTGGAGGCGCTGTAGAGCTCACGGCTTGGAGGTAAGCCCTGCAAACGGAGACAACCTTTCCGGGGGTCTATGCATCTCTTCTTAATCAGCGTACGGCCACTCTTGTGAGATATAAGCGATTCGAGGCCCCCTGAAGGCCCTCTCAATCGGCCTAGCCCTCCTATCGCATTTCTGTGCATTGAGATGGACTCGAAAGAGTGCTCGGCATTTGCTGATACTGAGTTTCAGAGTTTCTTTTAATTCAGAGTAAGCTTCGACAGGCTGCCAGGTGATCTCAGCTGGCAGTACATTTGGTCGTAAAACCTTTCCTTCTTTCCGTAGAGCCTAGAATAATGCTAGACCACTCTAGCCTGAGTAAGTAAAACTCCCGTCGCTAAGATAGTCTCCCGTTAGTGCATCTAACGATCTCCGTTTGACAGAGATGGACGCAACTCGGCAAGTTAGGAGCGTGTAGAGTAGAACAATCTCGACAGCGACATGTTGTCGTTTCCCGTCACTACCTTGTATACTGTGCCAGATTGGTAAATATCCAATTCTTTCGATGCGCAGTCCTGTACTAAGACATAGAAAACCAAATATGTAACATCGCTCGCTCGCCCCATTGTCACAGCCATGAGTGTGACCTTGAAGCTCGGTCAGCATATTTTACCAAAAATGCCAACTTTTGATACGGATCAGGCCGGTTCCTTTTCTACGCATCATAGCACGCCTAATTAGCACAAGGCAGATAACAAGACATAGTGACAAGCCGAAACAGAAAGCAACTGTGACATAACACCCGGCGTACAAAGGCAACACCGGAGAGCTTCCTCCAGCAAAAGCAACACATTTGAATCGAACCCTTGGCACCACATACGCAAGCCTAGAACGGTGGCGGAGAGCGCTCAGGGGATGTAATTAAGGAGAAAGCCCGTGCTATAAGCATGGGAGCTAAGTTGCCATCCTTTCCTTGGGTCAAGACATATAAAGCAGCAGTATATCTACATAACAGAACACCCAAGGACTAGTTATTCTGGCAATCACCTTATGAAGCATCCCACATTTGCCTTGCGCATAGGGATAGCATAGTGATTAAAGACCGCAAGCCACAGCAAGATCACCTTCGCGGCTACGGTTGCAAAATTTTCGCCACGGCATCACATGCTGAGAGGGTGGTGTTATTTGGAGCGTGTGCAGGAGCGGTGGCAAACCGGGATTCAGGTGCTTCTTGCCTGCTCTCTGACACGCCAACATAGGCCCTGCTTGAACGCGGCAAAAGGATCTTGATTCGTATTTATAATAGTGAAGACTAATCTCCTGAGTAAGTAGTTATGCCCATCCCAGTACAGGAGTCAGTCATGTCTTGTAATAGCATACCTTAATAACTCTATTTTTTCAGTATCTAATTACACATAGCACTCCTATCTAAAACCAAAGAGAAAGCATTAAACTAAGGCTTATTTACCTCAGGAACAAAAAAAATCGATTTGGCGCAAGCTATTTGGTTGGCTTTTCAAAATAGCGGCAGCTTATTAAAAGCCCAGCGGGCATTTTTATTAAAAGGTAAAAATAGCTTCAAAAATCTAATATCCTTCCATTCCTTGCTCCTGTAGCGCAAAAATTATATGTTGCCAGTTAAAACGGAAAATAAAATATTGTAAAAGTGCAATATTAGGAACTCAGTACGAGAGCGTCTGCTGACTCATTGTGGCGGTGCGGCGGCCCCGCCCTCTCCTCGTAGCCGCCGGGCCTCCGTTTTGCCATCGGCGTGTTGACCCACTAGGGCACCGTATTGAGAAAAACGGAACGGTCAAACCCACCCGAGACATGCTACTCCTTTCGCCCCGAACGATGCCGCTTCTACTTAGGCCACCCCCCTTTTTTACACCCTTTTTGGAGCACACCAGCTCTACCAGCTGATCCTTCAATAGAGCCGCCGAGGATGCGCTAAAAACCAACAATAGGTTTTGTAGCTATGGGACAATCTCTCTATGCTTAATTTTGCTTTGCAGGTATAAAGGAAAACTTGGTTTTAGTTTATTTAAACCTAAAAACTATAGTTTAATACTTTTTGTTTTTTTATAAATATTATAAACCTTTTTTCAATTATTTTTAAAAATAACAATTAGTTATAATAAACTTATGCTTTTTAAGCAGCATTTTATAGCTTTGCTTTTTTATAAAAAAAGCTAAATAATAGCTTAAAAGCATTTTAAAAAATATGTTGTATAATTTATTAAAAACAAGCTTTTTATAGCTAAAAATACTTAAAAAAAACGAGATTGGCTTTAAAAGCGGTGGATTTAATAAGCTTTGCTTTTTAAGCTTTTTTACCTTTTTGCAATTTATTTTACTTTAGTTAATTTATTTGCAATAATGCATTAATAAATATTTCCGCAGATATTATAACAATATTAAAGTTAATAATTAAATATTATGGCTTAATTTCGTATTATGCTTTTAAAACTTTAACGTTTAAGCGCTTTTTAAATCATTTTTTTGCACTTACGTTAAACTTTTAGTTTAAAAACAGCCTGTGCTTAATAATCGCGAATATAAATATAAAAAAATATTAAACTCGGCTTTTAGCCTAATTAAAATGTGGCGAAGGCTTATGGCCTCTGCAAACCACGAGGTGATAAAAAAACAAAAAAAAAACAAGCCTGCTTAAGCTAACATATAAAGGCTAAAGTGAATTAGCAAAAACAAAAGCAGCCGAGAAAGCTTTGCTTATTTGTTAATAAAGGTATTTTTAACATAATATTGGTTTATTATTAAGCAAATTTAATGGCTTTTATTATTAAAATATTATTGTTAATATATTTTCTTAATATAATGAATATTTACTAAGCTGGCTATTAAAATAAGCTTAAATATAAACCCGATTTATTAAAAGATTGCTATAATAAGCATTAACGTAAGCGTAACCTTTTAAACGCTATGGTTAAAAGCAAACAATATACCTTATAACCTAAAAACCAAGGTGTTTTTCCACGCTATCATTTTACTAGCTGCTATTAGCGGTTTTTAGCCAGGTATGCTGTTAAATTTAACCTATTTTTAATTTTATGTAACTATAGTGCATAATTCGACCAATTCGGCTAAAACCTAAATTGTTATAACGATAAATATTAAAAGAAATAAAATTAAAAAAACGGCTAAAACTAGTCGCGCTTAAAACGGTAGCAGGTAAATAAAGTAATATTTACCTAGTTTTGTGAGAATTGTTAACTCGCCCGCTAACATTAGATTCTTTATCACCTTGATTTTAAATTGCATGTTTTGCCTTGCTAGCCTAATTTTAACACAGGGCGTTTAAACAAATGGCTTTAACCTTAACTTTACAATAATTAATTAAATATTTAACCGTTTAAATTTAAAGCACGTAAATTTTATACCTTTTTAATAAAAGATAAAGATGTTTAAGCAAAAGATTTTTCCTATGTTTTACAAAACGCTTAATAACCTGTGGCACCGTATGCTTTTAATTAGCAGTGCTTACGAGGACGTGCGCTTTTACAGCTTACGAGTAGGCACAGGTGCAAATTTAAACGGTACGCTTGTTTTTTGCTTTAGCTTTTTTTAAATTTATAAACAATATAAACAATTTAATTTACTAATACTGTTTGCTAGGTGTTTTTTTTAATGCTTTGCGTAATTACGTTTTATTTTACACAACCCACGTGTTTAAATTAAGTTATTAGTTGTTTTGCATACGCGCTAACTTAATGCAATTAACATTTAAAGCAAACGTAAAAGATTATAGCTAGCTTTTTGCGAAACTTTATAACGTTTCTTTAAGTAAAGATATAAATGCCCTAGCTAACATTAGCCTAAAGAAAAAACTTTAGTTTAAAAAACGGAAAAACATAACTGTGCTTTGCAATGCTATTAAAAAAACAACTAATTTAAAAAAACGAGCACGTTTTTATATAAATTTAAACAACCTTGTTAAAACGCTTAGCTAGCTAAAACTTTAAAATAACCGGGCTAAGTACTTTAAGCAAGTCGATTATTTTTAAGCATAAAAACACGCTACTAACAAAATCTGCACGCCTAATGAGAAAAAAACTCTGCTACTACAAGTTATTGCAAAGATTTTTTAGTTGTTATATGCTTTTGTCGAGGAGCAGGCCGTAGACCACACGTGTTGCTCGAGATATTATATGTCCTTTTTTTTGGCATACCTCACTAATGCACCACCGACCGTCTCGGATGAGCTGGAATCAAAGCAAGAAAAGAAGGCCTGGGCTAACCTTAGCCCTGTCTCTTAGGATGGACTATTTTGCTGTTTTTTTTGTAAAAAGCTGTATGCCGGTCGGAGCGCCTTAACACGATATTACAAGGCTTTGCACACCGATAATATAACTTTTTGCCAGCTGTTTTCATGCCCCGAATGTTAGTTAATAGGACTGGAGGAAACGTTGATCGAGAGTGCTTGCTAATAGAATAACCATGTTGAAAGGGTACACGGAAAAGTACATACGCCTAATTAAAACCCTTAACAAAACCTATTAGTACGGCCTTGCTGTTTTTGCTTTTTTAAGCTTACTATTAAAGCCGGGCTAATTAGCTATTTAAATCGCTATGTTTAAAGCAGATCTCGCCAATGGCCTACCACTTGCCAACTTTGCCCCGACGTTTCCTTTAACAACATGTGGGCGTGGCTTCGGCATTTAAAAGTTAGTCATATACCGTTTATATAAATATGCTTTATATGCGGCTATATTTGCACTGCCTCGAGCGGATTAACCAGGCATTTTACCTTAAGTTATGCCTAAAACTTTTAACGTTTTTTTTAATGCCCTGTTTGCAAACAAGATAGTATTAAAACTGTGCATATTATTAATAGGTTTTTGTTTTAACATATGTATTTAATAACAGCTTATAATAAATAAGCTTGTTTAAGTTAAAATAACAGCAACTAATACCTGCTAACATACCTTAAATAAAATTCCTAAAACAATATTAAGCTAAATTAAGCATTAATTAACCTAGTTTAAAATTAAATAATATTAAACTAATATTGCATTTATAATAATAAAAAACAGCATTACGCTTTAATTATATTAAGCATATTTAACAGCTTTTTGTTATTTTTTAATTTAAGCACAGCTATAAATAAATTGTTAAATTTTATTATAGTTGAAATTTCCGATAAACATAATGGCAATGTTTTTAAATAAAACCTTTATTTTTGCTATGGAAAATTTAAAGCGGTGTAGCCATTGGCAAACTCACTTTGTATTTCCGAGACACACATAAAGTTAAAACCGCCACCCGTTTTAATAAAGCTGGTTAACCTAGTTTTGAAAAATTGCCGAGACTTAAAAAACGTATTAGCAAAAGCTAGCGAATTAGCTACTAATTTAAGCCTTAATTTATAACAGCTAATGTTTATAAATATTAATAAATATTACGCGGTTAATTATATACTCAAACATTAAAATAAAAACCCTTTTTTTTTAAAATGGCAAAAAACCAAAAGCTGTTAATGGGTTTAACGAAAGGACATTAATGCTAACTTGGTTTAAAGCTTTAAAGAGAATTATACGGGAATTAGTTTTAAAGTGGACAAGGTACTAGCAACCCGGAAGCAACGCGGAAAAATCGAGTACCGTATCCGCTGGGTAGGCCGTCTAGTGAAAAAGGATACGTGGGTTTTAAAAAAACAGATAAGTCTAAAGCTGGTGAAGAAACATAAACCAAAGGCTGTGTTAAAAAGCCGAAAAAAATATCGAAAAGTAAATTAAGTGAGTATTTAGTTTGTTTTAATAATATAAAACTTTGGATGTTTGCATAATATCATTTTAATTAATGTTTTAGTTAGCTATATCATAGCTATAGATGTGGGATAAATTTCCTAGATTATATAGCCTGGCCGGGATTACGCAAAAATGGCTTAGTTTTTCCTCGAACGGATAATAGCTGTAATTTTGCTAACCTATCGTAAAGCGCGTTAATTGCGGTTATCAAGCTATAGCTGGTCTATTATAGATTTTTTAGTATAATTGTAAATAGATTTAGTTTATCGAGAACATACTTTGCGAGGTAGTTAACCGTTGTATATTATTAAGGATAACCTGAGTTTTAAGATCATTCGATCCATATATGCTCTAATAGCCTTGCAGCGCCCTCTGGTACATCTCCTCAGCTTTTTTTAGCTTTCCTTGGTCGTTGTATAGGTTGCCTAAGTTGTGGACTGTGTTAAGGGTTAATATGTGGTTAGGTTTAAGGGCTTTTTCCTTGCCTTGCAGCGCCTGCTGGCACATCTCCTCGGCTTCCTTTAGCTTGTTTTGGTTGCTATATAGGTTGCCCAAGCTATCGAAGATCTAGCTCGCCTTGTTATTTATGATTTCATATAAAATTGCCTTTTTTTATTTTGCGACATGCTAAAAAAGTTGTTTTTGTGTTAACCATTATTTACTTATATTTTAGCCAAAGATATGTAATATTATATATAAAATCGCAAACCTTGCGAATTTTATGCTTTATTTTTAGTTTAAAATATAAGTTATTTAAAAATAAACACAGCTATAAACGCTATATCTTTTTAATTTTATTAACTTATTTATAAAAAAGTCAACTTTAACAAGCTTATAAGTATTTAAAGTTTGGATTATATAGCTAAAACTAAGCTTGTTTTTTGTTATTTTATAAATTTATTTTAGGCTGTATATATGGTAAAATTAAAGTAATTTAAGCTAAATGTTTTAATTGTTAAAATATGTTTACAATTAAAATAGTGCAACTAAATATTAGTTTTGTTTTTAAATTTAATTTAAAAATAGCTGCTATATTAAATAAAAAGTTCGGTTTTTATACAAACTTAGTTTAAGGCTGCTAATTTATAGTTTTGCTTAGGAGTTTTTATATAAACAAAGGTATAATTGAAAAATTATTAATGTTTGCTTAAAGTATACGTTAGCTATAGCTAATGCAAAAAAAAAGCCGTTTAACTTTTTAGCAAAATCTATAGCATTAAGGTTTAAGTATAAAGTTAATTATATTTAAAAATATTTTAAATTATGGCTTATTATTGGTTAAGCCTTTGCGTTTTAATGCGACCTTTAAAATTTGCAGGCTATTATTTATATTTTGCATTTTTAACAATAAAATAGCATGGCTAATTTTAACTTAAGATAACTTAATAGTAATAATAATTAAACCTTAATATAATTCCGCAAAATACTTTTAAATATTTATAGCGGTAAGATTTGTATTAAATAATAAATTGAGGTTATTATAGTTATTATAAACTATAAGCTATCGCAAGTTGCTTAGCAAGCTTAGCTAAGCTTTAATAGCGTTAATTGTTTTATTTAAATTTTTTTATATGTTTAGGCCGCATAATCGGCTAGCTGTAAAATGCTGCCGTTTTATTTAGTGGGCTATTTTAGCAAAGCTTTACTTTAGAAAATTTTTGTCTTTAATATTTAGCCAAAAGATTGCTAAATAGTTATCTTTATGTTGTTTTATATACTCGATGGCTAGCTGTGTTTTACTTATTCCCTTAAGGCCGTGAAGGACTACTACTCGATAATGGCTATTAGTTTAAAGTTTTTTACGTATTTTAACAAGCTTTTGTTTTTTTGCTACAAAGTGTGCAATTTCCGGCATGCCGTAAAGGCTAAATAACATTAAAAACTTTTTATATTAACTTTTTATATATGTTAATGTTAATAACTTAATATTTATATAATAAATGATTTTTGCCTGCTTTTTTAATTTTTAACTATTTTTTTCCAAAGTTGTTTTAGCGCTTTTTTTTTTTTTTTACTATAAATTAAAAGCATTTAAGTTTTAAAAATGCTTAGCATAAATTACGCCTTGTTTTTAAGTACTGTAGTTTTCCTTTTTTTTGCCCATGCTATTTGTTTAAAGGTCGTAAAGTGAGACAATGGCCCCCCTTAAAGCGCCTAAGCCGGGATACCAGTAATATCGCAGATAATTTGTTTTAATAATTCCTTATCACCTAGTTGCGTTTTTTCTCGTAAGTAAAAATCAACAGTTTTAAGTGCAATAAGCTCTTAAAAGGTCCACTTGCATATAAACCATTAGCTTTGCGCAAACTATAGCTTTTAGTGTGGATTTTCATATCGATTGCTATTTTATATAGCTAGGCTTAAGACGTTTTAAAAATAGGCATAGTATTTAGTTGCATTATAATACCAGCAAAACATGCTATTAATGGCTTTTGTGAGTTTAGCGCTGCTAAACTTATTAATGCAGCAGGTGTTAACCCAAAAATATCGCAAGCCATTTTGTTTAGCCTGTTGGCCGCAAAAGCGGATCTTTTTGTATCCGATCTTGTGTTGGCCGATTCCTTGTTCGAGGTCTTTGTAGGTGACCTTTTCCGAGCCCTAGGTGTGGGACAGTATAGCGTACGGGGGAATGTTGGTGGTGCTTGGTGGGTAGTCTGTCAGGCTAAATAAGCCTGTATTATTGTAACTTAAAAAACGCATGGCAAAAAGGCAAGGTGTTTTAAGTTATTTAACAAGTAATATAAATACCAGTGCTATAGTATTATACTAGTAACTTTAATTAACAATTTATTTTAAAAAATAGATTAAAGCTACGATATGAAAAGCAAGCTCCTAAGGTTTGCGTAAGCGCGGGGTGGTTGAGCAAATCCTCGAAATAGCAGGTCGGGCTGTGCTAGGAGGCTTGCGAGTCTGTTCAAACTGGTGGGTAGCCATGTGGCTAAGTGTCGATGCAACCGAGGCGGTCATTATCTAGATGGTTCGATTAGCAAGCTCAGGCCCAGGCAAAAGGAAATCTGTTTGCGACAGCTTCTTAAACTATGGGAAAAGCAGCAAGCTTAAGTCACCAAAGAGCATAGATTTTAGGCCGTTAATAATTATAAAATCAATGTTTCATTTTAAGCAAAAGTGCTTGGGATAATAGCTTGTGTAAAAAAAGGCTAATAGTGCATACACACACTACGGGTATATTACACTAGTACATTTGTCCCGCTTTTTAGTAAGCGTAAGCACTATCCTTTAGCGCAGTTGCCTTTAGCAATTAACTTAAAGCAAATAACTTAACAACTTTTTTAAAATAATAAAGTATACCTCTCGGGGATTTTTACACGACCTGTTTTTTTTTTAAAATTAAGATTTAACAATTGAAGTTTTTTACGCTTATTTATATAAAACGGTTATTTTAATGGCCAATTACGAGCAAAAAAAGATAAAAATCACTTAAAGCTTATAATGCTAATGGTTTTTGCTAGCAAAAAAAGTACATACCTTTACTCTTGGTGGCATTTTTATAACGTAAGTGAAAGGTACATATCTTTTACGCCGGCAGAGAAAAAAAAAGGGGGGCATTGTACTTACCCCGCCCTATCTCGACTTGCGCTAGTAATGACACTAATTTAGGCAAACCCTACGTGCATCGAGCCTTTATTAAATACCTCGAACTTAGCTTAGGTATATTAAAAACTACTTTTTTTAAAACCTTTATTTTTTAACTTTTATTTATTAAACCATAATAATTAGCAGTTTTAACACCATTTTCTTTATTACTATTGTGTACTAAACTTAAATTAGCTATTATTATAAAAATAATTGTCATTTATTTCACCTAATATAATAACAAGCATGTATTTAACGAGGTATATTTTATCCGTGGCTGCTTTCTCCTTTAATTATTATAATAGAGTATTTTCACAAATTATATATATGTATATAAATTATAGCAGCCATGGCGCATCGGGCTGCTTAAACTTTGCAGGGCGGTTACTAGGTAAACTTTTAAAGCAGGTTGTAAGCTTACATTGCTAAAATATAATCTTTTACGCAATAAACAATAGTTTTTAATCACGGCCTTAAAACATTAATAATATTTTCTGTGTTAATGCCTTTTTTTAACATGCCGCCCCGTATTAATTAAGTTATATTATTATTATTTATTGTTTTATTTGGTTAATTACTATTATATATTTTTTTTTAATTATTTTTAAATGTTTTATATTATATATATTTTTTTTTGCCATAGTTTTTATTGCTTATGGTTTTATATTTAAATAATATTACATATATAATTAGCTTTTTTTAGCCATTTACTTAATTTGCCGTTAATTATAAACCAAATAAACGCGTTTTGCTGTAAACATTTTAAAAATAAATAATAACCTTTTTAATTAAAACGTTAATAAAGTAATGCAAAAACTTTGCTTTTTAAATTAAACTTAGATTAAGATTTTATTGCTAAAGCTTTTACTTATTAAACAACTCGAGATTTGTTTACGCAAGCAAAGCATTAACAGGCATACCATTTTTATTTATGCCGATGAGTTAAAGCTGTGCGAAAGTTTCGGTATTAAAACTTTAAAGCACAAAAACACTTTTAAGCACGCTTGCGGCAAGCTCTGCCGCCGAAGCTAGCACTACCTATTTTATTTTTTTGCTCTGGAAAATAACACACCTGCTTTTTAATTTTAATATTCTGCCGCACCTGCTGGTAATTTTGTTGCTTTTGTGTTTAAACTAGCGTTCGCACCTGCTGCGGCATTTTTTACGCCTAATAAGCCAGCCAGTCGTAAAGAGCTAGGCATCGCCTTAACTTTAATCCCAAATAAACAAAAAAAGCAACTGTTTATACTTTTTACCGATGTTGCTGCTAAGAAAAAAAAAAATACCGCTTTTAAATTTGCTAAATTAATAAACTTTAAGTTGGCTTGTGGTAATATAAACTTGCTAAATAGCTTAGCTATTATTGGTCGCTAAAAAACTGCTAATATGCATATTATAAAGCGAAAAAATGCAAAAAACCATAATTAATTTTGCGCAAAACGCCTAAAGCAAAATATTAAAATAATTAAGCTATTTAATAATAATAATAATAATAACCAAGCATTAATTTAAAAGCCAAAGCTTGTAAACATAATTTTTAATAATGGTAATAATTATAAGTTAAATGCTAAATTTAATAGTTAATATGCAAATTATCACATTATTAATAAAAACTGGGCAAAGGTATATAAAATGTTTTAGTGCCTAGCATTTACCATAAATTTAAAGCCTTTTAGGTTTAATATAAAAATCGCCGCGTATTAACTGCACGCAATATAATAAATGCTAACTTAACAACTTATGCGTAACATTTAAAATAGCTGCTTAAAAAATGTGATAAGCTTTAGCAAAACTATAAAGGTTTTGTCCACGTTTGTTACGTTTGCTATAATTAAGGCCAACCATAAGGAAGTGCTTAGCTTTTGGAAAAATGAAGTCGTAACGGAGAGCTAACAACATCTGCCTCAAAAGCAGACAAAATTCCATAAGCGCTACCCTAGCCAGTTAGAGTTGCCATACCCGACGGAGTGCACATGTATTAAATCCAAAAACACGTACAAAATTGCAATGCACATGCTTTTGCTGCCAACAATTTGCATAGTTCCACCTATGGCTATGCGTTTTTAAGCGGCCGAATTTTGCAAAATCCTCGACAGAACGCATAAAGTAGCAACACACCTCAAACTCTCCGTGCGATATAACGACTATACCAAAAACCAACAGCTATATTATAAACAAGATTGTGTACAACTAACTGCTAAAGCAGCTGTTTAACAACTTGATAATAATAAAAAAGTGTAGCTTTTTGTCGAAAGTCGCTTAACATTAAGTAATTAGCTTATGTTTGTTAGCCGGCATAATGCTACCAAGCTTTATGCTATCTACGATAATATAAGCAGCCGAGCTTTTGATAAAACCGGGGATATTGTTATAAATTTAATAAAGGCGGCTTTTATGTTTTTTAACAAAGCTTACTAGTATAATAGCACGCTGGATAGTTTTACCAACCCTTTTTAACTTTTGCGCAACCTTTAAAAAATAAGTGTAAAAAAGCCGGTAGCTTTTACCGTTTTAGCATTTATTTCTTTAAGCGGCTTAATTTAAATAGCTAATATTATAAATTATATTTTACGTAGCAGGTATTTATAAAAACAAAAAAAACGCATTAAAGGTATTAATAACGCGTAGTTTTTAAAGGTAGCGCAAACAAATTATAAATATTTTTTTAATAATTTAAATTATAGCATAAATGAAAAAACTAAAATAAAGCTTTAAAACTGCTAAAAAACACTAAATAAGCTAGAAAAAAAATTAGTGCTTTGTTTATTAATGGCTTATTGTTTTATTAATACTTTTAAAGGGTAGTTAATTAGGGAAAAAAGCAAAGAGATTATTGTTAAGCATATTAACTGCTTTATAAAGGACGGTTTTACACGGGATGCCTTTTAACGCATAATAGCCAAGGTGTAAAGCTATGTGCAACGTTTACTATTTAAAAAAAGGCAAAATTAAAAGCAAAGCGGTTAAATAGGTTTTAAACTAACTTAATAAAGCGTTAAAGCTGGTTTGTTTAATAGCGGCGAGGACTATAATATTGCCGCTAAAATAAACCAAACATTGAAAAAAGCATAGATATGCTTTATCTGCGCTAAAGTGTACCCTTTTTTCGCTTATTTTCTAAATACAAGTGTAATTAAAGATGATAATTTACACTATAAAGCAGTTAATCAGCTTGGAGTGGCGGCATATAAGGCATACTTTACCGAGGGCCGGGATGAGATGGTTAATGTTTTTGAGCAGTTTTCTTTATGGCCACACCGCGAAGAGCTTACCTAGCAATCACCTAAATTTAATCGGCTTTGCTAGTTTGTGGACGATATGCTGTTTTATAAATTGCGGGCGCTAACTGCAGATAACCTGGGTTTGCGAAATGAAACGAATATCCGCTATATAATAATGCTTACGTAGTTGCTTTTGTTAGCAATTATTACTTACATGCTTTTCGCTTATGTATATAAAGAAAATATTAAGGTGGTTTTATTTAACGCTGCAATAAAAAACAATGCAAGCGTTACTAATAATAGGTACGGCCAAAATTAAATTTTAAATAACTTAAATTTGCTATGCAATTATTTATTTTTAAACAAGATTATTATTTTAACTTATAAAATTTATAAAATGGCTTTAAACTTTTAAAGGGCGAACTATTATATTATAATAAAGCCGGCCGGGTTAACTAAAGCTAAAAAGCAAGCGGCAGCAAAGGTTAATCGGCGAGGATAAAAGTTACAACCTATAACAGCAATGCTTTACGACAAGTATAACTTTGCTAAGTTGCTGCGCTTATCCTAAAGGGCAAATCATAAAGAAATGTTGCTATAAAAAAAAAACCGAATTTTTTAAAACAAGTTTATATAGTGAGCCATTATATTGCCTGCAAGTTATATTTGGCTTTATTTTTATAAGAAATTATTATGTCGTTATTTTTGTTAGCAAAAAACGTATTGCTATTTATTTAAAGCTATAGCATTGGTAATAAAATAAATTTCACTTCTTTATAACCACAGGTTTAAATATTTAAAGCAGGTAGTTTTTAGTAACCTTTTTATTGCCTGCGATATTTAAGGCGCTACTTTACTTAAATATTTAAACTTTAAACTTCCTTGCTTAACACTCGAAATAACGCTTATGTCCTTTGGTAAATAATAAAGGTATAAAATAAAAAACCCTTTTAATCTCACTTTATAAAGCTAAGCCTTAAAAGCATTTATAAACATGTTTATTTTTGTTTTGAAATGTCTTATACCTTTAATCTTTACACTTTTCAGCTTGTCTGAAAAAATTAATATACTTTACGGGATTTCCGCCGGCTGTGGTATCGGCTAAAGCCCTGCGCTATAAAATAACTAAATGCCCATACCAAGCATTGAAAAAAGGCAAATATGTTAAGACTTTTGTGAAGCCTATGTTAATAAAGCAGGTTTAGCATGATTTTGAGAGTTTCCGTTAAGTATAACCTTTGGGGAGCTCTCCGCAACCTGCTTTTTTAATGCCGCTCATTTAAGAATCGATTTTTCTAGCTAGCTTAGAAAAAAAGATCCGCTGAGGCTTGGAACGCTCTTGGATTTAAAAGAAGCTATGTAATAAAATCTTTGCTTAGCAGGACTGTTTTTTAAACAGCTTTGACTGTTTATTTATATAAAACTATAATAAGCCGTTTTATTTCCATGTTAGCAGTTATTAATAAAGCGTTAAATAAAAAGCATGCTTAAAAAAATAAGTTAAGTAACAAATGGGTTGTTAATTACCGAAGCAGTGCTGGCTTTAGTGAACTTAAAATAGTAATTTATAATAATAAATATTTAGTGTGTGCTTTGTTTGGAGTTTTGTATAGCTCGTTTAAAAGAAAATATAAAGCAATGGAAAAAATAAACGTTAAGCCGGGTTTTAAAAGCTGCATTAATTTTTTTATACATTATTCGGCGGCCTTTAATGGTGCTATTTAATTAGGACTATTTTTTAAGTTAATATTAACGCCTTTTTTAATTAATAGCTGCACAATTTTTTAATGCCCGTTTTTAGCAGCCTATGAAAGCAATGTTTAACCAAAACTATTTTTTAAGTTAATATTAGCGCCTTTTTTAATTAGTAGCTGCACAATCTCTTGATGCCTGTTTTTAGTAGCTTATAAAAGCGGTGTTTAACTAAAACTATTTTTCGAGTTAATATTGGCGTTTTTTTTAATTAATAGCTGCATAATCTTTTAATGCTTGTTTTTAACAGCTTATAAAAGCGGTATTTAACCAAAATTATCTTTTGAGTTAATATTGGCGCCTTTTTCAATTAGTAGCTGCATAGTTTTTTAATGCCCGTTTGTAGCAGCCCATGAAAGCGGTGTTTAACTAAACTTATTTTTTAAGTTAATATTAGCGCCTTTTTTAATTAATAGCTGTATAATCTCTTAATGCCCGTTTTTAGCAGCTTATAAAAGCGGTGTTAAACTAAACTTATTTTTTAAGTTAATATTAGCGCCTTTTTTAATTAATAGCTGTATAATCTTTTAATGCCCGTTTTTAGCAGCTTATAAAAGCGGTGTTTAACTAAAACTATTTTTTAAGTTAATATTAGCGCCTTTTTTAATTAGTAGCTGCATAATCTCTTAATGCCCGTTTTTAGCAGCTTATAATAGTGGTGTTTGCCTTTTACAAATCTTGAAGTTTTTTTCATAATTTATCATTGTAATAATTTTAGCAAAACCTTTTAGTTTATTTTACAACTGCAACAAAGCTTTAACTGCTTCTCGGTGGCCATTTGCTAAAGCAGCAAATAGGGGATACACGTGCCGTTTTTTATAATTATAAACTTAAGTATTATTTTAGCATATGCCGTTTATAAGCTTAGCAAAGTTATTTTCGGCAAAAATATATAATAAACTTGCAGCTGGTATATAACGATATGTTTTAAATTTTGCGAGAATATTATCTAAATAAATCCAGGCTTTTAAATTAAACAAATTTAAAAAATTGTGCTAAGGTAACTCGATTGCGGCACTATTAGCATGATAAAGGACTTGGTATATCGCATATTTAAAAAATGGGAATTTGTTTAATACTTGTTCTCGCAAATGTTTAGCTTTATTAAAAAAGGCTTTTAAAAGTTTTTAGTTGTTTATAATGCGATTTAAAAAATTGGTTAAAAAGTATACGTAATAATATTCCTTTAGTTAATTATAATTTAAGCTTTTAAAATTTGCCCCGAGATTGGGCCATAAGTTATAAATACCTTTATTTTTTAATAAATAATCTCGTATAAATTTATGGATAAATTAAATAGTCCGCGCTTTTGATTTAGTAATTTCAGCAAGCCTTTTAAAGGAGCTACAAATAAATCTGTTTATATTATTAGCTATAATGTGTTTAAAATCCCATTAAGCTAGGTTTTCCCGTGTTAAATCTAGTTTAACTATTACCGCATAGTAAAATTCTTTAGGTTTTATTAGGCGCCTTGCATAAAGTATTCATTAAATGTTTAGTAATAAGTTGGCTATATTTTTGTTGTCTCGTTTTAAAATGTCTTTAAATAGTTTACTTAGCTCGGCAGGTGTTTTTTAAAGCTTTTTTTTAACTGCAAAAATATAACCCTGTTGAAATTCTTTGTTAAGGATATTAACAACTAGTATAACCCACATAAAAACCCTTGCTGCTTTTTAAAAAAGCTTAGTTTTCACCGATTTAACATCTTTGTTTTTTCCCGCTTAAAGCTTGCTTTAAACGTATTTTTCCAGGTTTTAGCTATAACTAGGTTGGTTTTTTAACGTTAATGTTTGGCCATTTTAAATGCAAATTGTTAAATAGTGGCAACTTGAAAAGCAAATATATAGCTTTCCCTCGGTGTTTAAAGCAGATTGTCCAAGCCGTTCAAAAAATTCTACCATGTCCTAAACTTGAGATTTGCCATATTTATTTAAAGCGTTAACAAAGCACGTTACTCGCCGTTGTCCAAGTTTAGCAATAACAGCTGAAAAAAAGCCTTAGAGGACCTTAATCTCCTATGTACTATTGTTGTTATAACCTTAACCAAAGTAGCTCGGTAAATCGAGCACTTTTTAAAGGTCCGGTAGCTTCTTTAGTAATTGGAGCAACAATAAACGGTATATTTTTTGTGTTAACTTTTTTAAATCATCCTTTTTAGCATTAAAAAAGAATAATATAGTAGTATCACTGTTCTTTAGTGCACGCGTATATATAAATTTTATTATTGTTGATTTTTTAGCGCTAGGTTTGCCGTAAATCCATAAAAGGCCACAATGTTGAGAAAACTTAGCGGGGGTTACCATTTTATATAGTCGGGATAGGTTAGTAGCCATGCGTATGTTTTACCATGGGCGGGTTTAATATTTGAATTTTGCGCGTTGATTTTCTCAAACAACAACAAATCCATTAAAAGTTGTCGGCGCTTTTGCATCGCTTCCTTTATTAATACGTAAGTAAAGCAAACCTTAACTTATTTATAACGAGGTACACATACTAGTTGGGATTGCTTCGGTTTTTACCGTGGGTATAACGGAGAAAAGCTTTTTTGCGTATGCCGCTGCAGTGGCAAATGCATATTTCTGCCATTGCTTGCTCTTATAAAAATCTGAGTAGTTATAAATACCATAAATAACTAAGCATTAAAGGTTATCCATTAAGCCAGCTGCCTTTATCTTAAAATATATAGCATTAAATTCTCGCGCTAGCTTGTCCTTTATTTTAGCATGTTTTATAACTTGGTTTTTAAACGCAATGATTTTATAATAAATCATTAGGTTATTGCTGCTTTAAAGAAACTAATATACCAGCTTTGATTTATTATAGTTATTGTAGCTTATAACCAACTTAAAGTGCTTATAAGCACTATTAAATAACAGATTTTAAAATTGTTTATAATCGGTGTACTTTATTATAATAAAGTATTGCTCACGCATTTGGAAAAAAATAACAGAAATTTTTAAGATTTTTAATTTATAATATGCTTATAGTATTAAAACAATTGTTATAAGTGTTAGTAAAAGCTAGCGCACAGTATTTATTGGTTAAAAGCAGCCTTGCTAAAGGGTTTTGCTTAAGTCGTACTGCATCACCTTTGTGCTAACCACTAAGTCGCCAAGCCGTATGTCGATTTTTCCAGGGACGCCGCCGCTAATTTCAACCATTAGGAACGTTTGTATTAAAGGAAAAATCCGGCGCATATTGCTCGCTATAATAGCTGCATTATTAGTGCCATACCTATTTGTTAATAAACATATAATAATAACGTTATAATAATAAAAGCTGCTTAAGAAATATATATTGCTATTGTTTAAGCTTTTGCTTAAACTATTATAAATATTATTTAGCATAAATTTTGCGGCCGCTAGCTCGATATAAAAAGCGCAAACCTAGCTAATAGTATAATCACTAATGGTAAACCTTGTTTAACGTGAGTTATTATTATAAGTTTTATAATTGCACTTTTTTTGTTTTAACTTAGTTAATGCTAGATTTTCTTTGTTGAAAAAATGTTTGTTTATTATAAATATAAGGTTTTTTTGCCACTTATTTGCGGAATGCATATTTGTCTTGCTAGTATTAAGCTGTTAACCACGGTTAAAAAGTGACTATTAAGCTCGTTAAATACAGCTTGTAAAAATAAAAACAAGCTAATATTTTAAAAATAAAAAAGCGAATAACAAGGATAATAAAAGCAAATGTCCTTTTTTTTGCCTTGAAGTTTGACGAGGGTGCTATGATAAAGTGCATGGCTAGCAAAGCCACCTCTACGTTGCAACGGCAAAAAACATAAAACGCTAATTAATTAGGCAACAACACCGTTTGCGGTAAAATATAAAAGATTTTACTTTTTCTAGCAAATTTTATATTATGCAAAGTGTGCATGTTTAATTACAGGAGATAAATGGCTATAGTTTTTAGTAGGCTTAAGTTGCGGCTAAAGAATAACGGGGCTGGGCACTGGCCGCTAAGTGGCAAGTGGCACGCGGGACGGCACTGGCGTCTCCCCTGTGATCTTAATTTGTTAGGGGAGCACTATAAAAGGATTACAGCAAAACATGTACTCTTATATCTTTGTTATTAAATTTAGCCAAGGGTTGAAATTTGCTGCACCTTACGCCCGTTTTCATATTATAACCTTACTTATGCACACTTATTTCCCATTTATTTTAATATTTTTTCCTTATAATCCATTAGCTTAATAATTTAAATGGCTTTTTAAACGCTTTAACGCTACCTTTAATCTTGTTAAAAAACCTATTTAAACTTTTTTTGCTATGGAAAGCCTTGCATTAAAGCGTTAAAAACTAAATAAAACTAGCTTGGTTTTTACGGATTATTGCTTAGTTGCGCTAGCTATAATAAGCAAAGGTAAAAGCAACTAAAATACCCCGTTAATAATAAAAATGCTTTTTAATAAGATAACGTTTTAGCTAATAAAACGGAAAATTAGGTTTGCTGTTAAAAGTAAGCTAAACAATAGTTAAAATAACAAAGGAAAAGTTTTTAAATATTTTCGGAAAAGCATAGTATTATAAAAAAAGTTTACAAAACACGGCAGCAAAGCCTTTTTCACAAAGATTGTTTAAGGTGTATAAGTCCCATTTATAAACCTGGAAAACTTAACGGATAACTTATATATACCTAATAATTTTAACCAATATTACGGTGCCCGTTTTAAACAGCTTAATTAATAAGTTTAAATATAACTAAATAAATATATTGTGTTATTAACGCAGCATGATCTCTTTATTATATGCAACTTATTATCATAGCAAATAAAAATAAAAATAAAAATAAAGATAAAGCCAAGGAGTTATTTAAGCAAACGCGCGGGGCAGCTATTACCGCTACCTATTTAACTACCCACTTAACCCATAGGCACCTTGGCGCGGCATGGACCGCGATTAAATCCCACCACTTCTCCCCTTCACTTTTTTATCCCCCCTACTAGTTAACCCTTTTTACGCTACAACAATCTTGTATTAGTTTTTACTACCTTTTTTGTTTGTATCCGCATTTTCATTTTCATCCACACTTTTTTGACAATAATATTTATGCGCTTTTAGTTATCTTTTATTTTAAATTAATTTTTGCAATAAATCAGCATAGCGTTTAAAAGGATCGCTGCAAAAAACATAATAGCTGTTGCTAAAGTTTAGGAATGCTTTAAAACGAAGCCAATTATACGTCGACCACATTGCCCTCTGATTGTTTCCGCCGCTGTTTACTAATGCAATTGTATTTAAGTTAATTAGAACAAACTTGCTCCCCGAGCTGGCTTTAAAAACGGCGCCACGGCCAAAGCCCACTATAAGCCACTTCTTAATTGCAACTATAGCCACGGCCACAGCGGAGATGCGCCTAGAAAGCATAGAGCCTACACAACAATAAACCCAAGACTTTGAAAACTAAATATAAAAACAAGCAGTATGCCCGCAACCTATACAACCTGGAAAATAAAAAGGTTTAAATGGTTAGCTTAATATAATAAGCTAAGCTAGGTGACAAAATGCAGCGCTAAAAGGAAAAGGAAACAAACCTTAAACAAATGCTAAAAATAAATATGCATACTTTACTTCTCGTATAGCAGATTTGCAATAGTAGAAAATGCACTTATAAGCCATGGTTTTTTAAGCACCTAAATAAATAAAACTTGTTTAATTTAAACGCTGTTATTTTTGGGCTTTTAATCTTAAAAATAACACAAGCAAAAAATCGCAGGTTATATTAAATATTATAAACAGCTAAAATATTACACAAAAACCGGCGTGTACTTTGCGTAAAATAAAAACCTTATAAACAACGGGCTAAAAAATTTTACTTTTTTATAATAATAAATAATAAATTATAAATATACCAAAATGTTAAAACCTTTTTAAATAGCTCGCAGTTTTATCTTTTTTTTTTATATGTGTGAAAATTTGCTTTTTAATTAATTTATAGATTATAAAAAACCTTATAACTATTTCCGCAGATAAAGTTTATGCGAAAACATATTTGCAACAGTTGCTAAAACTGCTTTAATATATTTACGTTAACGCGGCATTGCCCGACCGCCCGGCAACTACCGTTTTAATAGTATAGCAGCATGCCTTTACAGTACCGACTATCTTAATCGTAAAACACCTCTACCAACTAAAAATCCTTTAACAAAGCCATTAAAAAACACGATTTTTTGCCGATTAAACAAGACTTAGGCTTGTAGGCTTAAAATCGCTTAAATAAATCACTCCTGGTTAATGGTTAATAATATGCACCAAAATATAAAACAAGTTGCCTTTTTTAAGGTTTTCCGTAAACAAAGGTAATAAAAGCATGCTAACTTAAACAATAATCTTTAGCCGGGCTTAATATATACTGCCCGATAATCATTTCGCTAGCTTTTTTTATTTTTATTAATATATTAACATGTTGGTTTAGTGATGTTTGTACACCTAAAACAAAGATTTGGTCTTAATTTATAATAGGCAAATAACACTATAAAGCACTCCTTTGGCGTTAAGGCGGCAAGCGCTATAATAACGGCAATGCACAAAAAGCGCTAAATTAATAAACGTAAACACTATAAAGCTGGTGCAACAAAAAGAAAAAGGTAATGCTTTTTATATTAGCTATTTTAATAGCAAAAAAGCGTTAATAATAAAATATCCGGTTTGTTTTATATGCTTAACAAAGCTATAGGTTTAAAGGGTTTAATATATTTTAAACAGCTAAAAGGCATAAATAATTAAGTTAAAAACATAAAAAACCATCCTTTAGTATAATTAAAAACAACATTAATATAACGTTTAAAAAAAACATACCTTAAGCTATGTTTTATATTTAAAAATTGCTTGCTTTTGTATTATCATATAAATATAGCTATTATTACATTCACCTTTGTAAAGTTGGCAAAATATACGCTTTATTTTGCTTATCTTAATTAAATTAGCTGTAATTTTTATTAGCAGCAGAAACGGCGACAATATGGCTTAAGGTTGGTTTCCACGTTCTTAAAAGAGAATATCCTCGAGCGGTGTTGTCAAAAGGCTGCTTAGGGTTTTCTTTAAAATATAAGCGGCCAAATTAAAAGCCAATACACCTTTTCATATCAATGCGTGCTTAAAGTAGCTTTAAATTATTTGAAGTATTTTAAAAAAAAGCTTGTGAAAATATAATAATTTGCAAATATTGCATAACGCTTTAAACAACAAGCTATAAACTATATCGATTGGAAAACAAATAAGCAATGCTTTTTGTTATAAAGTTTTCCAAGCAGCCGCTACCTAAAGTTAGCAAAAAGCATTAGCCTATTTAATAAAACATTGGTTTTAAAAAATCTTAAAACAATTTTAATAAAAAAAAACAAATTTAAGTGACCTAGCACACCACGCGCAACCTAAACAGCAATATAGCAAAAAGCTGTTCACCTTAGTAATATTATATCCAAGCAGCAGGAAAGCAAAAGGCCGCGTTATTCCGCGGAACAAAGTTAACACTTTATTGCTATACACTATTGCTGTTAATTAATTAGGCACAAAACAAGTAAGCAGGTAAAAAAAAGTCATAATATATGTGCTATAATCCGTTTATATTTAGCAATAATATCGGTACATATATTACATTGCGGAAAAAGTCCAAAATAATTATAAAGCAGGTTATTTATAATTAAAATAATAAGGTTAAATAAAATCTAAAGCTGCTATAAAGTTAAAAATAATAAATTAGCTTTAAATAAAAAGCAGCAATAAATTTTCGGCCACCGGCCACAGTTTAGTTAGCTAAGCGTTAAGCATAACTTGGTTTACTAAAAAAATGTGTTAAAGTTAATAAATTAATTTAAATAAATTAGCGCGGGCTAAATGTATTAAAAGGTAAGCAAAGTTTATTAAACCCCTTAAAAGCTCGCCATATTATTTGCTAAAATATACCTTAGAGGGACAGCAAAACGCGCTTTTAAAACAATATAATATAATATATTTTTAATTAATTAGCTTGCTTATTTTTAAAACCATATTGTAAAAACCTAAAGAGTTTACAGCCGGCTTTGGTGTAGCAGTGGGCACGCTGCTTCGGATATCCCAAACAATAGCAGTATATAGCAGGCTTGCATAAAAAATAAAAAGTAAAATTAGTTAACAGCTATTTAAATAAAAGTAATTAAATAAAATTAATTAGCTATAGAAATCCTTACTTACCTAAGCTATAGTATAAATGTATACCTGCATTGGTTAAACCAGCGGAGAGGCTAGTTTTAATCGCGTTGCAGTTTACCCCGCGTGGCTTTAAGTGATATAGTGCCAGCGTAGTGGTACGGGCGAATACGCAGGGCAGGCTAGGACACAAAGTAAGAGTACTATAATAAAACTTTTATTTATAACTTTAAAATGCTAGAAAATTTTATTAAAGCTTAACGTAGTTTTAATAAAAAAATAGCTAAAAATGCTAATAAATAGGTTAAGCTTAGTAAACCATTTAATAATTAAACTATATAATTTAAAGTTACCTTTAAAAACTAAAACGTTATTTTATAGCAATCCTTTTTTTAGGGGCAGATTTCCGGTATTAAATCCTGTTAAAATTAATGGTTAATTTAAATGAATTATTGTAGGCTAATATGTTAAAAGGTAAGCAAAGACTGCTTAACCCCTGTAAACCCGCTATACTATTTATTAGTACACATTTTAAAAAGACAGCAAAACGCGCTTTTAATAACAAAACACATACTTCTCCACTTTTAATTAACTGGCTCGCTTATTTTAACAAATCTTATGTATGTAAAAAAATACACGAGTAATAGCACTAAGCACGTGAGCTTTTCCACATTTTATATGCTGTTAGCTTGCCAATAAATATTGAAATTGTTGCAAAAAGCTTTAAGTTTGCCGTTATAAACTCTTTTAACTCTTTCATTTTTAGCGTTGCGATCTTTTTCCTTTATGTTTTATGCACCGCTTTGCTTACGCCCTCGGTCGCAAACTCTTAAAATAGTTTTATTTCCCCGATAATATAAGTAAAAGCAAGCTCGGCGGGTTTATCATTCTCAGCCATAGCATTAACCTTAGTAACCTCATTTATCACAATTGTTATTTTTGCTAAAAGTATCGTACCATCGCCTAGCTGTGCCACCTTTTATAAAAAACGTTTTGTTTAAAAGTCGGTGATTACCTGCAAATCTTTTAGCCTAGTGTTTGCCCTTATAATTCGCAGCACTTTATCCGCCACCTTTTTTTTTCCATCGATTTTAAGAAATTTTAAATTGTTATAATAGCTACCAAATTGCAGCTTAGCATTTTATTGTAACTTTTAACTATGCAAATAAATAATAGTTAGCAACTATATTTATAATAAAGCGAATCGCGTACGGATTTGCGTTTATAATGGCCCCAGAGTCCCACAAGTCTGTTGCTTATTTCAGATCAAGATAACCAAATGCGGAGTTTAGATACTCACCTAGCATCTTGAGCTAGAACTACGCCGACTTTAGAGGTGGCGCCGTGATCGTAATCAAGAAAGGATTGAGCTTGGCGCTGCCGTACCCAGAGGCCTAAGGTGCTAAGTCGACCATTCTGGATATCGTAGTAAATGTCACAGATTATCTCCCCTAGCAGGTTGGCAGCGATGAATGATGGGCCCCCTTGGTTGTTGTAGACCTTACAATAGCGCGTCTGCAATTGCGTCCAATCCTCCGACAAGAAAACGGAGGCGAAATTGGGACCGAGGTTGAACTTGCGCTCAACTTCCACCTTGGATACAATACGCGTGAGTCGCAAAGCACCGATTTTTGGCCCTGTTAAATGCATCGGGCAGTTTGCTGCAGCTAATGAGACGCGACGATTTTCTTCGGTGGTTGCAATAAGGAAAGGTTTTAATTTCAGGTTTAAACACTAACCGTAAGTGTTGTTTTACAAGTTGTGTTTATTAAAAAGTGCGCTTAAATTAACAAGCATAACATAAGTATAAATAAACGCTTAAAATTACCCATTTAAATTACATGATTAAAAATTATCAAGCATAACACGGAGTATAAAGCGACTATATAAAAATACTTAGCCATTATATTTTTAATAAACTCCCTTTAAATTATTAGTTAACCACTTAAGTATAAAATGCAACGCTTTAATTAAAAGGGAAAAAACGCCGTGTTAATATAGCTGTTTTTATAAAACCCGGTGGTTTAAATGTAATTAATGGGCTTTTTACTAGGCTTTTTTATTAAATCCTCGCATATACTAGCTATTGTTTTAAAAAAAAAAGGAAAAATCATAGATAATTATTTAGCTTTGTTAAAAATAAAAAAACTTTTAAGGACATTTAACCTGTTTATAATAACATTTCCTCACTATAATAACTCGTTAGATGTAAAGCCGCATCTTTTTATATTTTCCTCGGCCATTTCCTTCGTTTAGTTATACACCCCCCCACGCTAATTAAAAGCGTTTTAATCCCAGTAAACCTCGCTTAATGCTTTTTGCACTCCAACGTTTAAAATTAATCTTAACTGCTTTTTAGCCCTAGTGCCCTTATTAAAAAAGCATAGGTACTCATTTAAGATAAGGTAATTAAAAGCCATAAAGGTATTTAGCTTAGGCACAAATAAAACAACGTGTTGGTGTTTATCGCAAAATGCCTTAAACTGGTTTTCCGAGATAAAAAGCTTCTTGGCATTTCTTTTTTATTTAGCCACACAAACGTCCTCCTCTAGGGAATCGTTTTTGCCTTCGACATAAAAAACTTGGAAGACCTTCCAGCGGAAAGGTTTAAGTTCTTGCACCTTGTCCGCCATATGTTCTTCCCAGTTATAAATATAAATAACTGTGTTTAACTTGAATTTAATTTGAAATTCCCAACACCAGTCGCAAATCTTGAAAAGCTGTTTAACATTATCGCCAGTACCACGGCCGATAACCTTATTTGTCTCCTCGTCAAAGCTATCGCAGCTAACGCCTAGGACATCCACCCATTAGCCATGCTTTTCCATCCACCTTTTGCAAATCTTTGTTTTATTACTAATAATGCTAACGCTTTCGAGCCTGAGTTCCTCTTTACAAAATCAACAAAGCGTCGCTAGCCGGTCCGGGTAAAAAAAAGGTTTACCTTCAGCAAAGTTAATTTTACGCACTATAACACCTAAAAGTTAATAATCACCTTTTTAACTATAATTTTAAAGTTTTTTTAACCTAGTAATACATTTAAAAAACAAGCTAGGTTTGTAAACAATTTTAGTGATAAATAAAGCAAAATTATAGGATCTTTATAAATTACTTACTACTTGCCGCCTTTAGCAGCCGGAGCCCATGCTTTATCTGATCTTCGAAGGCAACATGTGAAAATTTCTCGGTGTGAAAGCAAAAGCCACACTCCTTGTTGCATTTACGGGTGAAATAATAGTTAACGGAAACGGGAATGATAGTTTTGCGGTAGTTGTTTCAATGGATCAAATAAACCGCTAGGCTTACCAAAACAGCGCATAGGGCTGCCACGGTTAAAGTTTAACTAAAAAGGAAAAAGTTAAGCAGCATTAATTAAAAAAGCTGTTGAAAAAAACGGAGGCTGAAAAAGTACGGAGAGTTTAATACTTGTTTTAGTAATGTTAAATCGTACCAGATAAACAACAGCCGTTAAAAAAACAACAAGGACTTTTAGCAAATTTAATAAGCAGTGGAAAGCAAGTTAAAAGAAAAAACATTAGCAGAGGTTTTTAAAGGCAATTAACCTAGTGTAGCTGTGGGCCTTGCAACCGCAGCTACCTAGGGTTTGTTTGTAGTATCAAGTGTGTAGCTTATTTTTGGAAACTTGTTTGCTGCTTCGCGAACCTTCCATTAAAAAAAACGTAATTGCGCAGCAATAACAAACAATATATAAACCATAGGTAGGTTATTTGATAATAAACCAAGCAAGTTTTAGCAAACCGTTTTTATGGTTTAAAAAAGCATCACCTAGGCTTTTAAAATTTATAATATATATGTACTTAAATAGCTTAACCAAGGCTTAACTAGCTTTTGTTTTTCTACGATTTAACGCTTTTTTATATTTTGTTTAATATTCACTTTGGCCCGCAACATTACACTTTGGCCCGCAACATTACACTTTGTTTAAGTTTTTCAGTGTTAGCTCAATACTTTTCCCTTATAATTTACTAGCTTTAATTATAAAAGCGTTAAACTTAAGGTATATGTTTATTAAATCTTGGCTATACTTTTACCATATGTTGCTTAAACAATAGCTATAACTTTAAGTAAAACACTAATTATAACACACCTGTTTAAATTATTTTGTTGTATTGAGCTAATTTTAATAAACCTGGAACAGGTGTTATATCCACTTGTAAGTCACCCTTGAAAATTCCAGAAATAGCGAGCACCGTGCAATCAGGTGACAACAGGATTATCCTCGTCCTCGGCCCCCCAGGAAGCGGCAAAGGTACCGTTTGCAAGAAGGCCGTCGAATTATTGAAGCGATCTCCCCATCATCACCTCTCCGTGGGTGACTTTCTGCGCGACATGGAGTAGTTGCTCGCTTTCGAAGAGACGGTAAGGACATGAGACGATGCACGAAGGAATGCCGCTTGGGACAAAGATATTGATGTGTCTGTGCTGTGAATATTAGATCGGCAAGCCGCTGAAGGTCATCGTTCTCGAATGTAGCCGCGATACCGCGAAACGCCGATATCTGAGCCGAGCTAAGGAGCAGATGGATGATGAGGAACGCTTTGATAAGCGGTACAGCGATTATATCAAAAATATGGAGGATATTAAAAAACATTATGAGAGCACAGGTGTCATTGAATCAGTTTGTGCTAAACCTCCCCGGACAAATCTATCACTGCTAATCATTCGAGTAGATCCCTGGGGACGGAGGCAAAGAGAAATGCTTAGAGGAATTTATGGCGGCATTACCTGTGGTGTCCAGAGACTAAACAAGGCGTAACACGAGAAGACAATGGAAGAAGTGGTCGGGGCATGATGTTTCGTTTGTAGATACGACTGGATATTGCAGCTGCAGCTGCTTACGATCCAAAGGTTAGCATTCTAGGCGTCTAATAAAGCGGAAGAACTTGTGCTGCTGAAGTTGAGGTTCTTCTTGGGTGTCGAGAAGGAGGGGAATGAAGGGAATGAGGGGTTTTCCACAGCGTGCAGTGATTTGCTGTAGCGACCTGTTATAATTGTCGCTCTTGTTTTAATTTTTAATATTCTTTGTTTTTACCTTATGCTTAAAATAAAACTCAAGTGTTTTTAACAAAATGACGATCGATATTACACATATTCTTTCTTTTGGGAGCAGAAGCTGGAGAGGCAAAGTCGGCCGAGATTACCTATCTACTTATTTACTGACCTATAGGGCACCTGAGCGCGGCACGAGCCGCAATCAGACCAACGATATAGGGTTAGCTTCAGCGCTTTACTTACCCCACTAATCCTACCTACCCCCGCCCCCTTTAAGCAGGGATCGATGGGATAAGAATCTGTAGCCAAGGCTCACGTACATTCTTCCCGATTCATTACCCAAATCAGATGGAATATTTGTGCAATGTTCCTCAGCCTACCTTATTTGTCCCTGCTCGTCGTCCAGACGCGCGCACGCGCGCTCACTCCGGGACGTCTCCCAAAGAAATTTGCCCAAATTCTGAACCGGGCGCGCTCCAGCTGAGACGGCTAACCCAGCTTTAAAGTCTCGCACACTTGTGATGAGGGTTGGCACAGTCCCATCCGAGACAGGCCCAAGACCATGATTCGCAAGCTTGATATCTTCAAGCTCGGTGTCGACGCCTTGCGCGATAAGCTGCACAACTAGTTTGGCCCTCGTCGGCGATGTTAGGTCTATGTAATTCGTGTAGAACTTAATCATTATAGGCTGAGTTAGTGTTCTAACCAGCTCGGCATTTCTTTGGGCTATGGTTTAGTTAGTTGCTGTGTTGCTACAGAGGAGCAAAGATAAGGGCAGCGTACCTGCTTTAAAGTTGTAGTACTCGTTGAAAATCTCTGCCCAATGCTTTTGTGTTTTCTGGTTTAAGTTTTGCAACTTTTTTAGCTGTTTGTTGATTAAGCTTTTTTTATGTTTTTTAAAAGCCGTGTTAGTTATGCCTCCCAGAGCCGCAGCTTGCGCCCGGAGGAAAGCGTTAATGCGAGACACTAAATATCCCGAGTTCATCTCGCTTTGGATAATGAAATAGAGGCCATGCGTTGTGGCAAAGTCTCAAAGGCCGCTAAAGACAATATATCCGAGCTATTCCTGTGTTTTTAATTAATAAAATGCCAACTTATAAATCACCTGGTAAAATAGTTATATTTTGGCTTATATTAGGCAATCGGCTTTTTTGCCGATGTAAAGGTAATATATAACGCAATGGTTAATGTTTGCTAAGTTTTTAAGTGTTTTTTAGTATAAAAAGTTTAACCATAGAAAAAAATTAAAAAAGCGCAAAATAAGCCACTTTTCTATAGGTAAAATCTAGGAATTAAAAATTAACTAGATTATATTAGTTAACTTTAATGCATTTTTTTTATAAAGGTTACTATGGATATAAGTTTTAATATGCATTTGCGCTATAATTTAATTGTAAAATATTTAAATGTTTTAAGCGGTAATATTAAGCAGTTTAATCATAAGCTGTTCGGGGATAAAGCTATTTTTAAATGTTAATTAAAACACGTAATTTTTAACTTAAGTAAATAGTAGCTAAAACTTAAAGTTTTTATATTTTTAAGCTAGATTTTTTTTAATAATTGCAAATTATTTGTTTTTTATAGTTAAGTCGTATATTATAACAAAAACCTAGTTAAGGAAAAATGCTAGCTTATTAATATATTTAAATATTACCATAAATAAGCCATAAAAGTTTAACGCAATGTTATAATGCAAACCTGCTAGCTATATGTTATACAAATACTTTTTAAATATATTAGCTATTAAGTTTGTAAATAATTAAAATTTAACCAAGTTATTAACTAAGGCGGCTATAATGCGGCTTTTTATGCTAACTTTAATGTTAACATTTAAAACCTGGAAAACGTTATCCTTTTTTCATTAAACCCGCGCAAACTAATCATTTTTTATAACAAAAGGTAAAACCGCGGGTTTTTCGGCTTTTTTTTTCTTGATTTTTAAATCGATAAGAATAAACGGGTTTTTTGCCGAGAGATAAAAAGCGGACAAACATTAATGCAATAGCACATTGAGTTTATTTGCAAGCTTAGCAAGAAATTCCTCCGGTATTTTTTCGTATTTATATTTTATACCATACTATTTTTCTTTTTTGTTTTAGCTTTTTAAAAAGTTTTAAAATATAATAGTTATTTTTATATTATTAGGGCGCAAAAGTTTAATATTAGCTTGGATTTTAGTTGGATTAAACTTGCGTAAGTGGCTTTTGCCATTAAATAGCTACTTTTTAAAAAAAAGCGTTTGCATTACAAAGCTTATTATATTAGTAAAGCTGCTGGCTGGTATTTTTTATTTAAACTTAAACTTTATATTGGCTATTTATTTTCCTTTGTTAAATATTCACTTTTGTAAGGGCGTTTATTAAAGCAATGAGATGTATTGAAATAAAACCTTTGCCACTTTTTTATATATAATAAAACCTTATTTGCGGTGTTAGTTGTATGGTATATTAGGTCCCATTGTTTCCGAGAATTGCGACTTGCCTTTTTAATAAAGGAAATTTGGCAATTGAAAATGCTGGGCGTGCCTAGGCACACTGCCTTTGTTTAAGCGCTAAGAGAGCTTGCTTATTCCCGTGATTTAAAAAAGGATAAAATGCCGCCGGGTTTTTTATGTTTTATCAAATGACTAATGTATTAACTTAGCTAGTTTTTATAAAAATTCTCCTTGTTTAAAAAAGGGAAAAAAATGCTTAATACTTTAAAAACTATGACAGGTTTTGCAAAGTATTATATGGCTAGCTGATTTTTTTTAAAAAAAAGCTTGCCTTTTTAGCGATTTTGCGGCAAGTTTTTGTTTGGCATTTTAAAAAACAAATCGGCTACCTAGGTTTTTAATACGTTTAATGGTTTTTTTTTTAGCACATAAAGCTTTATAAGGTTAAAGGAGTAATGCTTAGCGTGGAAATTTACGAATTTCTATCGCACGTTTATATTAAAAGCTTTTAGTTGGGTTTTGAGAATGTTTAAGTTACCTGTGAAAAAACGGCAATAAAAATGGCTTGGGTTTAATTGTGATTTTTTAAGCTGATGTAAGTGCTATATATTGCTTTTTAAGTTTTTTTTGTATTTTAAGTTAACGGCATATAGTTTGCGATTTAACGCTAAAAGGAAAAAAAAAAGCTGGGTAAAAAATTGTGCAAATTGGTCCAAAGCGCTATAAAATGCAAATGTATTATTTTGCAAGGGTTGTTTGCTATTGTTTGGGATAACGGAAATTTTGAAGTAATAATTAGTTAAAGTAGCGTTAGTGTAAGCATTAAAATATCCGGCATAAGTCGAGAGGTAAGCCGTGAAAGCGTTTTTTTTTAAATACTTTTTAGTGCTTATAAATAAAAGCTGTGCAAAAAATGGTTAGTCACTACTATTATTATATAATAAGTAAAAATAAAAAAAACTTGTTAACCAACATGTTTTACGGCATGGGCCGTGCCGGGCATTTTGTTATTGTTGCTAAAAGCTTTTATATTAATATTTAAAAAAACGCTAAACTTGTTTGTTTTAAAGTTTTAAACAAAAAGCGCTTTTAGCTTGTTAAGCAAAATAATTACACAATATTGTCGATTATTAAATAAAAGAGTTTTTAGTTAGCTAATCACGCGCTCGACTGGTGTACTAAAACTTATGGTTAGCACTTAAAAGTAGGTGAAACAAGGTTATAAACCCGCCGCGTATTATTATAAATACTTAAAATGCGACAATAGTAAATAATAATGAGTGTAAAGGGAAAAAAATTGAAAAACTGTTTAAGCTTGGAATTTAGTAATTTTTAAAAGTACGACCTATAAATTTTTAAAAGCCGTGTTGTTAATATTTATACTTTTAAAAGCTTTAATTTATACGGCAAAAAGTTTATAATAAAATGCCTTATATATTAGCTTAATTTTTTAATTAAATTATATCCTTTTGTATTTTGTTTTAAAGCCATGCTTATTAATAGCCAAAACACGTAGCATACCGTAGGGTTTGCCATAGGTAAAAATGCTAGGGAACAACTCCAGTAAGTTAATTCATAGGCTAAGCCTAGTTAACAAAAAGCAACACGTATACAAGGGCTGTATATCTATAGCCTTAGCATGTTTAAAAAGATATTATTAGCTTGAGAATTTATGATTAAAACTTGGTACTGCATTGTAAAATGCAATTGCATACGGGAATTATTACCTAGCCTTTACAAGGGGCAACATAACAGCTATATAATAACCCGAGGTTAATTAATGCTAGGTATTGCTATACCGAAAAAGGTTAAAACTAATTAAAGTGTTTACATTATACACATTAAATTTAATAATAAATAATATAAAAAAAGGAAAACCTAGAAATTATTATTACGTTTTATATGCTAAGCGCTATTAAATATATTAATAAGTTAAATATATTTATTAAGCGATTTTTAAGTATTAAATATATAATAAAAAACAATTAAAACTTTTTATAAACTTTTTAAACAAGATTATTAGCTTTAATAATTAAGATTTTATGCTATATAATCTTAAAGCCATTTTTTTTTTTTATATAAAAGAGATCCCCTGTTATTATATCGCCTTAGTGTTGGGTTGTTTTGGCACCGCTTTTACAAGAGCTTCTGCCGAAGCGCTTTAGGCAATTCGGCGGCTATTATATTTGCTTTGGTTAACTGAGGTAATAAAGGCCGAGCGATTGCTGTGCAGCTAATAGGCAAATCTTGGAAAGTCGAGATTTTTAGTGGAAAAGGCCGAAGGATATCATGTTTAGAAAAAAAAAACCGTGTGCGGCCAGTATATAAAAACATGTTTGGCATTTATTTTAATACACAAGATTTTTTTGCCTTTTTATTTTTTTTAGCTAATAAGTAACTAAAATTAAATGTTTTTTAAATTATATTTGCTTTAAAAAGTTGTTTAAATGGAAAATTTTTTGCTTTAGTAAGCTGTTTAAAATTGTTATTTTAATAGCTGCTTTAGTTGTTACTTTTTTAATTGTTGTTTGTGTTATTTGTGATAGCATTTTTATATAAGCGGTTATTAGGCGGATAATTCGATAAAAAAGCAATTAATAACTTAAAAAAGCTCTGCAATTTAAGCATATTATTTTTATTAAATATATAAGCTTAAAATATAAAAGGATAACTTATGTTTAAATAGCAAATTAAACCGAGAAAAGCTATGTTAATAAAAACAATAAAAACAATAAGCTAAAAAAACCATTATTAGGTTTTATACTAATAAGCAAATATAATAAAGCTAAAGCTAACTAAACATAATATTTTAAAAAAAACACTTTTGCGTTCGAGAAGTTTATAATATAGCGAGTAAACGACATTTATAAAAAGCTATTTATTTACTTTATAAGCATTTTTATTTAAAAACAGCGAGCTGGATTCACTTTTATATAGCAAATTAATAGCAGAAATATTAAAGAAAAACCAATGTCGACGGCAATTTGCGCTTAAAATAAGCCAAGCTAGCATAAAAACGTGCTATTATTATAGCAAAAATATATAATATTTTATAGCAAAAGTTAAATTAAACAAAGGTAATAATTAAAGAAAATAATAAAAATTAAAGGTAAAAAAACTATAAAATTAAATAAATATAATTAAAAAATATATAAAACGTGGCTAATTGCATAACCTTTTAAAAGTGAGGCTTTTAAAAACCGGGATTCACTTTGGAATTTAAAGAAAATACCATTATTTAATTGCTATACAGCAACGCAGCATTTGCTAAGGCGGCATTAACCCTTAAAATAGCTTAATGTGGTATACTTTTAATCCGTTTAAGCTTAATATGCTGGGTAGGTAACTGTAAAATACCAAGGGAAACATTTTAATGTTTAATAAATACTTAACTTTTCCCTAGGTACTTTTGTAATATAGCACCGTTTTAAGCTTTTAGGTGTTATTGTTTTAAGCTAGGTAATAATAACACATTAGTTATATAAATCTATGTTTTGTCCAAACTTAACTAGCTTTTGATTTTTAAAAATGGATTTATAAAGGCATACGCCTGCCGACCTTAATGTTGTTAACCTTGACAAAGCCCTCCTCTTGGTTTCCCCCGAGGCTGCTTAGAAAATTCAAGGCTTTTATATTTTTTTAAAAAATTTACAATTAAGGCAAAAGATTAAGCATTGCTAACAAAAAAAAACGATTTGCTAAGTTGTTATAAAGGCCTTAAGGCTATATTTGTTTATTATAGGCTTGTTTTTTAAGCATGTTCGATTAAAAAACAAAAAAAGGCGTGAAATAAATTTAACGAGGTTGTTGTTTAGTCGCAAAAAGCTTTCAAATGCCTTAAAAGTTTAATTGGTGTTAGCGATGTTTAAGGTAAAAAGGTGATCATTTACTATAGATTTCTCTCACGATATAAAACCTACTATAACGAGCTTTATGCTATTGCACGGGAAATTTCTACTTAAAACAAGGTGGTGGCAATATTAAACTAGTTAATTAATTAAAAAATATAAAAAAATAATAAACGAATACAAATAAAAGAATTTATAAATTTAATTAAGCATGGGGATTTAACATATGTTAAAGCTTATGTTAAAAGAACAAAATATTATTAACTAGCCTTTTTTAGCTTATTGCTAAGCTATGGTTAAAACAAATATAAGCTTATTATAAAAGCGAAATTTGCGGAAAAATCATAAGCACTATCACCTTTATTATGTAAAAATATAAGAGATATTTTTAATACTGTTAGCAATGCTACTACTATTAAAAACAAAGCTACAAAAGGTAATAATTATAAACATTTTAATATTCACTATGTAAAAAGTGGTTTTATAAATAGCAATAATAAGTGTTGCTAGAAATGTAGCAACAAAGGCAGTGAAAATAATGTCGATTAAAAGGCGGGGTTGCCCGCTGCGTTATTTCCAAAATCATTTATACGTATATTACCATTAACTTGCGTAGTTAAAAAGACATTTAATGTTGCCCGCCCAAAGGCAAAAAATATAAGATTTGCTAAAAGTGCTTAAATGCCCTTTTTATCACTATTAGCACTAGAAATACCATCTTTAATATCGCTAGTTTTCGACCTAAAGGCTAAAGCTTCTGCTGGCTTAATGCCGGAAAAACAAGGTTTAAAAATAAAAAACCGTTTTTTCGCAGTGTTTACCACGCTTTTAAACAAAGAGCAGATTAACTTTTATATATTATTTGCAGCAGTTTGCAAGGTGCTCAAACGGGTTTACTATAACCAGTTTGCATAAATTTTTGCTAAACAAGTTAATTTACTGTTAAAGTTAGCAGGATTAAAGGCTAGTTAAAGCTTAAACAAAAAACCAGGCATTATTTCTGGTAAAACTAAAAAGCGCAAGTGCTTAAATAACTTAAAAGGTATGCCAAAAAAATGCCGTCTTTTTTTAGCTGTAGTATATTTTAATACAATAAAAAAGCAGATATATATAATAGCAATGGAATTATTTAAAGCCGCTTTTCTTTAGTTTAAAAACTATGCACTTAAAAACGAGTTTCCGGTTACCTATTTATAACAAACGTGCAATTTTCACTTTATATATCGCAGACAAACATTCTTACCTAAAATAAACTTGCCTTTTTTAAAAGAAAATTCACACCTATGCAAACACCTGCTATTTAAGGTGAGGCATTTAGCCAGCTTAATTTTTTAGATTTAGAACTGCTACACCCTTTTAACTTTTTCTCGCTTTTGCTATAAGCTATTTTTATAGCGGCTAAAGGTGCAACGGCATGGCCGAACATAACCTCGGCTGATTTTTTTTCGGTTTTTACTGTTGACTTTGTGCGGCTACTATTATTTATTTAAAACCTTTTCGGGCAAGTAAATCATAACCCCGCTAACGCAAAACCTTAAATTTAATTGGCCATACAGCTAAAGGTTTTAAACACGGCATTATTAATTATATTTGCGATAAAAAAAAATATAAACGGTTTAAAATGCTTGTTTAGTTAAAAGCTCGCATTTTTAAATAACGTAAACAATATTTAAAGATTTAGTTTAATAAAGGTAGGTTTTGCTATTTTTTTTTTTTTTAAGACTTGATTTAAGCCCGCGGGCTAGAAAATACTAAGTTTTGCTAATAAGCGCTTTATAGCAAAATGCACTAATATAAAACAATTTAGTTTTTGCTTAGCTAAAAAGCATATATTAATAAAAAATAAATATAAAAATAATATTAAGCAATGCTAATTATTAATACATTACTTTAATTTAATTTTTATAAATATATATAAAATTTTATATTATGCAGGAAATATAATATTATAAAAATACATGCGCTTTAATATATTATAAAAAACAAAAATAAAAATTAAATTAAAAAGTAAAATTTTCTTTTTATTTATATAATTATTTTAAGCTTATTTATTAAGCTGCTTATAAAAAAGCTAATAAAAAACCTAAATATAATTTATAATATAAATGTTTAAGGCCGTACTACACTCAACTAAGCTATAACCCGGGTTTAGCTGCAAAATATAAAGCTTTTAATTGCCTATAGCTTTAACCTTAACACAATAAATATTAAAAGCCAAACCACTATTTTGCACGCAGTTAACAGCTACGTTAAAAAAGCCCTCTATATTAACCCTAAGGCCGGCGCAGATCTTAACCCTAAAATGCTAAAAGGCCTATTCCGTAGCAGTCCGCTCACGTCAGCCAGCTTTAGCGGCCTGGCAGAAATAATAAGGCTGCTTCTCTTTTATGGCGCCGAAATCGATGCATGCAACCCAGAAGGTCGGACGGCGCTACACTAGGTAGCCAGTATATATAACGCCGAGTGCGCACATATCCTGCTCAAAAACGGTGCCAATATAGACCACGTGTTGCATAGCGGATATACCCCATTTACAACAGCTATAGTCCATAACAGCCACGCGGTACTAAAGCTTTTTGTCGACCAATGCTACGTCGGAAGCCGAAAGGGGCCCTAGCTACTGTTTATAATAGCTAAATATGCAAACGCAGAAATAATATCAATTTTTGCGTTATTTTTAATGCTAAAGCAATATTTTAACCTAAGCGAAGTCCCCGCTAACTACGAGACCTTACGGCAGCGAGAGGACTATAGTGAGAGATTGTGCCACGCATAGCAGTAAACTCCCCTTTAAAGAACGGTGCGTACTACTCTCAACCAGCTATAAAAAACAATGATTAATTACTAAATGCCCTATAGCAGTTGCCATATTAACTACCGTAACAAAGGGCTTTTTAGCAGCTTAAAAAATTAAGCGGTACTAATAATAGTAATAGCATTTCCACGCAGGCTAAAAGCTATTTATAAGCTTTTAGCAAGCCTTTCCAAGGGCATTAAAGGTATGCTTAAAACTTTAATGTTATTATCTTATATTTTTTTTTTAATAACACTACTAACATTTAACACGTTTAGCCTTGCGGCATTTATTAATAGTTTATTGTTTTTTTCCTTATTAACTAGCCGTTTTTTGTGTTAAACTATAACATTATAACCTGTTTTCCTTCGTTAAAGCCGTATATAAAAGCGCTATACTTATATAAAAGGCTAGTTTATTAATATTATTATTTTTGTAGCTTTTTGTTAGGGATTTTAATATTAACATATTATTTTAGCTTAGTTAAAAAACTTACATATTTTAAAACTGCAATTGCCCCTAGTGTTAACATTATTTAAAAAATGAAATTAATAAAAAAGCCGAGCTAGCACTTTATAAAGCAACGCAAAATAAAGCCGTGTACAACCTATGATTTTTATATATTAATTACTATAGGCAAAGCTAGAGAAAAAACAACATTAAAGGGATAAATAAAGGAAAAAGTAAGCAATAATAAATTAAAGAAAAAAAGCATATAAGCAGCACATCTACAAGCTTTTCCCCATTTATATAAGGCTTTTAAATGTTTTAAATTTGCAAAATAAGCTAATTTAAGCGTTTAATAACTTGCTGCTTTAATTTTTAAATAAAGCATTAGCTTATTAATAATAACCAGCCTTAAAAATATATAAATCAAAGCTTAACGTACTTTTCACTTTTGCATTTATTTTTTTATATGTTTCACTTTATTTTTAAATTTAAACCTTTTTTTCTTTTCGAGTTTTTAATTTCTCCAGACTTAAGCTTTTTATAATTGCTATAATTCCACTCCGCTATATTTTCGGTAAAGGTGACCTTTTTTTTTTAGCAATGCGGCAGCAAAAGCTTAAAGGTTTGCCTAGCTTTTTTTTTCGGGCTAACAAAACTATGCACAAAGCGAAACGGGTTAAAAAATTTGCCGGTGTTTACAAGATTAACCACTGCTAAAAAAATCTAGGCAGCGCCTGCCTTAGTGAGTTCGATCTCCGTAGTGCCTATAAAGCGGCCTTATTTAACCCATTCCGTCTCTTTTATTTGCAAAAAATGCGTTATTAAAAAGCAGTTAAAAAGTGTAGTTAAACATAAAACCTACCATGGCGCACAAGGTATATATAAAGTGTTAAGTTATTTTGGCTAAATATAATGCTAGGAGTTAAATCGCAAAGGTTGAAAAAAAGCTACAAAAGTAAAATGCAATATAGCTCGTCGTAAGCTTATTTAAAAAAAATATATTTTGTCCCGGGGTATTTCGGGTAAACGCATTTGCACTTAGGCCTGTTTTTTTATTGCCCCGCGTTTTATATGTGTTAAAATTAATAAATAAACTTAAATAAATTAGCATAAGGTAATTAAACCAAAAAGTAAACAACGCTTTTAACAATAAATATATACACGCTTTTAAATTTTTAATAAATTAGCTCGCTTATTTTAACAACCACTTACCTATTTACTTACTTATTTATTAACTTATAAACACTTAAAAGCGCAGCACAAAAAAGATATCCTTAAAAGCGCGGGGTGTTTTAGTTAATAAAAGCCTATGCTATACTACGTAATTATTAAAAGCTTAGCTAGCAAAGCTAATGCCACTTTGTAAGCCCATATATAGCCTTAGCACAAAGGTACCCAGGTATATTATTTTTTAGCTTTTATTTACAATATTAACCACCCGCACTTTTTTTGTGCATCCCTTTTTAACGCCAACGCATTGTATATTAATATACTTAACGTAATATTATTTTAACAGCTTAACTATTTTTACTGCTCGTGGTAATTAAATTAATATAGCATAGGTTGCCTTATATATGCTATATGCCACCTTTTAATTTTTATTACCAAGTTTTTAAAGTTTTTTATACTTTTTACGTTATTAAGCCTTTGTATTATATGTTAACCCAGCGCTAGTTTTTATTTATGCTGCTTACCGTTTTAAAAGCCTAAGCTTTATTTTTGTTACATTAACAAACAATAGCGTTTATTACCCTGCTTTGTTGCGCTTGATCACCAAGCCTCGCGTTGTCAGCCGATAACCCAAAAATGCGTTGCTTAAAAGCTACAAGCGTTATTATAATCTTACGGTCTGCCGATCTACCATACAAAAAGATAGCCCAAAATGTACTAAAAGCGTTTATACACAAAAGCCAACCAAAGCTTGCCTTCCCCGTGGCATACAGCCTGGACCGACTCCAAAGCTGGGTCCGCAATCGCATTGGTAGCAACCAACACATCCGCATTTACGTCGGCCCGCCCGACCCTACCGACTTACACGCTACAAATATAAACATAAAGATAAACGAGATAAATGGCGTTAACGCCTAGCAGGCGCGACTAGCCAGGTACTATCAAGTCGGCGGAATGCCAATTAATGCCCGCGGTATTGAATGCATTACGCTGTATGCCATTGCCTAGAACATACCACACAAACTACTAGCAAACAGCCAAGATAATATTGTTAAACCTGCGCTTGCAAACGTGTCTAGCCAAGCTCACCTTATAATAAGTTAAAGCAGCCCACAAAAGCTATTGTGTGCTAATTATTATTTAAGAGATTATTAATCTTACCGGAGATCTAGATGAACTGCCTAAGGAACAGGTCTTGGATGCCCTTGTTAATTTTAATGAAAACATGAAACGAAAAGTTTAAAAGTTCGCCTGTGTTTTTATTAGCCACGATTTTGCTAAGACAAACTTTTTCAACCCCAAGCATTATTATCGCTTTTAAGGTTTTGGTTTTGCTTTTAAGCTTTATTAGCTTTAAGCTGTTACTTGTTTTTTTTTTACGTATTATTTTAAGAAAACGTTTGGTGTTTTGTTGGCCGATGACATGGGCGTTGGGAAAACATTTGAAAGCTTATGCGGTATTATTCTCACTTTTTATATCCGCTTGGCAGCGCAGGATGTTAAATTAAACAGGAACGATAAAAAAGGAAATCATTTACCTCTTAGCACATCGGCATGCCCACAAGGCCCCAACTTTAAATGTCCCTCGGGAACGTATGTTAGAGGCTTCGCCTGCCTTTGCGTCGAGCGACTCCCGACAGCTCAACTTTTAAAGTTTCTCCTAAAAGGCCTTGCTGTAATTTTTATGCTATCTAGACTCCGCGAGCAGTGGTACCAGCAGTTGTGCAAGTATATTTTTTTTACATCGCTACTAAACAACACTTAAAAGCCAGAGATTTAGTTTATTCACATAGCAGCCGATAAGATTACGAGCGTAATGCGAAGCATGTATTTTAAGGTTAAATTCCTGCCTGCTTTTAAACTTTAACACAACAAGATCACTGATAACTAATAGCATTGGGAATAAAATACCGTTGATTTAAAAAAGATGCTTTTAAAATTAAATGGGAAAAAAACAAGGGATAATAGCCACATTATTATAATTATGCTAACTTTTTTTACACTGGCTAAAATTTAAAAAAAATCTGCTATAACTATTAAGCTTAATAATAAAACAAAAATGCTTAAACTTTTTTTTATTAAGCCAGGTTAGGTAATAATAAATAAAGCTTACAACTAAATCATTAAAAATATAATAATATAAAGATTTATTACAAATAAGTTAATTAATCGCTTGGTTTTGCTTATATATTTTGTTAACGTAAGCAAAACTTTAATTTGCTATAGTTCGCACGCTTTAAAGCCATTTCTTAGCGTTGTTATTTTATTAGCTGTTTAGGATTGAAATAAGCCACCTAGTTATAACCCGCGTAAAGATTTTAATAAATAAGTGAAAAAAAGCAACTGGTTTGTTAACCATAGGAGCAATGCGAAATTAGCTAACAAAGCAATCGGTGCTATATATAAACAACGCTTTTACGAGTGCAAGGCATTCGGTAAAAAGGTTTTAAAGCCTTACATAATCTAGTAATATAATTACTATAAATTTTTTGGCTTTTTAATTATCCCGCTATTAAAAATAAATATAAAAATTATTAAATGTTCGAATTTTTCCGCTATATATTTTAAAGATATTAAAAAGCTCGCTAATATATTAAAAAAGCAGCTAAATATATAACTGCAAAAAAGATTAGCTTTGTGGCAAACATTAAACCATAGTACACGTGGTCCTCGGCCTACAATGGAAAACATTATTTCAAAAATGGATAAAGGGTTTAGAAGCCAAGGCAGTTTTTACGAGCTAGGACTGTGCGCCACCTTTCCAGCTTTAGCCCGGATGCTGCTCGGTGGACAGCCATCACACTTTCGATCTTAGGATATTGAGGGTAATCTGAACGCCATGTCAGATGCCGATCTTCGCGAACACACGCTCTGGCCGTATCTTAATACAATTAAGGACGGAAGCCAGAAAATGGGCTTTATTGCCCAGAAGGTTCGGGAAATGCTCAGGGACAGAGAACGACATAAAGATGTAATGAACCCTCGCCTTGTCTTACCAAAAAAGATGATTATTTTGGCGATCTTGCCTACAACAGCCTTTTTTATTGCCTTTATTTTACGCAAAGAGTTCCTTGGCGTACATTAAACGCTAGTTTTAGCTAAAGATCCACCATTAAAGCGCGGGGCACTTTATGCTCCGTTTTGTCGAATAATAGATAAGGAAGTGTTAAAAGACAAAAATCTTAAAAATCCTCTAATTTTAATCACAACTGCCCGTATTTTTAAAGAGGGTCTTAACTTAACACAAGCTAACTATGCTATTATAGCTAAGCCTGCCTTCGCTAAACAAGTTAAAAACCAAGCGTTTTATCGTGTACATCGCTATGGTTAGCAGGCAATAACTTATATGTTTACACTATATAGTTCGTGGAACCTTGTTAATGTTATTGTGAAAAGCCGTTAAAATGCCCGCTTTAAACTACTGTTAAATGAGTTTATTTAAAAGCTTTTTAAAACAATGCTTTAATGATTATATTTTGTTTATTTGCTTAAACTTACACACATTTAAACAGCTAAAAATTAAAGCTTTGTTAAGAGTTTTAAATGCTTTAATATTATGTTAATTTATTATACACTAATGTAACACGTTAAAAGCGGGAAATATGGTTTAAGAATGCTTTATTTGCTTAACTAGCTATTATATAAAGCTATAAAAATTATAAATAAAAGCAAAAACTTTTATAAAAAATTAAAAACTATAGTAAATTTATAAAAATAATAAGTATTTTCTAACGGCATACATTATTTATAATAACTTAACAAGGCTATGCTTAAATGTTATTATTAGTCGATAGCTGCTGCAAAATCATGTAATCATAAGATATAGTACCGGCTTATTAGCTAAGTCCTGTTTTTTTCTTTTAGCTATAAAACTTAAAGCATAATGCTAATTATTTAAAATCCGAAAAAAACTAAATAACAAAAAAAGTCGATCCCGTAATAAATTAAACCAATTTTAACAATAAATTAACCAACTTAAACAAAAGTTAAATAAGTTTAAACAAAGTATTGCTAATTTGCAGCAAAAACTAAACAGCTTTAAAACTACCAACGTATCCCAAAGCTTTTAAATTTTATATTTGCCACTATGCCCACAAAAAGCTTAAAAAACCAGCTGCCGCAACATTTTTCTCTATTTATCTCTTATTTTATTTTAGGCCTTATATTTCTCTTTACGCCTAATACACTATATCAGCAATGAGACTGGCTTGTGACCGATGACCTCAGCGCTTTATACCACCTTCGCCTGGCTGCAAAATCATTTCCCATGCCCTGCGTATTCGCCTGTACCACTATGCTAGCACTATATCACTTTGAGAGCCACGCGGGGTAAAACGCAACGCCATTAAAACTAGCTTCCTTTAGCCGGCTTAACTAATGTAGGTATATTATTTATGCCATAGCTTGCTTAGGTAAGTAGGAATTGCTGTAGCTAATTATTATATTTTTTTGGTGCGCTTTTTTAAATCGATTCACCTTTGCAATTTATTTCCATAATTCACCTACCTTTTTTTCCTACCTTTTAGCCTATACCTAACCTATTACTATAGTTTTTCTCACCTTTTTACCTTTTAACAATGGCAAGTTTAAGCCAAGATGTGCTTTTTGTTGCTTAGTGCTTTAAATACAACTTTTATTTTGTTGTTAAAAAACCGCTAAAAGTAATTAATTAAACTACTAACCATGTTTAAAAAGTTATAGTAATAATAATAGTTTTATAAGCTTGCTTTAATTGTGATTATAACATAAATGCTTATTTTTTTTCTTTATTTTAAGATTAAGCAATTGTTAATAATCTCTTTTAATAACAACCTAGCTACCGAGCTACAGCGCTTTGCTGCTGTGTTAAAGGCGTACGGCCTTTCCATTGATTATATTGCCATTTTTGATCGCCACATCAACCGCCACGTCAACGGTTAGGCCAACCATAATGCTTTGTGTGCAAATGTTGCCCGAGCTGCCCGCAAACTATAGCACTAAGTTTAATAGCGCTAAATAAACATGCCTTGTTTATATGCCAAATTTATTGCAGCTTTTTTTACTTAAAAGCAGCAATTAGAGATGTTGTTTATTTATACTTGTGTTGCCTAACATAAACATTAAGTCCTAGATATAGCGTGGCTACAAGCTATGCAAGCCATAGTGTAAAAGAGTCCCTGTTCTCGGGCCAACCAATTTAATTTAGACACTTTGGTTAGCCGCTCGGGACTTGGTTTTAAATATTGTCGAAATACACCCCTTTTTTTTATTGCTTTCAAGTTTGAAACCTTTATCAAAGGTATATATCTCATGCTAAACTTGGCACTATAGTCCTTTATGTGGAGATTTAAATAGGGTAAAAAAGCGCGTTATAACTATAATATACCATATCACTAATGCATTTTATTATATTAGCAATGGCTAGTTAATACAATTTATTTTTCGGATGCTTTTATATGTTTTAATTAAAGTAATCAATGTAAGTTTAACCTTGTTAGCTAAAATGTTTTATTATTAACATTGCTTTATAAATAAAACGGTTTACATTAATTATTATAAGCTTTATATTATATGCCTTTGGGTATAAAGGCGTTATATAGCTACTTTTTTTTATTAAGCAGCAGGGATACACTAGGATAAGGAACTTAAACACTGGTGACATATATAATATATAAGGTATCCCGGGGGCCTGTTTTAAATGCCATAGTATATACCATAGCATATAAGTACACGCCATTGCTTTTTGCAGGGGATTTTTAAATTAGTGATGCTTTTTTCTCACGTGTAACATTTTGTCTATGACATTCCTTAATATATTTAGCAACATTAGCTTTAAAGGCACAAAAAAAGTTTAATAAAAAATGCGTATTACTTTTTGCAATTAATTAGCTTATTAGGCATAAAAATAATTATAGCGGGTATAAATATAATAAAACATTGCATAAAAAAAAAGCACATTAATATTTTAGTTTATTATATATTTTTTATAACATTATTAAACACCGCGATAATAAAGCTATAAAGTTAATTAAAATTTCTTTTAAAGGTTTTAAAATTTATTTAAAAGTTTTTGTTAAAAGGAAAAAGGATTTTTTTAATTTGTAAGCAAAGTGGCTTTATAATATTTAATAACCTTGGAAATTTAGCTATAATACTTTTTAGCCCGTTTATAATTATATCACCTTTTTTCGCATGGGCAATTTGTTTAAAATTACCGATCTCCCACTTTTAAAAAATGCTTTCCTTAGGCGGCTTCTTTTTATAAGCAAACTTATTTTTCCACGATTAGCGCGCGCATATTTAAAGCAGTACGTAAAAAAAAAACTTAAAGTTGTAGCGGTAGGTGTGATTGGCTTTGCGCAGCACCTCTACCGCTATAAACTATATTATGCCGGTTTGGTGCCGCGCCCTGCTTAGGCCGCTGTTTTTTATCTTAGCTAGGTTAAGGTTGATAAGCATGCTGTTAAAACTGTTTGCCGTATTAAGTTTTGTTATAATAATGTTATTTAACGAAATATCACGGTGTAATATATTGCCCGTTTTATATAATAATTGGTGTGCTTTAATAGCATTTTATATTGCTGCTAGCAATTTGTTAACCGTTTAAAAGTTGCTAATCACCTAGCCGGCCGGCAAAATAACAAAGCAAAAATAAATCTTATTTTCCCATATGTTTTTGTCGAAGTTAAATAAGCTAGGCTTACCCGTGCTAATTATTTGTTTGTTGTTTTGCTTTTAAACTATTAGTGTTAACTGCTAACTGTTAAACTATAGCTTTTTAAATTTCAACGCATTAAACTAATAATTAAACGCTAACTTTTGCTTATAGCTTAATATATTTATAGTTTTAACAAATGGTATATTTTCAAAGTGAACATTTTTATTATAAAACTTATAATGCTTTTAAAACTTTAAACTTTTTTTTAGCTTAGTAATGGTGGTGATTTAACGGTGCGCTATAACCCTCGCTATTTTTTTAACGCCTTAAATTTTAGCTAACCTTAGCTGTTTTACCTTTAGTTTACGCTTATTTAATGCTTATAAAAACTTAACAATATTGCTATTTTAAGTTTTATAACACGTGGTCCCGCAGCAAATAATGGCGTTTTGCTTTATAATTAATTTTAATAGCTTAATTTTTATTTTATTGCTGTTTATATTATTAACTATAATGTAATAATATTTACCCTTTCGTTTAATAAACGTGTTTAAGCTTATGTTATTATTATTTATTATAGCATAGCTAATAAAAGCGCGCGCAAATATGTCCGGTTTATTATAAATGTTAAACGCGCTTAAACTATATGCCTTAAATTAATCGAAAATTTATAGCTTTATTATAAAAGCGCAAATAATAAAAGCGTAAATAAATCGGCATGTTAGCTAATCGATAAAAACGCCTTTTATAAAACATGTAAGCTAAAGAAAATCTGCTTTAAAGCGGCTTATATTATAAGACAATTTTTGCTTTTTAATAATAAAAACATGTTTATACTTAAATATACCGCTTGCTTTTAGTGCAAGCATTTAAAAAAACAAATTTATTTAACCTTTGCGTTTTTTAAACTAATAAGCTGTTTTAATGGTGTGGAGCATGTGTGGTGCACCGCTTAACGTGCTGTTTTTTAGCAAATAAAGCTAATCTTAAACCGGTTGTTTAGCAAAAATAGTCGGGAATAATTTCCACTTGTTTTTATTATATTTTACTATTATAAATTCCAGCATTTTTTTTGTTTTTTATCCTAGCTTTTTATATTAAGAAATTTGTCGCAAAACTTTTTTATATTATAAAAAGTGCAGTTTTTAATCTTAAAAAAAAGCTCCTTTTTAATAATGTTGCATATTTTGCTATTGGAAAGTTAACTTAAGCTAAACCTAACAGGCGTTTTTTAAAAGGTCGGAGCAATACTGGACAGGGGAGGCGTAAGTGCGCTAAGCTTGCCGATAATATCAAAAATAGCCTCCCAAATGTTAATGTTAGGGGATTGCAAAACAACATGGCAGATGAGGTCACAGAAATGGCCAGGCTTCACCGAGCTTTCTCGAACTTGCTGTTGTATAAGGAACAGTTTAGCTGCTACGTTATTGTTTCCGTCGGGGAAAAAAAGGCTGAAAACGGTTAGTAAGCCAACTAAAGCCGATAAAAAACTGGCGACATTTTTCTAGCGTAAGTTTGCTATATTAATGTTGCTTAGTTTGCTTTGAATTTAATCAAGCGTATTTTTAAGTGAGAGCTTAGAAATAATATCTTTTGCTTGTTATAACAAGGCTATATTATTACAAAACGGCGAGGTGGGAAAACAAAAAAGTAACCAAAAACTAAGCTAAATAATAAACGCAACAAATAACCCAAAGGTAGGTCCCAAGCAAAAGGCCCAGCTTTTTATTAATAAATGTAAGCAAAACAACGCCCATTTGGGGCTTGCTACCTTTTTGCTTGATTTTGCCCTTTGTGTCCAGCGGTTTGGTCTTAACTCGTTGTGAAGTAATTGTATTATCGTACAAGCTATGTCGCTTTCTAAGTGGTTGGGATTAAGAAGCGGATTGTAGTGGCTTTTGGTTGTGCTACCGCCTCGGAGGTTAGCTTTGGCAGCAAGCTTTTCCCAATCGACTTAGCACACTACTAGTCGGGGTGGGTGACAACAAGGGCGCACCATCTCGTTGGGGGCTATTGTCCTGGGATTCCTTAGTAGGGGTAATAACTTACTTCCGCGTATTAGCCCCGCTAGATTCCCGGCGAATGTAGTTATATGCGGCGTGGTTAATAGTAAAAGCATGTGTGTTTTCTATTTGGCAGGTTTTCCGAGTTTGTTTAGCCAAATAAAAAATAATAATGTTTTTTTTCTTTTTTATTTATTAAGGCACATGGTTTTTGCCGCAGCGTTAATATTTATTTATTGTTTAAAAAGCTAATAGCCTGGTTTTTAATGTTTTTTAAACTATGATTAATAAGCGCAAATAAGAAAATTAATATATTAACAAGTTTATTAAGCAAATTAATAGCACTATTTAGCTAGTTAATAACTTTGTTTTTTATTAATGCTTAGTTTTATTTGAAAAAGCAACTTAAAATAATCATAGCAACTATTTAAGCTATTACTTGGTTAAGCAAGCTTTTAAAAAGTTTGTCTCGACTTTACTGCTTAATTCTCTTTATATAAAATTAACTTATAAATCTGGGGACGTGTTTGCTATATGGTTAATTAAAAGCAATATACTGTGTAAAGTTTAGTACCTAGAAAACGACGCAACGCCTAAATCTATGGCTTTAAACTTTGTTTAAAGCAAAAACCCTAGCTTTAGAACGCCCGAAGTATTTTCCTATAAAAAATCTCTAGTGAAATGAATTTGTCTGCTTTTGTATTTACATGTCCGACTTAGTGGAGATCAGAGATGCAAAAGGAGCCCGTGAAGCACTGTTCCAGGTGACGATGCTAGCCTATGGGTACACGTTTGCGTGTAAGGGTACAGTACAAGCGTTTGTCAAAGATCTCGAGCACGAGGCCGCCGTGTACGAGCGCCTCAGGCCCGTCCAGAGAACCAGCGTACCTGTTTTCCTCAGAGCTGTCGACCTTCGATCCATTAATAAGACATACCATTACGATCACCGCGTTAACATTATATATATGATGTTCTTATCGTAGAAAAGACACAGCCTACACAAAGTGCAAATTGGGAAAGGAGAACAGCGGCAGCTAGAGATTAACTTGTCTCGGGTCCTACGCGGGGTTTATCAAAAAGGCGTGGTGCATGAAGACGTCCGTAGGCCGAATATACTGCGGAACCCCGAGACTAGGGACGTTATGCTTATTAATTTCGAACGGGCCTTACTGCTGGATCGTTTTCGGCGCCCACTAGGTTAAATAGTTCTTAATAAAAAGGCGTAAAATTAAAAAACAATAAATAAAAAAAGCAAGGCAAGTTGTGTTAATTAAGCTAAGCTAAACTAGCACTTTGCTAAAAACCAAGTAATAGCAAAAATGGTTTTTTACAAGTAAAAAATCAACATTTGGCTATATATGCCTTTATAATTTATAACCTCACAATATTATGTTTATGCTATTATAAACTAAAATATTAAGCAATAATAACATTTAAAACAGCAAGTTAAAATAAAGGTAAAATTTTTTTCTTTTTTTATTAACAATAAATTAAACAAGCTTTAACCTAAATTTAAAAACACTATGTTAACGTATATAGCTTTAGCAGTAACCTAAAAATTATACCGCTTAAATATTTTAAGCTGCTTTAAAAAAACGCTAACTTAGGTAATAATAGTGAATAATAGTAAATGTGGGTTTGTTATAAGTAAGTTTTACGATAATATATAGCTATTTTTAAAAGGCAATAGGATTGCGGGCTGGCGCTAACATTAGCACTGGCATTTACTTTTGCGTTTTTACTAAACACGATTTGTTAAAAGAGCACTACAGGTATACGGTATTTTATATTTTAATAAAAAGCTCACACGTTTATAAATTCGACCGCAATAGCAACTAAAAACGTTATTACGAATATTATGCAGTTTTTAAAAAGGAAAAAATATAAAAACCATAGCAAAGTTAATTAATACATAGCATTATCACCTGTTATTACTATCCCTTAATAGCAGCTCACGAGAAGGTTTAAATGCAGCAGGCATAGCAAAAAGCCAATATCAAGGTTGTGGTCGCCACTATTGAGGCACCCCAAACTAGGGAATAACACGATTACAACTAATATCTAGCTACTAGAGAATACTCCAAATAGCAAAATCGTAAGGCCGTATGCCTGGGGTATTAGGCGTTTATTTATCTCTTGTAGTAATAAATTGCCCGCGGTCTTTGATTGGACAAAAAACCAAAAACAACCATCCCCTACACAGAGGGGCATAAAAGTTCAGCGCCTAACCCAACACCTAAAACAAATAATATAAATATATATATAGCATTTTGTTACTCGTGCAAGTGTGGCCTACCTTAGTGCTAGCGCTTCGTTATTTTGTTAAATGTTTAGAAATCCGGCCGATCGTGGACGGAGCGAAGGGAGGGGCAAAGGCCGAGGCCAGCCGGTACTTTTTCACTATCGGAACGGTGGATCAAAGTCCCGTAATAATTGCGGTACCTTACGAAAAAAAGATAAAAAAAGCAATCGTAAAAACCATTGTTTGCTATAAAATAAACGAGGCCGAGGTTATAAGGTCCCTACTAAACTTAAGGTTTATAAATAAATCTACTTATCGTTTTGATTTTTTAATTGCTTTTTATAGCTAACAAAAACTGCACATGTAAATAAATCGAAAAGCAAACAAAACTTAATAAAAATGTTAAACAAATCGAAAATAAATCCGTTGCTAAATTAAAAAGCAAGCAACCAAGCAAAACAAATCCATCACGGCCGGGATATAAAGTGGCAAGAAAAAAAGTCCTGCTATAAGCCAATTACTTTAACCTTTATTCGAAAAACAAAGTAAAGCTTTATTGCTATAGCGTTATTATTATGCTAAACAAAAGAGAAAAAATACCAGCAAGCAAAAAAGCAAAAATAATTATCAAGCTTTTTTTAAAAAAGCACTTCCTTTTTCATAAATATAATATCGCAACAAATTTCAGGTTAAATTTAATTTTTTATAACGAGCTTAATTTGCTAAACAATAGGTATATTGTTATTTACCGGGCAAAAAAGGAAAACGTTTTAGCGCTAAATATAACGCAGTACTACATTTACATCCAGCCTATAAAATCCTTAGCGCTATTTAAGCTAATTAATTATTTTACTTTAATATAAACAAGCTTAATATTTAGCTTTTAAAATAAAATTATTTAAGTTTTAAATATTATCTTTAGCCACTATTTAAAAGCAAAACCTTTAGTAACAACTATTGCAAAAAATCGACATTTTAGCATAAATGCTAGCGCCCGGGATATTATAAACCTTGGCAAAGGGTTATAAATGATCCGAAGTTTTTTTATAAATGTTTAAGCTATAACTACTTGTGTTTTTATTAATATCCAAGTTAAAAACATGGCCTTTTATAATAAAAGGCCTTTTAATTAAGTTATAAACGCCTTTATATTGGCCAGCCTTAATAAGGCTGCCTTATTTACATTTGTGAAAAACCTGTCCGTGAATATTATAAATAATGTCTAACAAACCAACCAAGGCCACTGTATTCCTAAGATTAATAAAGTTTAAGGTTTTGCAACAAAAAACAATGGTTGCAATTTAAAAAATCGCTTAATAGTGTTACGATTAGCCGCCGGCGCAAAAAAAGTGCAGTTTTTTTTAAAAAGTTCTGCAAGTGCTTTTATAAGCAAACTTACACTTATAGCTAGAAAAAAAGGTAAAAAAGGTAAAAAAAGGGTTAAAGCTGGCCTGGCATAACTATTCACCGGTAAATATATCACCGTATTTGATTTTTTTAAAAAAGATAAGTCTTTAATATTACCTAAAAATAAAAGTGTTATTAACACTAATGGTTATAGCATATAATATCATTATTAAAAATTTAAATTTGCTTGTTATTAACATTGCTAATAAAAACCATCCTTACTATTTATTAGCTAAGGTGTGCGAAGTTATACCCGGTTAGCCTATAAAGCCGAGTGATTTAATAAAAAAGCAAATAAACCGCTTTGCGGTGCGGCAACCTTTTTAAAACGTTTAATCTATTGTCACTTCTAGCGGCCGATTGCTAAGATTTAAGCCAACCAACGCAACGCTAGTATAAAAAATCTTGCTAAAAGCAAGCACAATGTTAACCTAAATACAAAATATATTTAATATAAACATACCACCAAAATTGATAACTATTCTAGGCCGAGTGTTAAGTGCCCTAACAATTAAATACTTTAAAGCTGGTTTAAAAAGTCCAAGATTTGGCAGTTGGGACATATGGTCGGTAAAGTTTGCCACGGAGGGGAATTTGCCCTTGTGAACTTTCTTACGCATTTCTCAGCAAGGTGCTCGCAGCCTTTGGAAAACAGACCAGGTTTTCATCGCCAAGCTCGAAAAGCTTTAAAACAAACTCAAAAAACTCGGTATTTTAGCCCAAAATTATATACCGGGAATAAATATTGCCTTTAATACTTAACACATCGAGTTAAAAATTAATCATTGCATATATAAAATTGCTGTTAACTTAAAGCAGCTTAAATTAATTTTAGTAATCATTTTAAAAAAACTAACTAGTATTTATAATTATATAAAGTATACTTTTAATATTAAAGAAAGCATTTTTAGCATTTATATTTTAAATTTAAAATTTTCACAGGTAAATTTGCAGCATTTAGCTAATATTGGTTTTAAGTTTAATTTAAAGTTAAATAGCATAAACCATTTAATTAAACCCGAAAAATTAAGGTTTATTGCGTAAAATAAAACTATAATCGTTAAAATTAATGTTATTTATTTATCCCCTGGTTTTTCATTAGCGGCCTTAAGTGTTGCTAAAGTTATCGCATTAATTAACGCATTGCTTAAATAATAGCCGGCTAACATTTAAATTTAACTAGCTTGTTAAAAAATAGTTACCAATTTAAAATCCATGTTTAAATCACGCTTTTTACTTTAGAAAAAAAAAAATAAAAATCTACTAAAAAACGTCTTTATATATAAAAACAAGGTGTTTAAAAGCTAATATAATATTATATTAAACAAAAAACTTCCTGTTTTCCGTGCCGCCTATTAAGCAATATATTTTACTTAAGATATTAAATATAGCAAACCATATATTACTATTATCATTGTTAAAAAGCGCCACAATATGCGCTTTTACCCTACAAAGGAGAAAAACGCAAACCGCAGGGGCAATCCTATAAATAGCACCGTTGTCGACTGCGCTATCATTAAAGCTCGCAACTAGGATTTCTTTCTCCAAGCACACACTGCGGTTTAAGGCATAGCTTGGCCAGCTTACTATTATATTGTTTATAACTAAATTTTCCGTAGCACCAAGTTATTTATGTAATTTTTAACTATTGCAAATGCTTTTAAAAACTTAATATATAACATGTGCTACTTCTTTAAAAAAGCAACTAAAGCTATAAATATTTGCCCTTTAGCATACTACGCCGATTTTATTTGTACAAAAGCTTAATGTTATTTAAAAGATTTATTTAATTTTTTTCCGTTAGCAAGTCTTAATACAACCTCGGCAAAAACGGGTGCATCTCGAGCTTTAAATGCTAGTGCAGTGATAATATATTTTAATGTTAAAAATGCTATATTTTATATATAATTCCTTTAAAAAGGCAAAAATAAACGAGTTAATAAATTAAAAGTATATTATGTTTTACATTTTTAAAACTTTTACATTACGCATTTTGCTTATTTTTAATTTATAATATTAATAACGTTGCATTAATATAAATTTAATAATATAACCTATAAGTTTACTGCTACTAAGTTTAAAAAAACTTCACGCTTTTTTTAATTTATAAAACGATTAAATAACACCTCGTTTATATAAAAAAAAGTATGGTGAGATTTTACTATTATAGTGATATGTTTATAATATTAATAGCTAATGGTTTAGCATTAGTTAATATAATAAACAAAATATTATAGCACATTAATAATAGGTTTTACAAGGATTTAAACCATGCGAAAAAAGTACCATTAGGATATAGATCATTAAAAAGCAGGCGGGAGGTTTTTTTAAAGGTTATAGCAGTAATTTTATACGATATATAACGGCAAACCGGGTTCGCTATAACATTTTCCCGTTAATAACGAATCGGTGTAAAAATAAAAGAGGTGATAAAGCTTTTAATATTAGTTAAAAAGTTGTCCGGATTGCTTATTATAAGCTTTAGCATTTGCTATTATATATTATAGGATTAAAAATTATCTAGCAGCGAAAACTAGGTGAAAGACCAAGATAAAGAGTTAAAAAACGTGAAACAAATTAAATTAAAAAAGCATGGGTTTACATGTCGCAGGTGCTAGGTCGATTAAATGTAGGTAGTGATAGCAAGTATAATAGGCGTAGCATAGCCCGCTCGGTGGCTTTAGTAGTCCTTAGTAGCCTACTTTTATAGTGGGAGGCATTAAAATTAATTTTATAGCTAAGTATAACTACTACTTGAAATAATTTTAAATATATTAAATTATGTTAATTTCTTAAACATAAAACGTAAATTAAATAGCTTAAATATTTAAATTATAAAAAAAAAAAAATTGTTTATAAAGTTATTATTAAAAACGTTAAGCCAGTTATTATAAAGGTTATATATATTTTAATGCTAAGCAGTAGTTATGTTAAATTAGCATTTAATACTATCCTTAGTTTTAGCGCACTCTACGGCCGAACTTATCATTACTTCCTCGGGGAGGATTCCGCGCTGTTGGAGCCGATGTACTGTCCCCACTTTGCCGGAGCAGACCTCCATCGTGACTCCGGGAATAATATCAGGCGGTCACAGGCCTAATTTCATTTGCTAGTGAGTAGAGGAGGCCGGCGGTTAAGTGCTGGAGCCATGTCAGGCTTGGCGTTGGTAGTTCGTTGTTAAGCGCCCAGGTTATCTTAATTTAGGCATCAGGCTGCTTACCTGGTGTAGCCGCCCGTTGCGGAACACAAAATGTTGTTTCTAAACTTAGCTATTAATCAAGATAAACGGCATTAAAAACCAGTAAGGTAGGTATTAGGTAAGGTTATATTTGCGTAAATATTAACTATTTTATAAATGTTTTATTTTATATTTTTAAGCTATTATGCGCAAGGCTTAATAAATTTAAAAAAATAACTTTAAAAATTAAAATGTAAATGTAATCGACTTTAAGCTAGCGCTTATAAAAAAAAAGGTAATGTATAAATTCGCACTTTACTTTTCACTTAATGCGACAGTTATATTATAAGCAAAAAAGCCATCGCTATTAATAAATTTATCGCTGCATTAAAAAATGTTAATATTAATATTAAAAACTTTGAAATGCTAAAACTTAAGCAAAAAATAAAGCGCTAAAATTACCTAGCGCAGCTTTTCGTTTTTTTTTTAATGGTTTATTTAAACTTAGCTAAGTTTATAGTGTAAATAACCGCCTAGTACACTAGTGTGGGCTTTATTTATTTACATAGCCTCGGCAATAAAATTTTTAAAACTACTAGCGATAAAGTCCTGCTTTTGCTCGTTTATTAAATCGAGGTGGGCACTTTTAAACCAATCCTGTCGGCATGTCGAGTGCTCGACTCAGCCGTGCGAGTATTAAAACGCGGCCGCAACTCAAAACAAAGTCCAAAGTTGCAGCCGTTACTATCTCCGTAGTTCTAACACCTAGGCCTTCTATTGGCCCACGGGGTACAAGCTATACTATATCTAGTCACTATGTGCATATCACACTAAATAATAAACAATGTGTATTTTTATCACAGTGTGCAGCACACGATATGTCGCTACTAGTATTACTTTTACATCGTGTGTGCAATACCATGTTGCGGCTAACGGTGTGTAAAACAATCACCGTATGTAAAGCATAGTATGTAAAGCATAGTATGTAAATTGTCCATAAATGTAGCCCAGGCTGTGCTAATCACTGTATCGTACACTAAATGTAACTCACAAGGTGTATGCAGTAGACAGTGTGTAGCCCACAAGATGTACTTTATAACGTGCGCTACATTTAGTGTTAAGTTACATGTTGTAAGTTATACACTATGAAATTTATATATACGTGTATACCGTGGGCTATATATTGTGTTAGGCTATATGCTGTAAGCTATATATGGTGCTGGGTTATATACTGTGAGCTACATATAATGCTATGCTATATGATGTGAGTTATACACTATAAAATCTATTTATATGTGTATGCTGTGGGCTATATATCGTGCTAGGCTATATGCTGTGCGTTATATGCTGTGAGCTATATATAGTGTTGAGTTATATGCTGTGTATTGCACGCCGTGAGGTATGTGAGGTGTTTCATCGCTTTTTGTGTGTTGCTAATTAGGTAGCAATAGCAGTAATTTTTGTTTAACTTTAAACTAAGTAGCATTTATATTGCTAAAATTGCTTAAAAGTTTTTCTTGCTTTATTGCTAAGTTAAAAATTTAACACGCCGAGAGAATTTAAGCAGGAGTGGCATTTGCAATATAAGTAACAAGTGAAGGTAATACTTTATTATTAATCGTTTTGAAATTTTTACTGCAAAATAAAATATAAGCTATTAAAGCAATGTTATATAATATTGTGCTACTTATATCATTAGCTTAGCATGGCTTAAATATATTATTAAGAAAAAAATTAATAGCTGCGCAAAATAGCTTTAACGCTTTATTTTCCGCCTAAATGCCATTACATCACTTTTTTAAATAGCCGCATTTTTAATCGCAGTAATAAAAAGGCCTATTATAATGGTTATGTTATAAAACTTTCCGTGCAAGCCTAATTTGCGCTTAGCTTTAATTAGGGCTTCGATTAATTTAAAGACTTTTTATAGTTAAACATAGGCTACCTTTGCTAGGATAAATCCCTTTTGTTGGTTTATAATATTAAAAAGTGTCCTAAACGCATTTGCTACTCCAGTGTTTAAATTAGCTATCTTTGCTAATACTGTGGTTTTTTTTAATAGCTGGAAATATTCGCGCAGTAGTAAAGCACATTAATTAACGATAGCTTTAACGCTTTAATCCTAGGTTTGTGGGAAAGGTTGCTATTTTAAAGGCAGATTTAATTATATTTATTAATTAGAAATATTTAATATATTTATTTTGGTTAGGGAGTGCTTATTATTAAAAATAAAAGGCTTGCCCTAAGAAAATAAAGTAAGAAAAGCAAAGGTGTAAATTTATATCCCATTTTTGTTCTCTTTTTATAATTGCTAAAAAAAATATAAAATTTTAAAACTTGATTATATTTAAACATGTAGCGACTTAAACCCTTAAAAAAGTTATTTTAAAAATTTATTTTGCTTTGTATATAGCGGCTGCACAAAGTGCAGGTGGATAAATATAAGTGTTTGTTTTTAAGTTAGTTAGCTTTTATAAGCTAACTAGTGATTGCCTTGCCCCGGGGCAGCCGCAATCATTAAACACAACCCGTTAGGGGAGCACTATAGCACCCTCAGTATAAGCATGTGTAGGGAACTACGGCCGCAATGCAGCACTCACTAACCTCGCCACAGCTTGGTTAAACTGCCTTTTTAATTTTATGCTTTTAAACGCGCGCGGCAATTAAGAAAACTAGCTTACTGTTTAAGCGCGACGCTTTTCCTTTCTCGTTTTTCTATTCCTTTTTTATTAAAAAACAGGAGGGGGAAAATACATAGCTCTATATGTGTGCTTATGCGCGGGTGTAGCATTATTTATTATATTGCTAAAAATTTCCTTTTAAAGGCAGATTCCTTATAATACTCGTAGTATTTCACGCTTATAATAATATAAAAAAAAACATTTCCATTATTTTTGAAATAATTCCTAAGACTACTTTTACTTTGCATTTATTTCTTTTATTGAAAATAAATATATTGTTTTTTATTTTTTTGCTTTTAATTATAAGAGCTTTAAGCTTGGAGATTTTTGCAGCAAAAACCGTTAATTTTAATATTGAAATTATAACAAGTACTAATTTAGGCTATTTGCATTCCCACGTTAACCATTGGCTTTTAACGTTATTTGCAACATTATTAATAGCTAAACAAACCAGTTTTAGTTTTAACCCTTTATACGCTACACCGGACGCCGGGGGATTTAACAGCCCAGCTTTTATTGCAACTTAATTATTTGCTTAACCTGCTGTTAATACTAATTTCCAAATCCCTTTCGCTACTATTACTAAACCTTTTTGCTATTTATTATTTAAAACTAGCCTGCCCGTAATTTTCACTCCTACAACTATCTCGCCTAGGACAACACTAATATATTTAGCGTAGCATAATAGTATAGTTTTTTTTAGGTTTTTTAAAATGGGCACACGGTTAACCTTATTGCTTACAATTTTAGCTAATTTAAAGGAAATTAGCATAGTTTTTATTAAAACGGGCATACTGCTAGTCCCATTGCTTATAATATCGACTAATTTAAGGAGAAATATTTTAGTTTAGCAGGTTTAGCCCTTTGTTGCTGCAATGGCAATAATTAGTTTTGGCTTATTATATCTTTAGCTAGTGTTTCGCGTAATAAGTGAAATTTTATGTGTTTAAATGCTCTCATGTATTTTTAGGTAGTTTGTTATATTTTTAAAATTTTAACTTGTTCTTTGTTTATAAAATTTCTGCCTTTATTTCATAACGTTTATACGAGTTTATAATTACTGTAGCTAATATTAATGTCCTAAAATTAAATGAGGTTTTGGAAATAAATGTAATCATTCTAGTTTATTTGCAATATACGAGAAACAAAACTCTTATGCAGATCTTCGGTGATCCTTCGAGGCACCTCTTCAGTAAACCTCATAACCTAACCTTTCATATCAAACTAGCAGTTCAAACCTCTCCGTCCTCCAAGTCGGATAAGTAGCAGGACGTGAGGGGGTTGCGGGAATCGCAAATATGTCCATGTCCTGTGTCCAGGGTCGCGGCCTCGACTTATTTCGAAGCGGTTTTCTTTCCTAACGCATCGTTGGCTTTGTCACGATTGAGAAGTGGTTCGTAGTGGGCTCTGGCGGTGGAACCGTCCTTGAAGCCGGCTCTGGCAGCAAGCTTCTCCCAATTGACCTATTAATGCATTGATCAGCTACGCCGACAGGGCCTGAGGAGAGTGTCATCCACGTACAACTGGCTTCGTCTCAAAGAACTCCTAGACTTTGGCGACAGCCATCATGTCTTCCGCCGTAACCCTCTCAGAGCCGGCGGGGTGGGACGACGACGCCATGTTGAATCGTCAGAGAGAATTATTCGGGGGGGGACAACAAGGGCGCATGATCTTTGTTGAGAAGGTATGTATTTTGGGGGTGCGGGCGCAGGCGCGTGGAATGGAATGCGAAGAAATGGTGTTGTGTGTTGTGACGTGGAAGCGTCGGCTGGTTGGCTATGTAAAGGAATCAGGACATTCGTGGCCCGTGGCCTGTGCCCCGCGCTCTGGTACCTAGATACCCCGCTGCACTCTTGCTGTCATTCCGACACTGCCTGCCCCGCCGCACCTTGACCTACCTAGCATCATGCAGGGCCACGCGGGGTAAAACGCGATTCAGATATGCTACACACGCACCCCCTCGATTTGAGCTTGGCAGCACTTCTATATTGCAGCTTCATCACCTCTGCCCGCATGGTTTTCTCCTATCTAGCCGCTTTTATAGTGTTGTACAATTCTGCGGCGAATGCTAGGGTCTCGGTCAAAATCTAACGTCCAAAACCACTTTTAAGCTTCGCGCTGCCACACTCCTATAGTATGCCAACCCTTGCTAAACGGTAAGCAAATGTTGTTATAGTTGGTTGGTCTCCCCCCATGCCAATTGTTAGGTTTATATGCTTCTAAAGCAAACCCTACCACATATATAAAGTCGAGATGCAATTAGCCAATGACGAAATCCTGTTTTGCTCCTGGAACAAATTCCAAAACGATGGCCTAATGCCAGTCTAAGCTACCGTCGACCTCATGTCGCACCGGAAGATCAAGCAAAAGAAGCTGATCTCGTTATATCTGCATCCATCCATAGCATGTAGGTAATAGCGGGAATGGTAACGGATCTATTAAACCTTGGCGCGATAATGGTCGTAGCGATTGGTAATATTTGTCACTAAATGAGTATAAATTGCGGACGGCGCTCTTGTATGTCGTAGGACCCTTTCAAATCTTGATCCCCGGATGAGTAAACATAGCCCATTTAATCTTTTCAATCAGTGCAATGGTGCGAGATTCATCCTCGAAATACCATTCGACAGCGCGGAACCCTCCCCGACGAAGTGGTTGTAGGTTCGGCCGCAGGGTGCGCCAGAACTAGAGACGGTGTTAAATACCGACCCGAATAGCTACTGCCCAGCACCGAAATACGTACAACCTTTATAGCAACCGGCTTAACGTTTCCAATGCTGGCTTTATAGACAATACCCTTTTCCCCGTGACCCAGGTATTCGAGCCATTCGATCTGCGTTCCGCACCCGGGAAACTGACGTAATTTAGCATGTGTAAAATCATTCCAGGTAGTCGGTGGGGACACACTGAGAGTATTCTCATCAACAGGTGGATAATGCCTGTTCTTATCAGTTTCGTTGTCGATTGAACGGTTCATCTCGATGGTAAGACGTGGCGGTAGGCAAATAGTAGAGACAGGTCGAGGGCGACGTGGGGTAAGGAGCAACCCCGCCCCTTGTAAATTGCGGAGTAACCTTGTAAAGTACAGCTGCGTCTTCGATAAATCAGATCAAGTCAACCCACGGTACACGATCTATCTTATTAATTCTCGATCTAAATATAGCCCGTCCGGCCTATGCAAGGTTGGCTTATAGTACACGGTAATTATATAGTCTATGCGTACGTTTCCCTCTGCCGGTAGCGTATAAAACGTTAACCTGCTGCCACTCAAGTGCACCTACCGCCTTGTGGCAAAACTCGCTTAGCCGTTATAAAATAGCTGGCATTGATTCATTAAGAACCACCATTTCAGAGCCTTATGCCACATGATGTAAAGACGCTCCCCGTCACTATCCCCTTCCAACTTTGAAATAAGCAAAAAACCTGCGTTAACAACTTAAAAAAACCCCTAAGCAAACCTAGACATTTTTAACCACATTTTTTAAGAGATGTTAATTGTAATAAAATCTTTAAAACAATTAAAACAAGTTTGCTTAACACTTTTTTAATAGCTATTAATATATTTAAAAACCAATTTAATAATAATTAAATTAAACTTAGCTTAGCATAATTTAACGCAAGCAATATTATTAACAGCAGCTATGGTATAAAGATAATTTTTGTAAAACATAAACTTAGGATACGGAAATAACGCTATTAAAAAATAGCGTGTTGTTATGCTTTCGATTATAAGTTTAAACGCAATAGTATAAATGCCTGCAAAGGATTTATTAACAAAAAAAAAGCTATTATTAAAGTTGGCTTTATATAAAAGCTTGTAATTGCACAAATGCTAGCAAAACTTTAGGTATGCTTTTATTAAATAAATGCGATCTTTATTTATAATAGCTTATTTATTATTAAAAATATATTAAAAAAAAAAGAAATTACATATAATAAAAGCAACCTTTTTGCTGTGTTTGCAATAGCGTTGCTATATTTCCGTGATTTTTTCACCAAGATAAAACGGAATATAAAGCTAAAAGGCATGCAGGTAATTCGACGTAATATATTTATAATATAAAAGATTTTCCCCGGAAAAATATGCCTTAAGCGTAACAACATGTTTATTTCAATAAAATAAATAACTAGTAACCTTTTTATCAAGCTTAAGCGCGGTTATTTTAAGCAGATCAAATAGTTTTATTAATATTATAAATTAAAATTGTTCCGGATAAGGTTGAGGCGTGGCTTAAAGCACGCTCGCGTCGGGCGTATAGCCTATAGCTAGGCAAATTAAGCGGCGCAATTTAAAACCCTGCCTATATAAACAATACTTAACAAGCAGTAAATAAACGTAACTTACATTAGTCCGGCCTTTAAGCTCAGGCCCTTATACCTAAACTGTTTTCCACCACAAGCCTAACTTTAAGCAATCTCATATCTTGTTTAACAAACCAGCAATATACACCTTTTTAACACCTAAATAATCCTTAGCCATATAAACCGTTTGTATAAAAGCGTCCGACTGCGATGAAAGTACAACGTTGCCTAAAAACAGCTCGTTCGCTAGGAATACAATATATGGGACACTATTAAGGAAAGCATAGCGAGCCTATACCGGCTTTAACAATTTAATGTAAAAATTAGCCGCTAAATTATTTTAACAAAACTTTGTGCTTATTTGTAATGTATATTCGCGGACATAATATTGTGCAACAATATTGCAAACTTTATAAAGTAGTTAAAAAGCGAGCAAAAGGTAAATTATAAAGGCTAAGTAAAAGCGCATTTAGCAAAAGCGTTTCACGTTTTTACCGAGCCAAAAATTGTAGGAATAAAAGGTAGCATTAAACAAATTAAAAACCGACTAACAGTTTTCATGCTAAATATAATTAGTATAATAGCCGGTAAGCCTTTTGTCCTAGTGTTAACATTTAAGGTAGCATGGTTTATAAATATAAGCATTGTTTTCGAACGTGTTAAATAAAATAATAATTAAACAACCATTAAGCTTTACTATATTGTTGCTTTATTAGTTTAAACCTATAATGTTTTTTAAAAAAAAAAAAGGAAATTCCTTTTACACTTATATATAATAATTTCTTCATTTTTTGCAAAGTTAAATCGGCAAAAGCTACACCTTAAAGCTATATAAAAATAATCCATACGTAGTAATTAAAAAGGCTAAAATTTATAATTTATAAATACTTAAAAACGAGCCACTCGGTAAGTATTAAATACCCGCAACTGCCAGGTGCTTATATACTTAATATATAAAAAATTTATGCTTTATAGTAAGCCACTAAATAGCCTTAGAAAAAGCCCTCCACCTTATATGCCTAAGGAAGTTTAAAGGATTAATATATATAGTACTTGGCTTAATACACGTAAACCGTTTTGCCGTTATACTTTATCTTTTGCCATTTCTTTGCAGTTGTGTTTATTGTTTTCGATTTTGCATTAGTAAATAAAATCTTATTTTTTTTTATTATATAAGTTTTTTTTCAAAGCATTACCTAAATCCAATTAATGTCCCCCCCCGGCGCAAAATCTTAGTATTTAATTCAAGCAGAGGATTATTCACCTATGCTCTGGTCAAATACCTAATCTACGGCTTGCTCGACCTCAGAGGCGCCACTGGTGCTAGGTGCGGCAGCAGCATCTAAATCCATATCTTCGACAAAAAGGCTTGGCTTTATAAAGTGTCCCTGCTTAAAAATCATAGTGTGCATATAAGTAGGCGGAACAAACGTTGCAATAGCTTGCTAAGAAGTTGTTGCGTAGCCTAATATTAATAGTAACAATGTTAGTTAGTGCAAAAGGTGCCCCTGGCTTAAAACAGTTGGCGCAACTCTTAGCGGTGTATCTTCGCCTATAATAAATTAAATGTCCGCTTTAAATGTAAAGGCTGCCTCCGAGTCAGCGTTAATATAGGCAGCCCTTTTGCCATAAGGTCGTTTTCCATATAATGGGCTTAACTCTAATAACTGGTAATCGGCGACCTAAGTATAAAAAGCCGTGCCTATTGTAGTAATAGCATAAAGCCTTAATAAATGTTCATTTTTTATTGCTATATAAGCACCCCGCCAAGCCTGTTTTTTAACTTTAGCAGCTGTTTTTTTTAGGCGTTTTGCTTTAATAAGTATTAGCTTTATTAATATATAGTGGCTTTTGTTATATTGCAAAACCGTATATTTATTTTTTTACGCAACTTTTCCCCCGGCGCATATTCACAAACCACAGCATAATTATTGCTTAGGTAAAATTAAGTTTGCAAATAAGCTTGCTAAAAAGCTAATAATGCATATTTAATGTCCTGCGTTTGTGCATTCTTATAGAGTTTTTTTAATATGCCAGTACTAGGGACAATGCTTATAATATAACTAAAAAAGCTGCATTGCTGTAAACGTTTTAATGTTAACCTGCTAATACGCTAAAGCCTTAAATAAACTTAGCATTTTATTTATATGTGTTATAACACTGGCCTGGAAAATTTAACAAAATATATCTTTAAACCTAAGGTGAATATTAACGGTTAAAGGGCTGCAAAAAGGCTTAAATACTTAAGCGCATTTAAGGTAAACTATTAAAAAGTTTTTAAACCTTAGTAAGTTGGCCTTATTTTGCAGCTATTTGCAAGTTAAGCGATTATAAATTAATTATAGCTAAAACTAAAATACAGTTAGTTAAAATGTGACAATCTTTAGGCCTGCAGCTTTGCATAATACTTGTAATGTTTTTTTATATAGTGTGGATCGTAAAAAACTCTCCTATAAGTACTAGTTTTTTTAAGGTGGCATGTTTACATTGTATCATTTTATACCACTCGGTTAAAATCGCACAATTTACCTGGGTAAATGCATGCAACTATTATATTAGTTTAAGTTATAAAAAATTAATTATGTTTTAATTATTTTAATTTTAACTATAAATCCCGCCTTGATTTTTGCTTAAGGCATGCTTACCTTAAATTTGTAGTTTTTTTAAATCTCCTTAAATTTTCCTAATTTCCTTAAATTTTCTCAATTTCCTTATATTTTTCCAATCTCTTTATATTTTTCCAATTTCCTTATATTTTCCCAATTTCTTTAAATCCCCGGTTTATTTACCTTTTTTTTATAACACTAGTAATGATATTAACACAGCTATCACATATTAATAAAATCTTTTAAAAGTTATTTTAGCAGCAAATATTACTGTTGTTTTATTTTTTAATTTTAAAAAAACGGCTTATTATTGTTTGCAAACCTATAACACGCTAGCAACGCAAAAAAAAGCGCCGCTCGGTGCAAAATAGCAGATTATATTATAAGCAAAAAAAAGCAAAAAAAGTTTATTTAAATATTTTAAATTAAAATCTTTATAATTTTATTTCATTTATTTTTGCTATTTTTTTAAGGGTGTGCAAAACATTTAACATATTATAGTTTTTTAAAGTTTACTTATAAAGCAATTATATATACTTTCTTAACATAGCTAAAGCTACACTTAATAGCATTGCTTAAAAGCATGGCATTATTTAAAACTCGCACTATAAAACGCTTATACGGAGTTTTTTCCACGGCTTTTTTTAATTGTTAACTAGTTTAAAACTAAAACAAACAAATAAACTTGGTTTGTTAAAATCCAGCCCAATCACTACAGCAAAAACTAAGGACCATTAAGCTTACAACGCAGCCTATTTAAAAGCCATTCGCATTAATTTCGGCAATTATATCTGTGACGCTATTAAAACGGCCCGGTTACGTTTTAACAAATAAGCTAAAAGCCTAACGCTTTAAACAACGGAATGCGTACGGACAAGGTTTCTTTGTTAAAATTTCCAAGATGCCATTATTTGGCTAAACATTGGTCCGACGAGATATATCACTTTTACACTATTTCCTCAAGCAATATTAAACGTATTAACAGGTAAAAAATTAATTAACTTTGCAAATGTTAATATTTAAGCCAATTATAACACGCAGGAAATAATGCTTGTTTAACCTTTAAAGGTGCTTGTATAAAAGGTATTAAGTTAATATTAAAACCTTTTATTTGTTATGCAATTAATAAAAGTTAACTACAAGCGTGGGAAAAAAAAAATCGAGTTATAAATATAACAAATTATATCACAATGATAATATAGCGTGAAGCACTATATCACTGCACTATTTGTTTACGCATTGGATTTTTTACAGGTATTTATATAGTTAACAACCTATATGCTAAAACTAGCAGTTTTAATTAACTAGCTACTTTTAATCTTTCCTTAAATAATATAAACGCCGACCTATGCCGGGACATTTAATTCTCCGCTTTTTATTGTGCTTTAAATTTTCTCGCCTTTTTTATTTTAAAATTTAATGTTTTTACATCCGAAGAAATAATATTTCCTCTTATAGTTTTCTGCGAGAATATAGTTAATTGCATGCTTTTTGCAGTTATTGAAAAAGTTATCCGAAACATCGAGGGTTTTTTAGCGAGTACGCTGAAAAATCACGTTAGCTGTTGCGTAGTTAAAAGGCCGTGGACTCCATGCATACCAACGTATTTTCTGTAATCTTCTCTAATTTTTCGCTTATATTAAAACTAATTTTAAACCCGTTGCAAGTTATTTAAGCTTAATTAATTAGCGCTTTTAACATAAAAACGCTTAAATTATATTCGATTATTAAAAAAATAAATCAGATTTAAATTTAACAATTGCTTTTACTGTTTATACAAAAAGGCAAAGTAGTTAATTAGCATAACTATGTTGCATCGTGATTATTTTAAGTTTAAGGGCGTTTTAATAGCATTAGGCTCCAAAGGAGAAAATTTGCGCCTAAGCCGAAGATAAACTTTACCACTAATTTTATTATGTCCTAAACGCGGAAAAAAAAATTACTTTTTCCGTGCTAATTAAACTACATTAAATTGTATTCACTAAAAAAAAAGCAGCCATAGTAAGCCGAAAATCCTCATTGTGTATACTATGTTCTAGTATGTGCCTGAATATATGAGTTATATAAGTATGATAAAAACCCCATTTCCCAGTGTTCTCACTTTTCCTAGTGTTCCCACTTTTCATCGAATGGTTAGCCTTAGTATCGAACCCTCCGTGTTACCTAAACTCACGCTTAAAAATTCATTTAGCAAGAGGCCTATATTTTATATCTAAAGTGATAAGCAAGTTGCTAATTTATAAAAATTACAGTATATTTAAATAAATGTTAGGTATGTTTTAGTCAACAATTGCATAGCCACTTTAACAAAAACCTGGCAAGGTGAATCGCTGGTGTAATTAAAGGATAGTAAACTATAACGAAGCTATTGGATTAGTGGGTATAGCCTCGCTAACATTGCCTTTCAGCCTGTTACTACGCTTCGAATGAGCATTACTTTCTCCAAGGCCGTTATTTCTGTATGATGCATATATAGGCTATGTGAACTCAAAAGTGATATGTCCGGGTTTGTTTTGCTAATATTAAGTTTTAAACTAGTATAAAGCCTTGAGTTTACGTATGCTAACTTAGGTTAATTAATTTTTTAAAAAACTAAAAAACCTATTTATATTTAATATAGCCGTCGAGCCTTATGTACGCCCGTTTTTATTGCTGTTAACTTATAAAGAAAAAACATTATCTTTAAATACACCTAACTATACTTTGTGAAATATCGTACGCAAATTTTTAATTACTATTATCGATTATTTTAAAACTAAAGAGAACACATTAGCTGGCTGATTTCTTGTTATATATATGACCAAATCAGCTTTGTAAGGGAAGTGTTATGAAGAAAATATAGGAGCTCTATTAATTTGATATACTGCATTAGCTCGAAAATGCGCCTAAAGCGAATGGTAACGTAGCAACAATTATAAAGCTATAGGAAGGTAGACTATAGGCACGCCACAAATCGAGTGTTTACGGCTTAGCCGATGTAGATTTAGCATAATTACCGCAGCGTTCAACCTTTGCATTAAGATAATATTGTATAAGGTTACTATACTTTATAGTAATATATTCTCTGTTTTTAAGGCTGTTTATAAATGGATGATAAGGAAAATATAAGCTATTTATATTTACAAGCGATCTTTTTAGGCTAGTTTCGCTGGCGTATAACCTTAGACCTGTATGCGCTTATAGTTAATAAAATACAACGGTTATTTAAATTAAACGCCTTGCATTAGCGAGGTTAGCCAGCATAACTAACGAATATTATGCCCGTTTTTGTTCCTGTTAGTTCGTTAAAAAAACAATAATAAGTTATAATCCAAGGTTATTTAAAACTAAAATCTAGTAAGCAGTTAGTACTTGTTGTAATCTTTAAAAAGTATAAATATATTTTCACCTTTATTTTTAACTATTACAATATCTTTGCTATTTAAAAAGCTTTTGTTAACTTTTATTTTATTAATAACTTGATTTTCTCATTTGCTATATATTGTTTCACTTACACTTATTGCAAACACGCCGCTTTTTAAATAACGAAGACATTATTATAGGGCAAACTTTTTACTTGCGTTTATTTTTACATTAGTGCTATACATTTATATAACCTAAGATCCTATGATTTAATAACATTAAAAGTTAATCCCTATGTTTTGTACGCCATTTATTTTAAAAAATAATATCATGCTAATGCTATATTTAAAAAAGGCTGTTTATATCGAGTTATTTATTAAGAATAAAAACGCGTCCTAGTTTAAAACCGCACAAACCTGGCAAACTTTTAGGCTTTTTAAGTATAACACACTTGGTTTTAAAAACAAACCACAGCTCGAAACATTTGATATGCCTAAAAAAAAGGTTATTGTTAATGAGAATAAAAACCCGGCTAAGGGAGATAAAGTTGTTGTTAATAGAGATAAAAAGCCGACCGGGGAAAATAAAGTTGTTATTAATGGAGAGTTAATTCCAGTAGGGGATATAAACACTTCATCATTTTGTATTGCAGGTTATGAAAACGCATAAGGTAATAGGTTGTTACGAAAAGGTTTTAGCCCGACCTAATATGGAACCCATATTTAAATCTTGATCTCGGCGTTTTTTCTCTTTTTGCAGACCTCCTCCATGATCACGCGATGGCTCACTAAGCTTATAGTGATCTATATCACAACTATTTTATTCCCTTTATTTTTATAGTTTTATAAATCCCCTTTATATTTAGTCACTTTTTTATAAGTCTTTTTGCTATTAATTTTAACATAAGATTTATTTTTTAATTACTATTTAAACTTTTATTTTTGTATAATGGTGGGAGCTTTATTAAGCCTTTTTAATGGTTAAGTATTTTATTGTTATTTGCAAATTAAAAACCCCGATATACTATTTTTACCTTTTAAGTAAAGAAAAGGTTTATTACACAGGTTTTTCCAACGTTAAAAATAAAGGTTTATACAATTTAATATTAAAAAGTTTTTAAACAATGTATATTTGCTTTATAAATATAATTATAAAAGCGTTTAAAAACCTATTAAAAAGGTTATCACTAAAGCTTTAAAGCGATATGTTTGAATTATTGGCATTATATTATTCCGCCTTTAATGAACTTAACCCATGGCTTAGGTAACTGTGGAGACTCGGCTGCCCAAACAAACTACTAGACTTGGCGAGCCAAAGCCTTAGGCTGCCACTATATCCGGTCATTAGTTAAAACAAATAGTTGTTAACAATATGGTGTAATATTAACGTGAATTAGCATCGTATTTCACATCTTACATTTACGTGATTATTTAGCTTAACACCTGCGGTTTATTATAGCGCACGTTTATAACGTGTTATTTGAGGTTAAAAACTTAATTATAGTTGCCTCACAAGTAGAAATTAATGCGCAATCTCTTAAAAAGATTAATTTCCCTTATATACCCGAAGTTAATGCCTATAATATTCCCTGGCAGAAAGCTTGAGACGAGTTGCTTATTAAAGCTGTAAACGAAGCAGTATGTACAATTTTCCCCTCTTTACCACGCAAACTAAATCGCTAAAAAAACTATATTAAAAGCGAGAAACCATACAAAAAACCACGGATAAATGGCCATACACCTAAAGAGCACTAAAACTTTAATTTGGCGGCTTATATGCGTCGAAGTTTTATAAAAGTCTAGTAATTTCTTTGATAATAACTGGCCAGGCTGAAAAAATCGCCTTTTTTAAAAAACAAACCGAGAACGCAAGCGCTGCAACTTTTATAAAGCCCCAGGTAAAAAACTAAAAAATCGCTCTTTATGTATTTGAAAAAAACAAAATGATTATAACGCAATATACTCCGATTTGTTTTATTTAAGTTTAATTTACCAAGCTTAAAGTCGAGAAATAGCCGGAGCTAAAAAAGGGAATTTCTATTAAAAGTCTCTTAGTAAGCTAAGGTAGTTGCCGGGATGTTGTGACGAATTTATATTAGCAATTAGGAAATTCACGAATTTCATTTAGTTTGTTCTAAGATTTAAGTTATTGCGTAGGCTGTTTTAATGTAAACTGCTTTAATTTGCTAAATCTTAATGTTAAAGTGGCCTAAAGCGGATAAAAAAAATCTCGGTATTAAAGTTAACTAATAAATTAAATTTTATAAAAAAGGTGGACAATGAGATCTGCTTATATTTTACCCCAAGCTAGCTTAAATAACCTATATATATATTAATCTCTTTTTAAAGATTTAGGCTGGAAAATCTTTTAAAACCGATATCTTTGCAAATATTAAAGTACCTAAACACGTTAACTTAACCCAGTTAAGTAAACGGGTAACTTATAATCGATTTAAAAATATGCCGAGGAAAAAAGCGGGATTTATAATTGGTACGTTTTTTAAGATCTTAAGTGTGATGTTTATGCGCAAAAGTAATTAAACAATAACGTTTACAACCTTTATAAGTTTGTTTTTTCCAATCCTTTTATAAAGGTAAAAACCCTTAAACTTGGTCTTTATAATATTTACAATTAGCATTATTTATAATAAAAGCATTATATCCGCACTTTTTAACGCGCTAAATACCAAGATAAAATACACCCTTTATTAAAGCTAAAGCTTGTTTATAATTCGATTTATTAATATACACAAAAATTTTTTTTTTCTTAAGCTATGTTTTTTTTTAAGATTGCTTGTTTTAAAGTAAAATAGGCTAATATAACGGCGTTAATAACTTAGGTAATAAGCGTAAACATTAGCTAACTAAGTTATATTGCTTGTTTATTTTGCAATATTATTGAGAAACCTTTTTAAATTTAAAGTTTTATAGATTTTAATGTTTTTTTGGTGTTTTATAAAACTAATACTTATATTTGCAGGGATAAGGCATTTTTTTTGCGTTTTAGCCGTTTAATGTTATAGCTTACGCATGCTATTTATCACTTTATTAACGAACTTTTAAGCAAAAGCGGCATGATCGTTTTTTACCGAGGTGTTTATAGCTAGCTTAAAACAAACAAAATTATTAAATTATAATACCTAATAGCTTTAATTTATTAAATTTCCATATATGCATTTATATATAATTTATGCAATTTATATATTTATAGTTAAGCTAATAACCTTTTTAAAACATTAAAATATAATGTTTTTTAAATTTTTTATTAATTATATTAATTAAAAAAGCATTATAACATATAAAGCAATGCATAGTATAATTATTAAACTTTTTTTTGTTTTAATAAAAAAAACATAAAAAAATAATAAAATTTGCTATATAGCACTTATAAAACAATAAAATGTTTAACTTTTATAATTAATAAGTTTTGCTAAATTAATTAAAACCTGCTATAAAAATAATTATTTATTATTTTTACTTAAAACACTTTAAAAAATGCGGAAAAACTAATGTTTATATATATATATAATTAACCAACTAAAATTAACGTAAACTATAATCCCTGCGGTTTTTTTACGTAAAAAAACCATAAAAGGTGTATAAACAGCGTTATTACAAGCAATTTTATACATTAAAAAGGTATTAAAAACTCGCGTTAAGCCATAACAAGTGAAAAAGCCAATATGCAAAACAAAATATTTAGTACACTATATACACTAAATTATTAATAAAAAGCACTAGTTAATTTATCACAAGCTATGCGGCTACTTTTACCACCAGACCCACGTTTAGCTCCGCTTCTTAGGTTGATATTCAGGCCATGTCCACCCACACTTACATGACAACCAAGCACGCGCATGGATCTTAGGTGTGGCTCTTTGCCATCTACATCGTCGATGCACTAAACATTTCCAGCTTCCCCCCTGGCTGGTCTGCGAGTGCACTATTAGTAAATGCCTTGGCCAGGTGGCCATTGGATATAAAATGGCAAAACTGCACTTTTGCAACAACAGCATGCACAACAATCCCTTTACTTTGTCGACCGCTACTTGTTTAGGTAGTTACCCGTTAGCACCTTTTTGTACTTATTATACCTCGTGGTATTCCCTTCTGCAGATATCCCTTTCCTCTACCTATATATATCCCCGGGTTTTTAAACATAGCCTAATATATTATGCAGTTATGGTTGCCGATTCGCCGAATTGTAGTACTCGGGGATAGCGGCGTTGGAAAAACAACACTGGCTAACTAACTACGCGACAAAAAATTTGTTTAGGAGGTGTGTTGCTACGTTTTATTTATTTGTTTTAGTTCCTTCACAGCATTTTTATCTTTAAATAGTACATTTTTATTATTAAACAATTAATAATTTAAACATAAATTTCCGTTAAAAATTAACCATATTAATTTAAAGTTTTTAATATAGCTGGTAGTTTTGATTTATAAAACGATGAAAAGCTAAAAAAGGTCGAAATCTAGAAAATAGATGGTATAATTTTAGTATACGATATTACGTCACGGAAATCTTTCGACAGGATTAAATATCTGCACCGACGGATTCGCAAAATAAAAAGCCAGGGGACTTTAAACTCTATGGTACCAAGCCAAACCATGCCGCCTGTTGTGATTGTGGGCAATAAAAACGACATGGTGCCCAACAGAGTTATATCTTTTACAAAGGGACTTAAGCTTGCTAAACGCCTTGGCTACATGTTTGATAATACGTCGGCAACTAACTACGAAGGTGCATTACGCGTTTTCGAAAAAGTGGTCAAGGAATAGGTTAAGTCAAACTCTCTCGGAAATTATACCGGGACATCATTGCTAAGTGAAGGTAATACAAATGGCTGCTGCGTAATCATGTAACTATAAAGCTTGGAGGGTTTTTATGTCGTTTAAAAAACTAGCTTTTAAGAGGCCATTTAGTTGCGATACCTTGCGTTATTAATATAGTTTATTTTATAACATTTTTAATTCTCATGTTTTTCTTTTTTTTTATAAAAAGGGAAACTAAACATGCTTAGTTGTTTTTACAAGTCGTTAAACGTATTAATTAAAGGCATGAAAACCTTTAAGTGTTTTTTTACACGTAGTGTCCCCGACCGAACAGCTAGCTTTTTTTTTCCAAGTGGCTAGGTTATATTTCATAAAAATGAAAGAAAACCTGTACTACTCCCCTTATAAATTTCTATCCTTTTTATTTCCCCCCTTTTGCCTTGCAACTTATTTACTTTTAAAGGTCTCCGATTGCGAGTACGAAGTGTACTTCGTTAGAGATCTATTAGCGCCACTTGTATGCCTGCCAATCTAACAGTGCTTATTGCCTGCTGCGACTGCTAGTCCCATAATTTAGCATAGCTTCTCCATCGTAAGATGCAAGACGTGCGGAAAGTCAACACCCCGAACCACCGTCCCAGCCGACACTCTACCCTTTATACGTTAACAACAACAGATACGATAGCGGCCCTGCTTCAACATTTCCGACAGGTTTCTTACCACCGCCTCTGCTCATATCCGAGCCTACAAACCCCCCTTATCCGTCGAGCAATCCTCTTATGTCGGAGGGCCACTATAGGATGGATCCGTCCCAGCCCCTCAATCGGAGAACAATTGTCCACAACGGTTCCTTATGCTATACGTCTGACGCATACGGGACCGTAGGCATGCCACACCTGCTACCGGCATCAAGAATAACTGGCCAACAATCTGGTATGCTCGACCAAACAAATGCAAATAACACAAATACTAAGCAGGTAACAAAATATACATTAATTGCTAATTTAAACCCTTTTATTATATTAGCACAATAAGCTAAAGTTGTTTTTAATAAAACAAAAACAAATAAAAAAGCTTTTATAATATATATTAATTAAATTTTACTTTAAATTGTTTTAATTAATTAAATATATATTTAAGCATGCAATTATTATTAATGTTTAAACATTAAATGCAATAAAAAAACATTATATATTAAGTGTTAACAAGACAAAATAAACTGCAAACAAGGTGGCTTAAAAATATACAACGTTATATTAAGTTAAATTATAAAGATTAATAATAAGCTATCGGCAAAAAACATGCGTTTATGTTTTTCCTATAGCTGTTTAAAACCGGCGCAACTTATAATAGCTGCTTATAGCTTTACTAAAGCATCGGAAAATAAGCAAGGTCGATTATTATTACATTAAACACCTGCTTATATACCAATAGCACATTTTAGCGATATTAAACGCTTAGCTTTTAAAGATAAAGCTAAATAAAACGCTGCTTTATTATAGCTTTATATTAAAAAGTACTACGAGGCGGCAATATATAACAATAATATAATGTTATATAACTTGCTAAACAATATAGTTTATTAGTTTTTTATAAATAAAAAGTGCTAAAATAAGCGTTTTAGTGTAAATATTAACACTTTTATCGTGTTTTTAATATTTTTCATTGGCAAAATGTACGCAAAAAAGCAAAGCGCCTTTTTATGCTAAAGTATAGCAATATTTGGCTTTATGTTTTTTAAGCTTAGCAAGCACTTTTTAGGTTTATGCTTTTTTACTTTTATGGAAAGCATACGTGCTAATGCTTTAATTGGGCTTTATTTTCATTAGCTTGGCAATATTTTAAAAAGCATGAAATATTTTACTTTGGCTTTTTAGTTCGCTTGCGATTTGTTACGTTTATAAGTTATCATTTGTTTATTAAATAACTTTTAAAACTTAATAGGTTTATTAAGGAAATGCGGCAACTTTTTAATATATAGCTTAATTATAAGGTATTAATTAATGCCCACTATATTTTCATGCTTTATATAGCATGTTTATGTTTAAAGAAATATGTTTTTCCTTTATGTTCCGCACTTTATTTTTATTAATTGTAATATAATAAGGCTTGTTGCGGGATATTAAAAGGGGTTATACGGCTTTAAAGTTAAGAGGAGTTCCGGAATTGCTAATTTGTAAAATTATATATACTTATATATCGAAAATATATATCCAAGTGCGCGTAAATAATAATGGCTTTATTATATTAATAATGCTATTATATTAATTGTTGTAATTAAACAACCGTTTACGTGCGGCTTAATATAGCAGGCATGCAACTTCGGCCTTTTTTATAACAGGACTTAATCCTCGCAACACTAGGTGGTGGCTTTATTGCAGCCGTAGCATAGCCCAACGGCATAGATAAACCCAATCCGGTGGCATATTAGGTTATATTTTATTGTGAGGTAATTATTAGCAAGTAGTTAAACCCCGCAGCGTTAGTTCTAGTGTGTTTTATTATCGTTTGTTTTATTATTTGCACCGCATATGTTTAGTTTTTATTAAGACTTCGATGCCTTTAATTTATCTATTTATATAGTATAATAAATAAACCCCAAACCTTAATAAGCTTAGCTAATCCAAGTATAGTTGCTGCTAAGGAACCCTTTTAAGTGATTTAAAATATAATTTTTTAATACGTTTACTTTAATTATAAAAGTTATAAAACCTAAGGCACACTGCTAATAATATAAAATTTAAAAGCTTATAAAAAACACGGGCAACCAATTTTATAAAACATATAACGATCTTAAGCAACGCGTTAATTAGCTTAAAAAAGAATTAAATAAACTAAAACAATACATTGCTAAATTGCAAAACGTGCTAAACACCATAAAAACTAATATCAAATTAACCTAAAGCTCTTGAATTTCGAGCTTTATAAAAGCCCACGCTGGTTACTTCTTTTTTACCATGCCTCTTGGGACCTTAAAGGAGCAATTTCTCTAGGATCTCCGACCCTTTATTTTTCATATTATAATTAGCATCGTCGGCCTCTTTTTACTCTGCACGCATGATGCGATACGTTGGCTGTGGGATTTAACGGTTTTAATCGACAATATTATGCGCTACCTTTTCTTGGTTGCAAAGTTGTTCCCAATAATTCTCCTAGGCTTGTTTATTTTTAGTTTTTTTATTATTTTAGGCCTTTTTTCTGCTTTTATATTTATTGCCATTTATAAAGTGGTGTGTTTTTATAAACGATTTTATTAAGGCATATAGCTAATAAGTTTACCATTATATGCTACCTTTATTAAAATATTTTTATTTTATGCAGCCTTGTTTATTTTAATTTTTTGTTATTTAGTGCTGCTTTAAATTAACTTTGTTTTAAGCAAAGGTTGTTTTTTAAACCCTTTTAGCAGGGGTATTTGCGTTTAAGTGTAATGTAGCTCGTTTAGCAATAACCTATTAATGGGGTTTCGAGGAGGATATTATAAATATAGCAGTATACAATGTTTAAAAAAAGGGGTAAGGTGTGCAAATAGGTATATAGCCAACCAGGAATTAATTTAATAAAAAGCTTGGGTAGCATGATGGTTTTTTTAGTGGTGGATATGTTTAACTTTATTACACCATCTTGGTACCGTTTTATATCTAACTTAAGGCAGAAATTACATTGAAACCTTTGTATAGAAATCACATGTAGCGCCTATGAAAAAACAGCAACTAGCTGTGCTTTAAAGTGATGTGACAAAAGGCTAAAGCAGTTTTAGCCATGTGATAAGTGAATACTCGTGTAATAGTTTAACACAAGCTAAAACGGCTAAAATTTATGTTTTTGTACTAAAATAACCACACTTTTCTCAAAGCTTAAAAGCTAGGTAAAATATAAACTTATGCTATGTATGCTATTATAGCCTGCATAAATCACGTACAAAAATATAAGCTTTCGTGGCCCGTGCTCGAGATAAAAAGCTAAGCTTTAAAATAAAAAAGCAAGTTAATTATATATTGCACACCCGGCATTAAACAGGTGTGGTTACAGATAGCTTTTCATTACTTAACGTTTAAAGGTGAAATTTTTAGCTTAACTGCAAACTAAAGCAAAATGCCTTAAATTTCGGGATTATAACAACTCCTTTATAAATTAATCGTATATATTGTAAAACTTTTAGCTATTTAAGATATTTTTTACTTATTGTTATATAATAAACACTTTTAATATATTATATGGGAAAACCGTTTTTGCAAGCCGGTTATTATAGTAAATAAAGCGCTAGGTTTTAAATGTAATTAAAAGGAATAAATACATGGGCCGCTAGCTAACACTTCTGCCCTAAACTAAAAAACCCGATACGCTTAAGGGCTAAAAGGCTTTTAAAACTGGCTGCTTTTCCTAGGCATTGCAGTGCCTTGCAAAACGATACAAAGCATTATCGAGGGCTTCTCCGTACGTCGTAAGCATTGTTGCTTGCGCTGATATATATGGACTTTTTAGTGGCAAATTGTGTTATATTATCAAAGACCGGCCGTAACGATGGCTTTAAATCCTCGACATATATAAATTAACCAAGCACAAACTAGTTGTGGATATTTTAAAACTAATAGGTGAGGCTATTTCATAAGCGGCAAATTATCGCAAATATAAATTTAAAGTACTTTATTAAGCAGCCGGGATTATAAGTTGCTTGTTTTCTTTTGCCTTTTATAAAACTAAAAACTAGCTTTTTATTATTAAGCCTTAATTAAGTTAAATACTTAAAACGTTCCGCTTTTTTTCCACGGCTAGGCTATTTGTTAGAAATAACGACAAGTTTCTTTATTTCGGCACTTACTCTAAGGAGGGAGCTAATGGGTTTAAAAAATAAATTATCAAAGGTTATAATTTTAAAAACAACTCATGGCTGCTTTAACCACAAATGTATATGTTAAACTTAGCAGGATATAAAATAAGGTCGACGGTTTGTTTTAAGATTTTTAGTGACTACTTTTACGGCTTTTTTAACTAAACTTTTTACGAAGCCGAAGCTAATGATTTTAAATGGCAATTCCACTACTACTGCTTTTGTTTTCCCTTGGGTAAACCTAACCTTTTAAAACTTAAGGTAATAAAAAACAAAAATAATTAGCAAAAGTAGCATTTCGAAAGCCTTATTAACAATTGCTAAGGATTTCTCTCTTTGAAAAAAAACAAAACTAATGAAAATATTATTATTTTAAAATGCAAGAAAAAATAGTTAAAAAGTTAAAGCAAAAGCCAGCGTACGTATTATATAACAAAAATCGTTTTTTACAAACAAAACGTTTAAAAAGATTAGTTAAAGCTTAAAACCTATGCAATAAAAAAAAATGCTTTTATTTTATTTTAACGGCTTAAAAATGTTCATATAAAAAATAATAGCTCTGCTGCATTATTGTTGGTTTAAAGCAAAACATTTTTTTCCGCATATATTTAATACTATTATACTTTTGTTAATTTTATCGACAATACAGTTATAAATAATACCTTTAGCATACCATAGCTACGCTTTTAAATAAGACATAAAACATTAAAACCAGGCATAACTACAAAATTAAACAAACCGCCTTCGGACGAGCCCCCTTTGCAGCTAAACATATAGCCTTGCTAAAACAACAAGATATTCATTTGGCCTTTTAAATAAAATAAATTAGTGCCAAACCTTTTTTTAAAGAAAGTTTAGCAACTATTTAATGTTAACAACTACTAAAAGTGTGTGAATGCCATTGGGAATAAGCACTGTGTGATTTATGCAACTGGTAACGGCTTTAAAAAAGGGGTTAAGTCTTTGGTATTACTTAGTTTCGACCCTGCGGCTAGGTTTAAAGGCATAAAGTACGGAGGAAATCTTGTGGGCTAACAAACCCCACACAATTTTCGGCAAAGCGTGAAACCAAACGTAAATAATAAAAAAAACTTAAGCAAAAGGTTGCCGTTTAACCCTAAAGTTTAGCTTAGCGCCGTGGATGCAATAGGTTATAGCAGAGCTAATAGCTTAACGAGCAAGTCTTAGGCCGCGTATTAAATACCTATATATAAGGACATACAACGGATATTTTATTTTAGTTAGCATTAATAAAAACCAAAGAGGCAATTACTGTAAAAAGAGAAATTTTTGTTATTAATCTGCTTTGTACGCTATTAAAGGCTAAAATGTATAATTCCTTTTATTATGCCTAAAAATCAGCGATTATATACACAGTGCAATTAAGAAAAGGTGGTATTTAGGAGATAAGTAAAGCCATGTATAAGAAAGGCTGAGAACTATCCCCTAGGCGGAAACACCGGCAGTATTTGCGTGGCATGCCAACCTGCAATTGGCTTTTTTTAAATAACGGTTTATCTAAAAAAAGAAAATTGCTGTTGTTTTATATTGTAGTTAAGGATAAAAGAAACAAGGTTAGGCTTAAAAAGCATTAAAGGGTACAACGAGGCTTTTATTAGCGTGGATTAATGTAAAGTAAGTAAGTAAGTTTATAGCTTGTGCTTAATATCTCGGTTGCCAACGCTAAACCAAATCCTACCGCACCTAATGCAATTATCCCTGCTAGGTGTGCCTTGTATATTATATAAGCTATTTATATTTAAAAACTGTTTTTTTAAGCTAGTTCCCCTGGCGTATAATCTCGGACAAGCATATGTTGTGAAACCCCCCCAGCTATATGCAGTGCTATAAAAGCGTTTGTTACCACAGGTGCTAACTACGTATTTTAAACAGTGAAAAAGCATAAGAAAATATGGGCTAATAAATAAAAACCCGATCGATTTGTTATTACCACAATAAAACAAAACACATTTGCATTATTAACTTTAGCGTGACTTATAATGACTTGTTTAAAAGCTTTACGTGGTAAAAGCAGTTTTTAAATATAAAGGATTTAATTGTTTACTTTACTTGGTAAATCGTTTAAAATGCTTTATTAGCTTAGATTTATGTTAGCTTAGCCTTTTAAAGCTATTAATTGTGTGATGTTTTTATATTTATATAACCCAAACCTTTAATAAAAAATATAAGCTTAAGCTTAAATTCTCACAAATAAACTTAAGTTTCTCGAGCTAATATATACCTAAAAAACAACTATGCTTTATTATTAAACTTATCAAAAGCTAAGTTTATGGTAATGTATATGCCTGTTTTTCTAGGTTTATTTTAGCTTTGCAATATTATTAACGATAAAACGTGGTTTATTTGGTTGCCTTGCCTTAGCTTGGAAAATATCCCAGCTAACACAAATCACTAGCTTAACGGCTAAAATGTAGCCATGTGGTTTGTTATAGCTATTACAGCACTTATTTAATTAGTTTTAAGCGCAATCCTTATTATTAAAAAGTTTTGCAGGCTGTTTAAATGGTTTGCACACCACACCTGCAGCTTTTTAGTTGCCTTATTATGCATTCTCTTTAGCTGTACCTAGGTCCGGTATGAGACCAAGGGGCTGTTTAATATAAAGCTATACATTTTTTAGGTTTGTTAATACTTTGATCGCCTAGCTTTACTAAATCTCATTAGTGTTTTTGGCTTTAATGCGACTTTTGGAAGCATGAACACCTTTTGTTCCGTTATATTGCAGGCTACACACGGGCAAATGCAACATTGATTTATTTATTATCGAGTTTTTCTTTAATATTATCGAGTTACAATCGTATTTTTTCTGTTTATTACACCGCAGCCACATGTCCGCAGCAGCAGTTTTATCTTTTATTTTTACCATTTTTATTGTCATTTTTAATAGCTAGAGCTTATACAGCCTATTTGCCCTTTTATACTATTTTATTTGAATTATTTTTCCAACTTTGAGAGACCATGCTAGATCCTAGGAAATCAGATATTTCGGCTTCGTTCATTAGTCACTTGCGGCAGACTTCGCGGGTTTCATGTCCGGTGACGGACTGTGACGACACATATCCTGCCACTGACGAGAGGATTCGCAATTACTTTAAGTCGAAACACTATAAGTATATACAAAATAAAAATGTTGCTAATGTAAAAACAGGGCGGTATATACTCACTTTCCACCTTTCCGGACTATTATATGTCACTAATATATGTATTTTTTAAAAGCGTGCTTGGTACCCAGAGTGGTGGGCCGACATAAAATAACGCTAACTTAAGGAAATCTTCTGTTACTCCTTTAACCTTACAGGCCAGGACTCCGTTAACCAGTTCACCAAGGCGATTCCGAGCTCGTCAACAAGTCGCGACCTCCCCTGACCCTGATTTTCCTCTCGGGGACCCTTAACAAGGTAAATTTTGGGGTCCGGAGGGAGCCTCTTCATCCTCGCCTTATAAGACAAAACCAGGCTTATTTAAACCGCTCAAAGTGGAAGCTTCCGAAGAAAATGGTGAAAAAGCACTTCGACCGATCAAGTAGCCCGAGACTCGCCCTATTAGCCAGGAACAACTAGTAACTAAGGTTAAAGGAATTTATGCCGGACTTATAATGGTTGAGTTTAAGTGCATTAAAGTCGATAATGCTTAGCTTAAAAAAACTAACACTAAACTAAATAATAAGCAATAGCAAGCTTTGATAACTTTGCATCGTATTTTTTTACATAAGCATTATGACTTTTTTTTAGCAAATTAGCATCCTTGTGTAAGCCAGGCTTTAAAACGATTAGCTTCGGAATATTCGATGCCGGCATAAATGTGGCAACACGGAATATATAACTTCTTTAAGCTGTTATGCTATCGTTTGCCGGGTTTTTTCGAGCATATGCTAACTTTTATTTATATGGCATATTTTATAATGGTTTTTTTATATAAAGCCGTACCGGCTTTTAAAAATACATAAATCGAATGTTTAAATAACTTAAGAAAATATAAGTAATACTTACAAATTTGTTTATCTTTTTAATTTTTTAACTTTTTTTACATAAAATAGCAGTCGAAAACGAGAATATTAAAAACAAAAAAGTTTAAACGTCGGTTTCCCAGCATTGGTATTTCAAGGCTTTTAATAAAGCACTAACTACAGGGCGTTTTTACCACCACCTTGCCATTTTCGCGCGACCTAATCCGCTTTAGCAGCTATTTTATTACACAAAGTCCCTTTGCGTCTTTATCCCCTTTAGCTCGATTAAAAAGTCCATTATAACACTTTTTAACCCGATCTTTAGTGTTGGTAATAATTAACACAACCGCATAACTCCTATCGATACGGCATTTGTTAAGGCTTATGGTATCTTGTTTAACCACAACCAGCTAAACAGCTTCCGCCCAGTTGCGAGTAACTTTTTAAAAGCATTAAATAATTATATCGGCTAAATCGGCAAAGGTTGAATAAAAGCAAGCTACTATATCGCAATTGCTAATTGCTATGCCTTGTTGTTATATAGGGCAAAAAATAATATTATTATAAAAGCGATTTAAAACCAAAGGAACAAGAAATAAAACACCGGTGTAAAGTTTAGAGTTAATGCTTTAAAGCCCTCGAGGTATTTTAAAAAGGCTTTTTACCTAGCTATAAAAACACATAAAGTCGTCTTTAAAAGGTAAGGTAACATTAACGTGTTACCGTATACCCACGTTGTTATGGTATTCATGTTGTACCTTATCTATTTTCCCAATGCTTTGCAGCATATTAAGCATACATTTTTATAAAAGCTGCTGTTATTAATGCTTAACGGGCTGCTTGATTTGTATAATAGTTATAAGCGCATCCGCAGCGATAAATTCCCAAGAGAAAGCAATGATCTTTTTTGTTTTATGTCGGAGAACTTTGCCTTTAAAGGCTTTTTGTTTATCGACCGCTACTTTTTTTTAAACTGGTTCACTAATAATAAAATCGACGATGATAAAAAGTATTTCGAGATAACCTTAATAACAAACATTAAAAAAGAGAGAATATTATGGCTAAGCTATAAAATCGCTTAATTTGGTATAGGTTTAACCTACAACAAAGAAACAAATACGTTTGGCGTATTACCGCAGTATGAAAAAGAAATAAGTGCGATTTTAAGAAATGCTCACGGCATAAGCATTTCGGACGCGGCAAAAGGGGCAATGGATATTAATAAAGCACAGGCAAAGGTGCTTTAATCATTTAAATAAGCTATCGGCTGAACTATATTGTCGTTAACCTTTCCCAGAGATCAAGAGCCTTATAATGATCCCTAGCTCACGTAACCTAGATAACTCTCCCGACTTCTTAATGCAAACCATTTCTCACTGTTAACCAAGCTTTATAAAACCTGTAAATAGATTTCCAATTTAAATATTGTACAAAGCACGCCTTTTAAGCAACGAGGCAAGCACAATTGCCTATACGTTTAGCGCTCCCCATAAGACGTACCGCATTTGTATATGGGAAAAGGCGAGCAGAAAAAGGTAGACAATAAAAAGTATGCACATTCCGGCAACCGTTCCTAGGCGGTACACTCCGATAGTGGTACTTCTTTTTTTGTAAATACTAAATACTCCTAGCATGGCCATTTAACTAGCAGCAAATAAAAACGCCATAGCAATAATTATTAGATCTTAAAACGGTATCCGGTTTGTAATTAAATCATAAACTAAAAATAAAACGCCGACTATTTCCAGCAATATAATAACACTAAACAACAAAATCCCACCGATGCGTAACTGTTTAATAAAAAACTTAAATGCTTTATATGCAAGTTTTCTTGTAATATCACCACACAAAAGCGTTTATTCCTACCCTTAGCTTAAAAGCCATAAAATAAAACCTAGTTAACATACCATGGTATATATTATCGAGATGCTGTTAGTAGCAGTAATAGCCTCTCGATTTATAAGATTCTTGGTAAATAAAGCGTCGAAAAAAATAATAAACACAAAAAAGGTAAACAAAAAAATGGCCAAAAGCTAATAAGTTTAACTTGTTTTTAGCAATCCTGTAAAGTAAAACCTTAAAGTTAATAAAATAATAAAAAAGGTTAACCAGGAGGCATAAAGCTATATTAATATTAAGATAATAGCCATAATGGTTAAAAATAGCAATTAATATAGTAATGTAAACTTATTTAGGCATGCTTATAATTTTATACCTGTTTAATAACTATGGAGTGCTTTTTACGGGTTTAAACACAAAGCCCAAGGCTGCCCTAAGGACTAAAGCTACGTATATTCGTTTTATAAATGCGGAAAATAGTAGTTGTTTAAGCTAAAATTTGCTTACAACGCCCTCGATCCTTTATTTTATAGTTTTCCATGTTTTTAACAAACATAGGCAAATTTCTCGCTTAAAAGGGTTTGCCCTTCGATCCGTGATCTAATATAATGGCTGTGAAACCTACGGTCCGGCCACTAAAAGGCCGGCCACCGGCTTGTTTTCATCGGTTATGCCTTGTAGGGATTATTACCTTTTAAACCTAGAATCCACATGTCGATCCCAAGGTGAAATAAAGGGTATTTTGCCTTACTGATCGAATCCAAGTACGCTTTAAGCCTTATTACTCGATAATTTATAGCCCTTGATAAAAGGCCTTAAAAAAAAGTTAGCAAAAGTAATGGGATTTAACAAGGACCGTGATAAAGTTTAAACGGCCTTTAATCTCAAATATAAAAAAGGTAACAGTTTTATCACTTCGATACCACGCCTTTTTTCTTTATCCTTGCTTTAAAATCATTATATAAGTTTTAAATCCCTTACTTTTGCCAATATTAAAAATAAAAAACAAAACATAAACCTGTTTCATTTTTTCCACTCTACGATGCCTCGGTAGGCCAATACGTTCAACGTTGTAGAAAAAGGGCAAGCCTCGAGAAATCACATACAAACACTGCTCCAGCATGCCACAAATACGCCCCAAAACCTTTAGGCCTTACCTGACCACAACAACTAAAAAGGGCAGTTCACGCTCGAGAACCAGGTCTGGCAAACTCTTTTCGGGGGTTAAATCAATGTCTTGCTGCTGGCTGCTCCTGCCGGTATTGTAATTTAGGCCTTTAAGGTCCCCGGCCTTGTTGTTTTCATTGTTAATTTTATTGCCATTATTTTTTTTGCTACTATAATTAGCTACGCAACAAAGCAAATTGCGTTTTGTATAGGTAATGTTGTAGGTAAATTAATTAATGTAACTTTTAGGTAAGCTTTTTTTATTGTCCTGTTTTTTTTTTATTTGCAATAAAGTAGTTTTATATGTTTTAGCTTAAAACATTTAACCGATATATATATAACTTAGCAATGTTGTCGAGCTTATTGTTGCTATTATTGTTTTTACGGAAAACCAAATCACCGTTGTGTAAACCTCGCTTGTTAGCAGCATTTTATCCAACTTGTTTTTTGTCCTAGGCTTTTGTTTTTTCTTTAATGGTATAAATTGCTTAAAATAGCATTTTAACACAACGGTAGCATAAACTGCGACCAGCTTGCTAGCTTTATTTATAGCAAGCTTAATTTTGCCTGCTATTTTTTTTTATAAAACTTTATTGCTATTATATACGATATTTTAATTGTTATATAGTATAGCTATTATTTTGCTGCTAGTTTACTTGTTTTACCTATTTTTTCAAATTAAAAAGCACCGCGTAGTTTTCGACAATAAAAGCATCGAGCGCGCTATTTAAGATATATTTAAGGGGCAGCCGCGTGTTTTTAAAGATAAAGCGACTTTAGAAATTATCGACTTTACTAGCGCCGCTTTAAACATTAAAACGGGCTAAACAAATAGGCGGGGCTTTTCCTTAAATAGGTTAAAGCTTAAAAAGCCCGAGCTACACTTCTTAATTGCTTTAAGTACCTTGATATTATATACTATCATTGTTGCACTTTGTGCCAAGGGTTTAATTAGCGGCATAAAGCTTATATTATCCATTGTTGGCGAAGAGTTTATCGGTTTTATTTTAATCCCTATTGTTGAAAATGCGTGCGAGCATGCAACAGCTATTACTGCTGCAATTAAAAACAAAATAAATTTAATTATTAGCATTGCCATTAGGTTCTCGATATAGGTGTCGCTTTTTTTAATCCTTTTATTTATTATTATTAATTAAAGGATAAAAAGTTAAAAAATCACGCTTGTTTTTAACACTTTCCAGGTTATCGTTTTTTTTATTGCTATTTTTTTTGTTAACTACTTAATTAATGATAGGAAAAGCTATTAGCTAAAAGGTGTCGAGCTTGTTAGTTTTTACATAATTATTGCCGTTTGCATATTTTATAAGTTTAAACAATCGCAACGAAAAGAAATGTCAAACGTTAATACAAAATAAATTATTTTAGTCGCTAAAGTTTCATAAGCAATAGCAACTAACTTGTTTGTAAATTTCGACCATAATTATGTTATGCTATAATAAGTAGTTACAACTTGTTTATATACGCATAAACACGTTTTCCAAGTTTGTATTAAACCTAGGAAATATAAACATTAGCTAAGCATACCTTATAACGATAGTTTTTGAGGTTTCGTTTGGGGATATATAATTAAACCGCTTTTTTAACAGCACTGTTAAGCCTTCCAGGTTTGGTGTTACGGATAAAAATGCAACGGAGCTAGGTGTTTGTTGGGGCTTATAAGTTTTACAAAAGTATTGTTAGCTAGAAAATAAACAAGGCGGAAATTTTCTTAACAATTTAACATATGTCGCTTTTAAATTATAATTTTCTCAAGCTTAAACAAAACGCGACAAAGCTAGTTAACTGCCTACTTTACACATGGTATAAAATATACTCGAAAAGCTAATTAAAATATATTAATTTGCTAATACTAGTGGATTATTTTAGCCGTCGTAAAAGATTTGCCTTATTTATAAATACAAGGTTTTATTTTCTCGCTTTTAATTTCCATTGTTAAGAAATACCACATCCCGTAACTTAACGACCTAAGGTATTAAGGGTTTATAATATAAAGTAAAGTGCGCTAATATAGTATTGTTAAAGTATAGCCTTTTAAATATTATTCCTAGCTTTAGTCGAGTTAGCTTTTTAGTATTTTTTATATTTCACTTTTTAAACTGCTTTATAGATCTGCTTTCATTTAGCCTGTTATAGTGAATGTAAAGCCAAAAGAAAACCTAAAAAAAAAACTCAAGGTTGTTTATAAAAAAGTAACTCTTGTTTATAAGCACACCGATTGCCATAAAAGCTCTCGTATTAATGATTTCTTTTGCACTTAATGTTTTTATTTGATTAATCTTAATTGCAAAGTTTAAATTAATTAAAAACAAAAATAAAAAAGGCTTTTTATTACCCTTGTTTATTATAAAATTATTAATTAAAATATCTTTATAAAAAAAGCCAGTTTTATATAAAGATTTATATTTTTAAATATATCCCTTTAATGCATTAAGCAAAGCAGCTTGGGAACTTGCTTTATAAATAAGCTTTTTATAATTGCAAAAAACAATGCGTTAATGTATTTAATTAAAAAAGGGTTTATTATTATGCTTTGTTAAAAACGCAAAACTAAAGCGGGACCGTTTGCCGGGTGAAAAAAAGGCACCAATTTGGTTAAATAATCGCTTTAAGCCGGTAAAGCTATTACGCAATATAGCTTTTACGGTCCGGTTTTGCAAGTTTTGTGTGCGCCCGGTTTAATAATTGCTTGCTTTTGTAATATTTAGTCCTTTTTAAACATTGCTTTAAATATTGTTATTTTTTGCTTATATACGTATTATCCCGTGGTAATAATGCCACGCTACGTGTGTTACCTTTTAAAGCGTTGCTTGCTACAGCAGGTCGTTTTTTTTGTTGCGTTTTAAAAACTGCTATAAATCCTTAATAACAAACGGGTTAAACTTATTTTTTTCCAAGTATGCTTTTTAACAAATGATTGCACGGCCTATTATGCTATATGCTAATTTAATAACTTTGTTTAAAATAAAATGCTTTATTTTTACGTTTTATTAAATTTTAATATATTGCTAATGTTTCGATTTAATAATAATAAGGTTAAAGCCGAGAGCTTTATCGTTTATTTAAAAAAAACCAAGAATTATTAATACAAAACGCTGTCCGTTTTTATTAATGTTAAACTTTTCTAATGCAATGCCTTTAAGCCGGTCGAATTCCCAAAGCCGCATTTAATCTCTACACAAAGTAAAGGCTAAAACAAAGCGCCGCGTAAGCTGGGCAATAAAAACCTCCCTCACATATCTTGCTATGTTGAGGTGGGCCTTAAATGCTGTATTATTGTTTGGGTTGCTTTTAAGCTCGCTAGGTACTAAAATATATAACCAATGGTATTTTCTGGCTTTATTGGCCTTTAGGTTGTTTATAAGCCTAACGTTTAGCTTACGCTTTGTAATAAAGCCCTCGAGTGATGTGTTAGGCTGCGCTAATAATCTCTGCGTTATTGTTGGTTTGTGCTCTTGCGCCTATTATAAAAAGTGTTTAACAATGTTAATAAGCTAAGCAAAAACGCTTTTTTGCTTGGCATTTTCTGGCCATGCTGTTTAGCCTTCTCGAAAGAGGGGTTGTATCCTTTGCGTGCACTTTTAAAAAATCTCTTCAAACGTTATTTCGAGCTATGGGATGCCACCCTAAAAAGCTTTGTAAAAATTTAAAATATTAACGTATATAATGCTAAGTTTGTTATTTAATAACTTATTTATTTAATCTTGCTTTTTTAAAGAATTTATAATATTGCTTATAATAAGGCGCTATAATGTTTATAAAATAAAAGAAATAAGTTTGCAAAAAGGTGTAAATTTAGTAACAGCGTAGTAAACTTGTTCCTAAATATCGGGGTTAAGTGCATTCGTAAGCACAGCATTAAACAAAAATCGGATGCAATTTAAATCAAGTTTACCAAAATCTAAAGAAGCTTTTAGCTAGAAAAGGTTAGTTTAAAAGGTGCTACAACCCGTTTTAAAAAGCAAAAAGCAAAAAACAAAATAGTTTTAAAGCAAAAAGAGAAAGCAAAGTGCTAGGTTCCAAAGCACTAGATATATATACGTGTTAAAACATTTCGGCATGAGTTACATTTTGCATTTAGCATTTACCTTTATTGCTAACTATATCGAGAACGTTAAAAGGCCCGACAATTTTGTTAAATGCTGTGCGCGCCGTATTAAAATATATGCTAAAAAAATAAGCTTAAATAATCGCTACTTGGCCTAGGTTTATCATAAAAGTGGCATGGTGACAAAGTGTGCGTGTGATTTATGTTAATAATAGTAGTAATAAGTTTGATAATTGTGGTTGTTAAGGGAAAAATAGAAAATAAACAAAAGAAAACAAAACGCGTCGCATAACCCGCTAGGCAACGGTATTTAATCTAGTGGATAAGCCCAACAGGTGCACGCACTTTTTGAAAGTAATCCCATTCACCCAATCACTTTATAATCACAATTAATTAGTTTTCTTTTTTTATAAAAGGTTTTATAATGGCTTAAGGCAATTTATCTTTTATTATATACCAGCTTTTTTCCTGTTTATTATTACCTTGTGAAAACAAAACATAGTTTATACAAAAGCTTAAAAAGCAAGTAAGCATATGCGGGGTAAGGCACGTTTTCCTTCCCGCTAAATCACGTAAAAAACCTATAAAAGCAAGCCAGCCCTTAAATTCTCCGAAGCTACCCGGGAAATGTATATTTTTAATATTTCATAGCGTTGTTAATTTTGCTTATTTTTAACTGCAAAATTGTTTATATATATATATACACATATATATTGTTAAATATAAAGATATAAAAATAACGTTATATATAAGCCATTAAATTTAGTTAGTAAAAAGGATAAAAGCCCTTATATATATTTACCTAAAAACGCGGTTACCGCGACAAAAGATAAAAATAACAGTGATTAATACACATTTATTTATAAGCATAAATAAAACCTATAATGAAAAAAAAAAAGTTTAAAATAAACTTAATACTTTTAATAGCTAGCTATATAATTTATGTTAAATTATATAATGCTACGATTTATAAGCTATATGCTAATTAATTTAATAAAAATAAGGTATTATTTTTAAAAAGTTTTAAAAAAATTAAATTAAACAGTAATAAATCGATAAACAAAGTTTCGAGCATTGCGAAAAAATAAAATCTTATTTAATAAAAGAAAAAAAACACTAGCAGTTTAATAATAACCTTATTTTTATCATTAATAATTAATTTACCTTTAGCACAAAATGATAAGTTTTAACATGTTCGAAAAAGCTATGCTATTATATTTGCTATTAATAAATATAAATAGCAAAGGTATAGCTTACAAAAAAAAAAAAAACAACTAATGCAAAATCTAGATTTTATATTGGCATGATTTTATAACAATAGGTATAAAGTAACCCACTGCGATATAAAACTAAAAGATTTCAGCTATAATCGACAGGTTATACGCTTTCCATTTCCATATATAAATGTACTCCGCTGTACAACCCGCAGTGTACGTCCCGCAGCCGTAACAAATTCATATGGCCAGCCCTTTAATTAATCCTTATATCTTGCAGCCTAAAAAGGCTTGTTGTTAAAGCTCCATCTCTATACAAAGCTTTAAATCAGCCTAAAAAACATTGTTAGCCTATATAGCATGCCCGTTGGCTTCCGGGTGCAGGGGTTTAATAAATAAAAGTACGTGGTTGGTCTCAAGCTTATGACCTAATTTGTTGCATAAAGCCAACTGTTTTGCAAAGCTCGAAGCAGTATATAAAAGATCAGGTGCTTGTTAAACAAAATAAATAATCACTATGTTGCACGATCTTTAAAAAGAGTATATTACGTAGGTTGGCTATGTTAATCTATGATTAAATTCAGCTTTTCTTTAATATAATTAGCTATAACACTTTAAGTATAAATATGTTACGACTACGGAGTGTTGGTTTTAAAAGGCTAAAAGAGCAGCTTAATTTCCCTTTTTTTTCCTTTTTCGGATAATGGTTATGTAGTGGCTCACCAGGCTTATAGTGATCCATATCCTGTTATGTTTCCTATGTTTATATAATCTCATAAATTCTTGTACCTAGTCACTCGTTTAGTTTTGCTCTTTAGCTATTAATTTCATACTTTAATTAACACACTTATTGAACGACTATTATTTAAATTGCGCCTTTTTGCATAGTGGTGGGAGTATTTGCAAACCTCCCTAACGGACACCCGCTATTATTTCTAGTGTTACCTGCAAATCAAAAACCCTCGACGTACTAACGTCGGTGACCCACATCCTGGCCACCTTTATATCTTGGCCACCTTAAAACATTAACACCTTTTAACCTACAAAAATATATTATAACAATTTTCCATTAACAATAATATAGCTTTTAGCTTCGCTAAATAATTTAAACTCGCTAAACTCGCTAAAAATGCTTTCGCAGTTTTTAAAAGCCGATTAAGCCCGGTAAATGTCCCTAATAGTCGCAAATTTGCTATTTAGGCTTAGCTAAATCTTTTTACGCTTGCGGGCTTAAATATTATTTAGCCGGGCCTGAAATATTTCGATTTCGCGCTGTTTAACAGCTATATCGATGTTTTTTTTGTTAAACGCTTTATTAATCTTTTAAAACAATAGCCTTTTCGTATAAAAATCTTTATTTAGCTAGTTAAATAAGCAAAGCTTATTGCGCAGGACTTTAGCCGTACGAGAGGTTTTTTAATGCACCTGGGAAACCTTTTAGGATAAAATATCTAATGGTTTAAACTGGGCTTTTGTTGATTTTAGTTTGGTTTTAACGATTAAAAGGTTAGCCAGGACCTTAGTAGTCGAAAAAAGCCACAGCCTATTACCTCTTTAGCCAGCCTTAATATTTAACCCCGTTAAGGCTTTTTTTCTAGCTTTTTCATAGCAAATAAAAAAATTCCGCTTTTTAACCGCCGTAAAATCATTTAAAGCAAGTAGATTAGCAAGCCCTTTACGGTAAGCCGATTTCAATGGCTTAAATATAGCCACGTTTAAAGGTTGCAGTACGTGAGAGGTATGTGCGGGTAAATATAATACATATATATTGTTTTAGTAGCACAACTACATAAAATCGTTTATTATATAACTATTATATGCGTTACATACTAATAACCTGGCATTTAATAGGTAAAACCTTTCTCGAGTGCTTTAAAAGGTGGTTTTTGGGATAAATACTTTTTAAAGCCACTTTAGCGCGGTTTTATCACAAGTTTAGCTTTTAAAATGTGGTGTAAATTTTCAGCCGTTAAAAAAGGTTAAATTTAAAAAAAACCATTGCTGTTAAAGCGTTTTGCCCTTAAAAATTACAAAAGGGTTAAAAGCTATCTTAGTAGCCAAAACACATTTTAAAAAAAAATCCAAGTTTTTAAACCAGGCTATTTTTTGCAAATGGATTTCAACTCTCGGCTTTTTAGCACTAAGCCGTTAACGCTTTTTCCTTTTATAATGCCTTTTTTATTAAAGTTATAACAATTCTTAAGTTTAATAGCCTTAATTATTGGATTTTTAAATTGTTAAAACTAATTGCAAATAATTTTAAAAGTAGCACCATTTATCCGTCGAAAATCAATGGCTTTTTTCCTTTAAACCTTTATAGCCGGATATTTTTGCAGAAAGCGCTGCACCTAGCGCTTTTCAAGCATTGTAGGGTCGCCGCTAGCCTAAAGGATTCTTTGGGCAAAATCCCGAAGTTGTTAGTAAAAAAGTGGATTGCCAATTGTAGCCTAAGTAATAACCTACGTAGCTAGATGGGATTTTTGGGCTTGAGATAGCTTTTGCAAGTCTTGAAAAGCTGAAAACCTAAGCTATATACCGTTTAGTTAACTTTAAAGAGTTGCTTGGGGCACCCCCCATCGCGAAGCTGATTTTTGCACGCTATAGCCGTTTGTAACGTTTTAAATAGCGCTTAAAACCTAAGTTTCATTATACTCAGGCATATTTACACCTATGGGTGAAAATTTAAGTGGAAAATGGCAAAAAATAACAAAGTTATTGTTGTTAAAAGTTAAAAGGTTAATAAAAGCGGTATAGGTTTTAAAGTGGTTAAAATGTAAAAGTAGCTAAAATATAAGTCACCGACGTTACTTATACTGCGGTATAATAGGTCCGTTACAAAATATTAGTTTTTTTAACAAACATTAAATTATAAAAACAAACACTGCAGTTTCTCGATAATAAAAAACTATTTTATTTATAGCTAAATTAACACTTTTATTTTCTCATTTTAAAAGAAAATATAATGAAAAACTAGGACAAACGTTTAGGTATGCCGTTATATAACATTTTCCTTTTTTGTTTAACTAAAAAAAGGCCTTTATGCTATTTACACGTTAAAATTGCCCAAAACACTACCATTTCCCGAAAGCTTGTAACACTTAAAACAAATATGAAAAAAAGCGATAAAACTTTACACAAAAACCTTGTTAACATAAGCTTTTCCAAATATTATAGCAACTATGGTTAAGACAAATTTCCACTGATTAAAACAGTTAGTGTTAATTTTTAGCTAACATTATACTAAACTAATAATTTACTAGCTTTAGGCCTAATTCCTAAAAAGGGAAAAAAAATGCCAACCGCTTTTTATTAGCCTTATAGTTATAAATAGCCTAATATAATATTAGGAGTATTTTTAACAAAAGGTTTATTTAGCTGCTTTAAATTTAACACGCACTATTTTTTTATAATCTGGTTTTAAAGCAGGGGCTCAACGTTAACCGGGGAAAGGGAAAAAAAAAAACAATAAGCATGGGCAGGCTCCGAGGCAATTAAAGCGGATTAAAGCCCTAAAAAAAAAAAATACTAAAAGACAGTAAACCATGTTAAAGCTTGTTTAGTTGCATAAAAGCATATAGCCTACCTTTTTTATTATATTTAATTTAGGTATTACCGAGTTAAAACTATCTCTTTATTAAATTACTTAAATAAATATAATAATATTGCTTTGCTTATTTAAAAGGCTTAAGGCATATAAAACATCGGCACTGTAACCATATAGCAAAATTGGATTTTTATTACTAAAAATACGTAAAAATATATTGCTTTAATAAAATTAACTAGCGCTATACATAGGTTTTTTTATTTTTTTGTTATTTTATTAACGGCAGTATAGCTTTGTAAATATAAAAGAACTTTTTAACCGAAATAACATTGCATATGCGTTTAAGCTACTGTTTTTAGCCCACTAAATTAGCTTAATTAGCTTTTTAAATAGCAGATAACATGGCTAAAAAAAAGAGAGGTTACACACTAGGCATGGTACGTAATAGCTATTAACAAATAAAAGCAAGTTAGCGTTATAAACAGCCTTTTATAGCCGTGCAAAGCAAACACGGAAAAGCCACCGGGAAAAAAAGGAAATAGTTGTTGTGTTTATATAAAAATATATATAAATAACCCATACGCCTAGCTTTAAAATAAACACTTGAAACATTACACCTATACTTTTTACTTTAATTTTTAATATAAATTATACCTGCTTTATTTTTACACGGTTAAATTTAGTATTTTAATTACCGACCATGTTTTTTATTTAATATATTTACGATTAGCTTAAAAATATCAAGCATGTTATTGTTTGCGTTAATTTTATTAATTTAAATAATATTTGGTAATGTTTTTAAGCCCTCGTTTGCACTTTAAACGCTTATATTTATATTATTCTTGCATTACGTGTGTTAAACCTACAAGTATTAACCTTTGCCAAGCATTTTAAAAAGCTCGTAAAAAAGGTAAAACTATACTATATGCTTAATGTTTTAAAAAAAAACCCAGATAAAATCTATAACCGCTTAGGCAACAAAGATTTGCTAGCCTACTTCACCCGAGACACAATGTTTTAAAATAACCCCTATACCAGAACTTATATCCCACTGTATACCGCCCTCTGCTTTGCCATGAAGTTCTCGTCCAAACGCCACCCTAGCAACCGCTACACCTTTTATTTAGACTTGCGTTCCATGGATACCATCCTCCCAGGCATCCGTCACCCGACGCACGTCAACGACTATTTATACGCCTGTGGTCACGAGGACCGCGGAGAATCAAACAACTACCTACACCTGCGAGGAGAAGAACGCGAAAAAAAAATGGTAGCGATTATGCGGCAAACGGCCGAGCGTCTAGCTAGACAGCTTAGATATCAGAATCCAGACGACATACTCCATTTTATGAAGGATTTAATCGAGCTCTTTAAAGGGCCAGCTGCGGAGACCCCAATATTGGTCTTTTTACGGAGATGGTGCGCCTCTTAGACTAAACGGAGCTCGTTCCTCTGGCTATCGTGGCCATGGCGCGCACCTGGCACGCCAAGGTCAACATCTTCGTCAATAACTACAATGATCTAATGAACCCAGAAGCCGCTATGAAGATTGAGGAATTAGTGAAAAAGAGAGCCATCCCTACCTAGTTTTTTTTAACGGGGTGCGCTAAGGCTGAGGTAAAAAGAGATGAGGTCTTTCGTGCTTGCCCCTGGGATTTTACTATAAAAAAACTGATTTAGATTTTTAAAACTGCTGGCAACATGGAATTATATAAGCAAGCAGCCGCTTTTACCCGCGAGACCATAATATTGGCTAAGATGCACATGTTTGACGTGTTAACGGTGGTGCTACTGGTGCTTCTTTTATTGCTGCCATCTCGACGTGCAGTGAGCTATTGGGATAAGGTCGACAAACAGCAAGCTTTTAAAATAAAAAAGGCAGCTAATAGGCCGGTTAATATCTTTCACCCGGATAAAAACACTATGCAAAAATTTAAAGAGATAATTATAAAAAAAATTGCTTATATACTACTTTTTATTAATTAAAAGGTTAGGTTTTACTATTATTATTATTTTTACCCATTGGTTAATAACCTTTATAATAAACATGAAATGATAATATTTATATTAATTTATTTACTATATATATTATATAGCTAAAGTAGCTTAATAAAGCTTTGGGATATTTTTTTAAGTTATATAAAAAATTATTTATGTTTAAAGCAAATTTTTTCCTTTTTAAGCTTAGTCTCTCGTATATTTTTCGATTAATAAAACCAAGTTTTATTGCTTATATAAAAAGGTTAGCTAAAAGTTAACCATAAAAACCGTGTTGCTTTTTAAATTATCCGGATTAACTAATAAAAATAACAATTATAATAATATTATTAATAATAGCGGGGAGGATAATGGCAATAATAATGCTAATGCTAATAAAAGTAAAGTTAATAAGCAATTTATAAATCCGCAAAAATACTCTTTTAATTAGTTTAAAAATAAGCTCGATAAAAAAATATACCCGTTTAAAACATAGAAAGCGCCCGGAATAGCACCGTTATTATTGTCCGTAAGCTACTTTCGATTAAAAAAGTTTAGTAAACTTAATATAACGGGCCTAAGCGCTGCCAAATAAAGATTTTGCTTAATAAAATTAAAGCTAAAAGTTAAAGCTGCCATAGTATTATTTCATAATACCGGGGCCAAACTAAACGTAGCTATACCCGGGTCTTTTGTGAAAAATAGCTCAATATTATCCTCAACGCCGAAGAATTGCCTAGCCATAGCAGGGATCCCTATAGGTAGTACAGGTGTAGATCGTTGATTTATAATGGTGTTAAAATCGTCCGGCCTAAAGGACTCATTAAAAACGGCAAAACAAGCTTCATTAAAAATACCGGCCCTTGACTCGTAGCAAATGGTGTAGCCATTATGTTGCTTAATATATATAGCAATCTCTCTTTTATATATATGTTTTAAGGTGTTAAACTTTTTAAAAATGCCTTTTTGTTAATTTGTAAAACTAAGAGCAGATTTGCGGTTATGGTGACAATTTAATAGCTAAGCCATTTAAAAATAATAAATTAATTAATTAAAAATAATAGTAGTGCTTAAGTATTTACGAAAAAGGAAAAAGCAAAAGATAAAAAACATGTTTAACTTTTTAATAATTATATTTAGTTATATTATTAAGCAGGAAAAATAAATGGTGCTTTTTATTAAATAATATAACTTATAAACATAAAGAGATTATATTACTTTTATAATCATTTATTTACCTACTTAAAAGCGCGCGCGTTAAGCATGGCATTAAAAGAAAAGCAAGATCAAAGCCCAGCAGGTGCGCTTATTAACTAATTTTTAGCTTTTTGGTTTTGTTAAAATGATAAATCTGGTTTGCTAAGTGCATTAATGCATATTTTGCTGGTCGAAGTTTTTTGCTTTTGAAAATAAAACAGCGCTGCTAACTGCCTATCAATTTTATGCCGAGCTTAACAATAGCCGGGCGGCTATAATTATCGGAGCCGGCGCGTACATTAACTATGCCAATGCTTAAGCGCCGATTATTGTTAAAAATTAATATTCCTAGGTTTATTGCTACCTTTATTTAAATAAAAGCAGTTTATATTTTAAAAATTAAAAACATATAATTATTTTTATATTAAATATATATTAGCGCGTAATTAAAATAATTTTAAAGCATAGGTAGTTTTATTATATAAATAATGAAAAGCTTACCATTACTTTAATAATAATAGTTATTTTATATATATTTTATTATTAAGATAAATTGCAATTATATTTAGCGTTTTACTTTATTTTATTTAAAATACCATGGATTAAAAAATGGTAAACAATAATGGTTAATTTAATAATAATTAGTTTAATAATTAGTTTAACAATGGTTAATTTAATAATGGTTAATCCGATAACGGTTAATTTAACAACGGTTAATTTAACAACGGCTAATTTAACAACGGCTAGTTTAACAATGGTTAATTTAACAACAATTAATTTAATAACAGTTAATCCAACAATAGTTAATTTAACAACGGCCAATCTAACAACGGCTAATCTAATAATAGTATAAAGATTGAGGGCGGTGGATTTGAAGACATTTTTAGCAGTACCTCTCCGGCTCCTGCTCCTCCAAGTAGTAATTAAGGGACCGCAACCTTCGAGCAACTAAAGTCCACGCCATTTCTAGAGCTAGCTCATGAAAAGGAAAACAAGGACTATGACTTTATCATGCTACCCTGAGACCTTAATATAAAGGGCCAAAAAATACCGGTGGATAGAAAGATTTATTGCATTCTTGGGTTTTGGGACCTTTTAGTTATTTTAGTCCCTAGCTTAACCAAAGAATAAAATCACTGCTAAGCTATTTTGGTAAAATCAGCGGATGCTTTTGTGGAAAAAGCAAAATTTGTAGCTAATAATTTTAACAAAATGTATACCTTTAAAGGTATAAATTTTATTAGCTGCAACTAAAAGGATTTTAAAGTTATATATATTATTACTAATAGTAATAAATCGGTTACCTTTTATATTAATTGCCCCTATAGTGTTAAAAATAAAAATGTTTATTTAAAGTTAATATTAGATTTTAAATTTAACAAAAAAAATGTAAATATATTATTAAACACCTATTAGGAGTTAATTAGCCAAGGGAAAATTTCTCGGAATAAAGTTGGGAAAAAAGTGGATAATAATAATAAAGCGCATAAAAAATACGTAAAAAAAATATTTAAAAAGTAAAATAGTACCTTGCCTTTAATAATTAAGGTGTAATTTTTTTCTTTTCTTTTTAAGCAAAATAAATGTTATATAAGTATTATAATTTAAAGGGTTAAGAATAATTTAATATAATTTAATTTAAAGGGAGTTTTTCATAAATAGCTTATCATGGTGCCACCTGTAGCATTAAGGCCGCATAGCTAGGATTTGTTGATATAACCTTACTTTACCTTTAACCTACAATGACCAGGCCGCTCACGCTAGTTAAATTGCGTAGGCCGGGTGCGTTGCCAGCCGAAGTGTTAGTCGCTTTATTTCGGGCTATAAGTTAGTTATTGCAGATTTTCCATTTTAGGCCTTTAAGCTAGCCCTTTTATATAAATTAACCTCGAGTTCGACCTTTAACAAACAAGCTTTTCTTAGTAACGCTTTAAACACCTAATAAAATAGTATGCTTAACTAGTAAAGCTATTTAAAAATAAAACAATTATTAAAAGCAAGCTTATTTATATATTAAAACATGACATTTAACAATATTAATATATTATAATTATAATCGGTTTTAATTTGCTATAAATTTATTATGTTTATAGTGTTTTTTTGTTGAGGCTAATGTTGCTTAATGTGGTTAATTTAAATAGTTGCCTTTATAAATATCGGCCGATTGCTATAGTCGGTCTGCAAGCACAAAGCAAAGCTGGTGCACCGGCAGCTCCGCGGCAGTATATTAATATAAGTTTAAGATCTTAGGCGATAAAAACATCTCGATATAGCCTTAGTTTATTAGCGCAGCAGCATTTGCATTTGTTAGCAGTACGTTTTAGTGCACAAGATTAGTATAATACTACCTGGAATGGTGTTGGTTTGGGAATTAGTATTGTTTAATCTTTTGGCTACGCTTTGTGCATATTTCCTTTAAAGCATGTAGCCGCACACCAAAGAGAGCACAATAAACAAGCCAACTTTAAAACTAATGCTTATAGCTAAATTATGCCAAAGAAGTGGCGAGCCCTAAAAGCTGCTTTTTTTAGTAAAGGCTATAAATATAAAAGTAGCAATTAAATATGATAAAGTAATCGCAATTTAAGGTTAATTTAAGGCTATTTTCTAGGTTAAGGTTTTTTGTGGCAAAATGCTCCGGCTTGTTTTTGTTAACTATATTGCTGTTTAAACAAAAAAGGTAACTTATATATTAAAATAGCCGTTTGTATTGCTGCATAAGTTAATTAAGCAGCAGCTATAAAAGCTATTAAGCTGGCAAACGTAAAACAAGGTGCTTATTTAGCATAAATTATTTATATTAATAATAACATAAGTAAAATCTATGTGCTTTATAGCAGTTTTTAAAATAATGATTGTATTATTATATATATTTTTATTGTTAACATTTCTCGTTTTGTAGTTATGCTTAGCATTAAAATAGGCGTTAATTTTCCTTGTTTGCTTGGGTTATATTTTCGGCGTTGCGGTTATAATAGTAAATATACCGGGTTAGGGCACAAAGGCGATAGCCGGGTTTAAAACCACTTAGTTTTATGCTGTAAGCGCCGGCAATGTTATCACATTAAGCAAGGCCAACTAAGTTTAAAAAGCGTTAAAAAAAAATATTTAAAAAAATAAATAAAAGCAAACCATCGGGATAAAGCTCTTGTTTTTCCTTATTTCATTTTTTATTTAAACAAAAAAAGTTTAAAAATTGCAACTAAATTGCTAGAATTTTAAAACAAAAGACCATAGCCCTTGTTAATCATTGTTACAATATTGCCTTTTTTTTAAACAAAAACAAATACACATATTAAAATGTTTTTTAGTTATTAACAATTACGAAAGATATTATGGCCTTTAATTTAGCAAAACGTCGACATAAGCTTTATAATTAAAATGTAAGCGCTATACAGCTTATAGCTCTTAAAATAAATCTTATTAATGTACTATTATAAAAACCAGCCTCTAGGAAAAAAGCGTTTATTATAAAGCCCAGAGTTAATATCCAGCCTTAACATTAGCATAAAAACCTAATCCGCAGAGTACTTGGCCTAGTTTTTAATATAACCAAGCATAAAGAGATTTATCATGGCTTTATTAAGCTTTATATACATTATCTCCTAATGTTGCCAAGCGGGCAACAAATCATGCATAAGCGGTAAAAGCAAAAGCAAATTGTTTAGCTTTAACATAAAAATGCCATATTAGCTTATTAAAGTGGACTTAAAAGTAGGATTGTTGCCTTTAGATTTTAATATAATTATCACCCCTTTAAAATATTAAAACGTGGCGCGGACAACCTATATTTAATGCAGTGGATTAAATATCCCTTTTTTTTTTTTTATGCTACGTAGGTGTGCTACGTAAACTAAAACGCGGGCTAAAAGCTGCTAGTTTACAAAAAAAAATAAAGCTACAACATAAAATCTTTTCAATACAAACTTGCGTATATTATAACATAATAAATCATAATATAGCAAATTTAAAAAAAAATAAAATCTTTTTTATAATAATATAACTGTTTTATTGTTATTAAGCTAATATAATAAAAACGTGAAATTAACTAAGATTTTGTTCCCATGGCTTTAGCTTTTTGCTAACTTACGCTAAAAAGCTGTTTATGTTTTAAGCCTAGTGCTAAATTTAGCTGCAGGCAAATTTATTATATTATTAATATATATTAAACGAGTCGTTTTAATATGCCGATCTTGGCTTAACTTATTTATAGCATTAAGGGCGAGCTAGGCTGCTGCTGTATTAAGACCTTGTTGTTTAAAAACAACGACCTTTTTTTACTTTTTTATTTATTTAACCTGCTTACCTGCTTAGAGCGATAGGTTAATAGCTTTTATATACCCGTTAAGGCCTTTAATTAGGGTGCGTATTTTACATGGTACGTTTGTTAAGCGCCCTAGCTTTTACTGTTTTTTAGCTTTTAGCGCGCGCTAATTTGTTTAAGGCAATGTTCCGGCTTTATACTTACACGTAGTCATGAAAATATAACAGGGAGTTTAAAGGACTTTTCCATAATGTTATAACATATAAATATTATTTGTTATATATTGAAAATGCTGCAAACAAGCGCTACTTTTATTATTATAACAAGATTATAAACTATTACTACAACATTTTTAGCCGCCGTTTTCCTAAAGCTAACATTATTATTTTTGTATTTACTGCTATTAACTACCCTTTAAAGCTATAAAAAGCTTATTATCGGCGATTGGGTGTTTTGGGCATACGAGTCGGGAGATGTAAACCCTTGCGGCGATAAAAAGCGTAGCTACGTCTGGGGAAACCTATCCGGCCGACATAACAACAATAAAATATCCATATCCGCTTGCATTAGCCCCGTTTGTGCTTACAGGCACATGCTAAGCGGACACGGCACTATTGGACAGCTTAAAGCTGAGAATTGTTACGTTATATCCGGCCTTTTTATAATAATAGTGCCGCCTGTATTTGCAGTGGCTATTATGTAAAGCATTAACGCTTGCGATAAAAGTAGTAGTAAAGCTTTTGCGATTTGATTTTTTTTTTTTTTTTTTTTTTTCTTTTAAACTTTAGCGCTTTAGTTTACATTTAAATAATATAAATACTAAGCTTATAAGCTTAAAATCCTCTTTATAAATTTTTGGTTTATTTTATAATAATATGCTTAATATATATTTTTACTTTGCGTTATAATTTATATTATACCTATATTTAATAATTATATTATATAAAATTAAAACCTAATATTAGCTGTTTTAAAATCGAAAACATTTAGCTTAAACTACGCTTTTTTAAAAAGGTAAATAAAAGCAAATAAAGATTGATCGGAAAAAAGCAGGGATTTTAAGGTGGCACTACACCACTATTTATTGCGAGCCCGCTTAAGTTTTTCCCTCGTAATCTCCCCTTCTCGCTAGCCACTCCACGCACACTTGGCATACCACATAAGCTAACTTGAGCTTAGATAAAATAAAGCATAAGAGAAAAAATACGTTAAATAAACAAAAACGCTTTGCGAGTTAAAGGTTTAAAGTCCACGCTAAATAAAGATAGCTTAAAGGTGCTACATAACGAGGAGCCTAAACTTATAAAAGCCAAAGGCATGGATTAATCCAAGCAGGTTAGCGCTAATTATTTATTTTAAATTATTTTCCATATTTCCCCCTTTTTACGTATGCCAATGCGTAAATTATAGGGCGTTACCAAACCGTCGGGTTAATAACTTGCTTAATAATTAAATAACGTTGGTAAAACAAAAAAAGTTGCTTTACCGTATAGGTCAAAGGTTAGTTCGCTTTAACCGAGCTTTTTTTTTGTCTCGTAACCCCTTTTTTTTTCTAGCACCGGCTAAAGGCATTTGTTATGAGCAATCTCCTTTAACCTATAATATAGCTAATATATTTGTCATAGCTTTTAGTGCATTGCCGTTTATAAACCGATAAACGGCTTTATTAATTATTAAAAGCAAAATAAATACTAGCTGGGCTAAAATGGCAAACAGGAATAGTGAAATGGCTTTATACGTAATATGTTATAATATATTAACATATATATGCTTTTGCTAATAGTTATTAAAGTTAAACATGGAATAATTGCTACGTCACGTAGCAATTTATCCGCTTTTTCTTTACTTAAGCCTACGTTTCTTTTTAAGAAGCTTTAGCCTATTATTTACAAACGCGGCCTTTTTTTTTTGCGAGCGCGTAACCCTTCCTTGGCTAATAAATAAGCTGCTTAGCACGGTTAGTAACAAAAACCGCTTAGCTTTAGCCCGAGGTGCGCGTAAAGACCGTAGCACGGAAAGCTGTAGGGACGGTAAAGTCAAAAGAAAAATAGCTTCAGAGAACATATCAAGTGTCGTCGAAACCAACAAGCTAAGGCTAAGCAAAAGCAAATCAGTTAAGAGAAAAAAAGAGGATTCATCTCGAGGTAACCCAAACGGGGCGGTGTTAGGGCTAGTGCTGTAAAAGCGCTGCCCTAAATCAGGATCAAAAGAGTCAAAGCCTTCCCCATAGCTTTGTTCAAGCCGGGCATCCTTTACCCAACCCCACGGCTCGTCAAGGTAAAGCTGGCTACCTAGCCCATACTCGAACTGTCCTATGGCCTAGCCAGGTAGAAGCATGGACTTAACACTGTATATGCTGTTCCCCACGCCGAATTGCAACCTAACGTAGCTCCCAGCAAACTCAGACGGCTTAACGTTAATTTAAATTGTAACTTAAAGCGTTTAAAGCCAGCCGAAGTACAGGGCGGTAAAAAACGTTATGAAAATCCTTTTATAATCAGCGGCATTTACCGACTAAAAAAGCTCAAAAGGTTTTGCGCTGCAAAACCACTTATTAATCACACCTTGCTTATTAATAAATAACTTAAACTAAGTAAAAGTGCTATCGCTACAGCGCAAATAGTTTAGGGCAATATATATGCTTAAAAGCTTAACGCTATTAAAGTTAACAGCAGCATAGGTGATTAGCTAAATAAAAAACATTATATAATTTATAAGTTAAAAAAGATAATATTTCGGTTTTTTCATATAGCATAAATGGTTTATTATATAGCAATAATGTTAAGTGTTAAACTTGCTGCTTAAAAGTGTGGCTTTTTTAAAAAATATATATTAGCAAATAAATACTTTAAAAGTTAAAGGTTTAACACTTGTGCTAAATGTTGATAAATTAAATGTTATAACATTTAAGTTTTTAATTTTTAAAACCACTCGCGTGCTTAGCGTTACGCATTTTCATTAGCCGCTTTAGTAATAGAAATTTTAAATTTAAAATTAGCAAAACATTTTAATTATTATACTTTTTTAAAACCTTGCGTATATATAGCCAAATAATAATAAAGCGTAAATTTATACTAAAATAAAAAGCTAAACGTTATATTACACGCTATTAAAATAATATACACCTATACGCTGTTAATTAATATAAAAAAGTGAAAATTATAATTATTACTTTAGGTTTTATTTATATATTACGGTCGCAAAGCCGCGGAGTACACTTATATATGGATATAAAAAGTGTATAACCTATCGGTTATAGCTGAAATCTTTTGGTTTCATGGCGTAGTGGGTTACTTTATACTTTTGGTAACACTATACTAGCTATACCGTTTTATATTATAGCTATACCAATTTATTTCATGCGTAGTAAAAGATATATAATTTCCAATTATTTAAAACAGTAGTTATAACCAAATTTCATTTCATGTAAACCAACAAGTGGTGTTTAACACTGTATATACTATAGCTGCTAAAAATGCCGCATTTTTAAGCCCTTTTCACCTCTTTAAACTAGCTGTGTGTGTTAAGGTTGTAGATGATTCATCGTAGTAAGACCAGGGACGATTACGGGGCTTCAACCGTCCACGGCTACGAGACCTCCTGTGCTGTCGGAGCCGGTATTCGTGACTGTCCCGCATTAGGCGCCGTGGCAGCCGTTCATCAAGCTTTATCTCGATCCTGCAAAGATGTGAGTAGAGCTTCCTTAGCGTACCGGTAACTCCGACTTATAGTTAAGTAGCAGCATAGCCGCAGGTTAAAACAACAGTTAATTTAACAAAGCCTATTTTCCAAAAAATTAAAAAATAAACTAAGGTTTAACAAAATAGTTGCTAAAGCGTTGCAGTATATTAAAACAGTATATGTTTACTATAAAGTTAGTTATAGTTTTAAAAGCTAAAAAAATTTAAAGTTTTATATATACATGTATATATGTGTGTATATGTAAACGCTTGTGCTATTTTACTTTAAAAGAAAAAAAAAGAGAGGTTAAGGTAAGGAATTTTTTTAAGAGAAAAAAAAATGCAGCACGGCGCTTGCTGCTTAAAAAAACGAGGTGAAGTTGCTTTAGGCGCTTATCACATCTTTGTATTCACTGTTACCCTCTTTAATTTTAGTCGATAATAGTGTTGGTAATTAAAAAGACTTGCCGTACTTGCAAAAGGCATTATTAATTAAGTTAGCTATTTAAACAACAAGCTGTTTTTAGCTTTTAAATTGCTTGCGATATTAATGATTTTATGCCTATAGCTCGGCGATATATCGGGTGCTCTTTTTTTGCTCGACTTACATCTTGGCTAACAGCTAACAGAGATGTTCGTTCTCCTTAATTAGCTGCTTTTTGACATTTTAAATTTGGCTAATTAAAATTAAAGGCCGTTTTAACAGCAATAGTAAAGGCTTTTTAATTTTAGTTAACCTTAAAAATGAAAGCAAAGACTTTTCCATAGTATCGATAGGCCCCGGATGGCTAATTTACTATTGTTAAAATTAATAGTTAATTTAAATGGATTAATGCGGGCTAATATGTTAAGGGGTGAGCAGGGACTGCTTAACCCCTGTAAACCCGCCACACTATTTATTAGTACACATTTTAAAGAGATAGCAAAACGCGCCTAAAAAAACAAAACACACACTTTTAAACCTTTAATTAATTAGCTCGCTTATTTTAATAACTATAGCCTGCTTTTACTTTGCTTTAGTGCTAATGGATAATAAAAAAACTATTAATTAACAGTTTAGTGATAACACAGGCTAAAGATTATTTTAACTAAAATAAAACGTTAATAAAGAAGAGATGTTGTTAATGTATATACTACGGTGTATGTGCGCGTTTTTAAAATTTCAAGTTTTCTTTTATTTTTTTTTTTTTTTCTTTTTTGCTTTTAAAATTGTCTAGTGCTTTACCCCCCCTTTTATGGTTGCCTCTCTCAGATGGGTAGTTTTTTAACACGTATAAATTAGCTCCTTTACTTGGCTGCTTAATTATATCACCTACCTAGGCTTGTCACGGTTACTCGTTTTAAATTAGGTTATGTAGAAAATTCGAACTATTACATCACCATGTGATAAATGGCTTATGCAGGCTTTTTTAAACGTGATCGACTTTAATGTAACACTAATGCAAAGTGTAAAACTATTACCAACATATGCTGTTTAAAAGGCTTTTTTAATTATGCCACATGAAAATAAGTAGTAAATCACCTTTTAAAACATATATAGATTATTTTTATTTAAGTACTGCAAGCTGCTTGCTTAATGCTTTATTTTAAAAACATTTATATTTACTGTATTTTTTAACAAGCTTAAAAGGCTGTTTTTACCCTATATTTTCAATGGATGTGCCGCTTTTTTCCTTTCGCCCATAAACACCTTAAAATAACCCGGCAAATTTCATGTCGGGATCCGTGGATACTAGCAGCGCCCATAGTTGCTGCGTAATGTATGTCCAACTAACTAGCGAGGTCCGCGATCTCCGAGCAAGGCTTGACGGACTTGAGCAACTTGTTTTTTTTATAAAACGCCACCTTGGTTTACGTTTATATCCACTAGTAAAACTGCTTTTTTTTTTATTTCCTTTTGTTTATATTTGTTTATACTAAATATATTAACCCTTAGTAAAGCAGCATTGAAAAAACAACTTAAAAAAACGAAAATATCCCTTAGTTCGTATTTTATAAAATTAACACAACACAAGCTAAAAAAAACCGATCGTATTATATTTAATAACAAAGCGAGAGTATATAATGCTTTTTAGCGTTATTATATAGCTTTGCTTTAGTGAGATCTTTAAAACGACCTTAAAAAAAGCATATAAAGTAATGGATATAATTGCATTTAAATAATTAGTTTATATTGTATGCAACGAGAAAAAGGTGCTAAGCCTATAATGTTTTAAATATTTAAAAGCCAAGTTATATTTTATAAATAAAAGTTGTAAACTTAAAAAGTGTTATTTTTCCGAACTATAGTATAAACTTGTGCATTGTAATCTTATGCAAAATTATGTGTTTTTTTTATATATGTTTTTCGTTTTTTTAAAAATCGGGTTATTTTTTGTTTTCGGGCTTTTTTAATCGAGATCAAAGTTGCCTGCGGGAGTTAGGAAAAAAAATAGCAAGCAAAACAATTAAGATAAGCTGCTGACATCCGAGCTTGTGCTTCACCCGCAAATGGGAAAAACAGGTAGTAATAGCTACGCTACTTATTAGTTAAGATTTGTATACCCACGGTAAAAATCTATACGTACCGCTAGCAGCTAAAAAACTGCTATATATTTTAAGATTTTTTTTCATAGCTTTAGTTTAATATTTTCATTATTATAACAGAAAATAGCCGTTTAAATTTTATATTTATTAACGATATAACAGCTATAACCGGATAAATCCTTAGTATTATATAAGTATATTAATATTTATATTGCATTTATAAAATAAACGCTTTTATATAAAGATAAAATATTATAAAAGTGAAAAATAAAAAAGAATTTTTTCTTTTTAAAGATTTGTGTAAACGCGCGTATTAAACGAGCGCTAAGCTAAAAGCACCTGCAATATATAAAAAATAACCTTTTACTCATTAAATTAATCGAAAAAAATATAACACAACAGTAATAATAATTAATTAATTAACTTTTTTTACGCTTTTTTTATTACAATGTTATTTAAATTTACCAAGCTAACGTTAAAATCTCAAACAGCATTACAATTACAATGAAATTACAGCTAAAACAAAAGTGTTATCTGCTAATTAATTAACTTTTAAATCGCGGTGTTTAATAAAACTAAGCAAGGGTTTTAGTTTAGCCTAGTCCTCGATAAGAAAAAGCAGTGCACAATCGGCGAGATTTTATAAATAAAAACTTTTAAAGTGGTTAAAAAAATAAAGTTGCTGCTCCGGATTAACTTTGCCTATTTTTTCCAAGTTTGCAGCCAACTTTTATTGCTTTTTATTGCTTAAAAATAAGCTATATTAAAAAAAAAGCAGTATAATAAAAAAAGGCTTTGTATAAAAGGCAACAAGTCATAGCTGAGCTCATACCAGTTTTTGATCTTATTTTAAATTGTTTTTTACCGGGCCTAAGTTGGCCTAACCAGCCTGCCTAGTTCCGCACCAAGCTCGGCAGGCAACAAGCATACTATGGAGCTTAATTCCGCGCCTAACGCTAAGAGAGCGCGGTTCGAAGACACAGCAAAACAGGCTCCTGCTGCAACAATTCCCGCGTCAAACTTACCAGCACCAGCAGGTGTCGAGCGTAGCATCGAACCTGATTCTCCTGTGCTTGCTAAAAGGGCAAGGCTTAGAGGCAGAGGCGGAGACGGAGACAAAAACGGAGACGGAAATAGCAACCGTGACAAGGTCGAGACTAGTTAAAGCGACGAGAAAAGTGTGACTAGGTTTAAAAAAGTGCCAAAAAAAATCTGGTTAAGTAAAAATACTAAATAAATAGTGGACATAAGTTATAATTATATTAATAAATAAAAGAAAATAAGTTTTTCCTGTAAACATTTTAGCTTAACCATATAAATTATTAAATACGGCTAAGGTAATATAAACTAAAGTAGTATAATTTAAGCTATTAAATCGGTTTATAAAGCAGTAAAGCAGTAAAGCAGTAAATTATAATCGCACTATTAAAGCGTAACATTTACACGCTTAACCTTTTAAAGTAAAAGGCAAATCATAAGCAAGGGTATTTAATTATACCGTTATTTATATATTTTTACTTTTTTTTTAATAACCGGTCGAAAATAAAATGCTAATAAACGCATGTAAATAAAATATAAGCTTGGCTTTTTTAATAATTGCTTTGTATAATTTTATTAAAAATTATTTTAATAGCTAATTAATTATTAGCAATAATTGCGTTTTTGTAAAGTTTATTATTAGTAATAATAGCGCTTAATAAAAGGTTGCTACTAATAGCTAAAGTGCTAAAGCTAGCGTTTGCTTTTAATAACCATGGTGTTTAGCAAAACATTTGCCGCTAATAGCCTAAATGTTTTAAGGGACTTGGCTATTAATAATTATAAAGCCTATAAAAAGCTTACTATTAATATTTGCAGCGCCCGTAAAAAGCTAGCTATTAATAACCTTAGTGTTTAATAAATATTTGCTATTAATAGCCGTAGCGCTTAAAATAACATTTACTACTAATGGTTATAACACTTATAAAAAATTAACTACTAATGTTTATAATGCTTTAAAAGGTCCGGCTATTAATAGCTATAGCATCGCTTAGCATGTAATTACTGGTCACTTAAGCGCTGCACTTATTTTATAAAACGGGATTTTCAAAAAAAATAAAATGCCTAGGTACTAAAAGAAAGGTTAAAAGCGAACATGCACTACATTAATTACTAAAAGCTTGTAAAAGATAAGGTTTTAGTACTCCCTCGCTAACAATACGTGCTTAAAGATAAAATACCAGTACTTTATCACTTTAACCGCGAGAGTTTTCTAGTAAAACCTATAGAGGTTACTACTAATTGTAGCCTAAAGTTTAAAAATTTGCCCACCGCTCCTGGTAGCTCGCCAGGACCCCATAACTAGTAGCAATTTCTTTATCTATCGTTTTTTTAGTAACCTGTGTTATGTTTTATCCTAGTAGCTATTATACTACATAATTTAGTGATCCTGGTTTTACCAGCAACTTAACTTTGCGAGACTTACATAAACACTTATATACACCATACACACAAACCCTCACACACCACTTCGGAGATTAATAAAACTTGCTGTATAAACAAGAAACCGGCCCTTTACGGGATCCGCTAATGCCTTTTTAAAACGAGCCTAAAAAGCAAGGCATTTGTTTTGTGAAAAAACGAGGTGGTGCTGTGTTAACATATGCGACTATAGTAGGGCTTAGCGCCCGCTATGCGTTGTTTTTAGCGCTATTCCTAACTGGAAAAAGCAGTGTGATTTAATTGGCCGGTTTTTTACAGGGTAAAACAACTAGAAAAGAAAAAATAGCTAGAGCTCTTTTTCTCTCCCGCGTTGCCGGTTAGTAAACAGTGCTAGGCCTTGTTAACATATAGCATCGGCTAACTTATTTTTAAGTTTTTTTTATAGTAAAATTTCGCTTAACATTAATAATACAACTTTAAAAACCAGTAAGGTAAAAAACGCATATATTATCACCGTTAATCGCATTGCATATGCTTTTAATAGCGTACCTAGGTCGACAACTGCAAATATCAGCATTTTTATTAAGATTGATTTTTTGATGCACACTTATCCTCGATGTACCAAAATGATAGAAGAGAAGCTGTAGGGTGGCCAGCCTGCCTACCTCTTTGGAGGAGGCGACGCGATTAGATAGACTTGCAGGCCTTGTGAGTGGCGCAGCCTCTCCTGCCGGGCAGGGCAATGAAGGGGCAACCTTTGCCTTAGATTTTGCCTTGGGAACAAATGAGCAGTTCGACCAAGCATACCAACGACCGTCTTTTTATATCTTTGCAACTGCTTTTCTCCCAAAAACTGTACCTAGCAGAAGCTTGGACCACTTTGTGTTTTTATAACCTTTAGTGCTATTGCTGTTTAGCTTTTGTTGCAGTTTATTTAAACTTAAGGTTATAGCTTTATGTTAAAACCACGTTATTAATAAAATGTTGCCTACTGTTATAACATTTTATCCCTAAATGTTAAACATAACTAAACGTTTAAGTAATTAACTATAATTATTTTTCCCCGTTATATCGCGTTGTTTTCTCGAGTGCCTATTATAACGCTCGATTATGCGCCTTTTAATAATTTAACTTAACAAAAGCCTTATGCTTACCGAAAACCTTAGTTAAAACATTTCACAATATGCTATACTATTGTATATTTAAAGGCATAATAGTTAAAAAGTCACTTTTAAAAACATTTTAAAAGGTATTAAACAATAGAAAAATAGCTATTAAAAAATTAAATTTTGCTATAATTAAGCTATGTTTAATAGCTTATAGCATTTTTAAGTAAATATATGCTATATCGATAAATTAAATAATATAAAGCTTTCCGAAGCTATTAATTTTATGTTTTAATGGTATTAAAATGCAATAAAATGCTACGTTTACCTGTTAAATGTCTTAAAACTCCACGCTAAGCATGCTAGCTCACCTTTTTAATCAACGTAAAAAAAGGAATTCCGTGAAAGCAGGTGGCTTACCTGGAGTTAAACGCTTTAAAAACTTATCGCCTTATTATTAGTCGAGTTTTTTAAGCGTAATAGCTAACAATTTAGTGACAAAAAGTCATTAAAATAACTACTTTATAATACTACAAAGATTTTAATTAACGCTTTTTAAAAATACCCATTATTTAGCTTTAGTGTTAATAAGCAAATATTATAGTTATTTAACCGCGATGCAAAACAATTAAAAAATAAAACATATTTGCTTTTAAGCATTTTCAATGTTTATATGCTTTTTATATATAATAAAAAAAAAAAAAAGCATTAAAATGTTTATAAAAGGAGATTAATTAATAGTTAAGCGTAAATAAAAGCAGCCCTAGTATCCCGATAGCTTTATAACTATATAATAGCTTACTATATAGTTCGCTTTTAAAAACCGGTAGTTGATAAACTTCCCATTGCTGCAGGCGCTGCTTTTAACTCCTACGCCGAAAAACACAACCCAACATGCCTCCCTAATACGCGAGTCGACCTCCTTTACAAAATAGGTTAATAGGCAGAGGAACCCGATGCTAAGGCCGTGTTTTGGCTCAACGGCATGGCCGGCACAGGAAAGTCGACTATTTCATGCACCTTGGCCCGATTTTTTTACGACCGCGGCCAGCTCGGTGCCAGCTTTTTCTTTAAAAGGGGCGAGGTCGATCGAGGCGGTGTGTCCAAGTTTTTCACCACAATTACTGCTTAATTAATTTAGTAAAAACTAGCATTTGCAGTACATGTGAAAAAGGCCATCGATGCTAACCCTGCCATTATTAATAAAGCAATAAGTGAGCAGTTTAAAAAGTTGATTTTTAAACCTTTATTAAAAATATTTTCACGCAATTAAAAAGCCAACGTTTTTATGATTATTATTAACGCCTTAAATAAGTGCAAATAAAAAAAAAATGTTAAATTAATCATTTGGCTACTATTTTGTGCTAAGGATTTAAATTTGCCTCGGCTACGGATATTTTTAATTAATTGATTTAAATTAAGCATTTGTTGCACTTTTTATTTTAACCCCGTTGAAAATACTTATTAAGATTTTATTTTTCACAATATAAAAAAAAGCGTTGTTAAAAGTGATTTATTTGTTTACTTTAAATATAAGCTTTTAAAAATTAAAAAAAAATATAACTTTAATTCTCGACGATTATAATTGCCATTTATATGGCTTAAACAGTTGAAAATCCAGGCCTTTGTGGAAATAGCCGTTTTTTTTTTTATTTTTGCTGCTATATCATGCCGTTTCCTTTTTAATTTAAGGATTGGTACGCTAAAGATAAGGCTTAAAAAAATTTTAAAATACTAAACTAAAAGCCAAAGGTTTAAACTTAATATAATATATTTGCCTGTTTTAAATTAGCTTTTTATTAATTTATTTAATTTTAACCGAAGCAAAGTATTGAAATTGTTTAAACGTTTTATCGGTTTAATTGTATTTTTTGCAAACCTGTTGTTAATACTTGCCTTAGCACATTTACTTAGTTTATCCTAAGATATTATTAATAACCACCTCGATTATTTTTATTTAGTTTTTAACATTTCATTATTACCGGTTTTTTTTATGCAATTATTTCATTTATTGTTTCGAGACTTTTTTGTTAATCCGTTAAAACGCGGCAAAAACCTATTTTAAATTAATAAAAAAAAAACCCATAAACAATTAGCGGCAAATTGCCTTAGCGTTATAAGCAAAACACTTTGCGCAAACATATATTAAGTAAAATAGCTAGAAATTTTTCACATATTTATCGACCTATAAAAAATAAGCGATAAATTATTACTAAAGGTTTAATATATTTGTTAACATTAGGTATACCATGTTTAATAAACAGAAAATTTTATAGTTAATAATAATTAAACATATAACTTTTTTTAGCAGCATTTTTTTTATTAGCTAAAAGCGCTAAGTTTTATAAAAAAAGCATTAAAAAGCCTTTATAATATTAAAATATTATAATTATTATTTTAGGTATAAATGGCTTTATTTAGCTTTATATATTTATATCGCTTAACTAAGTTTATTTAATTTAAAAATAATAGCTAAGTATTGCACTTTATTAATAATGTTTTATAATTTGCTCGTATAAATATATTAACAATTTAAGCAGCGCTTTTTTAAGCATATTATTTAACATTTACATTTACGTTAAAAAAAAGCATTGTTTATAATACCTATAAATATAACATTTTAAATTAAATATTTTTTAAGCCTTAAGTTAACATAAATTAAAGTAGCTGCTTGCAAACGCTTAAAAGGCATACTAATTTAATTACTTTAGTTGCGTTCTCGCCCAACGGCAGCACTCTTGCATTGGCGTTAGGCGATCACACGGTCTGGGTTTGGTCGGCTAATAAGGGCCGCTGCCTACAAACGCTCGAGGGGCATATTAATTCGGTTACTTCAGTCGCGTTCTCGCCCGACGGCGGCACTCTCGCGTCGGCGTCAGGCGATCACACGGTCCGGGTCTGGTCGGCCGGTGAGGGCGGCTGCCTACAGACGCTTAAGGGGCATACCGATGAGGTCAGGTCAGTAGCGTTCTCGCCCGACGGCAAGACGGTCGCGTTAGCGTCAGACGATCAGACGGTCTGGGTCTGGTCGGCCGCGACGGGCGACTGCCTGCAAGTGCTCGAAGGGCATACTAGTTTGGTCCACTCGGTCGCGTTTACGCCCGACGGCAGCACTTTTGCATCGGCATTATGGGATAAGACGGTTTGGATTTGGTCGGCCGCGACAGGCGACTGCCTGCAAACGCTCGAGGGGCATACTAGTTTGCTTACTTCAGTTGCGTTTGCGCCCGACGGCGGCACAATCGCGTCGGCATTAAACGATTATACAGTCCGGGTCTGGTCGGCCGCAACGGGCGACTGCCTGCAAGTGCTCAAGGGGCATACTAATTGGCTTACTTTAGTTGCGTTTGCGCCCGACGGCGGCACCCTTGCGTCAGCATCACACGATCACACGGTCTGGGTCTGGTTGGCCGCGACGGGCGACTGCCTGCAAGTGCTCAAAGGGCATATTAATTTGGTTAGTTTGGTTGCGTTCGCGCCCGACGGCAGCACCCTCGCGTTAGCGGCACTCGATTACACGGCCTGGGTCTGGTCGGCGGCTACGGGCAACTGCTTGCGGGTGCTCAAGGAGCATACCAATATTGTTGCTTGCGTTATATTCGCGCCCAACGGCGGCACTTTTGCGTCGGCATCATAAGATAACACGGTTCAGGTCTGGTCGGCCACAACGGGCAACTGCCTGCAAGTGCTCAAAGGGCATACTAATTTGGTTTACTCGGTTGCGTTTGCTTTTAACGGCGGCACCCTTGCGTTGGCATTACGGGATAACACGGTTCGGGTCTGGTCGGCCGCAACGGGCACGTGTTTACAAACGCTTAAAGGGCATACTTTTTTAGTCACTTTAGTTGCGTTTACGCCCGACGGCGGCACCCTTGCGTCGGCAACAGGCAATAACACAGTCTGGGTTTGGTCGGCGGCTACAGGCGCGTATTTACAAACGCTCAAAAGGCATACTTCTTCGGTTACTTTAGTTGCGTTTGCGCCCAACGGTAGCACAATTGTGTTAGCGGCATACAATCACACAATTTAGGTTTGGTCGGCCGATATAGGTAATTGCCTTTAAACAATAAATCTTAGCATTGTTTCCTTTATGTTATGCTTTTATTTAAACGGCCGATTTTTTTTTATTTAAGCTAGTGTTATTTTCATTAATAATTTGCTTTAGCTATTATTAACTAAAACTTTTAACGATAGCAAATTTTTTACTTTGTTATTTTTTGTCCCGGCTATGCTTAATTATAATTAAAATTAAAAGCACCGGCTAAGATATAAAATTAGCAAAAATTAATTTTAAATAACTTTAAACGGTAAAAACTTATTTTAATTATTAGCAAATTATCGACTAGGATAATTAGCAGTTTTTAAAACTATTATAATAATTAGCATTAAAGCAAAAAAATTTGTTATTATGTAGTTTTTTGCTAAAAAGCTAGCAAAACTTTAATGTAAGCTTTATTTCCGGCATAATTTTTAAATAAAATTTTATATTTTTATTACCTTTGTAAATAATGGGTTTTAAAAGAGCTGGTAAATTTATAGTAAGCGTGTGCTTTTATTTTATAGTTTTTACTATGTTTACAAACAATTAAGCTATAACTTAGTAACGCACGCGTGACACAAACTAATTAATTTGTGAAAGGAAGGGAGAGATAGCAGCATGGATAAAGGACAGGCTAGGTTAGATCCGGGTGTGGCGCGCGCGTAAGGCGCAGCTTTTTCGATTTTTCTATGGTTTAAATGCCCGGAAAAAAAACCCTTGAGTTTCTCAAAGCATTAATTAAACTATATTATGCATACTATTAATAGTCCGGCGGATAGTTCTTTGTAATTTGTTTAAAGCTAAACCTACCTCGCTAACCTTTTTTCTGTTAGCTCCCGGTTTTAATATTTGCTTGCCGTGGTTACTTTTGCTAAAAGCGCTACTTAACCCTTGGTCGCGCATAAGCTTGTCGAGCCGATAAAAGCAATGGCTTATGCTCTGCGGTCCACCTTGCAAGCCTTATATCTCGATTTCTATAGCTAAACAAATAGAAGAGACTTGTATTTTAACCTGTAGGCCAAATGGCTTTCCACTTTTGCAACAGTTAAAAAGGGCTAAATCTTATAAAAGGATTGTCATGTATGGCCTGTTTTTACGGTATGCAAAGCAAACCTTACTACGTTTTAATTTAATAAGCAAGTTAAACAACGCCTGCTTAAGAGGCACACGGCAGCATATCCTTAGATAACATGTCTGCAATAGGTTATAAAAGCTTAGCACGGCTTTAAGCTTTACGTAAAATAAGCTAAAAATAAATCTCCTACTTATTACGTTTAGTTTTTTGTTGTCCCACGTGCTTTTAGCATATAAAATATAAACATTTATATTTTAAAACGCTAAGCTTTTAAAGTCGAGCTGTTTATTTATATAATGCAAAGTGTATTATTAAACAAAGGTTTAATTAATAAAAAAATTAAAAAAGATTTTTTCATCACTTTTATATATAATAATATATTTAATACTATTTGCATAACAAGTAACCTTAAGATTTTATTAAAGCTTTTTGCTAAATATAACTTGGTTAGTTTTAAAATATTTAAAGGTTTAAAGCCGTGCTAAATAATATTTGCAGTTAAATAATATCCAGTTAAAAAACAGGGTTAATATGAAAAATATATTTTCTTAGGTAAAACGAAATTATTAGCCCATGTTATAAAAGATTAAAAGAAGATTTACCACTATTAAAAGCAATTATAACGTTAAAATAGTTTTTAAATATTATAGTTATTAGGTTAATGTAGCTTTATAAGCTTTTTAAAAACTTTTATATATCGGTCGGCCGTAACCTAAATAAACAAAAAACTTTAAGCCTAGCTATGGGCAAGCGGATAAAAAACCTAGCCTTATTTAACGCCTGGCACAAAAAGCACTTTAAAACTTAAAACTGCTATAGCACTATCTTTTGCCCGCATATCACAACATAGGAGCTGCACAACTAGTGTTTATATCGGAAAGTGTATGCTAGTAAGCAAATCATGCAAAAAATATAGGTATAAAAGCACTTTATAGCCTTAAAAAAAGCAGTTTTTAGGAATAACATATGTTTTATAGCATAATTGGTTTTCTCGTTTAATAATTAATCCGTTTTACAAATAAAGCTTTGTTTAGTTATATAATAAAAATTAAAAGTTTATAATAGCTTTTTAGCAACAGCTATTTTAATGTTATAATATTCCTTAAAAATTGTAGCCGGAAAAAAGCCTATTAAAAAAAGCCTGGTATTAGCATGGTATAATATATACATAGTCGGCAGTTCTGGTTTTTACCGTGCATGCTTAGCGGATACGCATTTAGCAGCAAGGCCGCCGCAACCAGCTCGGCTATAAAAAAAGCCTTGGTAATTCCCACCGAACTTGCGCGCTGCAAAAAGTCCACCAAATAGTATTAAAGATTGATTAAAATCGGGTTGTTTACACAAGCCTCTAAAAAAATATTGAAAAAAGTTGCAAAATGTAAGGAAAAATGCACAAGGGTAAAACAAAGGAAAGATTTCAGGTGTTGGCCTGAAAAGTCAAGCCTTTGTTTTTTATTATATAAAAAAGCCTAGCTAACAATATTAAAAAAAAACCTACGCAAGCGGTCAAAAAATGCGTAATACGGCAGCATTTACACTTAAAAATGGCGCCTCACTACTTGGTTCGCCTGGGAAATAGTGTATACCTGCGTGGGATCTAAGGCATTAAGGTTATGTAATAAAGCAGTCGCTAAATAAAAGTAAACGTCTTTAGCGGTATGTGTATTAAATCCCTGGTTATTTACGAGAACTATAGTTGCAGGTGCACCCGTAAATAAACGGCAATACTTATGCCTTGTCTAAAAGCAAAAAAGCTTAATAACGTTAGCTATTTCACCCACGTCGGAGACAAAAACGAGAGCTAAGGCGGCAAATGGCAAAAAAACCTAGTTATACAAAGCGTACGCAATCTCTTTTGCATTGTCCGGTTAGCTCTTTAGTTTGTGAATAACTAGATTTGCTGGCTAAAAACCGCTTTTTACTTTTTAAAAACGCGTTTGTTAATGCAGTTAGCAATTTAAAAAAATGCATAAATTTATAGCCGGCATAGGTTGCATTTAAATAACTTTTAACATATTATGAAAATCTATATATAATATATCTCTTAAAAAACAAGATTTTTAATAGTAGCCAATAGTGATAATTAGGCTTGGCTAGCAATGCATATAATGATTAAAGCATTATAAAGCTAATAAATGTTTTTAAAAAAATAGGCCACCAAGGCTAAAAGCACTTAATTGCAGCTTTAGCCAAGTTTTTAAAAAAGCCATTGTGTTAATAGTCTAGGTAGCTTAGCAAAACGGGGGAATGGCAAAACGTTAAACAATATAAAGAAGGGGGGGTTAAACGTGAGAAGTAATAAGCCGGGCGGCTAACGGGGTTTGCACTCCTTACACGCCCAAGCAGTAAAAAATCTAAAAAAAAAAGTAAAATCGCAAAATGGTAAAAATATGCCAATCGCTAACACTATAGGATTTAAATAAGTAAAACCTAAAATAATAGCTTATAATCTTTTAAAATAAATAATATCCTATTGTGGTTTATTTTATTTTACCTTGCTTTTATCACATTGCTCTTTGCGGTATATTATAAATAATAGCTGCGTTGGTATTATTAAAATACCTTTTTCTTTGTTTACTTTTAGCGTACTTTATAATTTTGCCAAGAATAGTACCATGCTTTGTGTAATTTAAAAAGAATAAATTTTACGGATTAATGCTAAAAAGGTGAAAAAGTTGGCTTGTGTTTTCTGCAAAAAGCAATGTAAACCAACGCGTTTTAAGCATTATATGCTTAAGGCCATGTTTTAAGCTATATTTGCTAGTATTCTTGGTACCTTGCAGCTGTTTTGCCAAAACCTCCTGCAAAGAAGCCTGTTTTATGATTACCCCTTTTTTCACAATAATTTTAAGATATAATGTTTTTAAGGAAAGATACGGGCTTTTGCTGCAAGGCTTGCATTTGGCAAAACAGCTTAGTAAACGGTTAAGCTTATTACCGATATTACAGGTAAAGCCCCGGCCGTGATCTTTAAACCCTCCCCTGCTATTCTTAGCTAAGGAAATCAAAAACCTAGGACTGGGCCGTGTCCAAGCTCTCCGTTTCAATAGCAAGCAGTTTTTTTACAAAACATTTTATTTTAATAGCGCTATTTATTAAAAGGTTAAGTATTACATAGCGGCAAATAAACTCGAAAAGGCGAGAAAATAAATCCTTTAGTTATTTAATTGCAAAAGGAAAAGTTTATACGCTTTTTTAAAAAATAAAGTCGTATATTAAGCACTTAACAAGCTTTTCCCTTACACAAAACTATAAAACAAGCTTTAGCTAGGCAATATGCACAAGCACCTAACATTATGTTATTTTATGCAAATGGTGTTGTTTTTTCTATATATTTAAAACACCTATGCTAAGATTTTTTGCAGCGTTAAACATTGCAAAGGCTTGCTCGATGTAAACACGGTGCGCTTTTTGCAGTATAAATGCCCGTTAGCTAGCACGGACAATCGGGGCCTTATACAAAATGCGGTAAAATAGCACAAAATCTTTATTTTTATTTTTAATAGTAAGGTATGCTTTACTATTTTAGCTAATATTCTTTTGCTGCAAATAATTATTTTAAATATTTAATTTTTTTATAAAAATATAATATACTTTTTTATAAGGGCCAAGATTGTGCGGCATTATATTAAGCCTACCAAACCACATAGTAATAAAACTAAAAAACTATTTTTGTTTAAAAATTTGCGCACCGATTAAAAAGTTCCCCCGGACTGCTTAATATAAACTAAAAAAAATAAATACTAGCCTTTAAGCAAACCGCTTACCTTAAAGCTTGCGTTTGCCCTGTTAATGCTTAATGCATTGCTTGATTTTTTTTAATTATATAATAAGTCACCTGTACAAAATAAGCAAAGCGAACAAATGGCCGCGTTTATAAACATTTAGTATGTAACCCGCTTTTGCTAAAAGGCAATAGCTTTAAAGTTTTATAATATTAAAGTAAGTTAAAGCAATAGCAACCTAGCTATGCAAAATAGCAACATGACAAATTATATTAGTTTTATTTTTAAAAAAAGCTTATCGTATGTTTGGTGCGGTGGCAAACCACTAATATCCACATTTCGAGAACTTTAACGGTGCTTTTTTTTGCCAATATTATATCAGGCCCACAATATGTCGACAACGCCCTCGGCTTTATTTATTTAAAATGATTTTATTTGGTTTTTTTTTGGCGTTTTTAATGTGTAACATAATAAAAACGTTAAAATAAACAAACAAAACGCACTAAATAATCATAGTGCTATTATTTTTACCCCCGGTTTTATAAAAGATTTATTTTATTAACCGCAGCCGGCAACTAGCGTTAATAATTGCATGAAAGGAATTAATGCACCTACTAAAAATACTCCTGGCTTAACAGCAGCCGGGCCTAGCTTAAATAATTATAAATTTACCTTTAAACGGCTATAAAAACGCAAAGTGCAAAGCTTTAAAATGCTAGCAAAAATATTAGCTAATATAAAGATAAAGCCAACACCAGTTTTAACTAAAAGGTAAAAAACATTAAATGCTTATATAAAAAACATAGCTATAAACTTAGCCAATGTTTAAACAGGGAAGGCTAAGCGCTTTATTTAAGGGTTATTTAGCCGCTAAATGTTGCTGCTAGCAACGCTTGCCACACAACTTGGTAAACAACAGCGGCTTTACTTTAAAACAAAAAATATAATCAAAAATGAAAAACAACAAAAAAAAAACTTTAAACAAAATAAATACCTTAAAAATCGCTTGGCTGCGCTTTATAACGCATAACCACCCTAAGCATAAATACCTTAAGCATAGTTAGCTTAAGCACCTAATAATTTAAATCCCGGAGATATTGTAGGTTATAAGGTTTATAGCAAAGCTGTAAAATTTATATAAGTTTTTTTAATAATATAAAAAAATAGCTTAAACTTAAATTTAACCTAGCTGTTTAATAAAAAAGCTGGCCGATTATTTAAGACATTTTTCCAAGAATTGCCAGCCAAGGGCTAAGAAATATAAAAGCAAGGAAATGCTAGTGTGAGTGAAAAATATCCGCTCCTAGCAAATGCCGCAACCGCTAAGCCATATGTTTTTAAGTTTGGCTTAAATGATAAGGAATTATAAGTAATTATACTAAAATAGTATATAGAAAATAATATTCCTGCTTTTATGGTTTAATTAGCGCTATTGTTTTTTAAGCTTTTTAAGGATTAAGTTTTATAAGGTATAATAGTGATAAAATATACTATTAATTAACTTATAAAATATTTAATGTTAAAATAAGTTTGAGAATATTAGGCTAGGTTTATTTTAATGCCATGATTTAACCGCTTGTTTATTTTAATGTAAAATAAAATTAATGCCCTTTTTTTTTAAGTAAATAATCTATTAGCTACCTATGTATATATAATTAAGCATATTTTTTCGTTTTATTTTCTTTTACCTTTTTTATCCCTTTAAAATGTTTATTTATTATACGCAAAAAAGCCTTTAGTTTTTTTTATGTTATGTTTATTAAATATTAGCATTATAGTTTTAATTTACAACCATGTTTTAGCAATTAACACTGTTATTATACTAATGCGTCCGCTATTACCTAGTTTTAAAGCGTATTTTAACCCATTTTAGCACCTTTAAAACATCTTTTTTTATTAATGTCTTTAAGCTAAAAAATAAACATGATATCAAAAGATCTGCGGATAGGTATGCGAACATATTTCGGGATATGCCGGAGATGCTAAGCTGGATGCGCTTTATGGCTTCCAAAGGTTATTGTGTTTAGCTGGCTGGTAAAGGCCTGGCAGCGCTCCGATCCAAAATCTGTAACCCCTTGGAGTACTGGCGCAAAGGCAACGGCAACAACACAATTCGACTATGGGTTATAGTCAAAGCCTCGGGCGCCAATGAGGAACTGGCTTAGAGGAGGCATTTCAAGCCTTCAGCATATTACGCGCTTACTAAAAATGGCAATGTCGTATAAAGCCACACCCCTTAGATAAAAGCGCTAAAGACAACTGGAAAGTTCATGTTCGGGAATGTTGTTTCACTCCCTGGGACCTTCGGTAATTGCCGTTATCTCTGGAAAACCGGTTGGCTAAAGTTTAACCTTAGCAATAGTAATAAAATCGAATTTATATGCAATTTTAAAGTTAATAGGGAATTAGTGCTCGGCTATTATATACTACTAACTAGGGTGCCGGTTTACGATATTTGTCTAATAGCCTACGATAAGTCACATCTCTTTAAAATATGCTGCGCCATACTCGGTCCCGGGGCTATGTGGTTGCGTAGCCTACATGCGCCAAGCAGAAAGTCCGACGCATTTGCTCTGCCCTATATAAATATAAGCCACTATATTGCTAAGGAATTATTTAAAAAGCCAACGTTATTAATGTACCGGTTTTATATATTGCGCTAAAGTGATAATTTCGAGGCTATTTACAAAGGTGGAGATTTAGCTGAGGTTTTTTTAAAGAAAAAAGGTTAATTTGCCATTAAAATATATTGTTGCGATTATAAAAAAAACATTTGCCGCAAATATTAAATGGTTTTTAGTTGTAATATTTTAAGCAATTAAACATTAGTTTATATATAATAATAAAATGTAGTTTTTAAGTTAAAACTTATAAAAAAAAAACTTTTTATTAAAAAAATATTTTACTTTAATATATAATAGTTGTTATATATTGCTTTATTTTTTCCGATAAAAAAATGCCATTAAGCAATTAAGCAAAAAAGGTGTTATATTATGGCCGACTACACCGGTATATAAATTAAAATAACGTTAATATAACTTATGCCGACCGCATGCCAAGCGCCGCCCCTTACGTGCTATAGCATACGCCATAGTAATCGGAACAGGTTTTAGCTATCGGCGGTCGCTTCGTTGCCTGTGCCCGTATATACGCCCAGCTTAACCGCCGCCTTAAAACCGTTAATTATAAGCGACTTACCTGCTGAGCGCTCGCCCCTATAACGCGCGCAAAAACAGGAAATCTAGATTGTTAGTTTTGCCCACCGGGACTTTACCTTTTTGCAGCACATAACGTGCCGTATAAAAAAAGGGGCTAGCGGTGAGTTATCATAGGTCAATAGCTACTCAGTTTTTAATTAAGACTTATTCACACTATTTTCTTAACCACCACACACGAGACATTATCCCATAACACCCTACTTTAACACTTGCCCTTAAAGTTATCATGCAGGCGCTTAGCATAGCTTACAAGGCAAAGTTAATATTGATTAATTGTGTCGATGGCATGCTTGTTTATAACATGGCACAATTAAGCCAAATTTCCGCAGCATTAACAAAATAGTGTTTATATCGCAAGCACGTGCACTATAATATATCAAGTTTAGCGACGTAATAGTTTCTATGGCATTAAAGTTTATTAAAGGGCAATTTAGCCAAAAAGTCGTTAATAACCTTTGCGAAAAACTCCTCGGAAAAAGCCAGAGGATATTTTCCTACACATAACTATTGGCTATAAAATTAGCACAAAAGCTAACAGTTTTAAAAACACTTAATTATGCGGGCAGCTATAGCAAAAGTTAGCTTATTAACTTAAAATTGTTTTTAAAAAAAATTGCACAAATTGCCGGCACTGGAATTATATATTAAAACAAATAAATAAATGCCATTAAATTATTAGTTGTAAAAAAAAATGTTTAACTATAAAGGGTAAATAACTGTGTTAATAAATATAGTTTAAGCAAAAGTAATTTATATTACATTTATCTCGAAACTTTTTATAAATATGTTTTTTTTTTATGCTTTTTTTTCTATAATAACCTTTAATCTTAAGCAGCTTGCTATTTTAAGCAAGGTAGTAAAATATTATCTTTATTTTAATATAAACCTGCTTGCTAATAATAATAGCGCAAGCTAAAGATTTATATAAGTTAATGATATAGCTAGTATTTAAGCTTAACACTTTATCCCGGGTTGCTTAAAAAGTACTTTATTTTTCCCGCGCTAATAAAATATAGCCTTTTACCAGGAATATTTGCACAAACGAATTTCTGTTAATATTCGTCTCATTTTATGCGTATTAAATCCCCTGATTTTAGGCGCACGGATACTACCGGGGCGCCCCGGTGCATCCGGAAAAAACTCATTAAATCGAAATCGTTTATTTGTAGTTTTACCTCTCATTTGTCGGCGCGTTTAAGCCATTTATATAATTGTGCTTTTATGTTATTAAGCTGCGGAAAGAAAATATTGTTAAGGCGCGCAATTGCATGGTGTTTATAACGGTTTGCCCGAGCGTTAAGCCTGCAAACGTTGCTATTTTTTGTTTTTTGTTTCTCGACTTATTAAACGTAAAACCTTTTGCTTTTGCAAAAAAGACTCTTTATAATTTTCAAAACTATATTTAATCCTACAGGGATAAATGAAACTAAATTTGCAATGTTTGGCTTTAAATCGTAGAGAGCAGTATTGTGAGCTCCCGGTATAGCTTAAACTGCACCGGCCGATTTAGGACTTTTGTCCCTTCCGGCATTACTATAGCTAACAGCTTTGCTATTAACTTTTCAAGTATTTTTGCTGCTGCTAATATTAAAGGTGCATTGTTTAATATTAATATAAAGGGTAATAAAAAGGGATTTAATAGCCGTGGCTTAAAAACTGTTGCTTTTTATGCTATTAAAAAGCTTAGCAAAAAACGTAAAAAAATCTATTTTTAAAGCATTGTTAACGCTAGCACTAAGCCCCGTGAGAAATAAGCCCGGCTTTACTAAGGAAAATTTATAAATAGCCACTAAAAAGTTGTTATATATAGCAATCGTTGTAAATCCGGCACTAAAAACAAATTAATTTTCTTTTATTTTAACTTAGGTGGCCGCTTTAAAGTTAAAAAAGGCTTTTAAGTTATAAATGCCTTTGCTAAGTAAAAGAAATGTTTTAAAAAAGTTAAAAGCAATTAAGTAAACTGGTTTAAATAGCTGCTCGGTAAATAAACCGTTTACCTTTAAAAACAAAAACGTTATAAATACTTATGCCATGATTTAATAAAAAAAAGCCAGGGTTATAAAGAGAAATAATAAATAAATGTAAAAATAAAAAATAAAAAGCAAGAAAATTTACAATTTAACAGCGTTAAGGCATAGCTTTTTTATTATTATAAAAGCGGCTTTAATATCTTTAAAAAACTCGATAGCAGGCTTGCATAATTTCCTTTACTTTTAAAACGGCGGCTTAATCCCTGCGAGGAGCCCTTTTTTCAAACCAGCCCCGTCTCAGGAAATTCTCGCAATAACCAATAGTACACATTGCCTAAGCAACAAAAGTTCGGTACACGTTATAAAACCTCTACAGAGTAAATAAACAGTTAAGCCTTTATAACAACCGCTGTTAAAACAAGCTTAGAGAAAGGCTTTAAATACTATGCCTTAAACAACAATTTAATGCAGCTTATTTTTAATTTATTTTAAAGGCTGGCTCGGTGGTTAAACGCTAAGCTTGGATTTTGTACATTTTTTAGCTATATAGTTAGCCATTTAGCGCTAGCAGCAATAACACTTAAACACCCAAGGGCACTGCTTATAAAGCTTACGGGCCTAAGCTAACATAAGCATATTACATTATATAAATCATGCCTTAACGCAAGCCAATAGCAACTCTTAGTGCCAGACTTACGAGCCCCTAATAACGCCTGATATTATAGTCACGGGGCGGGGTTTATGTTTAGGCAAGCAAGTACAGCGGTATGAAACCAGATATTTTCACCTTAATGCCATAGGGCGAGGCCAAACAACACTCACAGGTTGGTTTTGGGGTAACCCTCACGCACCTAAGCACCATGGAGCCATCAACGATAAATTAACTTTTTAAAAGTAGCCAAAAGGCCGCTAACGCACTAAACCATAATAAAACCTGCTGCGTTAACTATTGGTAATTAAATGTAACGTGGCTTGCTATAAGCTAAAGCCGGTTAATATATTTTTATATAGCTTTAGCTTTTAGCTATTAAGGTGTATGCCTTGGTCCGGCTATATCTTGGGGTGATAAATTTCGGGCTAGGAATGTGAATAAAAAGTTCGATAAAATCAGGTAATAAAAGCTTAAAAGGTATTTAAAAAAAAGGTATAAGTGCGTTTAAGGGCTTTTTTTTAGCTATGGGAGATATTGTTAATGTATGCTAGTAAAGGTAAATCGGCTATTATAAATTGCTTTTAATTAGGGTTACTTTTATTACATGTCGACTTAGGCAGTTATTTATTGCCTAATTAACGCTAAAACCTTAAAAGCCTTTTTTTAAATGCTATTTGCTAACTAAAGCCATTAAAGGAAAAAAAAGGGAAAAAGGTTACCTTAACGCTTTAAACCCCTTAGTTAGCTTTGTATGTTAAATCTTATATCGCCTAAAAAGCTTTAACACTATAATTATTTGGGTTTTTGCAGCAGGCCTATTTAAAGAGGTTATAAGCACCTTTATAGCATTAAAGTAGCCCGGTTAAATTCCAAGCTTGGCTTATAGGAAAACTAATCAAGTATACAGCTAAAAAAACCGGCTCACTTTAACAGTACCCAATAGGTATAAGCTAGTTTAAGCTTTACAATTTATCCTTTGTTTAAACGTTTAAGCCTTTATGTTAGCTATATCGGGGATATAACGTTTATATATCTTGGTGCGTTTAATTAGCTGATAAAAAAATAAGCAAAAAGAAAAAAATTGCCTAGTTGTTAGCAGGCAGCCGAGAGGTTGCATTATATTGTTAGTTAAATCGGTGACTAATATATAACCCCTGAGATAATTCACAAACGCTATTTTAAGGCCATTAATAATTTGTTGCAAATTAATATAACAGTGGATTATTAATAAAACTTAGCGCAAAATGTAAACCATTAAATAAAAGGGTTAAAAAACCTAAGGTAAGCAATACTATAATGATTTTTATATAATTAAAAATAGTTGCGTAATAAATCGAGGGATTTAAATTATTAAATATATTAATCATATATTATTCCTTTTTTTGCATTTTTTTTTACGATGTGTTTTAAATTAAGTTGTTTTTTTATATTTTTTTTTGCATATTAGGCAAGTAAACTGTAGTAAAGCCTTGGACTTTTCATTTTAATAACGCTAAAAATTACTTTAAAAGGCGAACTGTCGACCATGATAGCCATGATCCTAGCACAAGGGTTTTTTATAGGTTAGCTTATCACTAGATAAATTATTTTTTTGGCTTAAACTATGCGGTTAGCATATTGTTTTCTATTATTTTTTTGTAAAATATACCTTGGTAATATGTAAATAAGCAAAAATAGCAACTAAAAGGTAATACTAGGGGTTTTATATAACTTTTTCTTAAGTAAAAAACCAGGCTTTTGCTTAAAATCGGCAATAAAAGGGTATGCTTAGGCTGTAATAAAAAATGGCATATAAGTAAACTATAAGCTATAAACCTAATGTATAAATAGCAGTTATTTAAAGCAGCATATCGCATAAAAAACTTACCTTAAATTATTATTTAATTTTACTGGTGATAAAGCCAGGTTTTTAAGGTATATATTATGGTTAAAAGGTATAATTAATAGTTTTAATTTATAAGCAGTATTGTTTATATTTAGTTAGCTGCTATGTTTATAGGAATTAATCGCGTTCATTTAGTTAAAATGTATAAATCATTTAACAATATTATATAAATAAGTTATTTAGCTTATAGCATGTTTATTATTTAAAGGAAACAAAGGGGTAAGTATGGTAAAATAGCTATTATTGCTAATATAACTAAACCTGCTATTAGATAAGCATAAAAAAGCTAAGTTAACATAAGCCCCGGAGATATAAGTTGAAAATTTTAAATTATTGCCGCTATGGTAATATAGCATAGTTATTTTGGAAAATTGCCGAGCTATTGTATTAAAATCTATTTAGTGGCACATTGTTTGCGTACATTAGGCAAATTGCATATTTTGGTAAAACTGGCAACAGGGGACTTAAGGGAATAAATATGGTAAAACAAACATATTTCCCAACATATCATAATAAAAGACGAAAAAAAAAATAATGCCAGAAAAAGCGCATAAAAGTGGAACTTGTAAAAAATCGATCCCCTATAGGGTGTTTTAGTCGTTTTGTGGAAAAAAGCTTAGCTATAGCGTTATTTTGTAAAAAAACAAGTAGCAAAAAAAGCTTAATATTAAACAAAAGTTTTTTTTTAATTTATAAAAATATAAGCACGGAGTTTTAACATTAAATGTTTAGCAGCCGCTTTATATTTTTATTAACGAGGTGAACAAATAGCAGGCAAGCCTTTGAAGTCCACCTTAGTTTGCTATTTTACCTTAGACTATCGCGTAGTTTGCCGTGAGGCTTTAGCACTGATGTGGACGAGTAAGCATGATGCTAGTTTTTCCCAGGTCGGCGCGTAGGTAGCCCTTAAGATCGGCATTAGGGTTCGTCCGTAGAACGTAAATAGTAATTTCAAGCCATAGCTAGCGTGCCTGTAACGCTTGCCGGTGCTCTAACAAATATACCTAATAAGCTAATAATTTTGCTTTGCTAAAGCACCTATAAATAATAACAAAGCTATATTTTATTTAACCTATTTTAGGCATTTATATTGGTAAAGTGTTTTAAAATTTGCGGTTTATATTATATTCACTTTTTTAAAAGCATTTTAAATTTAAATTTAACAAAAGCTAAAATTAAAGAAAGGCATAAAGGTATATTTACTTAAACTTTATAAATTATTATAAAGCTCCCGTATTTTTGCTACCCGAGTTGCTTTAGGCGTTTTATTATAAAAACGTAACAAAAAAATAAGTAATCGGAAATAACTTAAATAAAAGCCCTAAAATTTATTAAGCTTTTTACAAACTATAGCAAAAACTCGGTTTAAACCGTAGTATTATGAGACGCTGTTTATTTCTCAGGTGACAATCTTTAAGGCTTTACAAAAGTGGCAAAAAAGCCTTTATTTTAAAGCAGCAATTTCCTTACATGGTTGTTGCCTATGTAGGTTTAATATCGCCTGCGGTTTAACTTTTAATTCAAGGGGTGGCAATGCGTGTCCTAGTGCGCTTGTGGGGTGGCCTCGCATAAGCGCTCATAAACTAACAGTTTTAAAAATACCTTTATATTACATTAGCTATTTAGTGCTATAAAATGTTTTATTAGGAGATAATACTGCTGTTTAAGTCGAAATTTCAAAAGGGATAACTTTTTATTAAAAATATAAATATTAAAAAAAATTTCCAAAACTTAGAAAAATAATAATCTGCTTAATAAAAAGGAAAAAAAAAAAACTAAATAAAATTTGCATTTAGCACTTTATATATCACTATTTTACATTCTTTACTTATTCCAGCTTATTATTTACTTTATTACTTTAAACTTAAACATACGCTCGTAACTAAAGATTACACTATATTTTCTCCCAATAAAAACTCGGAATTGCTTCCTTTTATACGTAACATGCTCTCCAAGCTTTTTTCGGATAATAATATCAAAGATTTACAACGACTAAAGGTTACACAATAGTTAAGGGAAATATTTGGCTATGTCCTTATATATCACAACAAAAATGTTTTAAAAACAATGCTACACGCTAATATAAAGAAATTCAGTACATGGAAAAAAGAGGCTCGGAGACAAGGCAGCACTAACTTTGAGAAATACCTTAACACTATTTAGCGCTTCGCAAAACGGCCTGCCAATACGCTGAAAAGAAATATTGCCGCCTAAAGTAACTAAGGCCAGCTACATTTTCATGTTTTTAAGACCAGTTTTAGCACCGGAAAAACCGCGGCACAACAAAAATATAATAAGCTTTTTCGGCTTTTTAAAGAGCAATATAAACGGAGATAAATACAGCGGGACCATTGGCGTACTGTGCTTTTATTAAAAAACAAATCTAGAAAAATCACTTAAAAAAAGAAAAAAAAAAAAAGTGCAATATCTAGGTGTTTTAAGCCCAAACGTATAGCCAAGCGAGCAAAGGAAAGCTAATAAAGGTCGAAAACTACTAAAGGAGGTTTAGCCACAAAAAAACGCATAAAAAAGCAAGGCCGCATAACAAACTTAAAAGGCCCGTCAGCTATAATTAGCCAAAAAATCGTAAGCCGTAATAAATTATAGCTTAAAAGGCTTATAAATGAAATAGTAAAAAAACAAGCAATAAGCTTAGTGAGCTAGTTATTAAAAGTGAAAAAAGGACTATTTATAAAATGAAAAAAATTTCCTATATAACTAATTTATTTTTACTTTACTATTTAATTTAAGTTTATACCATGTTTTTTAAAATAAAAATAATAACTTGTTTAATAACCTTTAATGATAACTGCACAGCTTATACTATAATTTATCACGTTAAAACAACGACCTAAAAATACACGGTTTTTACGATACTCGCGTAATAGGTTTTATCCGTAGCTTCGTGCTAACGATATAACTTCTCTAATTATATTAAAAATTATTACACCAAGGTTTAAATATATAATTATTAAATATTTTAAGCATGATAAAAGCAAAACATATATGTTAATTTTTTTTTTATTAAATAAATACAATTATAAAAAATATAGTAATTATTAAAGAATATAACCCTAGGTAAAATATTAAATTTTTATTTCCTCCTTTTTTTTATTTTATATACGTATGCTTAAGAAAAAACTAAAATTTACTCTCCTAGTTAATACTCGACGTCGAATAATTTAATTAAAGCAGTAGTTTTTTTAATTATTTTAATTACTTTAAACCGTATAGTTTTTTTAAACTTTGTATTTCCGCAGGCTATAAACTCGTAAGCATATAAGCAAAGTGTTTCCTGGTTACACACTTATTAACAACTGCAAAGCTTCTAGGTACGTGTGCTTTATTTTCCAGCCTTTTATAAAATATGTCGCGAAAATTAGGTACGGGGGTTATAGTGGTATTATCGCTAAGGTGAGAAGGGTAAAGGCAAATAAAATAATCTAAAAGTTGAAATAAAAGGTTTTCAGTCTTAGGTGAGGGAAATATACACCATAGGATAACAAGAGTTTATAACGCAAAGTGTTATGTTAGCAATAAGTTTTTAATAATGCAGCTTAAAATGTACTAACGCAAACAAAGTTAAGCTTTTAAAAAAGTTAGATCTGCTTGCCGACTTATTGTGCTTGGGAATTATAATTAAAGACTTATAAAATGGTAATTTTCCGCGTGAGGTCCCGAAAAAAAAGCTTTTGCATAGCTCCTTTAACGTAAAGTGCTTTGCATAAACCTATGATCTTGTTTTTTAAACGGGTTAAGCAAGCTTGGTTTGCTGGGCAGCTATTTTGCTTTAATTTAAAACGTTTATTTTTAGCCTTTTTTAACTCAACCTTTAACATATATAATTTAACTGCCGGCTTAAATTTTCCGACGTTTTGCTGCTTTTTACTAGCGATGTAAAAAGCGATAAGGAGTATTTTAAAAATCCCGATTCCTTGCGCAACAAAAACTAGGTTTTTATATGTTTTCAAACGTAGGTTTAGCTTATACAAACCGTTAAGCCATAACTTTTGCCTTATCTTTAAGCTTTTTATGCTTTTTAATACATTTGTAACATAAAACATAAGTTTGCTATTTCTTTGCGTTAAACCTGGACTAAAAGGTACAGCTATAAAAAAATAGCTGTAAAAGCTAAACTAAAACAAGCCCGTTATTAAAACGTAAAGATATTTGCTTGGCAGTATATGCATCGGGCGCTTTATTAAGACGATAAATCTCGAGGCTCCAAAATTATCCAGGTATATGTTTATAATAGTCGCTTTTGTACTAAAGAACCAAGCTCTGAAAACATGGATAAAACCAGAAAAAAAACAGGAGCCCAATAAAACAGCGAGTGCAATCCTTGTCATAATGGACGTGGGGGAAAAAAGGGAAAAATGCTATAAAACGCCACTAAACACAATAAACCCAAGAAGCTCGTAGGCCCAGCGGCGCACGCAAGCAAAAAAACCTATGATAAAAAAAATAAAAATGCTTAGCAAAGCCTTAAACGCCTTTAATACCAAGGTTAGCTAAAAACGCAAGTTTTAGTTGCGCTAACTTATAACTAGGCTAAAATATATGGTGTATTTAAACCGGGGCTAAAATGCTAACGTAATGCCTGTGTAAACAAAAGTATATAGCATTGCTGCTGTGCCAATAGTGCGGTGGCCTAATGAATGTACAGCTGTAAAAAAGCTTAAGCAATTACTTAGTGTATTTACATGTTCCACAAAAAGCAGTGAAGCAATGTTTACTATAGCTAGCATAGCTAAGCGAGCTTATATTTTAATTATGCCATTTAAGAAAAGAAATAAAGCAGCAATATTAACAGCTAGGTATAAAAAAACAAAAACGGCGTAAATCGAGTAATAGCTAGCCAATATTGCCGCTTAATTAATAGAAAATAAATGATGTGCTTTAAAAGCAGGCAATGCAATCGCAGCATAACAAAAAAGTTAAATAGCATTAGCAACTTTTGCAGAACTAAGGCTGCAATCCTAGCCTTAAAAGCGAGTGCATACCATTATGCAACGTTTATTATTCTTAGGCTAAGCTAGGGTTATATATTAAAAAATTAATTTAAAAATTATCAAGTTATTTAAGTTAACAAATGGCATAAAAATTAAGGGATCCCGTTTATATTATCTATTGTTTTTTTAAATATTTACATATATAACCATTAGTTTTATAAACGCCTCGGCTAAACTAGGCGCGCTATGCTAAATAAAACAGGAAATAAAAGATAATATTAAAAAATAAAAACAAAAAAAACGACCTAAATTGCACATGGGCTAACTTAAAATCGGTGTTAACTAAACTAAATATAAGCCGCGCGCTAAAAAGCTTAAAATTAAAAAATTTATTTATATTTAAGTTTTAAGCTAAACTTATTATAATTAACTATAATCGATATATACCTGGTATGCTTAAAATATAGGTTTAGCTAGTTTAAGCTAGCTTAACGCGGCTTAAATATTAATTAGTGTTGCTTTATTGCAGTATACTTTGGAAATTTAAAAGCATAACCAGCTAGCCTTAGCTTTCGCCTTTTTATTTTTAACTTTTTTTTGCGTTTAGCCCTGCTAGTTATTTTACGCTTTTTTAAAACTGCTTAAAGGTTTTTTTGTTTTAGTTCCGGGGGTTTTTACATTGTTAACATTACAACAATATATAAAGTACCGTTTGTCGCCTTTTGCCGCAGCACCACCCTATACATCACTCCGATTGAAAAAAACAATAGCAGTTAGTAGTATTACAGGCATCTTTATTACAGCATCGTTAACGACATGTCGGACAAGCTCGGTTTCTGTGCCTTTGTAAGGACAATAAACAGTTCCTACAGAAAAAATGTCCTATGCTTGTGTTAAAAAACAAGCCAAATCAAAAGTGAATAGTTATGTACCGCAACTTTACAGTTTTATTAATCTTTGCAATATATTATAACAAATACCACAAAGGTTAAATATGCTATAAGTTTTAATTAAATTTTAATAGCAAAAGATTTCATGCTTAAAAAAGTTATAAAACTTTTTTTGTCCTTCGGGAAAGCAATTTACATAGGTAATTTACGCATATAATTAGCTAAGTGAATAAAATAGCCTAATAAGCCAATAAAGATTAAAAATAAAACTTATATATTTATATCTATTATAAACTATAGCCCGCAACCCTTTAATAAATCCCCTGCAAACGCGACAAGATAACCCCGTAAAATTAATATATATAGTATTTAAAGTTGTTACGGGCTTTGCTAAAGGCAAGATTTTCTAGCCTAGGCCAAAGAGGTCTTTATGATTGTGTACTAAGTTTTTTATATTTTTAGCATCGCATAGCATATAAAAAAAAACTTTACGGATTACCGATTTTATTTAGTTAACGGATTAGCTTATAACGTGCTTATATTTCACATAGTTATCCTTTATACGTCGAAAAATAAAGCTGGCAATTTTAAGATTATTAATAACTCGTAAAACGTTGATTTAAGTTAAGTTAATTAGCTTAACACTTTTAAGCTTTTAAAAAAAAAAGTAATGTATGATTTTTTTAAATATGTTTAAATTAAAATGTTTGCTATTAATAAAAGCACGGTTAAATAAGTTGCTTAACATTTGAAAAAATACAAAGTTAAAAAAAAATAACAATAAAATAAGTTGTGATATATAAGTTGCGGAAAAGCATAAGGCGAGGTATTTATATATGAAAAAAATATAAACTAGGGCGCTATATTTATAATTACCTATAGTTTTCACTAAACGGTGTTATAAACTAATAACGGAACAGCTTGTTAAAAAGATTTACTACTATAAAATGCCGTATATTTTGCAACGAAATTTAATTTAACTAGTGAACATAGCCACAAGTCGGCTAGGTACGTAGAGAGATTTCCTACACGCAACGGCAATTTTGGGACTAACTTGGTCTTGTAACTCGGTTTTAAAGGGCTTACTCTTATAGTATCGGCCCTTATTTTTATTAACCGCCTTTAAAAAAAACAAAACAAAAGATAAAACAGTTTAAAAAGTTTTGCCCTTTTTTTTTTATATAACTACAGCATTAATAAGTGTGTTATATCAAGGCTCCAACTTGGCTTAACATATTTAAAAAGTTAAGTGTTAATATAGGTGTTATAAATCATGCCAAAGTCCCGAGGGCTTAAACAAAAGGCAACCCATTAAACCTAGGCGCCCTTATTTACAAAAGGTCGAGTTCGGGGGCAAAGTTCAAGCAAATCCTAGTATTGTTCCACATGATCAACAGTAAAATAAAGCTGCTGATATTGCGACCAAATCTCTCAAAGAGCAGCTGTTCTAGTAGGCCCTTCGTTTGAAGCTGCGGAGCTAGCCACATATCCTTTAGCAGATTTTTAAACAGCTAAGGTAGCGCAATTATATTACTAATCTATGGCCAAGCATATTTTATACGATAAGGCGTGTGGTGGGTTACCTCCTAGCGGTTAAATTAAGCGACAAAAAAGCAGCTATAGCTAAGGTTAAATAAGGTAAATAAAGCGCTGCGAGTATGCTTATATTTAAAGTAGCCAAGGCTTGCTTATAGCTCTTTGTTTAAAAAGCTAAAAAGATTAAAAAAAAGCTAAAACGACTTATCGCTTAACCTTAGTTAAATATAGCAAACATTTAAACGCATTAGCGAGGCGGAATATTTTTTTCACAAATAAATTAAGCTTTATTAACTTATTTTCCTTTTAAGCCGTAAAGCTATTATATGCGAAATAAAAAAACTTAAGTTATTAGCTTAGGCAAATATAACAATCCTTAATATTTTAAAGGTGTTATATTATTAACTTAACTAAGATATAACTCACAGGTAAAGTATTGTATAGCCGTGTGCTAGGTATTGCTTTAGCGTGGTAAATTTAAGGTGGTACTATACAATTATCACTAAGGTGTTGTTAAAAAATTACTCCCTTATTTTAAAAACTAGGTATAAGCTTAAATTAAATAGTGAATTAAAAACTGGCTAGTTATATAGGAAACCATTTATTGTTTATATAAATATTTTTTTTTTTACTTAAGAGCTGTTGCTTTTTTTGCTTTTAAATTACTAAAAGCAACCTTGCCCCGTTTGCTTTTAGAGCAGGAGGTTAAAAAGCATTTAATGCTTTATATTGTGTTAAAAAGTATAAGGTATTAAGTGCAGTTACCTACACATCCGGCACGGAAGTATGTTTTTTAAAAGCAAGTTAAGTAACCTAAGAGGTTAAGCAGGCCTCCTAAGTTGGTTGCAGATAAAACATGCTGCAGCGTTGCTTTATTATTAGCATAACGTTTGTTTTAGGAAACTTAAAACGGCTAACCTTGGATAAAATGAAACTTTTAAGTTATAAAAGCTACTCTTTAGTATAAAAAGGGGCGTCGTACCAACTTTTCTTTTTTTTCATTTTCATCCCATACCTTTTTTATCCGGTTTTTAATACATTATTTTTTATTTGCCTATTTTAAAATTAAGAAAATAACATAAGCGATAGCTTATTTTTTTTTTTTTTTTTTTTCAGCCTAGCTGTTAGGTATTTAGTTCTTTAAACAGCTTTTTAAATAAGTCCTTAAATTTAAATCGCTTAATAATAAGGATTTATAGTTTTATAGCTTACTATCGAGTCCTCGGCTTTGAAAAAGCTTAACTTTTAAGCTGCTTTAATAACGTGTAAAACTTGGTGCGTTTTTACAAGCTATAAGATTAGCGTACACTAGATTTTTTAAAGTATATAGCTTATAAAACTAGCTTTACGTGCTGAAATTTAAAATATAAGTCCTTAGTCACTAACCTGCGGCCTAGTTAATCTTTTAATAATATTTTGCAAATTAGTTAAAAACTAATAAGTTTTCAAAAGTATTGCCACGCAAAAATTTTGTGTTTTTTTTATATAAATGCATGAAATATAAAGGAAAATCTAAAAGAGTAAGCAATGAGCCTAGGCTTGTAAATAGTGGTCTGGTAGGTTTTATAACAAACCTGCCTTACACCACCCGGGAGGTAGGGGCAGTTACGTCGAGAGTTTTTATGGTTTGCAAATAACAATAAATAAGCCAACTAAGGGTTTGCTAGAAAACTTTAAGGGGCTTTTTTTACCAGGTGAAATAAAAGTTTATTTAATAGCGGGTATAAATAAAAATTTAAAATAAGCTTAATAGCTGAGAAATTTAGCTTAAAAAGTGACTAAATATATAAAACGATTTTATTATTATATAAAGAATTAAATTAAAGCACCTGGCATTATTTTTATAAAATTTATTAAGCGGGTTTTAAAAATTATAACATAAATGTTAAATCGCTTCGATTAAAATATATTTAAAGCTTTAGTATTTTATTTTAATCGAGTTATATTTAAAGTTTTGCCATTTTTCCGGGGAACTCTCCTAGCCACGGTGTGGCTAAAACTACCACTTACTATTAGGATTATAAAAAGCAATTCTTTTATTAAGGTGGTAAATAAGCGAAGCTTTTATAAAAGCCTTTTAAATTTATTGTTTAGTGCATATATATTAGTTAAGCTTATTGTTATAAGTAGTAAAAGTAATATAAATATAAACTATAAAAACGTGAAATTTTCTCTTTAAAAAAATCGGGATTATTTTATGTGATTAATAGTAGCAGCAAGGGATTTGCATATTTAAAAACATGCTTAACCGGCAAAAACCGGCTTTTAACCACTGCAGCCCCATATTTTTCGGCGCCGAGGAATCGTCGTTATACGCCTTAGGTTATTTTATTTTAGTCCTTGTCACTAATTTCATAACGATTAATCATGGGATGCTTCCCACTAACCCCTGTTATTAGCTGTGGTTTTTGTACGTTTTATAACTAGGTGCCTAGGCGCTGGCAATTCTCGGCGCCCGGGTGGTAGCACAACCTGCTATAACATTAAGCTTATAGCGCAAATAATCACAGAGGTGTAGTGTTACTATTATAATTAGCTAGCTTAAAAAATAGCAGATGCAAATCTTAAAACCAAATGCTTAAGGTAACATAAATTTAAAATCAAGGGCTAAAAACGTATTACCATTTAATTTGTTAAATATAACAGCTTGGTTAACTATATTATATTAATTTAATCTTTTAACAATTTAGCAACCTGTAATACGCCTTTTTTTATGTAATTACATCGTCGGCGCTTATAGCAACGGGCTAGGTGGCTCGGATCCAGGCCCGGCGCATGTTTTATTAGGGGTTTAGTACTAAAAATATAGCCAATAATTTAATGTTAAGTTTTTTTTATAAAAGTATTTATTTGCTGTTATTAATACCGTCCTCGTTTGGTTATATGTTTTAAAATGTCTCGGGTTTTTTGTTATTACAATTTTTCTTACATTTGTAATCTCCCACTAACTTTACCGCTTGTTTTTATCCCATAGCTATGCATAATTTTTTTCCGGGTTTTGTTGCTTTTCCAAACGCACACTTGTTTACCACCCTTCCCTTAGTCCTTATAGCATAGCATTATCAACAACTTATATCGTTATCTAACCTTTTTTTAAAGAAAAAGGCTTTGTTTGCCGACTATAATACCATAAAAAGATTGCTACATTTGGAATTTGGTTATAATCTTAGCTAATTGTTTACTAAAGGTTTTTTAGCATATAGGGATAGCCCGTAATAAACTGCAATAGTGCAAAAACCATCTCCTTTTTAAGTACGAGAAAAATAACATGCGACTTTATAACGCTATATATTAAACAATAGTAGTTAGGGAATTTGTTTACATTGGTGTGTAAAAAAAAAATATATTAAAATTCCAGTTCTTTATAAATTTTTAATAGTATTATTAAACGCTGTAATAATAAGGCCGTAAAGTTGATTAAGATTTTCTATAGAGGTTTTAAAGCTTATTTTTTTGTTTTTGTTTAAAGGAAAAAAAATCTTTTTAATTTTAAGACAAAGCGGCTTTATAATATTTAACAACTTTAAATATTCACCTATAATTCTTTTAATATTATTTGCCATTATGTGGCCCTTTTTAGCATTTGCAATAAAATCAAACATTTTAATCTCTCACCTCTGCAAAATGCTTTTCTTGGGCGGCTTTTCTCTATAAGCAAACCCATTTTTCCACAATTAGCGCACGCACATCTAAAGTAGTACGTAGAAAAAAAACTCAAAATTGTAGCGGTAAGTGTGATCGGTTTTGTGCAGCACCTCTACTGCTATAAACTGCATTGTGCCGGTTTAGTGCCACGCCCCGCTTGGGCCGCTGTTTTTTATTTTAGCTAAGTTAAAGTTAATAAGCATGCTGTAAAAGCCGTTTGCCATGTTAAGTTTTGTTATAATAATGTTATTTAATAAAATGTTACGGTGTAATATATTGCTCATTTTATATAATAATTGGTATGCTTTAATTATATTTTATATTGTTGCTAGCAGTTTGTTAATCGTTTAAAAGTTGCTAATTATTTGGCCGGCCGGCAAAATAACAAAGCAGAAATAAATCTTATTTTTCCACATATCTCCGCTAAAGTTATATAAGCTAGGCTTGCCCGTGTTTATTATTTGTTTATTGTTTTGCTTTTAAACTATTAATATTAACTGCTAGCTATTAAACCATGCTTTTTTAAATTTTAACGTATTAAATTAATAATTAAACGTTAATTTTCGCTTGTGGCTTAATATATTTATGGTTTTAATTAATAGCAAATTTTTAAAATAAACATTTTTATTATGGAATTTATAACGCTTTTAAAACTTTAAACCTTTTTGCAGCTTAGTAATAGTGGTGATTTAACGGTGCGCTATAACCTTTGTTACTTTTTTAACGCTTCGAGTTTTAGCTAGCCTTAGCTGTTTTACCTTTAGCTTATGCTTGTTTAATGTTTATAAAAACTTAGCAACGTTGTTATTTTAAGTTTTATAACACGTGGTTTTGCAGCAAATAATGGCCTTTTGCTTTACAATTAATTTAAATAATTTAATTTTTATTTTATTACTATTTACATTATTGTTTATTGTGGCATAGCCGACAAAAGCGCACGCAAATATATTAGGCTTGTTATAAATGTTAAAAGCGCTTAAGCTATATGCCTTAAATCGGTTAAAAACCTATAGCTTTATTATAAAAGCGCTAAAGGTGAAAGCGTGGACAAATCGGCGTGTTAGCTAATTAATAAAAACACTTTATACAAAACGCATAAGCTAAAGAAAGTTGGCCTTAAATCGGCCTGTGTTATAAAACAACTTTTGCTTTTTAACAATAAAAATATGCTTATACTTAAATTTAGCGCTCGCTTTTAGCAAAAGCATTTAAAAGAAAATATCCATTTAGCCTTTGCGTTTTTTAAACTAATGGGCTATTTTAGTGGTATAAAGCTTGTGTAACGCACCGCTTAATGCGTGGTTTTTTAATAAACGAAGCTAATTTTAAACCAGTTGTTTAGCGGGAACAATTGAAAATAACGTTTATTTATTTCCGTTATGTTTTACCATTATAGCTTTTAGCATTTCCTTTTGTTTTTTATGCTAGTTTTTTGTATTAAAAAACTTGTCGTAAAATCTTTTTACGTTGCAAAAAGTGCAGTTTTTAATCTTAAAAAAAAGCTTTTTTTCGACAATGTTGCGCATCTCGCCATTAAAAAGTCAACTTAAGCTAAACTTAACGGGCGTTCTTTAAAAGGTCGGAGTGATACTGGACGGGGGAGGCGTGAGGGCGCGGAGGTTGTCAATAATATTAAAAACAGCTTCTTAAATATCAAGGTCGAAGGATTTAAAAACGACGTGGCAGACAAGGGCGCAGAAATGGCCAGGCTTCACTAAGCCTCCTCGAACCTGCTGTTGTATGGGGAACAGTTTAGCTGCCACGTTAGCGTTTCCGCCGGTGAAAGGGAGACTGTAGGCGGTAGGTGAGCCAACCAATGCCGATAGGAGACTGGCAACATTTTTCTGGCGCGGGTTTGCTATATCAGAGTGGCGTAGTCTGTGTCGAATGTGATTAAGCGTATCTTTGAGTGGGAGCTCGGCAATGACTTTTTTTCCTTGTTGTGGCAGGGCCATTTTTACGAGACGGGGAGGTGGGAAGACAAAAAAGAAACTAAAAACAAAGCTAAATAATAAACGCGACAAATGACGCGTTGGTTAGCACGCGCTTTGCTTTAACTATAGGGGGCATTTAGGCGTGGCTAAAAACGACGCCCGTTTAAAAGTTGCCGTCCCTTTTTGCACCTGTACAAATAAAGCCCTAGGAGATTTATTGCCCCAGCTTAAGTGAGATAAGCAAAAAAGTAATATAACGCGCCAAGGCGTGATTAAAAGTTAAGGAAGCTATTTAGCCGAAGATAAAACAAAAACATAATAAAGCACTAGCAACTAAAATATAGTACATAAATCGAACTTGTCCTTAGTGGCTGCCCTTAGCGGCTGCCGATAAAAGGAACAGGCCTAACGAGTAGGTAAGGATTTATTTAGGCAGGTTTTATCAAGTGCTCACTAGCGTACTTATTTTCCTTTTAATTCACTAAGCTATTTACACTTTTATTACCTTAGCTTTTATTTAGTTGTGGTTAGTTTATTTATTTATTGTTTTATTGCGACGAGGGACGAGGAGATAACGGACGTTACGGGCCTTTTACCTAAGGATTGTTAGGTGTAGCATAAGCCTATAGCCTAAATTAACGTGGGGAAGGTTTTTAGTGTTTAACCTTTTATTAACCCCTTTGCTTAATATACCCGTCTCGCAATAAATTTTTCGGCATAACGAGCATTAGTGACTAACTTTAACATTATAACAGTCGGCAAGCAAATAAAACGGTAAACTAATGTAACAAAATGGGTAAATAATATAAAAAAATTAAAAAATTGTTATAAATTCTTAATTTAGCAAAACAATACCTAATTTAATTATCTTAGTTATAATTTTAATTTTATATACGCATTATTTATTGTTTTGTCTCCGAAATTTATAAATGGTTTAAAGCGGTTATTTTGCTTGTTTTAGCTGCTTTAGGGCTAAGGCTTAAATTGTAAACTTTATTAAAATAACTGCTTAGCATGCATTAGTTAAACATAGCATTATCGGCTACTGCTAATATATTAATATTACTTTATATAGGATATATGCTTCGGCTGCTAGTTATTTTTACTAACGCTAATAATATTATCGCTAGCTTTAGCAGCATTTTTATAACCTTTAAAAGCATTTTTATCATTAAAGGTATGCATATGCTTTTGTTGTTATGCTTTTGCTTTTAAATCCTTTTGCATTTTAATCATTATTATATATACATTTGTTTTTTTGTTTCATAGATTATAATACCATTTTTTTAATTTTTTTATAAATAATTAATTTAAACATCGGGGAAATATTTATTAAGTTTTATTTTTTATATTAAGCGAATATTATTTTTACTTTTTAACTTAAATTTAATATTTTATATTTAATAAAAATAATTATTTAATTGGATAAATCTCACAACATAGCTTTAAATTCTGGTATTTTAATTGCATTTTTAAATTTATTACAAAAATAATTTAAAAGATAACCATTTAACTTTTTAGTTAAAGTTAACGCAGGCAGCAAAGCATGCACAGCGCTTCTACGCTTAAATGCATCCCGTGGCGCAGATTTTCTTCGCCTTTTTTGCAAAAACGACTAGCTAAAACAAGCTAAAACCTATATCACGTTTACTAAAACGTAAAATTAGTAGTAAGTAAAACCATTGCTGCTATTGCTCGGTTAAAGGCCTTTTTAGTTATACCGCATTTTTTTCAAAATAACTTGTTCTTAACTAATAAAAAAAAACAAAAGCTTGTTTTATATAAGTAAATACTCGTTTAAGCTTACGTTTAAAACTTTTTCAACTTTTTTAGCCATTTAATTTTTGCTAATTATATAAATTTTCAAGACTTTTTTTTGGTTTTCAAAGCTTAATAAATAAAATAAAAGTAAGTTTATGCAGTAATTAATAAAAGGAAAGTTACCCCCGGATTCCCAGATTTATTAATTGGCTACCTGGTAAGTTATCCATGCTATTTTTATATAATCCCAAGTTAATTTTAAAGTATTCCTTTTTTTTGTTAGCTTAGCAGTTTTAAATGTCATTTTATTAGTTTTTTCGTTTAAAAGTTTCTTTAACTTATTGGTTTTAGTTTTTGGTTTTATAGTTATAAACGTTATTATATATAATTTGTTAATTATTATAACAATAGCTGTGTTTTATTTTCTTTATTAATGCGTAAATTATATAAATAATAAATATTAATAATTAAACGAAATATAAAGCTTTAATATTATTTTTTAATTATTTATTATTTTATATAGTGAAATTAAACCACTTTATTTAAATTATCAAGGTTATGAAAAAAAAAATTTATATTTAAAAAAGAGAAAAAATAATACGCGCTATATCGAAAACCTTAAATAAAACAGTGGCGCATACACTAGCTAGCTCGTTAAGCGGCGCGTAAACGCTATGCAAAAATAAACTCTTTATTTTAACCTAATATATAACTTTACATATTTAATTAACAGCTATTTTTATACCATACTATTTTGTAAATTTTCACACCTATAATAGTATAAACGCCGTATAACGTTAATTTACAATAAACAAATAGGTAACTTAAGATATTTAACGATATGCACGACTATTTATCCTTTTTTTCATTAAGGTAAACTTCCCTTGCAGCAAACGGCTTACAAAATGCTCGATTTAACGTAGCCCGGGCCACGGTGCAGCACGTGCCAAAAAAAGCTCGAAAACTCTTAAATTATTATCTATAGTAAATTTAATTATTTGCGCGCTATTTTTTTTTGCTCGAATTTATAGTATCGAGCTAAAACTATAATATAAGTGCTTTACTGCAATAGCATTAAACATAAGCACTTCAACCAAAAGCTATATATATATATAAAATCTTTGCTTATTATATAATTTATATAAAAACATTACAATAGCTTAAAAAAATTAATATGGTTAAAATATAATATTATAATCGGAAAATAACTTTTTAGTGTATTAATTTATTATATAATGCGGAGGGAAAAAGCTGTAAAAATTAACAAAACGTAGAAAATTGCTATAGGCACCGTGAAGCAGGCCTAACGTTTGCATAAAATCAACTAATAAGTTATATTGTACAAACGGCAAACAACAGGCGGCCAAGTTGCTTTAATCTCAAAACCTGCCTATAATTTAAAGATTTCTTAAATTTACACAGTTTTTTGCAAATCTTAAAACGCATTAAGCCGCAATTAAGGTTTTGCAGTAGCAAATGTTGTTTTTTAACATTGTTTTGCTTTGTTTATAATTTTTTGCTTGCAATTCATTTGTTTAAACTATTTTTAATCTTTAATGCATAGCTAGTGTTAGCACCTGTTTGCAGTTAATAGGTTATGCGATTTCACTTCTTTAACAATAAAAGTTAGTGTGTCCTTTAAAAACCGGTGGCAGATCATATACGTTTGTTTATACCAAGGTATTGCTATCTTATCGCTTAATGCCGCATAATTAGTGTAGGTCAAGTAGCTAGGAAATAAATTAATGTTAAATTTAATGGTATAAATAAAAGTGTTTGCTGGGGATAAATCGCTAAAAATAATCGGGTAGGCGTTTCTTTTATTTAAGTCGTACTTTATAATGAAAAATAAATGGGATTTATGTTAAAGTTTTTAATAGTGGATAATACTAGGGTTGTAGTTTTTAATTTACAATTAATATACTATTATAAAAAAACGAGAGATAAGGCAAGGAAAGTTAAATGCTAAAAATTATTAATGTTAAACAAAATTTCAAGCGCATATAAAGGCTGCAGTTTCTTTAGCGTTTGTTTCATTATGCTATAATAGGTATTTTTACCACGCAAATTAATGCAGCCTGTTTTATATCAATAAAAATTAGCAGGCAAAACACTAGTTAATAAACGCTAAGTTGCAAACAAAACAATTGCTTATAAGCTTTTACACTAATTAACTATGCTTTTAAAACATATGTTTAATTTCCAGTACTTAATAATTTAAAGCTTTTATATAGCGTAAAAAAATGCTGGTTAAACCGGCCACGCATGTTTTAATTTACTTGTTAGCTCACTTTACGCTAATATACTTTTCCGTGCAAACAGGCCTTATTTATAATCTCGGCAGCAATAATGCTTTTTGCGTAACTTATCTCGATATTATTTTTTAATAATTAACGTTGCACTTTTAATAAAAAAACTAAATAAGCTAGGTTTTGCGCGTAAATAATAATAGTAAAGGCAAACAATGTTAGCTGCAATTAAAATGTTGTTACATTTAAACGCTAAATTAAACTTTGGCAATAAAAATAAATAAAAAAACACAGTATTATTATTCCTTATGTTAATAAAAGTAAAAAATGTTTAAAAAACTATACACGTTTGTTTAATAATTAATATAGCAGCAACAAAGCGCATACATAGTTAAGTTATTTTAAACCGCTGCCGATTCCTTGCTGCCTTAAAACAAACATACTTTTCAGAAAATTCTCGTAGTCTTAGTTTTTTCCGCACACCTTAATTAACTTTAAAATCCTTACCCTTACTTAAAACGCGCTAACATATATATATTAAAGCTTACTAATAAGTTTACCAAGTTTTAAACCATAATGCCGTTTCCCGGCTTAAACTTATGTTTAGTGCATATTTATCATATAACACCACTTATATATTAAAACACATTTCTTTATCCTTATTAATTTTTGTGAGCACCCTTTTTATACTATTTTTTGCAAGCTGCGTAGTATAAGAAAATTGCTTTATTTATAGCATAAGTAGCCTAAATGCAAACTTAACCAAACTTTTATAACTGCCCTTGGCGGCTATAATGTTATGCTAAATGCTTGCGGGAATTATTAACGCGCTTGCAAAAGCTGTCCTATTATTTACTATAAAAAAACAGCCTGCTTTGGTTGTTTTTTTTGCAGCTTTTTAAAAATATGTCAATATGCTATTTTAAGTTTCACCTTACTTTATAAAACTAATCCCTAGTTGCTTAAGTATAATTTAACAAAGTGGCATATATATAAACCGGCGTTGCTAAGCCGCCTAATCTAAGCTATTGCTTTTAAAGCTTATTTAGTTTTAAAGCGTTGAAACGGCTTATGTAATCACAAATTAGCGCATATGCAACCTTGCATAACTTTATATGCTAACGTTTTTATATAACTTGTATATGATTTACTTTACTTTTAGGGCAATTATTTACGCTAAATGTTTACCCTAAAAAGCGTGAAGTCTGCGCAATAATTTGTTTGTTAGCAGCACTACGGCTTAAAGGCAAAAGGATAGAAAGTAAGCGGGCTAAATTACCCATTGTAAGTACCTCAGTGCTAACTTCGTTTGCTACTCCATGCGGACACCGGCTTAACCCTAGTAAGTAAAGTAGTGGTGTTAAAAGAGATTAAAAAACCAATAAAAACCTTTTTTTTAACATGTTAGCAGGCCGGTTTATGCCTGCTTTTAACATCGGTGCGGCATTTTCCTCACTTTATAAAACTGGGTATTTTATTTAGCTGCGTGTTCTTGGTTTGCTGGAGTATTGGCGATGTTTGCTGCTTTATAATAAAATATTGTTATAAACTTGCCATATATCCTTTAAAAGGTATGGTTAACACGTAAAAGGGGTTTTTTAATTTGCGGTAATAATAAAATAATCAGCAAATATTCGTTAGGAAAGCTTGCGAGAGCTTTTACCATTATGCAAAAATAAAAGTTTAAATAGTAATCGATTAATAAATGTATTAATAATGTGAAATGGTTTTAAATTAATAGTTAAAAAACTAAATTAAACGAGTAATTAAATATAAAAAAGATTTATTATTATATAAATATAGCAAAAGGAAAAGCGTCCGCTTTTAATTATAAAACTAGATTTATAAAATTTAAAAAACAATAAAATATAAAATGCTCGAACTTTATACCTTTTCATTATTACTGTTATTTTATTTTATAAAACTTTTATATTATTTAAACTTTTCTTTGTTTTAAATATTTTTGCATTTTGTTTTAATAAATAACTTTAGCTTTTAAATAAAACTTAACCTAAGATTTTTTACTTTTTTTTTAAGTATATTTATAAAAGTGATTAAGCTAGTTATCTCGGCGATTAAATAACTTGTTGCAAAAACTGCAAAAAAAACAAACCCGGCTTAAGTTATAATATTTAAAAGTTTGTTTAATTAAAATTTTTAAAAAAACGGTAAAGCATAATACATTAATAAATGTTAGTTTAAATGCTTTAGTTTTGTTTAACCAAGTTTATTACACTTTAGCTTAAAGCACTTAAATTTTTTCTAAGCTAAAAAGTTTTTTTAATTATAGCTTAAAAAATGTTCCGGTTTAAACGGCGGTAAAAATCCCATAAACTTTATGGGATTTTTTTTACCGAAAACAGTTGTTTTAACGCTTGGCGCAATATTTACCTTAAAAGTTTGCTGGAATTCCCAGGGTAACTCGGTAGGCTTAACAGCTTTTGCTATAGCATTTTACAACAAGCAGGTTAGCTTACTCGTTTATATTAAGCTAGCTATGGTATGTAAGTAATGCATTTAATACTTATGCAATTTTATATGTTATTGCTATTTATACAAAGCGGCGTTTAATCGTGGTTTTTTTTAAAACTTGCTTTTTATAGCTTATATATATTAGCAACATATATATATATAAAAACCCTTTTGGCAACTTATAAAGTAAAGCATGTTAGTACGTGGTATGTTTTTTAGGTGTGTTTTTAAACGTGCTTAAAATAATTGCTGGTTTTCTTTTGTTGTAGTTTTATAATTTTGCAAACGCTGCTGTAATTTACCCTGTAATTGCTATATTTTACTTTAGATAATGTCTTTATTATCTTGAAATGCAGATAATTTTTCTTAATCGGTATGCTGCGACTTGATATTTTTGAGCTTTGTTATCCACTATGTTTAATCTTTGCAGTAGCTTTCGAACGTAACCCTGTCCAGTGGGAAGAAATGTCGTATTCCCGCCATTTTAGGGGTTTAATAAAGTAAAGCACTGGATAACATACGCGCTTGGGTTTTGCCTGGGAATTTCTATTAAAACAGAAAATAAAAACCTACAAGTAAAAACTGTAGGTCTTTAAACACCGGCCGGTATTATGAACTTAGTTTGCCGAAATCAGGGAGAAAAAAAGGGATGAAATACTAATAATCCTTTTATAAACTATATTTCGTCTTTATACACCGGTACCGAAATATAGCGCTTTTACAGGGTAGTCGATCCTTAGGCTCAAGGCACTTGTAAAGTGGCGTGTTTCCGTATGTGTCCTGCGAAAAATGGACCAACGTCCTTTTTTTGTCGGTATGTGCAGAAAGTTCCACAATGGTTTCTCAAAGCTCCGCATATACCGCACCACACGGCTAAAAGGTGGCATGGGGTCACAGGTGAATTAAATGGCTTCGTATTAGCAAAATAAGGGACGATAAATACTGCGTGGTGCAGGTTAACTAGTATAGCATTTTATCCTATAGCGCTACTGCTACCTAATTAAAACTTTAATAAAATGTTGTCGATTTTTAGTATTTATTTTTGGTAATAATAATAATAATAATTTCTTACGTTTAAACAATGCTATAATATAAATAAATTAAAATCATTAAATAAATAACTAATATTATGCTTATATATGCAAATTTTATAAAGCATATGCCGTACAAAGAAAAAAAAAACCAAATAAAAAATAGCAAAGGTAATAATAAAAATAAAAACTAAATTAATTTATCTCAATAATAATATAAGTTAAAGGCGTAAACCCTTTTTAGCCTCGAGCTCGGCCCTTGGCTAAAAAGGAAAGCCTTATATAAATCCATGGCTGCGAGCTACCACTATTTCCTATTAAGGTTTTTAAAAACTAATGCAACTTTGGCTTTATAGCTAACAAGTCGCGTAACTAAAGCAGAGGAGTCGACCGGCAATTTAGCCTTTGGATTTTAATCTAACCTAGCACAACTATAGCATTCATTAGAGTCGAGCGCACGAGCGCGCAAACTTGAAAAGACGCTAGAGATGGTGTCAGGTGTTGTGCCAGGCTTGGGTAATAGCATAAGTCCGCCGAAAAATGACTCTAAGACTTCGAGGGTCTTTTTGGCCGTGTTGCGCATAACAAGGTTGTAGGCAATACTTGTCGTAACGAAAGGTTGAGTTTTCCCTTAGGTAAACAGCGAGGGCCTGTTGGCTTACAAGATCGAGCGAGGCGAGGCGGCAAGTTAAATAAGTAATTATAAAGCCTTTAGAAGGTCGTAAAAAAAGACTCGATAGCTGGCGCTGAAAAAAAAAGCAAAATTAAATTCGATGCTTCGTTGGGAGTTATCCTGGCGGACAGGATGAAAGGTGTTGTAGGACTTGGTGTAAAGGAAAACTAGAAGCGATAAGTGGCAGGTGTAGGCTTTTTTTGTACGACACTGCAAGTTAAGCACGCTGTTAGCTTGTTTAAGCATAAATATCACGTTTTTTTTATGCGCGCTATTATGTTTTTAACGCGTTTTCTTTGTTTAAGAACGGGCAAACTAGTGGTTATTTTTAATTGTTGTTTTTTTAGCGCTAGGGGTAGCAGTCCTCGAGCGAGAGGCGTAAGTGGGAAATTTTCATTTTTCTAATTAATTTATTAGTGAATGTTGCTTTAAAGCTTAAAAAGTTACGCATATATTTAAAGTTGTGTTATATTATATGCAAAGTTAAATAAATAAAAATAAATGCTAAACGTTTTAAGTATAACAGCGGTATTAGCATATTATAAAATGGTATTTAATGCTTTGCTAGCTAAAAGAAATTACGGGAAACGGAATAAAAATAAGTAAAAAAAAACTATGTTATCACCATGTGTAAATTATTAACGTGACTAGTGTTAATTCCAGCAGTGGCGAGGTATGGGTGCCGGGTAGACAAGGTTGGATCCAAGGGGCTAGCTGCTATGGTTTGAATTGGGAAGTAGATTCCTACCCCTTGAGGGTCGGAAAGCTGTTGGCCGGGGGGGTCCACGTGTCCACGCGGGACCAGTGCGCTGTTCTCGGCGGCGAACCTATTATAGTGCTCTTTTAACGAGGCGATTGCTAGACAACTAGCCTTTGCGCCTTTTGCTACCTTGAATTATTACCGTCGCCTTTCCTCGGACCCGACATGTTATAGCTACCTAGTAACTAAAGTAAATGCTGAAAATTAGGACTTTTAATTGCTAGATCCCTTTAAAGCCGTGTATTATTACACCTAACGGCATATTATAACCGACCGGGCTGTTTGTTGCTGCACACTGTTAAACCTATTTATTTTTAACCATTATCATTTCTCTTTGCTAGACGCCCCGCGTTTGCGTTGGCCGGCTGGCAGGTTTTTTACTTTTACTTTTACTCCTTTTTTTTCTTTTTTTTCCTGTTGGTTTGTAATATTTACGCGCCTTTTATATTTGTTAACAATTTAAACATTGCCCTCAAACGTCCTCTGCCCAGCATATGCTCTTTTAAGTCGGCTATCTCAAAGCATATGGAATACCAAATCTAAAAGGAAAACGGTATACCTTGAATAGAAAAGGATATTTTCTACCCCTGAGAATTCACGCTTGCGGAAATAAAAAGCTATTTAGGCCGTTGTACAACGATATAAACCGAGAACCCTCCGTCACAACCCAGGTGTTATAAAAACATTATAATCCTTGTTAAAGGACGATATATTTGGGAGCCGTTGGGAAGCAGCCTGTGCCTTCCCTAAGCTTTTTATATTTTAACACGGACCGGACACCACAACGGCGCCTCTGCAACAACCAGCCGCCTTTGCAGTTCGGGTTGTGTTTAGTATAAACGAACTATTTAAAGAGCTGCTGGCTTTTTTTAAACAGTACCTGCCTCTTTCCTATTTACACTTTTTTATAATGCTGATGTAATCCTTAACAGGCTATATGCCCGTGGAAAATATGCAGATTTTATCATCACCTTTTATGGGAAGGTGTACCAGGTATATAAGGCTATTGTATGCCCACGGTTTGATTTCTTTGCTGCAGCTTGCCGCGGAGCTATGAAGGTATGAATTTTACTTACGTATGATAGTTTTTTTTAGCTAAACATGTGACTTAGGAAGTGTGCACGGGAACAATTGATTTTTTTAACGATGAACCCTAAGTCGTTAATATGATAGTTTATTACTTTTACCACTTTGACTATAATGCGCCTTTGCTGCAAGCGATTTAAAACGAAAAAGCAATAAATAAAATAAATATTAATAATATTGGCAACAATATTATAGCACCGCGTTTTTTTTATTTAAATCTCGTTATTTATGCAAAGGTTTATGCCTTTGCAGCAAAGTATTTTATTAGTGGTTTTAAAGCCCTTGCACTATAAAAATTTAAAGCGGCAACCCAAAATAATTAGGCCCAGGATGATTTCCTAAACGCAGTGCAAAAGGTGTACACGTTTACTTTTGCCTTTAATAAAGGACTAAAAAATGCTGTGGTTAAGACTTTTTATAAACATCGCGACTTATTGCTTTAAAAAAGCACTTAAAGCGTTTTTAAGCGATTAAATACCTTAACCTATGATCTCTTTATGTATGTTAACCAAAATGTTAAATATTAGCAATAAAATCTTAATTAAATACTTTGTTTTAATGCCTACTTAAAATTATTTCACTATTGCTTATATTATTTTTAATTTAATATATTAAATAAATAAGCTTTTGTTATATTAGGTTATAAGTAAAATACCTGCTATATAATATATTTTTAAAAATTTCAGCAATATTAACAAAATTAAATTAAACTTTTTCGTGCTCGTTTATTTCCTTTTTTTGGATTATTAACAACGCTATTTAACCTAATAAGTTAAACTTTAAACTTTTTAGCTCGAGAATTAAAGTAACGTTAGTGTACTTCGGTAAATAAGGGAGGTATAACGTCGGCCACTTATTATAGGCCCACTTTATATATGGCCCACCTTTTAACATTACACCGCTTTTCCTTTTCAATGTTTAACAATTTTTTTAGTTTTTATTTATAACTTTTTTTTTTGCTATCGTTAAAATTACAATCAATGTAATATTTTAAAAATAACGTTTTAACTGCTGTCCAAGCTGTTGCCAATAGCGCTAGCGTACGATATGCTAGCAAATATAAGGGCATACCCCGTACCACCCTTCGTCACAAAATAGCTGGTTTAAAGCCAAAGAAAATAGCTTATCGTCACTTGCAAAAGCTTTTTAAAGTACAGGAGTCTTATTTAGCCGACTGGGTCGCTACCCAGTCCAATTTAAGGGCATCCCCTACCCACTCGCAGCTAAGGGAATTTGCTAAAAGAATTTTGCAGGTCGATAATCAGTTTTTAACTCTCGGTAAAAGCTAGACAACGCGTTTTTTGAAAAAACACCCCTTAATACAAACCTTACGGAAAAAATCGATCGATTTTAAACGCGTAAATAGCGCTAATACCCAAGTTATCCAGGCTTAGTTTAAAAAATGGGTGATTTCGATTATACAAAACATTACGCCAAAAAACCGGTACAATTTTAACGAAAGTGGTATTATAAAAAGTCGAAAAGATAACGGCTTGGTACTAAGTTGTGCGAAAAAAGGATATATATAGAAAAAACAGCTTGGTTTAAAGGTATAAACTTTGTTTGTTAAATGTGTTTTTGCAACCGGCTAAGTTTTACTATTTTTAGTTATTTTTAAAAAAAAAACCCTTTAAGCGTAGTAGTTTTTTTTAAATTTAACTTTATATAAATGTTAAAAGTTTACAATATATATAAACGGTTAAACATACGAAAAAACTGCGCTCGAATAGCTTTAAAAAGTGTTTTTATTAATAACAACACCTAATATTCCCTTAAAAAAAAGACTGCTAGTTTTCAATGGCTATAATTCCCATATAATAACCGATTTCATGTAGAAATGTTATTAAAATAACGTACATTTATTATACCTGCCGCCACACTTCTCCTACGTACTTTAACTTTTTAACGCCGGGGTGTTTAGCCTCTTAAAGGTATTATACCGCAAGTGGTTTAAAAATATAGGTTAAATAAATATTAGATCTGTTGCTGGGAAGCGTAGCTTTTTAGCCTGTTATTTAAAAGCCAGGAAAGAAGCGTTAACAGTACTAAATATCCAGTCCGGGTGGAGAAGTACTGGGTTGTGGCCGGTTAGGGTTAGCCGACCTCTTTTGAACCCCTTGGTCATTAATACCAACGAAGTAAATGGAAAGGCACACACCATACCACCTAATACGGTTATCCAGGCCAGCCAGAAAGAGTCCCAGGTGGTTTGGCGTACACCTTATACAACCCAAGAACTTCGGGACGAATTACACTTATTCGACCAGCTGGATCAAGACCCCCATACTAAGCGGTTATTATTCCGGAAAATCAATAAAGCGTTCGACGAAAAAAACACCCAATTAACTACTAAACAACGGGAAAAGGAAGTGCTTTAGGCTCGACTGGATAATATACAAGCCAGAAAAAGAAAAAGGGTATCACCAAGTCTAAATTCGAAGTTTGCCGGTATTAGGGAGATCGGCCAAGCGTAAGTTTAAGCTGGCCATATATCAGAAGATAGCAGTGATTCAAAACAGTCGGTAGCGCTTAGCTGTATCGCTATTGCTAGTGAATTAATTAAATAATTGGAAGTTAAAAGGTGGTAGGTAGGTGGTGTTAAAGGGTGGGCCACATGTGGGGTGGGCCTGTAGTAGGTGGCCGACGTTAGAATTTAAAACCTTCTCCACCTCAGCCTGTAGAGCTGGCTCTTGCGAGCATGTATGATACTCTCCGAAATTGCCCTTGATTTTTACAGTCTTGAGCTTTGCTAACATATCCGACACACTCCATTGGACATCCATGGGCTGCGGTATCGGGTAAAGCCCAATCTCATAGAGTGACTGAATACCTGTACCGAGCATTGAAGCAAGGCAATCACCCTGATCTGCCTGAGTTCTTTTTCCCTTGGACTTTATACTAGATCTTTGACAGAAATTTTTGTCTTTTCGCATTAGGCCATAGATAATATTGTTGAGTGATGTGAGAAGTACCCCTATTGTGTTTAAACGGATTCGTTGTAGATTTTCTACGATAAAATAATTAGTTAAGCTATTAAGTATAAAAGGGATAAAAAGGCTAGAATTTGCTTACCATATATATTTAGAGGTTCGAGAATCCCGTCGCATTGTAAACTGTTTGCATTTCTTAATGAAGCAGAAGAGTTCAAAAGCAATACACTTGCGATCTTTTTAAAACTAGCAGTATCACTAAGTTCCCATGAGATCCAAAGCCTTTCGTGACAATACTGTTCGCGCAAGGATAAGCCCGGCAACGTGCTTAAGTGTTGCGTAGAAAGTAGCCAGCCTCGCGCCCAAGGTCGTAGGACATGGGTCATAGCGCGCTTATCTGTTAGTATACATATATTGTAGAGATCTTGGATGCTTATATAATCAGGGACCTGATCAAAACGACTATGGATAATGTTGAGAAGCAATGCCATTGGCTTAGGATCATCAAGGAGTTCTATTGTCCATTCTAGATCGTCCTCCGACCGGAATTTCTTGCTCTCTTTAAATTCTCTATTAAGCATCGCGTTTCAGTGAGGCGAGGTCCTCGCTAGAGTTCTTGAGCAGACAATAAAGGATGTTGCAGGAGACTCGCCGACTCGGATACAGAGATCGCCGTCCGGGTTAAGATAGGACTTCGCGGGCGGTAACATTAGTAGTTTGCAGTTAAACGGAGACCATGGGTTATTGATTTGACGGGTGCCCAAAGGGAGGGGCTCAGACCCTTCGAATGCACTTATGCCGTTTAAACGGGCTGTGTTTGAGGATAATATTAATCGTTGTAATTACCTGCCGAGTAAAAGGCGTTATTAATAAAAATAAATCGCATTGGTTTTGCATGCCTGACTTGTGAAGTAGGCGAGTGTGATGATATTCTTTAAAAAAATCTGATTATATAGTAAAGCTATTTTTAAGGACGCGAGGTAAAGGTGAGATAGTTAATAAGTTTTAAAATCTTAAGCTGTTGCTATATAATAAGGCTTTAACGCGCCTATAATGGTTTACGCTGTTGGCCTTTTTATTAGCACTATTAGCGCTAACTTTATTCTTTTTAAAAGTAGCACCTTAGGATGTAATTTTAAAATTATTAAAGGTATTTAAAAAGTAATTAAGTTTAGTTTTATTTTAATTTATTATTATAACCGCTATAATAAATAAACCTTAGCACAAAAGTATATTTTTAAAATGTTAATGTTATAATGCAGTGGTAATGTTAATTAATAAGGGATTATAACGCAAAAAAAGTAATAATAATAAAGGCAATAAAAGTTAAAACGCTAAACCTACCCCGTAATGGTTTGGGTTATAGCTGGAATTGCAGCAAAAGTAAGCGAGATTAAAAAAAAAATGTATTAAAACCACACCGTCGGCCTTTATATATTACTGCAATGGCCTAGTAGTAAGCATTTACATTTTAACCTATAATTTTTTTAGATTTTTTAAATAATATAAACCTGCTTTTCTCCTTAGGCATGGGTGATAATAAAATAAAGCGGACTATAAATACACGTACGCATACATTTAATTAATAAAACTACTTATATAAATATAATTTATTATTACTAGTGAGATAAATGTTAGCTATTAAAAAAATCAAAGTTGTTATTAATTTTAAATTAAATTGTTTATATTTCCTTTAACACTTTTTTTTTATATTTTTATGTATTTAAGACCACCTCTCGTCCTGTTTAAAAACCGTTTAAAAACTTCGACTTATATAGGCCGGGTTTACCTGCCGTTTACACCAGTTGAAATAAAATATATAGCTAATGATAATTTAGGTTGCCCTTATAGCGCCCCTTTTTTTAAAATTGCTTTTTCTTATAAATAAGCCGCTTTTATGCTATAAAAAAAAACAAAAGCTTATTGCGTATAGTTTTAAAATGCTAGAAGTTTATTTTTAGCAGGCCTTTAACTTCGTTTTTTATATCGGTTTCGCTAAGTTGTAAGGCGTTCCTGATTTTGTAATCATTGCGAGAGTTTAGCTTGAAAGGTAGTTTAAGATAGCCTTTATCTATGTATGGGGAAGTGTGGTCGGTTTCCGAGATCCATTAATTGGCTAAAGTGCGTGCAGCTTTTTTGTTGCTTATATAATCCCAGGTTAAATCCATAGCAGGTTTAATTAGCTGGGTCGGGTTTATAAATAACATGATAATATTAATGTTAATAAAGTTTAAAAAATATAGTTGCAACGGTGAAAGGTATTATAAATAGTTAGCTTTAAATAATAAACTAGCTATTTATATATATTATTTTTAATGTTTTAACGATGTTTATTTTATTTTATTTTTTCTTTGGCTATTAAAGTATTAATTAATTATTTTTTTAAAAATAATTTTTATTAACGCTTTTTTATCCGCGCGGCAACGCTGCTTTATACGTGGTTTTATTTAATATAAAATCCGATTTATCGTAATAAGTTGCTACGTATCCTTAACTAACCACGGCGGGAGGCTTTTATGTGCTGTAAACAATTTAGCGCCTATAATCTAGCATTGGTCTGCCTTAGGCGCGCGTTTATAGCTGCCTTGCCACTGAAAAACTTAGGTTTTATGTTTTATCAAACGCTAAAAGTGCGATAAATCAGGCTTAGCGTAATTACCGCTTTCGCTTACGCTTAGCTTGGGTTATTATTAATTAAGTGTTAAAACTTTAAACAGGAATTTAAAGGAAAAGTTTTTATATTATTAAGTACGAGTTTTTAAAATTAATTAAAAATTAAAAGCTTAAACGCTATTATAAAAAATTATCGAAAAGCAAAACATAAGCATTATAAAAAATCAAAAAAAAGCTAGAAAACATTAATGTAAAACTTAATAAAGTTATCACGATAGCTAAAAAAGGCAAAATAGCTATAGGCGAAGCAATAAAAATAAGGTAAATAGCTATAGCAAAGTTAAAAAAAATGAAAACCACCGGTATTTAAACCCGAACTAGCGGCTATACACTATATATATACTTTAATAGCTATATTATTTGTAAACAAACTAAAAACTATAAAATAAAAGCATTTAATTATTATAAATATACCAGCTCTTTTATAACTTTTTTTTGCAAAAGTAGTAAAAAATATAACTTTATAAAAAAATTATGCTAAAAATAAAGGATAAATTAAAATGCTGCTGGCTTTTTTGCGGAGAATTATATAACGACACTATATAAAAACGATCCGTTTTAAAGGAGTGTAAATTGCTATAGCAACCCTAAAAACGGCTAACTTTTTTAATTAACAAGCTGCTAATAATTAAAGCAGGTTTTTATTATTAATTATTAATTATTAAAATTAATGGTTAATTTAAATGAATTATTGCGGGCTAATATGTTAAAAGGTAAGCAAAGACTGCTTAACCCCTGTAAACCTGCCACACTATTTATTAATACACATTTTAAAAAAATAGCAAAACGCGCTTTTAACATAATACACACACTTTTAAACCTTTAATTGATTAGCTCGCTTATTTTAACAATTAAGAGTCTCATACGCAACTATAACCCTACCAACCCTCGGGACTAAATAATGCGATACTAGAAAACACTACAATAACCTTATCGACAGCTAAAACCGTGTTCGCCAAGCCAGAAGACTTTGACCAATGGGAACGCGACTGTATAGCCAAGGCAAGGTCCCTAGACCTATGGGAATACCTAGACCCAGAGAACAGAAAGGCCTGGCCAACCAAACCACAACCACCACGATATCACGACTACCCTACAAGGGCCAATATCGACAAAGCCTTAACACTAGTAAACCTTACGACCGAAGGAAAGGCCTCCTTTACATTAAACTAGAGTATATATACACAAGTGGACAAAAAATACATGGAACACAAACAAAACGTTAAGAAAATGACCTTATAAATGCAGGATACTATTGCCCTAAACTATAGGCTAGCGTTCCTAAAGCCTAAGGAAAAGATTTACTAGTGGTATAACAACATTTGCAAAATCGGCGCTGCCGCTCAAGCAAGCATTAAATAAAAAACAAGAGCACGATATAAGGCAATAGTATCCAAGCCCTTAACCAAAGTCCCAAACCTATTAGTATGGGTAAACAACTAGGAGGCTATTGTGGGCAAAGGAATTAAAAAAGGACTTATAAAGCTTAAATCTTTAAAAACACTAGTTTTTAACCTGGAATACACATTTAAAGGAGTGATCCCAGATTAAACCACTAGCTACAGAATGGTTAACCAAACTGCAATCCAAGCAGACCAACTAATATATATTAATATAGCCGCAGCACTAAGGCAATATGCCTTAACATGCTTATTACCTCCAAGGAGTGGCAGGACACTCAAGGGAGCATTCCTTACCTATAGTACTAACAAACAAAAAAAAACCAATAAAAACAATTAGGTTTAAAACAAGCTAAATCGCTTTGATTTTTGTTGTTTGCGAGGAAGAGGACATGGCCGTGCTAGCAATAAAGGTAAAAGCTTACAAAGAGCTATACCAAAACGACCTCGTGCCGATACCCAAGTTTGCAAGGCATGTTAAAGCTTTTATAACCTCGAAAAATGTTGGTACGCATTGCCGGAAAAGGCACCTACACACTGGACAGCTCAGCCCTTACTAAGGCAAGCCGTGCTGCAAACTATTAAAAACGATTTAAACCTAGCGAGAGAAGTAGCCCGGCTAAGTGGCAAAAAAAAAAACACCAAGGTTAAAATACTAGATAAATAACTAGCCGGCAAAGTTATAAGCAGTACCCTTACTACTTAAAAAGCTATTTTTAAAAAAAACAAACGTTAATATCCTTTTAAAAACTCAGCTATTTTAAATTTAAAAAAAACCTTACATATTTTTAATAAAATAGTTAAGTTTTTAAACTTTAAAAAAGCTAAGCCAGGTGATATAATCATTGCAAAAAACTCTGCAGTGCTTATACTAAGCTATAAAAAAGTGGACATTAACGTTTAAAAACCCAAAAGCCTAAAAGTTATGCGTTTACCAAATGTGGCCTACTATAAAGATTTCGCAACTAATATAATCTTTTTAAAAAAACTTTAATAAAGTGGTTACTAGTGGGATATAAAGCCTAAACCCTTAGTACTTCGAAGGCAAAAAGATAACGGGATCGCTTGCCGAGTAAAAAAACGATTCGACCAGTTCGTACTGAAATACCTCCCACTATTGCTAACTAAACAGGCATTTTACTCACGCAAAAAGCAATTTAGCACTTATACAAAAAAAAAGCCAAGCCATACAAATATTTTAAAATAGCACCTTTAATTAAAACATGCTAGCCTTAACTTTTTAAAGCACCTAATGCAAAAGTCTTTAGGAGCTAAGATTAAAAAAAACTTAAAGGCTAAAATAGCTATAACTAACTGTAATGCCTACGCTTAAGCTAAGCTGCGGCGTTAAGTTAAACAAACCGAACAAATAAAGCCTAGTAAACCTGGAATACAAATTGCGATTAATTTCCATGATTTTAAAAAAACTACGTACTTTAACAACTTTATAATAATTGCTATAAATAAGTATTTAAAATACACCTAAGATTATTTCTTTAAAAATAAATAAACCGAGAGCATGATTGTTGCCTTTAAAAGGTTAATTAAGCACTTATAAAATTGTTACCAAGTTAAGGTTAAAGTAATTAAATGTAATAACAAGATTTTTAAGCACAAAAATAGCTTAAAAGCATTTAAAGATATTTTCCCAAACCACGAGATTATTTTTAAGCTTTTAGCAGCTAACACACAAGGCTAAAATAAAGCGGCTAAACGCTTAAAGGGTATAATTAAAGATAAAGCTCGCATAATATGCCTTAGCGCAAATTTGCCTAAATCCCTGTGGTTAAAAATCATGAAAGCAGCTATTTACCTTTATAATAAATCCCCTAAGCATATTTATAACTGGAAAACCTTATACGAGCGTTTTTATATATATTTTATATTAAAAAATAAACTAATAAAAAACAAAAAGCCTAAGCAAGCCCACTTAAAAACATATAGCTATAAAGTATATACCTTAAACTTTAGCAGTTAGCTTAAAAAAAACCGTTTTAATTAACTCGATTTAAAGGCGTAAATCGGCTATTTAGTTAGCTATAATTTCATTAACATTTATAAAATTTAAAACCTTTTAAACAACCGTATCGAGTTTACTTAAAATATACGGTTTTAAAAAAAGTTTTTTTATACCGGAAATTTAAAAAACCTGCAAAAAAATGCTAAAAAGCTTTTCCTTAAAACTATTAACACAATATTTGCAAAAAAAAACCTTTAAAAAACTTAGCTTAAAACAATTAACGAATACTTTAAACTAAATCACAAAGTTTATTAAAATATAGCAAAAAATAGCGTTAAAAAACAAAGGAACTTAAAAAATGAAAAAAACGTATTTAAGATTTAAGCCACAGGCTTTAAAATAACTTGCAAGCTTGATTAACTTTATATACAAGCTATTTTTATACCGTATTTTTCATTTTTAAAGTTACCCACTTTATTAAACCTTTTTACAGCTATAATTAAAAAAGTTAATTTAGTGATCCGCTTTGCAAAAGCTACGCTAATTGCTAATAAACCAAAATTTAAAATTAAAAAAAACCCCTTTAATTTTTATACTATAAGTTTAATACGTGAGAGATACTAAAAAGCCACGTTTAATTTTAAATGTTTATGCACCGTAGAGTTGTTTAACGGTATGCCGGTGAGCAAGGCAAAAAAAGCCAAAATGGTAAACCATTTTTAATGCCACCCTAATCCCCTAAAAAAAAGCTCCGCAAGCAATACCGCGTTTAATGCTAAAAAAAACCTTAAATTAAAAAACTATAAAAATATTAAACAAAAATTGCTAATAAAAAAGGTTTATAAAACCGAGCTTTTATTATTGCTAAAAACTTATAAAGATTTAAATACACACCTGGTAAAAAAAGGTTTCCGTGTTACAAAAAAGCTACACCTTAAAAGCCATAAAAAAATAGCCTCGTAGCGTAAAATCGATCGCAAAATCGCTTACAAAAAACTTACCTTTAACTATATATAGGTATATGTTTATAAGTTTAATAAGCATGGCTATTTTATAAAGTGCAAAGCACGGCTAATTGTTCGAAAAAATTAACAGCTTTACTTAAGCTTAAAAAAAACATACGCTTTTACTTTAGCAAGAAAATCTTTTAAAACCTTAATGGTAATTACAGCTAAGTTTAACCTAAAATTAAAGCAGTATAACGCAATTAATGCCTTTGTTAATGCTAAGCTAAATAAAGAAATCTACATGAAAATGCCTTTTAGCTACCGTAAATTAGGTATTTTTTTAAAGCTATAAAAAGCCTTATACGGACTTAAAAAGTCTCTTTTGCTATGGCAGAAAAAATTAACTTTAACGCTTTTTAAATTAAGTTATTTAGCAGTTTTTTATAAGCCCTGCTGTTACTTTAAAGATAAAATCCTTGTGTTTATTTACGTAAATAACATAGTTTTAGCTTATTAAAGTTATAAAAAGGTTTTTGCTATGAGATTAATACGAGAACTTAAAACCAAGTACTAATTAACCGAAGGAAACGATTTTTAGTGGTTTTTAAAAGTTAAAGTTATTAAAAATCGTTAACAAAAGCTAATTTAATTATCTTAATTTTTATACATCGAGAAAATTAGCAAGCTAAATAACTTAAAAGAGAAAAAACACTTTATTTTTATGAAAATCCAAGAGTTACTTTTTTACAAAGGCTTAGCTATAGCTAAAAAAATCCATGCTTATTAAAAAAAAATAGGCTTTATTATATATGTAGCAGTGATTACACGCCTAGATATCGCCTTTTTTGCTTTAAAACTCTCGCGATTTAACCTTAATTTTAGCCTTAAATACTACCGCAAAGCCGATCAAACTTTAAATTACCTTTTTTAAACTTAGTATTATGCTTTTAAATTTAAAAGCAGCAATGACCTAATTATTGCTAGCAACTCCTCGTTTGCAAATAATACTATTAACCGCAAAAGCTTATAAGCCTATGTTATAAAGCTATTTAAAAGAGTTATCGGCTAAAGGGCTAACAAAAAAACATTGTTATTACGTTAACTATAAAAGCAAAACTCCTAGCTTTTGCGCAAGCTGCTAAAAAGGCTATATTTATTAATTAGTTAATTAAAAAGCTAAAAGTTACGCTTAATAGTTAACAAATTACCCTTTAGTGCAATAATTAGCAAACTATTAAGCTTTTGAAAAAAAAGGTATTAACATTAAAAACCAAGCTTTAACACGTGGATATACACAATCACTAGTTAAAACAAAAGGTTTAACGAAAAACCTTAAATATAACCTACGTTTTTACAGGCGATATAATTGTAAACGGACTTATAAAAGCACTTTTAACAACTAAATGAGTTAAATTTATAATTTAATTAAGGTTAAAAAACATAAAAGCACGGATTTTAAAGCAAAAGCAAAAAGAGATCATTTAAAAAAACCTTAATAGCTTTAAAAATAAACTATTTAAAGGAAAAGTAAAAGCATAAAAGCCACAAAAATAGCCTCGTTAATTAAATCAGGGCAAAGTACAAAGTAATTAGCCTTAAGGGGGTGTGTTAAAATTAATGGTTAATTTAAATGGATTGTTGCGGGCTAATATGTTAGGGGGTGAGCAGGGACTGCTTAACCCCTGTGAACCCGCCACACTATTTATTAGTACACATCTCAGAGAGACAGCAAGACGCGCTCTTAACACAATACACACACTTCTAAACCTCCAATTGACTGGCTCGCTTATTTTAACACTAGTTATAATACGGTGACTAGCAAGTGTCGTCTCGGCCTCCTTGTACTTCCCCTGGCTGTCGAGGACCTCGGCGAGGTTGTTCATGCTGCCGAGTGTGGACGGGTGCTCGAGGCCTAGCACTCCTTTCTTTAGCTCGAGTGTTTGCCGGTGCATTGTCTCGGCCTTTTCGTACTTTCTTTGGCTGTCGAGGACGTTGGCGAGGTTGTTCATGCTATCGAGTGTGGACGGGTGCTCTAGGCCTAGCACTCTCTACCTCAGCTCGAGTGTTTGCTGGTATAACAGTTTAGCGTTATTATACCTTTTAAAAATAGAATAACTCTTTGCAATATTAAATAAAAAACTGCTTTTTTCTTTTGTATTAATTGCACTGTTAACCTTTAGCACTGCTTGCTTGTGTGGTAAGTACTTGGTTTATATTTTTTTGTTTTCATGCCGGGGGAATGAATATTCCTTTGTTAGTTGCTAAACTACTTTAATAGTTCATTTCTTTTATTCTCTTTTTTTTTGCAATTAACTCCGCGTAATAAATCGGATAAATCGATGTATATTAAATGCATTTAACGCATTATGCTCGGTAATAAAAGCGTACGCCTTAAGTGTGCTAATAGCTTTTTTTATTTTAAGTTTAAAAGCAACTAGGAGAAAAAATCGTGGAATATCCTTTTTAGCTAAAAAAAAAATAAACTTAAGGTAGTTTGCCGCTTAAAGGTTTTGTTAAAAGATTATGTTAAACGAGATTAACCAAGTTATGGCAATTAAATTTTGTTTTTTAGCGTAATTTTTATATTAATAGCGGTTTTTAAACTTTTCACTTAGTATTTCGATTAGGTTTACATTATTCGATTTATATAACTCGAGGTATTTTAATAAGCTAATATTTTTATTAAAAGCTATAAATGCTAACGCTTGCTTAATAACTAAAGGAAAATTAGTTAAAAAGTTTAGCAAATGCTATATGCTTTTTAAGTTGCTTATTTGTTTTTTTTGCAGGCTTTTTTACAATAGCTCGGTAGTTTTTATATTATAGTGTAATATTAAGTTTTGCTGTTATTTTATAATTTTAAATTATAAAGAGAATTAATTTTTTTTAATTAAAAAAAAAGTAATTAATTAAACTTACGCTTAATAACTTTATATTATTAATGTTATCGATAATTAAAAGCTAGTTGCCGGCATTTTTCTGGCCTAGGGCTGTTTTTACAAGCATTTTCACGTTTGCCGTCTCGTTGTTAATGCCGGGTAATTGAAGTAATCGTCCGATCTTGCGGTATGCATTCTTAAAACTGGTCAAGTCTACGGCCAGGACCCAAAAGACAGAGCAGCTGGAATGCTCGTCGTGAACACAGTAGGCGGCCTTGAGTGCGATCTGGGTTTTGCCGATGCCGCCGAGGCCTTTAACAGCGGTACGTTGGCAGTTATCTTTGTTAGCGCTAGGCGGGATCTTTTCGAGCAGCTTCCCTAAGATGGCGTTATATTTAACGAAGTTATTATTACGCCCAAATAAAACTATAAAATAGCAGCATTAACCAACTTTAAATAAGTTAAAATGTTATTTATAACGTTAATTGTGTTTTATATTTATATTGTTTGCGCTTTTTTAACATACTTTTTTAATTAGCATATATTTTACGAAGGTTATTTAAAACTATTTGAAATAAATGGTTTTTTAGCCTTTTAAACTTATTTAAATTAAAATAATTTATATTTAACTATGTTTATTCTCAGCTAAGGATATAAGCAAATTTTTTCTTTATTATTTATATAATATTTAATAATTTATTACAAGTTTTAAAAAAGCACGTACTTTTTTTTAAGCAAAATTAGCAAAACTAACTTTTTTTTTATAGTTTAAATTATAAAGTTTAATAAAACACGTTATAAGTATATCTAGCCTGTTTTAAAGCTAGCTAAAGGTATGCACTTTGTTTGCTAAATGTTTATTGTTTTATTTTAGCTCCGTTATTATACCATTGTGAGATTTTATAAAACTTATTAACCGGGCAATAATTTTAGCAAAACTTTACAGTTTTATGCTTTTAAAAAATGTCCCAAAGGGCGCAAAACCGATAATGAGTACCGGTAAATATTTAAATGTTTTAGTGCGGTTAACATATAATAAACCTTGTTAAGCGAATAAATATTAATATATTATATTTTAAATTGTTAAAGATTATAATTGTTTAAATAAACTTATATATAATACGATTAATCTGCTAAGGCTATACGCGATGAATATAATAGGGCGTTTATAAGCATTAGCTTAAAAACTATGCAAATTATTAACTAGTTTTTTGCCGCAGAGCTTAAAACAGGTTTTAGAAGCATTAGCGTGCCATTTTAACTTATAGTTATAGGCTATGATTTACGCATATAAAACCACGCAAAGAAGCATTTCGGCATTTTTAAACTAATAAACTAGTTTTCAAAGGCCATTTTTATTTTGCTAGGTTTATAACCAGTTTATATTTAAACTAAGTTTGTAAATAGCAATAATGCTATAAAAGCGATTAAAATTATTAATTAAAGAAATGGGTGTTAATAAAAACATACTTAACCTCGACTTTTTTAAGGTTAGCTAGGTTAAGATATAAAACTTTAAGCGATGGTTTTGAAGATTTAGTTAAACCGGAGCTGCCTTCGACTTTTTTAGGTCCGGTTAAGCTAAGATCCAAGGCCTTAAAAAGTAGTGAATTGGCTTGCTGTTGTTGCTTATACCACAAACGAATAAGAATAATTACACAAACTGCGATCGAAAGCTGTGCTGCTATGATTTGCTTTATCGGCGAAGCTACGGCAAAAGTTATCCACGGCAAGCCTATGCAAAAAAGAAATGGCTAGCGGTATAAATTTTGTAAGGTTTGTAAAAACGGCGTTATAAGTTAACTTGGCTTTAGCAGTAAAAAAAAAAGGTATAACTTTAAAAAATTAAAATAGCTAGTGTATATATTTAAATCTCCGAGGTGGTTATATTAGGATTAAGTTGTGTTATGTGCATAAACATATATAGATAGCTTGTGTTGGTGAGAAATCAGAGTTAGCTCGAATAACGCGATGAACTCTAACAGCCAATCAATCAGTGTATGATTTGTTGCTGCTCAGCTGTCCTATTAGCTAGCGAACAACTGCCACCTAACCTAGAGCTGTAGTACTTTTGGTAGGGCCACCACACACCATGGCATCTCTCACTCACTCTCTCACCCACTCACTCTCATATGTTTTATCGCAGTCATGTTGTATTCATTGTGATAGATGTTTGGCTACATAGATTTGATTTATACGGCCGGTATGCAGCAACAGAACACACAGGTATTTACATGCTACTTACTACTAGAAAAGGTGAAATATGCTAACTCAAGCTTGTCGAAGAGTCCCCCTTTCGCGTGCATGTCTTGCATGCGCAAACATATGACCAGACCGACGCGTCGCAATGCGCCAACACGAACCTTGGCATACTATTGCCCCCGTCCCATCGAACCCTAACGGACGACCTTGCCTCGCCGAAACTTAACAATGATGATTACTTCGAGAAAGAGCTGGATGTCGGCAGACTACGCCCACCCCTACTAAACCACATAGGTGTTAGTACCACCTCTTGCTTCTTAGGCTCGTTCCGAAGAAGAGGCGTTGGCGGACCCCTTTGGGGGCTGGTCTTGTCAGAATTGATGGTTAATTTGGATGGATTGTTGCGGGCTAATATGTCAGGGGGTGAGCAGGGACTGCTTAACCCCTGTGAACCCGCCACACTATTTATTAGTACACATCTCAGAGAGACAGCAAGACGCGCTCTTAACACAATATACACACTTCTGAACCTTCAATTGACTGGCTCGCTTATTTTAACAATTAAGAGTCTCATACGCAACTACAACCCTACCGACCCTCGGGACAGGATAAGCGACACCAGTAATACCAGTTATAACGATGACATCACCGATCGTGGCCAAAGCCGCATTTACTAAAGCCGAAGATTACGACGATTGAAACCGCGACTTTATAGCTAAGGCAAGAGCTTTCGACTTATGGGAATTTATAAATCCCACCGCAAGAAACACCTGGCCTACGAAACCAATCAAGCCAGATTTATCCAAATACCCTAAGAAGAACGCAGTTGAGACGCCTACCTCCTTAGCGGACCTTACAACGGAAGGGAAGACTTTTTTTAGCGCCGACCTTAGCATATATGTATACGAAGACAAAGACTATAAAGAACATTAAAGGAAAGTTATCGAGTTAACAGCCTAAATGCAGGATACTATTGCCTTATATTACCGATCAGCTTTTTTAAATGCTGAAAAAAATATTAATAAATGGTATAATAGCATTCGCAAGATTAAATTAGCTACCTAGTTTAATATCAAGCAAAAAGCAAAAAGCCAATATAAAGCAATGGTATCTAAGCCTTTGCTAAAGGTTTTAAAGGATTTAAAAGCATGGGTTATAAAGTGGGAATTAATAATGGCAAAAAAGATCGAAAAAGGACTTATAAAGCTTAAAGCCCCGGATAATCTCATTTTTAACCTTAAATTCACCTTTTAAGGCATAATTTCAAACTAAACAACAAGCTTTTAAATAATAAACGATATAGCAATTAAAGCAGGAATATTAACCTATATTAACATTGCTGCTAGCTTTTAAAAATATGCTAAAATGTATATTTAATCGTTAGGAGGTAAAAAAGCAGTTAAAAAAGCCTTTTTAATTTACAATACTAATAAACAAAACGAGAGTAGTGATAACGATAACCTACAGGAAAAGCTTATCCGCTAAAACAGCCACTATTAACGAGGACGTGGTCGGGGAAAAGGCCAAGGCTAAAAAAGCAAAGGCAGCTAACAATTTTAGCCTAAGCAACCTAAAGCAAACTTTTAAGTATGCAAGGCTTGCCAAGGCTTTTATAATTTAAAGGACTATTGGTATGCTATATTAAAAAAAGCACTAAAGGATTAAGCTCCTTAACCGTTACTACAACAGGTAGTTATACAAACAATTAAAAAAGATTAAAACTTAGCAAAAAAAGTAGCCCGGCTAAATGGCAAGAAAAAAAACACCAAGGTTAAAATACCAGATAAATAACTAGCCGGCAAAGTCATAAGCAGTACTTTTACCGCTTGGAAAGCTATTTTCAAAGGAAACAAACGCTAATATCCCCTTAAAAACTCAGCTATTTTAGATTTAAGAAAAACCCTACATATTTTCAACAAAATAGTTAGGTTTTTAAACTTTAAAAGGGCTAAGCTAAATGATATAATTATTGCAAAAAACTTTGCAATGTTTATACTAAGCTATAAAAAAGTGAATATTAACGTTTAAAAACTTAAAAGCTTAAAAGTTATGCGTTTACTAAATATAGCTTACTACGAGGACTTTTTAACTAATATAATCTCCTTAAAAAAACTTTAACAAAGTGGCTATTAATGGGATATAAAACCTAAGCCCTTAATATTTCAAAGGCGAAAAGATAACGGGATTGCTTATCGAGTACAAAAACAATTTAATTAGTTTATACTGAAATACCTTTCACCGTTGCTAACTAAACAGGCATTTTACTTACGTAAAAAGCAATTTAGCACTTATACAAAAAAAAAGCCAAGCTATATAAATATTTTAAAATGGCATCTTTAACTAAAACATGCTAGCCTTAACTTTTTAAAGCACTTAATGCAAAAATCTTTAAAAGCCAAGATTAAAAAAAACTTAAAGGCCGAGATAGCCATGACTAACTATAATGTTTACGCCCAAGCTAAGCTACGGCGTTAAGTTAAACAAACTAAACAAATAAAGCCTAGTAAGCTTGAAATATAAATTGCAATTAATTTTCATAATTTTAAAAAAACTACGTATTTTAACAACTTTATAATAATTGCCACAAATAGGTATTTAAGATATACCTAGGATTATTTTTTTAAAAATAAACAAACTAAAAACATAATTACCGCTTTCGAAAAGTTAATTAAGCACTTATAAAATTACTACCAAGTTAAAATTAAAGTAATTAAATGTAATAATAAAATTTTCAAGCACAAAAATAGCTTAAAAGCATTTAAAGATATTTTCCCAAACTATAAGATTACTTTTAAGCCTTTAGTAGCTAACACATAAGGCTAAAATAAAGCAGCTAAACGCTTAAGGGGTGTAATTAAAAATAAAGCTTACGCAATGCGCCTTGGCTTAAATTTGCTCAAATCCTTATGGCTAAAAATTATAAAAGCAGCTATTTACTTTTATAACAGGTCCCCCAAGCACATTTACAACTAGAAAACCTTATACAAGCGTTTTCATATATATTTCATGTTAAAAAATGGATTAATAAAAGATAAAAAGCTTAAGCAAGCCTACTTAAAAGCATATGGTTGCAAGGCATATACCTTAAACTTTAGCAATTAGCTTAAAAAAGACCGTTTTAATCGACTCGATCCGAAGGCGTGGATCGGCTATTTAGTTAGCTATGATTTCACTAACATTTATAAGATTTGAAACCCCTTGAACAACCGTATCGAATTTACTCGAGATATATAGTTTTAAAAGAAGTTTTTTTATACCGGGAATTCGGAAAACCTATAAAAAGATGCTAAAGAGCTATTCCCCGGGATTATCGAAATATTGCTTGCAAAGCGAAACTTTTAAAAAATCCAACCTAAGATAATTAATTTATACTTTAAATTAAATAATAAGGTTATTTAAAAAATAGCAAAAAATAGCGTTAAAAAGAAAAAAAACTTAGCAAGTGAAAAAAATGTAAAAGTAATATATAAAGTTAAAAACTTCGAATTATTTGCGTGTAAGCTTAATTAATTTTACATATAAGCAATATTTGTACCATATTTTTCACCTTTTAAATTACCCACTTTATTAAACCTTTTTACAGCTATAATTAAAAAAGCTAATCTTAAGGTCCGCTTTGCAAAAGTTGCAATAGTTGCTAGAAAATCAAGGTTTGAAATAAAGAAAAACCTCTTTAATTTTTATGCTATAGTTTTAGCACGTGAAAGCTGCTAAAAGGCTACGTTTAATTTAAAACGTTTATGTATTGCAAAGTCGTTTCACGGTATGCCGGTGAGCAAAGCAAAAAAAGCCAAGATGGTAAACTATTTTATAAGCCACTTTAATCCCCTAAAAAAAAGCTTTGTAAGCAATGCTACGTTTAATGCTATAAAGACTTAAAGGGCAAAAAACTATAAAAACGTTAAGCAAAAATTGCTAACCAAGAAAAAGGTCTATAGGATAAAGCTGCCTTTATTACCTAAGATTTATAAAGACTTAAATACGCACCCGGTAAAAAAAGGTTTCCGTACTACAAAAAGGCTATACCTTAAGAGCTATAAAAAAATAGCCTTATAAAGTGAAATCGATTAAAGGATTACCTACGGAAAATTTACTTTTAACTACATATAGGTATACGTTTATAAATTTAATAAGCATAGCTACTTTATAAAGTGCAAAGCACGGCTAGTCATTTAAGGAGATTAACAGCTTTACTTAAGCTTAAAAAAAACATATGCCTTTACTTTAGCAGGCAAATCCTTTAAAACCTTAATGGCAATCGCAGCTAAGTTTAACCTAAAACTAAAGCAGTATAACGCGGTTAATGCCTTTGTTAATGCTAAGCTAAATAAAAAAATCTATATAAAGATGCCTCCCGGCTACCGCAAGTTAGGTACTTTTTTAAGGCTACAAAAAGCCTTATACAAACTTAAGGAGTTTCTTTTACTATGGCAAAAAGAATTAACTTTAACGCTTTTTAAATTAAGTTACCTAGCAGTTTTTTATAAGCTCTGCTATTACTCTAAAGATGAAATCCTCGTATTTATTTATGTAAATGACATAGTTTTAGCTTATTAAAGCTATAAAAAGGTCTTTACCATAAAATTAATACGAGAATTTAAAACCAAGTATTAACTCACTAAAGGAAACGATTTTCAATGGTTTTTAAAAGTTAAAGTTATTAAAAATCGCTAACAAAAGCTAATTTAGTTATTTTAATTTTTATACATTAAGAAAATTAGCAAGCTAAGTAATTTAAAGGAGAAAAAGCACTTTATTTTTATGAAAATTCAGGAGTTACTCCTTTATAAAGGCTTAGCTACGGCTAAAAAAATCTATGCTTATTAAAAGAAAATAGGCTTCATTATATATGCAGCAGTGATCACACGCCTAAATATCGCTTTTTTTGCTTTAAAACTTTTGCGATTTAACTTTAATCTTAGCCTTAAACACTACTGCAAAGCCGATTAAACTTTAAATTACCTTTTTTAAACTTAATATTATGCTTTTAAATTTAAAAGCGGCAATAACCTAATTGTTGCCAGCGACTCCTTGTTTGCAAATAATACTATTAACTGCAAAAGCTCACAAGCCTATGTTATAAAGCTATTTAAAGGAGTTATCGGCTGAAAGGCCAATAAATAAAACACTGTTACTACGTTAACTACAAAAGCAAAACTCCTAGCTTTTGCGCAAACCGTTAAAAAGGCTATGTTTGTTAATTAGTTGATTAAAAAGCTAAGAGTTACGCTTAACAGTTAACAAATTACCCTTTAGTGTAATAATTAACAAACTATTAAGCTTTTAAAAAAAAAGGTATTAACATTAAAAACCAAGCTTTAACACGTGGATATACACAATCACTAGTTAAAATAAAAGGTTTAACAAAAGATTTTAAATGTAACTTATGTTTTTACAGGCGATATAATTATAAACGGACTTATAAAAATACTTTTAGCAACTAAATGGTTTGGATTCATAACTTAATTAAAGTTGAAAAACATAAAAGCACGGATTTTAAAGCAAAAGCAAAAAAAAATCACTTAAAAAAACCTCGATAGCTTTAAAAATAAACTATTTAAAGGAGAAATAAAAGCATAAAGGCTATAAAAATAGCCTTATTAATTAAATTAAAGCAAAATATAAAGTAATTAGCTTTAAAAAAGTGTGTTAAAATTAATAGTTAATTTAAATAAATTGTTGCGGGCTAATATATTAAAAGGTAAGCAAGGATTGCTTAACCTTTGTAAACCCGCTATACTATTTATTAATATACATTTTAAAGAAATAGCAAAACGCGCTTTTAACACAATATACACACTTTTAAACCTTTAATTAATTAGCTCGCTTATTTTAACAGGTTTTCTTTAGTGTATTTGCTCACTTATTTTCCCATTAATTAATTTACTATTAAATTATTTACATTTTTACCACCATTTTAACCTTTAGTTAACAGTTTATTTAATTATAATTAGTTTATTTACTTATTTATAACATCCGCTTATTTTGCTGCATTATTTCATTGCTTTATTTATTTGCTAACTATTATAATGGCTACTGTTTACAATGTGACCATGCCCGGCACGTTATTGCGAGAGTGGTTGCGCAATACTACAGGTCCCATGCCCATTGCCATAACAACTTTAAGGAATTGTTGTAGCCAAGGCAGTCTGGTTAGCTCCCCTTTTTTTCCATGGCTTCACTAATAAAAGTCATGCTTACCATTAATTAATTATAGAACACAGTTTTTATGTGAGTTAACGCTCCCCTGCCCTTTAAATCGCACCAATTTAATAGCTATAGACCGCGTGTTAAAATCACACAATTTTGAGGTCTGCTATAACGCAACAGTTGTCCACAAGCCCGACGCTCCAAAACTTTTCGACGAAAAAGCGACAAACCGCACATTTCACGCCCTTGGTTCTACCTTAGTGTTTTGCTCCCAAAACAAGCCGCTCCTTTTTGGTCGCCTGTTTGCTGCTACTATAAATTAACAAAATACACTTGAAAACCTATGAGAACTAGCACCTCAACGCCTGCTGCAAAATTTTAGTGAGCCTTTGGTCGAAAGCATTATAAAACCGCTGACAGTTTGTATTAATGGTTTAGGTTTAACACAGCTGGTCACCTGGTGGGCCGAAACGGATGATTTTTGCGACAAATAAATCTAAAGATTTAATGGAAACATAGCCGAAGTTTTAGTTCCGGTAATTCAAGCCTGGAAGGTTGGAAGCCAGAGGGTTAAGCCGGCTCAAGGTCAAAGTCTATGCCATGCTTGTCGCTCGAAAAAAACCCACTAAATAAAAGGCATATAAAGCATAGAAAAAGCTGTGCTATTTTACCTACGTGCAAAGCAGCCGGGATTTTAATAAGTTAAGGCTTTTATAAAACTTTGCAAGTTAACTTAGGTTAATTAATAAATACTTAGTTAATACTTAGTTAATTTTATTAATTGCATTTTTTACTAGTTTTAAATTATAACTATGGTTTATAAATAGTGCAACAATGTGTAAAAAAGTGCGTATAAAAGAAATGGCTTTTTGTTTTTTATTGTTAAAGATTTATTGTAATGTTTAAAATGTGATAAACCGGTAAAAGATTATATACATTTGTTAATGTTAAAGTATTGCTACCTTATTACCTACTGTTGCGTAATAAGTATAATATTTAAAAAGCGAAGCAGCGTTTATTTTAAAGGTGTAAATAAAAGTGTTTAACCAAGAGAAACTCGTACTTCTTTAAAAACTATATATATATAGCATTATTAATTGCGTAGGCGTTGCCTAGATTAATAAGTTATAATAATAGTTGCTTTCGGTTTTTTTAAAACATGGTATTAATAAAGGGATAATTAAAGTTAAAAACTTTTATGCTTATATGTTTAATTGTTAAGCAAAGCTTTTTTAGCACTTTTGCTAAAAATAACATTTAAATTTTTATAATATAATTGCTTTATAAGTTATTTACACTTTTAATAAACACTTAAGCGTTTATTAAAACTTTAAATAAGTAAACTTTTATTTAAACCATTTAATTTATTAAGCGCAGGAGCTTTATTTAATTTTTCTTAATTTTAATAAGCTATTTTATTTTTAATTGCAGGCTTTTTTGTGGCATATATAAACCCTACCTTTATAAACATAGTTGTTTTACCTTTTTTAATTTAATAAATATAATAATTAAAAGATAAACATTAACTACCTTTATTTACGAAACATCGTTAACCTTTAAAATTACACTTTTATTAGTTAAAGCTAGAGATAAAGCGCAAAAAAGCACCGTTGCAACCTCTTTAAGAGTTAGTGATTTAATCCGAGACGATAAGTCGTGCAATGAATACTCCAGCATTAAAACTATTAGCCTAGATGTTAAAACGTTTTAAATTAAAAAAGTTAACTTATGTTCACCAGACTTTAGGGTTAAAAGTCTCTCTTAAATCTTTTCAATTATGTTAAACCCCTTTGTAGTACTAACAGCTTCTCATTTAAACGTTTGCGCTTACTGGTAAACGTTAAGCTTTTACTAGCTATTAAATGCACTTTTTTATTTAAAAGATTGCAGATGCCTTTTGGAGTTAAAAGCCAAGGGAGTTTTTAAACCAGGCATATTTTAATAGCCAGGGCACTAACATCGTTAATCACTGTTTTTAAAGCGACCTATGTTTAATTAGTTGAGAACAAAATGCGAGCACTATAAATAACTCGCTTTATAATATGTTTTCATTAAATCAATGGCCTTAAAAAAGAAATAAACATCCATGTTAAGCTTAAAGCCTAATATAAAGCTATTAATAAATAATTTCAAGGTAAATGTATAGGTTTTTGCGCTATATAGAAACTTTAAACCAAAGAACTAAGTAAGCCGATGCTTTATGTTAAATTGTTTGCGCTTATTTTGTTTTTTTTAAAAATTCTTTATAAAATAATGGTTATACGTAATAAGGTGCCCTAATAAATATAGGTGTAATATATTTGCGAATTTATTTTTAAGATTTGTTTTAATGGTATTTATTAAAGGGTTAATAATAAAACGGGTTATTTTAGCGGCGGTTTTTTTATTAGCTATATAACGCAAAATCGCGCTAATAGCCTCGAAAACAAATGCAAGCATTTAATAATTTAAGCTGCCCACGAGACTTTCCCACGGTTTGCATTGCTTACTAAAAAGTTTAGCAACAATAAAAAGGTTGTAAAAGCCGGGTAGCTTACGACCGCAACTCTCCTTTATAATAATCTTAACTTTTTTAATATATTGGTTTTGTGAAATAAATCTTTGGCCGCCGGTAATATTATTAACATTATGCTTTACAATGCGCTTGGCTTAGCTATAAGTTTTTATCTCCTTTGCAAAGTTCATTAAGGTGTTTTAAACAATTGCTCGCAACCGCTTAAAGTATTAAGTGCAATTATCCAAAGTAACAAAAAAAAGGTCGGTGTAATTGCCGTTAATACTTGCCTAGGCTAAGCTAGTAAATAATGTGCTAATGCAAAAGAAATGTTAGCGCTGCTTTATAACATTGCTTTTTGCATTACTTAATTTTAACAGCTTTTCTTTAAATTTGCAAATCCTTGTTTTAACATTTTTTAAAACGCTTAGCAACTAATTAATGATTTAATCATAAAAAACATTATTTATATAAATATGTAAATTTGCAACACCTAATTAGGCTACGTTAAAGGTTGTTTAAAAACCGGTTAAAAAAAACTTTATTTTTACCTTGTTATATTCGGCAGTAAAGGCATTGCAACTAGCATAGCCTCAGTTGCATAGCACGTGCCACCTAAAACAAAATTTAATATCTTGATTTTAAGCTAGTTTCACATAAAACTTTTTACTATTAAAGCCTTTGTTTAGCATGTCTGGCTTAATAATAAGCCTTAGTGTGCGGCTGCTATAAAGGTCGAGCGCTTGCACATAACGCATCACCTGCTAAAAAGCGAAGTTGCTTTTAGCGGAGACGACGGCAAAGATAATGCTTTGTAGCTTTTTTATGTAAAAAAATACAAGCCTTTTAATTAGTTTTGCGTTTTCTTTTAATTAGTCTTTATTGCTAGCTAAAAATAAACCAGGCAAGTTAACCATGGTTAAATAAAGCTAACTTGGTTTAAAGATTTTAACATAAAAGATATTAGTGCTAAATACCCTGTTATTATTGTTAAAACCCATGGCTTGCTTGGCTTTTTCGACAACAGGACTAATATTTAAAGCCTTTTAATAGCATTAAAAGGCTTCGAGCTTTTGTCGCTTATTGTTAGGCCAATTATGGCTTGGAATAATCCAAATGTAAACGCTTAACTTTAAACTGCGATAAAATATAAGCTTAGTTGCAAACTGGGTACACAAATTATCTTTAGTTAAAAATAAAAAACCTAAAATAGCCTTTAATACAAAGCTTTTTTTAAACGATTAATCGCTACAAATAATGATTTGTAGTAAATCGACGTAGCGTTTAATTCCCTAAGATTAAAAGGTGTTAATTACGTTTAAAAGATTTTAATAATCTTTATTTTAAAAACAACTGCCATCGTATTAAGCGTTAACTTTAATTTGGTTTTTTATAGTTTAAAAAAGCATAAAACAATAATTTAAGCTAAATAAAAAAACGAGAAAATACCTAGTTTATAAAGCTAGGTGTAAAAATATAAAATAATATTAATTAATTAAATGCAAAAAAAAATATAAATTGCAAGCAGGTTTTTAATTAAAAAAAAAATAAGGAAATAAGTTTAGGTTTAGCAAAATAGAAAAACTGTGGGAATTAATAAAATTTAAAAAATAGCCATAGGACCGTGAAGTAGGCCTTATATATTTACACGGCATCCCTATCAAGTCTGTAATTTCTTGCTATACCTACGCTCACGTTTGCCTAAGCTCGACCGCTTAGTTGTACTGTACAAACGGCGAACAATAGGCAGCCGGGTCGCCTTAGTTTTAAAACCTGCTTATTATTTAAAGCTTTCTCAAATTTACGCAAACCTTTGCAAATCTTAAAATGCACAAAGCCGTAATTAAGGCTTTGCAATAGCTAATGTTATCTCTTAACGCTGTTTCCTCTATTTATAATTCTCTGTTTGTAACTCGTCCTAACTATCCTTAATGTTTAGTGTATAACCGGCGCCAGCACCCGTTTTCAGTCGACAGGTTACGCAATTCCACTTCTCCATTGATGGCAGTTAGGGCGTCCTCCGAGGAGCGGTGGCGCATCATGTACTTTTGTTCATGCTAAAACACTGCTACCTATCGCCTGCTGCCGCATAATCGGCGTAAAACGAGTAAAATCAGTGTTTGCTTTGGTGGTACTAGTAAAAGTGTTTGCTAAAATAAGTCGCTAAAATTAACCGAGTAAAACAAAAGTAAAATTTGTATTAAAGTTATTAATCGTAAAACACTATTAAGGTCGCAGTTTTCAACCCACAATTAGTATGCTATTATTAAAAGCCAAGGTAATTAAGGTAATAAAGCGGTGAGTGTTAAATGCTGTTGATTGCTGACGTTAAATAATGTTTCAAGCTTACAAAGAGGCTGCGGCTCCTTGGATGTTTGCTCCATCAGGCTGCCATAGGTACCATGCTGTCCTTGCAAAATGCCGCCTCCATCGCAGTGCTTTTGACAACACATGTTGAAAAATACCTGGCTATTCCACCTTAACAACGGTGCAAACAGTGGTGTCTGTGTCATGGTCCTGGCGAACGCTCTGCGCCTAAACCTCGCCAACTAATGAGCAACAACCCCCTATGAGACGAACATTAATATTCGGACACATTAGCCCCTTTAACCACTCCTCACCACATTTACATCTTTCACTACAGTGATATGAACTTTGTTTATACGATCTAACTAGCCTTATCTTTTTTAATTGTGGGAGGTTCCTAAACTTCTTACTTTACACCCCAAACTGCAAACCGCAAACTGGTGCCTTCTGATATTATGCCGGTGACTAACCTTGATAGCTCTATCGGTAATGCATGATTACTGACACGGACAAGCAGATCTCAACCGACTTGTCTAGCATAAAGAGAGTAACGCTAGCATCACCTCCAATAAAGCCACCTCGGTGCCTCTGCTGTGGTCAAGTTAGCAAGCGCCGCATCACACGATCGCCCAACCGCAACGGGAACGTAGGACGGCCTTACTATAAATGCCTGCGCTGTGATAAATTCCTCGTCTTTGACGACTACCGTGGCAACAACTCTACAAACCCCGAGTGCCATTGTGGATATTCGAGCAAATGTCAAGTCAGCAGAAGGTCTAAGCCGGTGGCAGGACGTTTGCATTACGTCTGCCGGCTCGGCATGTGCGATTTTTTCAGCCTATGCAAAGATACCAAGGGGATGGATGTTATCATTGATATAGACCTTACCGAGGACCTATCGCAATTGTTTATTATTTGGTATAATTCTTTTACTGCTTTTTAATTGGGCTAAAACACGGCGTTTTAACTGGGTGCTTAAAAGATATAAAAATTACTAACGCGTTCTGTGCATCTGGATTCCTTAATAGAAAAGTAATCAAACGTACGTTTGATGCGTTGGCTCGGCTTTGCAGTTTGACTCGGAGAAGCACAACGGTGATCGCATAGAAACACGTCAAATTATTTGGATGGTTGGAAGTCTGGCAGTAAAACCCATAGTTCGATTTGAAGAGTAGAGTCCTTGTACAACCTTGTCAATGTCTCAATTGAAAGTACCAACAACAGTTGTTCGTCAAGCTACTTCCCATTTAAACAGGCGCTATTTGTGATCTCGGCGGCAATAATGCTTCTCGCGTAGTCAATCTCAATGCTACCCTTTTTGGTGATTGGTGTGGTAGACTAAACAGTTTATATACTACAAGTACAGAATGATCTCGTTTTGAAATACAGGATAATCGTGTGTTGTTGGTCGTAGGAATCATCTTAACACATTGTGAGCTAGCCAGTGGCCGCTGGGCTTCGCGCGAGAACTTGGCGGGGTGGTAGCGGGGTAGCGGGGTAATTGAGATTGGGGTCCAAGGGGGAGTGGGCGCGGGGTTAATCTTCAATTAATTAATTGATTGTAGGGTTAGTAGATGGCGTTAGGATAGCGACAACATTTAAAAGGGCCCGGTATATAGTTTAAAGTTCATAGTTTGTCTGGCTTGCAGCGAGGTAGGTCCGAATCCGGTGCACACATTTTATTCCGCTACCAGTGCCATCTTTTTACCGGCAATCAATATATTTCAAACAGCTTTAGCTGTTTGCTTGGGTAGACAAATCTAATTAAACAGGTCGATGACCTTAGCACGTTAAAGATAGAATGTGCAGCTATGCCTAGTTGGCAAAACTGGTTAACCCGCTAACGCGGCTTGGAAATTAATCAGTGCCGCCCTACTTCGCCATTTTGATTGAGTTTAAAATAAAACCAACTTGGCCTTAATCTCTCTGTCCTTTAATCCATAACCTTTTCATTTGTTTAGCCTCAACTATTTGCGGACAGTTGTTTTTTTTTAATGCATAAATAAATATATATTTTTTGAGGTAAATGTTTTCAGTTAATTATACTAATATTTTAAAAAGCTCGTGCTTGCATATCGTTTTTTTTAATAAAGCAAGTGGTGACAAGTTTAAAAAGCGGTGTTTTATAAAAGTTGTGATGAAATAAACAAGCGGTGTTTAATTTTGTAGCTACTAAACAAATTAAATAAGCGGTGATAAAATAAAATGCTTAAAGGTAAACGGGAATTTAATTTAAAGCCGTATTAGCCGGTTAACTAAACATGTTACTTAACCGTTGCTAAGGATAAAAGTGCAGCTAAAACCAAGTAAAAATTAAGCAATTAATATATTTTTATTTATTTACCTAGCTATAAATACTATTTAGCTATGTAAAAAAAAAAAAGCAGTGGGTAAAAAAACGCATTACTATAAATGTTATAACTTATTTTAAGTATAATAGCACTTTACACCTTTTTAACCGGTTATAAGTATAAATAAAAGTTTTGTTGCTTTTTTAAAGTTTGCACAAGTGCTATTAATTGCAGAAATAATTCCTAAAGTGATTAAGGAATATAAATGCAAATGCAGGCGAGGCAAGTAAAAACAAATGCAAAATGGTATTTTACCACAGGTGAGTTAGCTCGTGGGGGTTATAATTATAGAGGGAGGGGTAGCAAGTAAATAGGTGGGTAGGTGGAACACTATCTAAACCTGCCCCGCGTTGGGCTAACTACGGCTTGCGCCGCGCTAGAACAATATAGTTAGTACATCCCACTTTACTAGCCAATCAACGCCGGTACCGTCTGTGCTGCAAAATTGGCTGTCGGTGCAGTGCAACTGCTTGGGGGCCAAATAGATATCATGAGATCGTCTACTTCAATGAGTTTCTATACACCAAAATGGACGTACGGGATCCAGTATGCATTCGTCACGCCTTGCACTTTATTCATCCCACTTATTAACATGGCATTTCTCCTCAGAGGGGTAGTTGCTTAAATGGCCCATAGTTTTAGCGTTAACATCACTAGCCGAGGTAGCCAAGACCGGCCGGTAAGACAGGTGCCTTACAATACCTAAGGTGGAGGCTCAGTATCTGCTATCACATTCTTGCGTAGCTCAATCCCTTCCTTATACATAATGCTTAAAAAGGATAGTTTTCACCCGGTCACCGGAAATTAAGAAGTTTCCTGTGATGGTGGTCTCTTGCCCTCCTTCTTATTTATCCATTAGCAACTAAGAAGCACGCCTTACATTGCTAACACCAACACCTGCTCTTTCTTTACCTTCGTTCTCTACCTTTATTCTCTCCTACCTAGCTATAATATATATCCATTAGCATTCGCCACAATGCAAGGTTACATTGCGATTATCTCCCTGTTCCTTGCTGGCTTTTCGTTAAGCTCACCCACCTTAGCTATTACCCCTAGATTCGCCTCGGGTGTATGCCATCTTCATGCTACCAAGTATTACAAGACCAATAAACAGCCACTTTTCTAGTTTCACATCGTTATTATTGTTAAAAGAAATAGGGACATATACATATAATAGGCAAATATATTATATATTTAAAATAATTAAAAAGTTAAGTTTTATTTAAAAGCTATAAAGGAAATTAGTAATATTTATAATTAAAAGTTAAAGTGTAAATAACTCCATTATTATTAATATTTTTACTTATTTTAAATTTATACATTGCTAACAAAACTAATATAACTATGTTTATATAAAACCTTTTAAGGTAAAATAAATAAATAAATTACAACGTTTTAAATTAAAAAATAAAAAATAAAAAATATTAAAACTTTTTAAATACTTAAAAGTTAATAAATTTTTGTAATATTTTCGTAATATTTTTATAATAAATTATAATAAAGTTTTATTTATAATAATATTTTATTTATAGCTTTAATTTTTTTTAAAGTTTAATAAAAATATAAAATTAACTAATATATTTCCCTTTTTTACACTTAAAGGTTTTTTTATAAAAACCTTATATTATGCTAAGTTTTTTAAAAGTTGCTAAGCTTTTATTTTTTAGTATTATAAAATCCTATTTAAAGTTATTTCATATAATTAAAAACCTATTATAAAACCTTTATAAAAAAAATAAAAAAAAATAAGCTATGCAAGCATAATAATATAAAAATAATATAAAAGAAAAAAATAATTATATTATTTAGCAAATATTATACAACTTTTTATTTAAAAATTGTTAAGCTTTTAAAATTATTAATTTTTTATAAAAACTTATTAATAAATATATAGTATATTATATAATAAGCATAAATTTTAACTACTTAAAAAGTTGTTAATATTATACTAAATTATAAATTTTTAAACTTTTTTAAATATAAAGTTTATAAAAGTTTATTATTTTTTCAAAAAAAACATTTTTTATATATAATTTAGCTATTATATTAATAATAAGGTTATAGTTTTAAAATATTACAATTTTACCTTTAGCTAGGTTAGCAATAATTATTATAATAAAAGTATATTATTTAATATTTTTTTATAAGTTCCCTATTAGTTTTTTAATTAAAACATAAAAAAAGCTTATTTAAGTTTTTTTACTATGTTTTTAATAATTATAAAAAGTATTAAAAGTATTTTAAATAAATATATTAAGCATTACTTTACTAGTTTTTTAGTTTTTTTTTTTACTAAAGCAATTAAAAAATTAACCTAAGGTAAACATAAAGTATGTTAATATTGCCTTAATATTGCTTTAAATATTATACTAACTAATTTTTAATAAATTCTAGGTTTAATAATAGCTTTTTAAAAAAGCTAATTAGGTTTAAAAATATTATAAGCTTTATTATTAATAGTTAAAACTTTTACTAAAAGTTGTTTTAATATAAATAGCTATAGTTTAAATAAATAATATTAAGTAAAGTTATTTAATAGTTTATAGTGTTATTATTATTATTTTTAAATTGTTTGTAAAATTTATAATATTTTAAGTATAATAAAAAAATTCCTTTATTTATATTATATAATTACTACAACATTATTTTTTAATAACTAAATATTATATACTACTAAATCTTTTAAAATAAAGCATTAATAAAAGGTAAAAGTTTTATTAATAGTATTATAACTTAAAGTATATATATAGCTTTAAACTTTTAAAATTAAAATATTATATATTATTTATTAAATAAAAAAATATATACATTAAATATATATAAAACTAATAAAAAACTAATAAAATAGTAGTATTTTTATAATAAAGCATCTTTTAAGGTATATTATAGCTTAGTGTTACGAACTAACAGAGAGAACGGCCAGTTGGGAAGGCCAAGGGGCCAACCAGGATGAAAGGCCAGCACCGAAGTGACGTGCGGGGATGAAGCCGGACGCGCCATACCCCAATGAGGCACTGATCACGTGACGAGTCACTCAGTCACCCCGATCACTGTAGGGTGACTAAGGTGAGCGAGTGATCACGGAATCACTCAAGCATGTGAGGAGTGATTGAGTGATCCAGGGCAAACGAGTGAAGGAAGGACTGTCTATATAATGATGAGCATTTCCTATGTAACTAGTCTGTCCTTACTTCACTATTCAATCTAAGTCTATACCAAGTTCTTGGAATAGGGAGAGTCTATAATCTCTCTAACGACCTATCAGTGATAATTGCACAGTTCATACTTTGATACGCCTACAGCAAAAGCAACAACCGAAGCCTAACTGCTTCACGATACTCAGCATACACCAGTACGTCCTATCCACAGCTTAGTGCTAACGATAAAACGACCTATAAACTGTGGATCGTTACACTTAGCTCCTATTTACTTTAAACCTAAAGCATTTTAAAAATTAAAAAACTTATTTTTTAGTAATACTTTAATAAATTTATTTATAACTTATTAGTTAATAAAAATATATTAAAGCTTAATATTATTAATAACTTATTATTTATATATAAATTTTAATTAAATAATAATATATTTAATATTAATATAATATAAAAAGTTATTTATTAAAATAATAGTTTTTTAATTATTTTTATATAAAATTATAGTATTAATTCTTTAAAAAGTGTTTAACTTTTTAAGTAATAGCTTTAATTAAATAGCTTTTTTAATAGCTTATGTTTATTTAATATATTTAGCTTTATAAAAAAACAATAATATAATAGCTTATTATTTAAAACTTTAGCTAAACGTACTACTATTAATATTAAAAACGTAGGTTAAAATAAACCTATAAGTATTTTTATTACTAATATAATTTAAATTAATATATTTAACTAAATTTTAAAGTTTATTATAATATACTAGTTTTATATTTACTATTTTTTTAAAGTATTTAAAAATTTAACCAACTGCTAATTTATAAGCTTTATCTAGCTTTATTATAAAATAGCTATAAAAAAAAACAATAAAAATAATATTAAATTAAGTACTAAATATAATATATATTAAAGATTTAATAATATTTACATACTAAGTTTTATTATTTAATAAAGTTATATAATTTATTAATAGTAGCTTAAAAGCTTTAGTTTTTATTAGAGTATTTTTTAGCTTTACTTTTTAAAAATTAAACTTATAAAAAACCTTTTTAATATAAGCACTTTATTTAAAATAAATAGTTTAGTTTAATTAATTTTTTTAATTATTATTTTTAAGTAATAAAAGTAAGGCTTTAAGTTTATTATATTAAACTTATTATATAAAGCAGCTTTTATTTTATTAACTTCTTTTATAAAAAAAGTAGTAATAAAAAAGTTATTTATATATATAATAATATAAATATACTTTTTAGCAAATATTTTAATGTTAGTATTTAAAGGAATAAAGCTTAGTTTTTTTAAAAAAGTTGCTAAAGTTTTGTATTAAATTTAAAATATTTACTTTAAGTTATAAAAAGCTTTTAATAGTTTGTATACTTTATTAGTTTTATTTAAAAACTTATTAAGCTGTTTAATATAGATTTTTTTATTAATTAATTTATAAAAAAACGTTATTTTAATATTTATTTATTTAAGTTTAAAGTTTAAAGCTGTTATAATAGCAAAAATAGTTTTATAACTTATAAGCTTTACTATTAATATAAACATTTTGTTATAATTTAAGCTTTTTATTTATTTAAAACTTTTAACTATAAAGTAAGCTTTATATTAAGCAATTAATTTATTTAGTTTATATTTTAATTTAAAAACCTATTTTTTTAATAGCGCTTTATGTTTTACTAATAACTTATAAAGCTTTTAAGTTTTATTATTTATTAATAACTTATATTTACTATTTATAACTTTATACCAATTATATTAATATATATTGTTTTTAGCTTGTTTAATTATTTTTGGTTTAATTACTATTTTAAAAAAATATATATATAAATAATACTTATTAAAAACATTATTACTTAAAAAAAGTTAGTATTTATTTAATTTATAGCTTTTTATACTTTATATTAACTATTAAATATTAATATAAAAAACTATATATTACTTTTAAGCATAAATTAAAATAGTTTTTTTTTTCTTTTAAAGGTAGCATTATTATAATATACTTTTTAATTATAGTTTTATTATTAAAAACATTAAAGATATTAATAAAAAACCTAGGGCTAAATTTAGCACTAAATATAGCATTATTAATATTATTTATATATTTATTTAATAAAGTTTTATTAAGCTTTAATAGCATTATATATTTTAAAGCTATTAATGTACTAATATTTAATTATATATATAAAAATAAAATTTCTTTTAAATTAAATAATTTAGTATATTATATAAGCTTAATATTAGTAATTTTTTTAAGTTTTATTAGGACTTTAAATTTAACCCGTTTAGCTATATTAGCTTTTATAATACTTTTTTTTTCTACTATAGTAAGTTTTATAATAGCTATAATAAAATATATAATTTTTTATATAAAAGTTTATTTTTTAATAAAAGTATAAATATATTATTTTTTAAACCTAACGTTATTTATATAAATTACCCTTTTAAATTTTAAAAATACTATATAATTAGTAATACTTTTTTTTAATATTTAAACATAATACAATACTTTATTTTAAGGTTAAAAATTAAAGCTTTTCCTTTTAAAAAATAATAGCTAAAATTTTTAATAGTGTAAAAGTGTACTAAGTTTAATAAAAAACTATATTATATTTTATATAGCATTTTTTTAACCTTTTAATTAAATAAAGGTTTTTAAAGTAAATAATAGTACGTATTAATATTAGCTAATATTAAGGGTTAATTTTAGCTTTAGTTATTATAATAAATAATTAATAAATAATATTTTTTAAAACTTTTATAGCTTTTTTTATAATATTATTTTATTAATATTAGTTAATAGCTTAAAAAAATAATACTATTTTTTTATTTTAATAAAAAGCTTTAAGCTTTTTTTTAATAAATATAAACCTTTGGTTTAAAATAAAAATATAACATTTTTATTTAAGCTATTTTTATTGCTTTAAAAAAAATTTAAACAATACTAAAAACTTTGCAAAAGATTTTATAATAAATACCTAGCTTATTTTTAAAAAGTTATTATAAATAATAACTTATTAAGTTAAACCTTTATATTTTATAATTTAGTTTTGCTTTATTAGTATACTGTTACGAACTAACCGTTCCCACGGCCGGAGGATGGGCCTACCTGGACAATGGTCCGCGGCGCTGCCTCAATTGGAGATGCCACCCGAGATCACGTGACCGTGATCTGACTGATCTATCTGATCTTCCAGATCACATAGATCAACCAGATCAGAGTACATGGGTACATCGTGAGGACCTCAGTTACTGTCATTTCCCTTGTCTATATAATCTCATTGTTTCCTGTATCTAAACACTCATTTAGTTCTGCTCTTCAGCTATCAACTTACACAAGTATTCTTACTTAGACTGCTACGCACCAATACACTCGTTGCTTACGAAGACCCCTATTGATGCATAGTGGTGGGAGTACCTCCAAACCTCCCTAACGGACACCCGCCGATGTTTCCCAGTGTTACCTGCAAATCAAGAACCCCCGACGAGTCTATCATACTGTGGTATGATAGGTCCGTTACAGTAGGTCTCTCCAGGTAGGTCTCTCCAGGTCTCTCTCCAGGTCTTGCTATGCCCCTCGGGTGCGCCCTCCGGGCGCATTTAGGTGGCTGCGTGGCTGCATGGCTGGAGAGGGGGATCTGCGAGCATGGCTATGTATAGTTTCAGGATCCCTGGGCTCCATACAGTACAGAAAGTTGCCAAGACTTCTATAGGTCTACAATGATTGGCTCATGCACCCCCCAAGAGAAAAAGAAGAGAGATTTGGCACTATACACGGGCAAGCGACCAAGAACCTGAAGTAAACTTCAGGCATATTCAGGCATAGTGCTTTTCTTGCCACACAAATGGCCCTTGGCTAGCATAAACGACTGAGAGCTTATCCAAAGTGCGATGAGATCTTTAGTATCAAGGCAACCTATAGCTGGAGCCCACTACACATTGGAATGAATCTTATCTACCTCTTATCCCACTGCACCGCATGGCAGAGTGGGGAGCAATATCAAAAGGATGTTTGGGTCAGACTGAAACGTCCTAGAACTAGATTATGGAATCACGCGCGACTAAAATCCTGTAGGTAAGTATTCATTGACATTCAGTATACAGTCTGGTATGAGAATGTTTAAAAACGGGACTCTCCCTCTCACTTAGATCGCGACCCTTGATACCTATGGATTTGGTGTATTAAACCCGGTTCTCGATATTGTCCCAGTCAATCCTAGAAATACTGCACGATCCTGCTCTGAATTACTCAGACGCTTGTCGAAGGTCTGTAGAGGTGTATCGCCTCTACTGTCCATTAGGTTCACATCGTCAACGTTGAACAGCGTGTTCATCGGTCGCTCCAGAAGCAGGTCGATCGTGGTGGTGTCCGCATGGGCCGCGACGAAATGCAGAAGCGAGGAGCCGTACGGCATCACCTCCATCGGCTGGGTCGCGGGCAGTAGCAAGCGCAGTATATCGTAGTAGTTGTTCCTGACCGCTTCAAGTAAGGGCAGCACGTTGAACTCGTCTGGCAGCTGCGGATTGGCGCCCGAGCGTAAGAGATACTCGGCATGATCGAAGTTCCCGAGTCTGGCGGCATACCCCAGGGCCGTTCTCAGTCGCCGGTCTCGGATATTCAAGAGGTTCCCGTGCTCGACCAAGAGTTTCAAGGGAGCAACGCTTAGATGATTGCCGCTGGCGTACGTGAGAGAAGTCCGATTCCAGTAGTCTAGCGCATTGATATCGGCATCGGCCTCGATGAGAAGGTGTAAAATGGGCATCAGGGTGTCCCGTTTGTTTTGCGTAGCGAAATGCAAAGCTCTCTGGCCCCAGCGCGAGGGCACGTTTGGGTCGGCACCGTACTTGAGCAATGTCCTCACTGCTGATAGGTCTCCGCGGGTGACGGCCCATGAAAGTGACGTTCGACCATCCGCGTCCGTGTCGTCGATGTGCTTTGAGGAGAGCAACAGCTGTGCTTCCAGATCTCCGACCGAGAGACCGAGAACAATTTTGTGCAGGGGCTGAAAAACTCGAGAATCGAGGAATTCTTCGCTACTAAATGTCGTTTGGAATGCTTGCAACGTGGAGTCATCCCCAAGAGAGCCAAATACCCGGCGCCACGCAAGGGCGGTGGTTGTACTGGTCGATCGATCTACTTAGCAATGTCTCTTGCCCAGTTCGCGTGACGATTCCAACTCACGCTTGTTCGTGGTCTTCCCATTCTGGGTCTGCACCAGCCTGAATGAGGTACTGGGCCACACGAGCATGATTATAGTTGACAGCGTACTGTTCAAACTTGATATAAGCCTTTACATGAAAACAAACTGCCGGAAAAAGCTTACGTGCAAGGGAGTCCTTCCGGTTCCCACGCCGACATCGGATGGCGACGCAAGTCCACGGTTGAACAATGAGACCAGGCCTTCAATATTTCCCTGCACGGCGAAAGCGAAGACTTCCGAGTTGTCCGGGACCGTTCGGGGTATAGAGATGACCAGCTGCGGGGTATCCAAAGCTGTCTCGGAGAGTGCAAATCGGATCATGCGATTGAGCAGCCATGCGGGGAAATGGTAGGCGACCTTGAGCGAGGGTCTGGCAGATCGTCGACAGGATTTCTCATCGCATCTCGGCATCAAGGAGGGTATCCCGTTGTAGCTGAAAAAGAGATACCCCATCAACAGCTTCGTGAACCTGGGCGTGCTTAGGGAGTGACTTTGATGACAACAGCAGCTACACCACCTATTACACCGCGACATGTGGGAATTGGACGCAGAGACTCGAATGCCGCTATATGCAGTCATAGTGGGAAGATCCTCTATGCTAACGGTGGATGACGAGTCCGCCGCTGTCTTGGTAGGAGAGCCACTGGAAGACCCATCCCCGTTGATACTTGTAGTCTTGGCAGGCTCATCGACGGGGCCGGTGCTGACGCTGGGGCCGGGGTCGGGGCCCTGGTCGGGGCCCTGCTGTTCACATATGATCATTTCCAGTAGACGATGGTGCTCTGAGAGTTGGGCGTTGGAATTATCGTACAAAAGAGTCAGGTCCGTGAGCAGGAGCTGAATTTGAGACACATCGACCCTGACCACCAGAGGGACGTCGTTAGGGAAGTACTTAATATCACCTCTATGTCGGGTATGGGCAGAAATTACGGATACGGGAACAATGGATAAAATAAAGGCGGGACCCACCAGGTTGCCGTGGTGCACAGTGTAGTCAACGTGGCCCGGGCCTCCTTCAGTTGCGATTGGAGCCCCATCATCTTCGTCTTGTTCTTCATCCACGAGAACCGTGCAACTCTATTTTTTCCGACCTTTCCCATCACACTTTGTCCGCCCAACTTGATCACGTCTCGTTGCACCATCTCTACAGTTTCCTCCAGACCCTCTTGAGCTTTCTTGAGCACGCGGCCCATGGCCTGTGCGTGCTCGCCCTTGCGGAACGCCACATTCTTGCCGTGCTCCGAGATGGATCGGTCTACTTCGTCCAAGACCATGCGAAGATCGGACACTTCGTTCATGAGATCCAGCAGTTCCGTCTTGGCCTTTACAAATTTCGAGACTTGCTCCAACGAGGCGGAGGCGGCGCCGGCAACAGCAATCGCGCTGGCGATGATGGAGAGCGGATCCATGGCGATGATGCTGTAACTTCTTCATGCAACACGGGTGCAAACTCACGGCACACAAGGGGAGACCCCGCATTCGTCTTATAGAGATTACCTACCTTAGATGAGATAGACAGCCTGCGCGGCTCCCCATTGCTAGCGAAGGCCAGAACTACGTGACAAATGCTGTGTTACAGCACTATATCTACCTAGGTAGCTTCCTGCCACCGGGTCTTCTTACGCCCCGCATGTAACCCATCTCGCAGCCAGGGGATTTTCTTGTCACCAATCGTGGGCAAGGCGGGGTTTTGGGTGAGAGGTGTGTACTGGCCGACAATTACCAGATGCCCACTGATCTGAGCACATAAGACAGGGCCAGCCGCTCTGCACATCACGTACTTACCGGTACGCCGCCGTCTTGAAAAGTAGGCTACTTCGGCGGTGCAAGAGTGAAGCGGTGCCGGATTCGAAATATTGAGACATCAGCTGCTTACAACCAAGGCCTTTAATGTACCTCTGTAGCGTTAACTAATGCTCACCATCAATGATATTAAAGACAAGTCAGAAAAGTTTCTATCGTGCTCTATTTAAAAAAAAAAAGAAAAAAAAAAAACACGCGCCTAATACTCTACTATCTATTTATTCTTTGAAGAGCTTCTATCTATCTATCCTTTGAAGAACTGATGAAATACGCCTCGTAGCCCTTCTAGATGGCTGATCTGATATGCAGAAGCCTTTTCTACGGGGTTAGGGACGTCATCCTCTACCAGATGGGCAGCGGTCCATCCCAATTTCTGTGCGGCTGCGCAGTTGTTGTAGGAATCATCTGTGGCAGGCTTAGCTCAAGGGTGCGGACGGCAGAGGAGATAAGGAAACGCCTACCGACAAAGAAGCAATCCTTCGCGTCTTGGACGCCGGCTTCTTCCATGGCTTTCAGGAACATCTCCCTCCGCGGCTTGCAGAGGAAGGGGGCTGCCGAGTAGTTGCAGAACGTAAGGCCCTCAAACATGTCCTCGATCTCCAACAGTCGGACGACGCGCCGGGCATGGGTGACGTAGGCGTTGGTGAAGAGCCATAGCTTGACCTTGGTCCGATCAATGTCTTGCAGCAACTTCTTCAGCTCCGGGCGCGGCTTGATGACGTCCTCCAGTGGTGTAGCATCGTCGACTCGGGCATTGAACTCCAGGGGGTCGATGCCGTGGTGGCGCACAAGGCCCTCGATGGCCAGGCCGTAGTGTTGGAAGTAGGTCTTGTGGAGACTCGAGGCATCTTCCGGTGAGAGATGTAGGTTTTCTGCAAAGTACTTGTCGATGCGTTCGACCATGAGATCGTGGACATTGGTACCTGGCTCAATGGTCAATCCGGCGAGCGATGCTAGGAGGGGACATGGGTGGGTGACTGACTCTTCGGATACAGGCAGTTATCGATGTCGCTGCAGAGAGGATCGTCAGAAGGCCTGGCCGGTGGAGAGTAATAGACACAGAGAGCAAGCTGCCATGTTATCTTACAAGAAGAAGACTTGTCTTGTTTGCCCACCACCCACGTCAGCGGGACACGCCGTCTGCGAACCCATAACGTCTGTAGCCTTCTCGACAGAGACAGTAGGCAGGTTGTGATTAGAAGTGGGAGGTAGCTTTGGTGGATATCATTATAGGTAGGTACCTAAGGTAGGCACATGTACCTAGTGGGTTGGCAGCTAGCGCTAGAGTAGGTACTACGGGGACGCAGGAGAAAACAACTGCCAAAAGAAAGAATGGCGGGAGTGTTCTTATGGTCTTCCCTAGATACCGCCAATGTGGAGGTAATGAGTGGGACATTATCCCCCGGCCCGTCTCTGGACAGGTCCGGCCTGGGCAGGTTGGGGAAGGTTGGGGGCACTACGAGGGGCAGACACGGGTGTCTAGCCCTAACGAATCTCAGAGCCCCAGCTTTGCCGGCTGCGCCCCTCCTCCCCACCCTCTGATAGCTGGCTGCAGACATGATGCAGCAGGGGTGTTTCAATACAATGAATAACAGGATTTACGACTCCTCGATGTGCACAATCTGCTCACCGGTCAGGACTCAGCGACGGCTCGCTGACGCTGGTGGCTTTTGAAACAAAGGTTGATAGGTTGGTCATTAATGACCTGTGCTGCCGACACACCTATTGACTCCCTCCCCGCCCACCTATGATCGGCTTTTACCACCCCAACCAAAAGGGCAGTGAGGAACAAATAATCATAACATGTTTATACTGAGAGGGGTTCCAGGCTTTTCCGAGATTCTTTCTTGACTCTAGGCTCAGATCGCTTCTGCATACCTTTTACTGTTAAATAAACAAGTACTAGGTACCCCATCACCTTTCTATATATACTTGTAGGCGACGACAGGATTGGTGGATAGGTGATGAACTAGTCGTTGCATTGGAATAAAAGAAGTGCATACTCGTAATCGGTACTTAAACAGCAACGGGACAGGAAAGGAAGACAGTTAATAGCCCCATGATTCCAACCACGGCTGACCAGGCTCGCGAATAACATGCCCCCAGTGCCCACGTGGAGGGTGAGGGAGGGTCAGATTGGATACTGTGCTCTCAGACATGTGTGGGAAGCAGGCCTCTCCGCTGCTCTACCAGGTTCATGAAAGGCTTGAATAACTGCTTGTCCACCACACCTCCTTGGCTGCCGCCTTGAGCCTTAAGCTGCGCCTCCCTCCACGATAGTAGGGTCTCCCAATCGATCCACTCCCACCCCGCGCACTTATGCGGCTCCAGGTTCTCCGCCTTATCCTTGTCGTCCTCCCGCTCGCAGACCACGAAGAGGGTGATGTAATGCTTGTTGTCCTCGGGCATGTAGTCGTTGGTGGCAGTCATGAACCGGACGTTGGTCACCTTGAGGCCCGTCTCTTCGCTGACCTCTCGCGCGGCGCACTGCTCGGGTGTCTCCCCGAACTCGAGGTGGCCGCCGGGGAGGGCGTACGTGCCAGAGCCGTGGGCGTTGATGCGCTGGCCGACGAGAAAGCGGGGGTTCTTGACATCCTCATTCTTGGACGCGAGGATGAAGGCGCCTACCCCAACTCTGACTTTGGGTACTTCTGTAGTTGCCATGCTGGAAAAGGCTGCGCGGTGTAGTTTAGATACTAGAATGCCGCTGATGTGGATTGGAATTGGGTTCGGTGTCTCTTCTTCTTTTCCGTTCTGGTTCTTTGGCGGGGGAGCGTTGAGAAGACTGAAGCATGAAGGATGTGGTGCGGTCAAGGTCTATGTCAGTCCTTGGGGACATGGGCAGGGCACATTGATAGTTAGGTAGGGTGGCAAGTTGCGAGACGGCACCGTATTGGCGGAAATCGTGCTTTATCGCCTTCCCTTTTAATAATGCTGCGTCGCACCTGACATCATTGCACGACTCACCGGTCAGCGGGGTATGGAAAGCCGTCTCAACCCGCACCTGCTTGCCAATCAGCCGCACCTTACATACCTGCCAACAATAACCTGTCAAACCTATCTCCTAATACTTTGAATGCGTTGAAGACCAAAAGGGAAAATCATTTTGAGCCTCAATTTCCAACCCCACGGGCGCCCATACACACACCATAATGGCTGGATAAAGGCACGGGCAAAGGGCAGGAAGCAGTTGCTGGCCTGATTGACATCCCGAAATGTGATCAAATATCGTGTATAGTTATAAATATTCCACGGCTTCGACGCAAAGCCTTTTGCCCGTGGTTGAGCGACATCAATACCTCTAGCTATCAACTGACTTCATCTCCTTCACATCAAGTATCGTTTGAGTACAGTCACATAATAATTACATTCTCCCTAACCACAACCAACATGGGTAATCTCGTTGCTTTTGTTGTCGCAACGTCTCTGGTTGCTTCCTTCATGTTATGCAGGTTCTTTTATACCTATCGTCTGGCACGTTCCCAGTTTCCTGGGCCCCCGGTGCGTAATTTTTGGGTTGGGAACCTCGACCAAGTCATGGCCGACGATGTTCACAAAAAGGTAATGTATCCCAACGCCACAATATTCATGGGGTGATATCTCACCTTTATTATGCAGTGGTTGCAATGGAACCGCGAGTATGGTCAGATCTTTCAGACGGTTCGCATTACCCCTTTCCCCATCACCATCGAATGGTACATAAATTGACGACCTTGGAATAGTGGAATGGGCCATTCTCCCGCGTGATCTACATCGGCAACCCCCGAATAGTCGCCACGATCGCAACTGCCAACTGGCCAAAGTCTGCCGCACAATATGAAGGGTTCCGGCCCCTCGACGGCGATGCTCTATTTCTGCAAACCGATCTGAAAAAATGGCGGATTCAGAGCAAACGCTTGGCCCCTGCCTTCCAACCGCTGGTCATCCAGGCACAGTACCCCTGTCTTAAAAAACATCTCGAGGTGATATCAAGATGCAAGCCCCATCATCAACTCACGCCCATCGCTAATACGACTTATTCCCTTTGTTCAGAATTACATCCAACATCTGGACCATGCTGCTCAAGCTGGGGACGTCGTCGACCTCGCGTCACTGCACGTGCTCGTGACACTAGACATCATTGGCGATATTGCGTTTGGTGCGGAACTACATGCTATCTCTCAAGGCCCGGGCTGCTTGATACTTCGCTTATTTGATGAAATCCTGCCCGAGCTCATGAAGTGTGGGCTCTTTCCTCTTAGGGCAAAGATACCCATATTCCAGAAGACACGAGATATGCATCGGGCCATCAGGCAAATACGAAGTATAGCGAAGAACTCTATTGCTCACGCGCGTTGCGGAGGTGAGTATGACGAGAAAGGCCAAGCACGAAAGGTAGAGCAGAAAATCTTTGAGATATTGGCCACGTGCGTGTCCCCATCGTCAGAACTTACTTAGGTACGCTTGAAAAGTAATGACATGCTAAAACAATAACAGACAAAAAGAACCAGACGGAAACTACACGTTCAGTGAAAAGGAGCTTTGTGATGACTACAGTACGTCATGTCCAGCAACCCTTGAAAAATACATCGAATGCCACATCGAATGCCATTAACAAACATTCGTGTTCCTTAGTTGCGTTCCTAGTAGCCGGAGGAGATCCCACCGCACACACCATGTCGTTTGCCATATATCAAGTGGTGAGTGAGACAAACACCGTATTTGATCTTTTACACGTTTTTACAAACAGGGACTTTCCAGTTGCGCCATCCGGAAGTATACGCGAAACTCCGCGCCGAGATATACGATAGCATTCCCGACGACACAGTGATCCCAACGTTGGGACAAATCCAGCTCCCCTATCTGGGCATGGTCATCAAGGAGACATTGAGGTACAGCTCACCTGGCTTCGGCACATTTAGGGAATGTCCCGTAGCCACTGAGGTGGCGGGAGTGACGCTTCCAGAAAAGACTACTCTTGCACTGTGGAACCCAGGAGGTAAGCGTCTATCAACCCGCGCACGCAAAGTAGCGCGGTATCAACGCACGATTCCAACTCATTATCGGTGGTCGTGAGCAGAATAGAAGCTAATCTCCCAAAAGTACACCGAGATCCCAGGTTGTGGGACGATCCCGATACGTTCGACCCCGAGAGATGGCGCTCCGGAGAGAGTAGGGTTGCCGGGTCGTACTTTCCGTTCTCTTATGGACCGAGAAGCTGCGTCGGTAAGTGATTGTGACATCATCTTCAACTGGCAAGCTCCTCCCTCTTGATATTCGTGACTCAGGTAAAAAAATTTAGGCAAAGGGTTAGCAATGCTCGAAATGACTCTTGTACTTGCCACCGTGTTTCGGCGATATGACTTGAGTCTTGAGCCCGGCTTCGAGATGGAATACATGCCCAGCTTTACCCTCAAGCCAAAGAACGGCTTGCCGGTCCGCCTAAAATTGAACACAACCTCGGTTAGATGAACGCGCAATATAGGCTCACGTCATTCCGTGTCAAACTAGCTTTGGTGCCTGCTGCCTACCCTGTGATAGCAAACATCCACAGAGCTCAACAGGATAACTCATAATATCTATATAACTCTAGCTATTGTGCTTACTTTTCATCACATCAAACTGAAGCCCGTGCCTATCGGCAGTATATAGGATTTCCCTGCATTCAGCAACTAGTATAATAGTCTGAATACCACTCATTGCTTCTGTTCAAGACATGTGTGCTCAGCGTTTTGCAGCAGTGGTCAGAGCTCGTCATCGGACGATCGGATGGGTTTTTTTTTATCCGACCGACTTCACCTTGCCGTAGCAAAAGGGTGATCTACCAGTGCTCTCATCATGTCCACCCTGCAAACTGCATTCAACCAGCACCGACAGTCCTCCTGATCCGCGCAGGTCATAATGTCAGCATAGACTTGCGCGATTCCACCCCTCTCCGATGCCATGTCTGTGATGCACTGCAGGTAGAACGCACGGTCGGCCTTTTGTGCCTCCGAATAGACACAATTGGACCAATAGTACCTCTCTCCCTTCAGCTGTGGCTCTTTTGTCAAGAACCGAGGAAAGTACGTGCAGAATTGCAGCGGGACCATTTCGGCAGCGATCAAATTGACGATACTGCGCGGGTCAGATCGCTTGAGGTGTGAAGTTATAATCTGACGGACGAGCCCTTCCCAGACCTGAGCCGGCGGTCGGCCTGGTATGATACCCGGCTGATTAAAGGGACCGGGCCAAAGGCGGATCTTACGACCGCGTTCTCGTATAATTCGCAACGGGACTGGGTCGACAAGGCATTCCAATATGCCGGCATTACCTCGCAAAAAAAGACGCATATCGGCCGTAGCTCCGGCGCGAAGACGGCGGAACTGAAGGGGGTTAGCGAGGAACAGATCCGGCGGGCTGGCCGCTGGAACCAGGAACAAATGGTTGGCTGCTACCTAAGCGCTCTGCCGCGGAAATTCATGCGTACAATGGCAGGCCATCCGCCGCAGATGGGTTGTTTTGAGGTCCGCCGGGCAAACGTGACGCCACCGGCGGCCCTGCTCTCGGAGATCTGGCCGGAACTGGATGACTGGAAGGACCGTTTCGGCCCTGGCGACGGCCAGCAGAACGACCTAGCGGCGATGGGGCTGATCGATCTGCTCTTGTACCTGCGTGAGGTGATCTTGCAGGACTCTGCTCTCTTCCGCGCTCAATTCCCGAAGAGTCCAGTATGGGATCATCCCGTCTTTCAAAACGCTGCCTATGAGCCTTTCGCCGGACAGGTCCGCGGCTTCGTCCAGGACGAAGATCGTCCTAGTCAACTAGCTATTTTAAATCAGGCAATCCCAACGTTAGCAGATTATCTCCGGTCTATCGACGCCAAAAACGAGGCCAGAATCGAGGGATTAAAGCAGGCCGTCGACCAAGTTATTACTTCGGCGCAAACGCAATCCACCCACCTTCAAATGTTGACGTCGAAGTCGTGGGTTTTCCGACTAGAAGCTTCCGGCCTGGCTCCTATAGCAGCCGCCCCGGCGCCCCCTATAAATCCATCGGGATCGCCCCCACCGCCCTCCGAGCAGAGCCAATATACCTCGGCCAGATCGAGCATAGCACCGCAGCCTCAATACCTCGACGGACGGGATAGCGAGATTAGAAAAGAGCCGCCACGTTACCAGATGTGCCGTACGACCCAGACTGTGGAAGGGCTCTGGCGCGAGTGGGCTATCGGGCTTCGCGGCCAGCCGTCCGTCGCTTCGCTAGACAGGAGATGGGGGAGTCGCTGGAGGGCAGGGCGCCGTAGCGAGATCCAGTGGTACTACCATTAGCTATTTATAAGCTCCTCTTTTCAGAATGTCGTTTGGATCTACTGGACCAACTCTAATATCCCAGACAGCATTACAACTGAAATGGGACTGCCGTTAAAATAAAGGTACGACCCGCCAGTTGATCGACTCTTGGACCGCGACGACCAAGTCCCATTCCGGCACTATCCTCGACGAAGCAGAGCAACGCACAATCACCAACATTCTCCGGACGAAGACCTCCCAGGTCATCGCTAAAATAAAAGAGCTGCTCCGAATGGACCATGTTCACTTTAAACGAATGCGCAGCCAACTGTTCTCGTTCTATATCGCCTAAAAACAAGCTATACTAAAGAAAAAGCGGTATAAAAAGGAGGGCCTCCGCATCAACGTTACAAACGATAGAGCCCAGCTAAACCCCCACGAGTTCATGCTCCTATTTCAGACTATATATTTCCGAGCTCAAGCTAGTCTAGCTATTTTACCAATGCCGATATCGAGCAATCCTACTATGCCACCATTACCTCCTACCACGAAAAGCCATCTTACTTGCCTCCCTCGGGAAATACAGATAGAGATTCTAAGCCACCTTCCTAACCTGCAAACGCTTTTCGCTGCAAGGCTCATCCACCGCTCGTTCCGCGACATATACACGGAGTATTCACGTAGCATTTCACTTGCCGTTTTCCGTCAGCGCTACAGCCAAGTACAAGGACGCAATCTAAGCGGAGTATTTTAGGAACTAGTGTTCGCTCTCGATCGTGGTTATATAAACATAAATGTCAAAAAGGAACTGTTCGTCTATAAATGGACTATATTTCGAACCCATGGTTTAGAAAATCTCCTTATGCCCCTCGGTAAAGATCTAGCATTATTATACTCTCGGGAACGGCGAGGCGACGCCACCAAGCTACTACAAAAGCTTGCAAACGGCTCTAGAGAATTTGGCAGGTCGGGCTTCTGCGTCTTGTCCAGGAGCGTACCCAATCAATGCTATTCAAAAATCATACAATACCCGATATTCAAGCTTCTAGGGAAATAGGAAAAGGAAGAAACAGGCGAATCAGATAGTCCGGAAAAGCACAAGTCAAACAAAGTCGAGATAATAATCACAAATCATCGCTATAACCGCTCTAGCCCTTTATATATTGCAAAAATTAAAGGCGCAAAGCTTAGGATGCGTTTTGGAAATCTATCCGGCCAACTTCTAAGCAAAGGGATAACTATTTAGCGTAATAAAAAAAGGGCAATAGTTCCTATGCTTAATCGCGGTCAGCTAGATCCTGACCTTGACCTAGAATTCGGGAGTTACGATTGGCAAGTCTTAGATACGGTGATTATTTCAGGGGTGGTCTACAATTCGGCTTAGCGCCATTATGGTAGTAATCGTCCTTCTTCCATGCGATTAGCAAAAGGTGTGTTGAAATGTTGATCGGGCGAGGGAGGAACAACGACGACTTGGTTGATGGAATCCATGTTTGAGGTGCAGGCGCATGACAGCAGAATTGCTAGGTTTTGTCAACTGATATCATGTTACTAGTGGTGATTTAGGCCCGATAATAGGTACTTATTGTTTTTATGCTATGAATACCTACGCTTGCTTTTTGCTAATATTCCATACTTTATTTCCGATTTATCGGCTTGTTACTTCAATTGGCAAAAATTATACGGTTCCTAAAAAGGTGAACTACACTACAAATAAAACTGTCCTTTTTGAAAGGATTATACTCTCTGTTTTATTATAAAGCGCACTTGTAAAATGATGTAATATTAGTTAAAACATATCTTAATAGCTTGTTAACTATTATTAGGAGATATAAACGCTATAGAAATTATATATATTTTTAAAGCAGAAGGCGGCAATTATGCAGGTGAGACCAATTATTTAACTAAAGACCTAAATACAAGAAACTCTATCCCTTGTCATCTCTGACAATTCCGTTTCAGGATCCAAGTTTAACTTCCCACCGTAAAGGCCCCCTGTAATACAGCCCTTCAAAACTCATTCTCTCACCAACATACCACCCGTACTTTTCAAAATCAGTTTCTTTGGTGCAGAGGATATCGGCATCCCAATCATGTGTTTTGTCGTATTGGGCCTGAGCTTTTGAATAGAAATCATGGATTGCGCTAAAAACACCCTGAACAGTCCCATTGTATACAGGAATCGTCATAAACCTATCACCCTAACGATCGGAAACCTCTAGGGTAACATCCGGTCCAAAGAGTATCTGAGAAAAGTCCACCTCTTTAAGGTTCCCGTCTTCATCAATTATACGAGCTGTTGCAGGGTTGAGAAGCACATTCCATGCAATGTTGGGGAGCAAAACCGTCGACGTCTCTGATTCTTTTCCAGCGGTGCTCCGTTGAGGAGTTATATACTGGACTCTTGCTTGAAACGCTTTTAGAAGCGCAGGGGTTAAGCCGCCCCATTGCTTAAAAATAGCCTCTCTATAAGTCTGATGCGGTTTATTGTTATTGTTATCTCTTGATTTGCCTTTAGGTATGTTTCCTTGCCTTACCAACTCGCGCGTTATATTTAAAACTATATCAATATTATTCTTTTTTCTAAGGTTTCTATTAAAGGTTAATTTCATAAACAGCTTTATAGTGCCTTTATTATTGCGCTTATAGTTATATATTATTAACTTATTTATATTAACGGTAACGAAAATAAAGTCGTATTTTTTCCATTTTATTCCCTTTAGGCTTTTGCCTTTATCAGCGGCGATGTTTTTTTTTTTAATAAGAGCTAAATCGGAAAATTATTCGCTATTATTACTTACGTCGCTGGATTTTATAAAAATTACTTAAAGGCTATTTTTTATACGACTTTAATTAGGGAAAAAAATAATTATTAATGATTAAAATTTAAAGGTATAGTAGATTTTGCCTATTACCGGCTTTTACTCGTTTTTGAAGTCTAGATCGTGTAATAGCGTAATTACCTTATATTCTTCTCTATTGGTTAACCCTGGAAAGCTTGGGATGTTTTGTTGGCCTTTGTTATGCTAGCTTTGCTTTGGCAGAACCTGACGCTGAGGAACCTCGCCCGGTGGAACCGAAATCTGGCCGTGGGTAATTGGATTCTCGCCTAGTTTAACGTTTTAAAGGTGTTATTCCTTAGTAGCTTGAGTTTTAGGCGGTTAATTATCGTCATTGTCCGCTTTTTGTTCTTTGTTTTGCTCTTGCTGGATGGAGGTTTCTGTTCCTGTTGGGGTAATGATTTTTCGGCCCTGTACTCTGTTGCTGTTGCTGTTCTGGGGGTTAAAATTCTGGCCTTGCATTCCGTTGCTGCTGTTGTTTTGGTTGTTATTCTGATTGTCAAAGGATTGGCCTTGCATTCTGTTGTTGTTCTCATTGTTGACGTATTAACCCTGCATACCGTTGCCGCTATAGTTCTGGTTGTTAAAGTATTTGCCTTGGTCTCTCTTTCTCATATACAAGGCAGCGGCACCTGATGGATGGGGGCTGAAGATAGTGTATGTAATTAGGCTCCGTAGTGCCTATAGAACCCCCCGTCAGAACACCAATTGTCCCCCCCATCTCCTCTTGTCCGCCGGGGCACACTAGACCGGCCCACGGTTTCGGCATACATATTTGCCTACGCGCCGCCGCCTCGCAACGGCCTTCGATCCTGCCGCACCAGCATCCACTCACACCTGCTTCAGATCTGGCCATCTGCATCCAATCGAGTATTATATATGGGACGTGAGCGCGCCTCCGACTTGGTCATCTCCCCCAAGATGTGTATTGTCAACTCTTCCATATGTCACCACCACCACCCGCCGCCAAGCGTCGACCGCCCAACGACATCACCATCGTCGAAGAGCCCCAGCCCAAGAAACAGAAGCTCTCACATCCCGCCCGACCGCCGCCCGCCTTTTGGGACAGCCTGTCCGAGATCCCCTTGACGAGAAGCGCCTTACGAGAGCTGGACCGAAGAAACAACTCACACGCTGCAAGCGAGCAAAAGGAGCCTATCTGCGCATCGATACAGCCTGCCACGCAGTATCTTGACAGCTCCAGCCACATACGACTCGGCAGGATTAAAAGATCTGCGAGACAAGGAGGCCCCGATCTATGCGGCTTACGAGCCCTACGTCACTACGAGCCTATCGTCGTCGCGACCAGCTCGGGGATGAGCTCAGGCTCCAGGCACTCCAGCCTCGGCCGACGGAAGCGCGGCTCGGCTTCTCCTTCGAAGAAGAGCACCCAGACGCCGCCGACGACCCGGACGACCAGCACTAAGAGTACCGGCCCGTATGATCGTGTCTTCCAACAGCATCTCATCGGCAATGGCATTTTCCCCGATGGTTATGAGTACCCAGACGGCCGGACCCCCCCGCCACCGAGTAACTTGGACGATATCCTCGATGCTCTTGCGAAACGAAGGCCTTCCCTGTCCCCGTCTCGTTTTCCCGATTCCGACTTTCGTCGCTTCAAACGAGCTGATACGCATGCCTCTAAAGAATGGCAGGTCACATCCACCGTCATACCGATCATCGAAGGCGAGGTTGGAGACACTAAGTGTGTCTCCGGCCAAATTCCCTTCACCAATCTCGACCACCTCACAGATGGCTCCCTCGTGCCCGGTAATCCGGATCGGTATTACGGCGCCCGTCCTGAACAACTACACCAACAGGTCCGGATGGAGCTTAATGGCCACATAGTTCCCTCCTCACAACATGATCTTCCCATCGTGCCCAACTTCTTTCTCGCCGTCAAAGGTCCAGATGGGTCCCTTGCAGTAGCCGAGCGACAGGCTTGTTATGACGGGGCGCTAGGAGCAAGGGGCATTCGTAGCCTCCAGACCTATGGCGACACAGAACCGGTTCCAGACAATAGAGCATACACGATTACATCTACCTATCACGGAGGCCAGCTAAAAATGTACACTAGTCACCCACTTCCACCAGCTAGTTCAGGGACGAGTGGCGGATATGTGACGACACAAATCAAAGCTTTCGCTTTGACCAGTGACGCAGATGCCTTCAGGACTGGAGCGGGTGCTTATCGAAATGCGAGAGACTGGGCAAAGCAGATGAGAGACCAAACGATTGAGAAGGCGAACGAGACGGTGGCACGAGACGAAACCAGCCCGTCGGCACCTCCAGACGATCCGGCTCTAAGTTTTGCTTCTAGTCAACGGACACTAACGCAATCCCGTTTCGACTCCAATACCGCATCCTCTTTTGGCGACTCTGACACTTCTGCGGATGAACTAGGGCAGGATATACCCTCGGCGAAACGGCCTCGACGGCGCGGGCGACAGCCTGCTAATTCAGACTCAGAGTCATAGGCCCATGTAATCAACATGAATATATTATTACTATTTCTCCAGTAACTACCTCGCTTTTCTTGAAATGTCCCGCGTTTGCCTTGGTTCGAGCCTTGATTTATATGATGTTCTCCGTTAGAATAGGCTATCAGGTAGAAGATGAAAGGCCGCGCAAGGTAAGTCCAGGGCTTCATCCTGCGTCTGAGGTCCGTCGCTTCTCCGATGCTCTGCCGCAGTTTTATACATCTCGACGGTCATATTGTGTCGGCAGTGCGTTCCTTTGCTGCTCTGCCGTTGTCTCGCCTGCTGTGATGATCATTATAACATTGGCAGTGCGCCCTGGCGCCCATTCTGCAAGATAAGGCTCTGATCAAACAACTTGTTTACCACGAGTGCTACCTGATATATCTCGATGTAGACGACCATCGAGCTCCCTGAGGGATATTCAGGGAATTCTACTATTATAGCAGCAAGGCCGTCCATTTCGACAAATTCGCGGAGATCAGGTGGGAATACCCCAATTCGCACTATGTATCCAATAGACTGTATTCATATAATCAATATCAAATTGTGAAGATATAGGAACTTAAAAAGCCATACTTGTATGGGATTAGTGTATGTAGACCAGGGCCCCTCCTGGCTTGTAGTGAGCATGCCACTAAAGGAACGCCCTAAGGCGGTCTAATGCAGGGAAGCATTTGCGTTGACAGATTAAGGACTTTGTCTCGTCGCAGCATGTTCAATATGTGTGTCGGCTTCCGCCAAGTCAATAGAATGGGCAGAGAGAATTGTGGTATTGGTCAGGATGAAATTTGTTGCTTGTTGCAAATTGTGCAGGACTTGCTGAGTGGTATTGTTGCTTGGCAACTCTTGGATTCTGAGACGTAGACGGGAGGCGTGCTGGCGCAGTACGGCTACCCGTATCTCTGCCAATTCGAGGTCGGACAGTGATGGATATCGAAGCTATTGCGACCGGAGACATGACCAGCATTCGACACAATGACCATGGACTACCGACAGGCAAGCGTTTTACCAGAGAGAGAACTTCAGCGCCGACGTTGACCGAAGGAGTGGCATCCTGTTGCGACGGTTCCTCGTAAGGTGGATGTAGTGGTGTGGAAGTGCTAACGGCGAAACCATCATGTCTCTTGCGACGCTTAGAAAGAGGCTCCATGCTTCCTAATGTGCTACTGGTTACGTCTCAATCATTGGAACGCTGATGTCAACCAATAATATTATGATTAACGAGGACATCGATAACCCTTCGTGACCTTCCTTTCTAATCGATCTTGACCTGGCCATCAAGGTTGATCGACTGCAGGCCTTAGGCGCCAAAGAAAAGACCGGAACGAGGGCTTTTATGGCAATCGGGGTTCTCTCTGGTGACGACCACTCTTTTATGGATGACCTCGAGTCCTTTTTTTGGGTGCTCTTCTGGGTTTGTATCCATTACGACGGACAGGGCCGAGGACGCACAGGGGTTGCTAATTTTTTCATATATTGTTCCTCCTTTTAGGATGGCCAACTTCTCGGTATTTGCGAAGTTCCATGTCACAGTATTTTACGCCTTATTACCAAGTAATGATGCCCTGGATCGAAAAATCGTGGGAAGTAGTATTCCCTAACAGCAGAAGCTGGCGGCGGGAAAACCAGGAATTGTATTCTCAGATGAGGCAGATATTTCGTGACGCCCAAAATGACCCACTGGTAGCGGAGGTGGATTCATAAGTTCAATCTGATCATGCCAATTGTCTCTGACGTGACTGCCATCGCCATATTAAGTTAGTATTTATCAAGATTCAGCATTATCTCGGCTGTATAAGGGGCCTTGCCGACGACATGGGAGCATTCCTAAGGAAGTTGTCAATTGCGCCGAAAACAGGTATAGATCGCCAAGTGATACTCGAGTGCGGTGCCAAAATCCACTCGGGCAACCAAACAGTAGTATCCCTAGGTTGCTCATTAAGTATTGGCTTGTGGGCTCGTTTTCCCCTCGACGATGCCGAAGTCAGACAGTTGCTTTCCACTGGCCGTTTCATCAACATTTAAGCTTAACCATCCAGATTGGCAAACTCCTCTTGAGAACGGTCGGAGATAAGCCACATCGTAAACAAGAGGCATCTAGTATCATTAGACTAGTCACTTTATTGGCCTTACACTACCTAGAGCACGTGCTATGTCTTTCTCGAGCACTTCTTACTTAGAATATACAAACTGTGGTACATTTCACAACAGCTAGCAGTGTAGAGTAAAAAGGACTTGGTATAGTGATTTAGAAGCTATAGTTCGTTAAAACATGGTTTCACTACTCGATGCTAGCTCCAAGTCTTTATCTTATGTTTTGCCTTACACCGTAGTCCTTCTCCAAGACCAACCTTATCTTTCATATGCAGCAATTTAAGCCAATATCAGTAGGCCACTGCAGGTGCGGAACAGCGGCAAAATTATCTCTCAGCAATATGACAGCACGATTGCGCGACAAGACCAACGACAAAGACATCCGTCATACAAACCTTTCCCAGATTCAGGGCTACTCCGCATATTCGGTATGTCGAAACGATAATCTCATTCAGGAACAACGATATCCGACAAAGCGACCTATAATAGCAAACCAAATTCCTCACATACAGCATGGCAACATGGGTGCAATATGGTCATCATTCGACCTCTGCGCCAGGAAGCATCCAAACACTCTCGTCTAGAAATAGGCTGGAGCGTACGTCCTGACGGCTTCGCACGATCCTCTCGGCGGGATTCCACGAGCTGTACAGGCTGAAGAGGTGAGTCGTTGCCTGCTGGCCGTATCGATGGATCCGATGAAACGCTTGGTCCTCAACTTGCTTCGAAAACGCGGGTTCGGCCAGGATCACATAGTTGGCTCGCGTCAGATTGAAACCCTCTCCAGCAACGCCAGTGGTTGTTACCAGGATAAGGGGGTCATTGGGATCTCGGTCTTCTAGGACCTCCTCGTCGGTTGAACGACAGAATGGGCCATAAAGCACACCACGCTTTGATGGGGGGTTTCTGGCGAGGACCAATTTTTGGCGTGTACGAGGCAGCTCGTGCCGTAGTATGAAGGCAATGAGGAAGGCAGTAACGGGCGAGAGAGCAAATATGATCATTTTCTTCCTCAAGATATTGCGATCACTTGCTACATCTTTGTGTCGCTCATCATCGTTTTGCATATCTTGAATTTTCTGTATGATGAAGTCCATTTTCTGGCTGCCGGTTTTGATCATGTCCTTATGCGGCCAGAGCGGATGACTGCGAAGGTCGGCATCTGACATGGCGTTCAAGTCGCAGTCGATATCTTGAGACCGAAAGCGTGGTGGCCGGCCAGAGAGTAGCATCTTGGCGAGGGCTGGAAAGGTAGCGCACAGGCCTAAATCATAGAAGCGGCCGAAACCTTTGTCCATTTCCGAAATAACATCCTCCATAGTAGGCTGAGGACCGCGGTTGCTAGAGTTCAAAGCTCGCCAGGACACTAGCTTCTTCTCCAGCCGCTCGTTCAATTGTTGTCTCGACATGCTAATGAGGTTCCTGATTTCTTCGAAATATGCAGCAGGGAACTCAGAACACTGAATAAGCTCCACGCACATCATTGGCAGCGGGACAACTGGAAAGCCAAGAAATTTGTAATGACTATGTCGCTGGATCATATAGGGTTTCAGAACCTTTCTGCCGAGTAGCTTACAGTCATGAAAGCGTTTCTGATATGCATCCCGTTTTCCCTCGTTAGCGGAGTCGGCATCTCGTCTATGCGAAACGAGCCAGTCACTTTCCCTCGCCCATAGGTCGAAGTCTTTTCGTGGATCGTATCGGGGAGGTTCTCTCCAGTGCCGCACCGCTCGCGACGTAACGATATTAATAAAGGGCTTCAAAGCCCATGGGCTGCGTCGGATCGGTGTCCCACTTGCAGAAATCAGATGGGTAGGTGACGTGGCTCGACATAATAACTTTTCGATGAATTGCCATACTATTGTAGTCTCGGTGATTTGGTTGTGGGCCTCATCTATTATCACCCAGCCTGGCTTGATAAAGAATGTTTCGAGCACATCCGATCCGTCACGCTCCACGTATAGGGAAGACTCCTTTTGAATCCCCGTCAGTGCTGAGGAAGCGGGCATTACCATGATAATGTGGCTCGTGTCTCCTTTTTTCCTCCCACCAAGTGTAAGAAGTGCTCTGCCAGTCGGCATTGATTGCCATGCCCATTGATCGTCGGTGATTTCCTCTCCGCATAGTTCAGAAGCAGCCAAAAACTTGACTCGGGGATATTTTTGTCGCATCGTGGAAGTGATCTTCTCAGCTTGCGTATGAATGGACCAGATGTCCGGTCTTCGAACGCTGTTCTGGGTCTCCCCGGGGGGGATATACTTGCATAGTTGCTGGTACCACTGTTCACGAAGCCCGGGCGGCACGAGAATTACTGTGGGACCCATAGGAAGATTGCCCGACGCTAGAAGCTGTGCTGTAGGAAGTCTCTCGACACAGGGACAAGCGAAGCCTCTGACGTAGGTTCCCGAGGGACAGTGGGAATGAGGTGCTTGTCGATGACTAGGCGTGCTGGCAGGTAGATGGCGGCCATAATTATGCTTCCTGTCGAGCTTGACATCTGCTGATGCGAGACGGATATGCGATGCGAGAATGGCGCCACAAGAGCTCTCCAGAGTCTTCCCGACGCCCATGCCATCGGCCAAGAGAACACCAAACACCTTTTCAAAGTGGTATGTGAACAGTAACCGCGTGACGGCCCAAAGCTGGTGGGGCCTGAGGGCAATGGCAAGGCCTTGGAAACGATGGTGGTGGCCGGGGTTTGCAGGATCGGTTGCGGCGGGATCGTGCCCCGAGAAAAGACACGCGAACGACCATATCTCTTTCTCTGATTGTGTATCTAAATCAACCAGTGCATCATCTGCCTGATCTTCATCTAGCTCATCGGTAAGATCGATTAATCCCTGAGTAACAATGAGCAAGCAGCAAAACATATTGACCACTGGTGTTGTACTTACCGTGGGGCCGACAGGTGTATCGGGGGCAGCAGGTTCGGAAGCAGGCGGAGGTGGGTAGAGCTCGTCGCCACTATCATCGTCGCTGATAAGAATGACCTGAGGGCGGAGGGGTGCCTCTTGATGTCTGCGCATGTTGTTTCTTGATGGTGTGCTTGGATTCGATGAACTGGCTTGGTAGGATTGATGATCGGGGTCACTATGGAGATCTTCTCCACTATCGGTGCCAGAGTCTTCAACTTGGCCGGCGTTGCCAGTCGCCGTGACCGTAGATCGCAGCGATGGAGAGGCGGCCTTTTTAGGCTCGTTCTTTTGACGTGCCAAATGCAATAGCCATCTTGTCTTCAGACGATCTCGAACTGAGGGCTGGAGAATTTTGGCACGGCGAGAGACGTCGAGCTCTGAGTAGTAGGGGCCTGCTTCCATGAGCCCGCGCCGCATGGCCGTGATTCGTTCGTCCATCTTACGCATATTTTGCGAAAAGTCGCGAATGGTAGTTGAGGAATCTCTGTGCAGCTGTCGCCACGTCGAAAATGCTTCGTCTTGCAGTCTCTGCACCGTCTCATTCCGCCAGTCTGATTCATACCGTCTGACGACATTATCAAGAACGGCATCAATCTCTCCGGTCGCGAGACCCTTGTGCTGACATGGTGAATGTCTGCGCTCCTCCATCTCCTCTTGGATCTCATCCCATGTATCCGTGTCGTACTCTTGATCTGACTCGCCGTAGATTGGGAGCACCGGGTCATTCAGAGGATGGCTTAGGGCAAGGATAGTATCTGCTCGGTGTCTTTGCCTACGTGGCGCTCTGGGCAGTCTGTCGGAGCGCGCAAGCTAGGCGCGCTTGAGCAGGCGACTGACCTGTAGCTGGTGTCCAGTAGGGGTTGCGGCAGGCTCGGGCAAGATGCTGAATTCACACACTTCGTCTGCCGTCGGTGCGCCAGGATGGTCGTGATGGAGGATGTCGAAGCTCTGGAGGCCGCCATCTTGACAATAACCGTGGGCGTCCCGCTGCCGTTGGTGGGTAGGTGCATTTGGTGAGGTCATCGGTTGTGGCTGGATCCTGCGCTTTTTCGAATCTGGTGTGTTAGAGAGTGATTGTCTGCCGTCCGGCTTTTCTTTGCGAGAGACTAGATGTTCCGTATTGGAACAGTCAGATCGTTCGCTCTCGGCCTGTAGCTTGTTGATAATGTTGAGCAGGAATGTCTGCTGTGCAAAACTGTCGATGCCCATTGCTTTGAAAAAGAGGTCCTGTCGTTCGGGAGTTCTGGTCTCGCGGACTAGCTGGCTGCCGTCGATTCCATTATGGCGCAAGCGTTGCCCGAAATTAGCAGGCAGTGCGCCGTCCTTGTAGAGCCGATGCGACCCTTTGGCCGTGCAGAGCTCTCGCACGATGCGATCGACGCCCCATTGCACAGGGTTGTCGGCGTCATCTTGCTCATGCGCATCCATGGCCCAACTCTGGCTGTGTCGGCGCAGGGCGAAATCGTGGTGGATTAGATCGGTCGGGCAGGAGTAGGGTGTTCAGTTGTCTAGATGCGCGTAATCTGTCGTCAGCAGCGAACGGAAGGAAAGGTGGGGGAGGAGTAGTAGCGGTAGTAAGGGAAAGGAAGGGAATGGCGGGATGTACCTGCAATTCACCTAGCGCAGGTGCTCGGCGAAGTAGCTTCAACGAGAGAGGGGGAGTGCGTACAGAAGCGTCGACGATGTATGTGGTGGTCTGTGGCAGGGGGTTAGGAGTGAGGAAGAAACTGAGCAAGGAGCGTGTTATGTATTGCGTGTTGCGTATATGAACAGTTCGGGTGATGGCCATCGAGAAGGCGCGTCTGCACCAGCAACCGACCTCCATGGACCAGGCGACTGACTGCCTTCGGTTGTTTGTCGATCCTCGCAACCCATTACAAAGGCGTAGTCTCTATATGATCTATTTATATCTATCAATGGGAGTGGCATGTCAGGAAGGAGATGTGCCTTCCCCCATTGAATGTATGGGTTATCGATAATTTGAGGAATAAAAGGAAAAAGAGGATGAAGAGGGAGAGGATGGATCAGCCTTGGTAGTGACGTGATACGTCATTTCCTCTAGGCCGATAAGATAAGCAAGCGCGTCCTCCCGAGACTCGACACCCACCTATTTCTACTACCATGGCGCACGCTTTATGCAAGAATTGAAGTGAGCTGTTTATTACTATATTTCTACACTACGTTATCCTTACAACTTTGGCCTTGGATATTTTGCTGCCCTGTCGGCGGCTACGCACTCGTCGAGTGCGCCGTACCAAGGGCATCTCCAACGCCAATTCATCAGCAGAAGTATCAGATTTGCCAAGAGATGTCGGTCGCAAATCACCCGCCCGTCGAAACCGCTTCACTCGGGGAGGTCTATTTACCAAGGTCATATCCAGCGCCAATTCATCAGCAGAAGTATCAGAGTTGGTAAGAGAGCTCGGTCGTAGATCGCCCGCCCGTCGAGTGCGCCTGACTTGACGTCTATCTACCGACAGCATGTCTTGTCTGACCTTCTCATTCGCCCTGCTGATCGCCTCATCTCTCTGCCACTTTGCCCAGTCTCTTGCATTTCGATACGCAGCCGCCCCAGCTCGGAAGGTTTCGACATCGCTAGTCAAGGCATAGGCCTTGATCTGTCTCATTATGTACTCATAGGGACCCCCTGTACAAACTGGTGGTAGAAGGTGACTAGTGTACATTTTGAGTTGACCCCCGTGATAGGTGCATGTTATTGCGTATGCTTTATTATTAGGGACTAGCTCCTCATCGCCATATCTCTGAAGACTGTAGATACCCCTTGCTCCTAACACACCGTCGTAACAAGCCTGTCGTTCAGCTACGGCAAGAGATCCGTCTGGACCTTTAACGGCGACGAAGAAGTTCGGTACGATAGGGAGATCATGCTGTGTTGACGGGACAATGTGCCTGCTCAGCTCTGCCCGGACTCGTTGATCTAGTTGCTCAGGACGGGCACCATAGTATCGATCCGGATTGCCAGGCACGAGTAAGCCATCCATCAGAGACTCTAGATTTGTTAGTGGGATATTCCCGCAAACACACCTGCCGTCCTCCGCTTCCCCTTCGATAAATGGTACAACGCTGGACATGACCTGGCCCTCTTTGAACGCATCTGCATCTGCTTGTTGGAATCGCCGAAAATCTTGTAGGCTGAAGCGTGAAGGAGACAGAGACCGCCGCCGCCGTTTTATATATTGCGCGATATCCTCCAGGTTTCTTGGAGGTGGCGGTGTTTTCCCATCAGGGTATTGATATCTATACGGATATATCCTATGGTCAATGAGGTTTTGTTGGAAGGCTCGGTCGTGGGGCCCAGTACTTTTAGTGCTTGTCGTTTGTGGCGTAGGAGTGCAGTTCGACAGGGAAGCAGAGCCACGCTCTCGACGTCCTTGGCTCGACTTCATACTTCGGTTATATATATAGTGGAACTAGCCACCTGCGAGGTTAATACGGTAGAGGTATTAGGTGCGTTGTAGGATCACCTACACCTCGTAAATCCGTTAGGTCAGGACCTCCCTGTCTCGCAAATCTCTTCAAGTGCGTTTGTTGGTCGTGGTATTGGGTCGAAGCGGCGGGCCGTAATCACTTGCTGATATCGTCTCGAGTTACCGGCCGGCTAGGAGAACACAATAGATCTTTTGAATACCTTCTATCTAGCTCTCGTAAGGCGCTTCGGGTCAGTGGGATTTTGGATAGGTTATCCCAGAAAGCCGGCGGCGGACGGGTCGTGTGAGTGAATCTCTGTTTTCTCTGCAGAGTGTCCAAAGTATTATTAGCTGTTGCTTTCGCATCTGGTGATAGGCTTCTCGTGTGCAAGTTTATATATATATATTGTGACATGGTGGGATCGGGGGCCCGCCGGGGGGGTGGGGGGGGGGCTTGGAGCGATCGGTGTGTGAAATTGGTTTAATCCGAAGCAAGCTGGCAGCCCCCTTGATCTTTGTTTCTTGTGCTAAACCCGCAGATTCTGAAATGATAATATGAAACAGTGTGAAGCTTGAAACCTGTAAAAGTAATGTATCTATATATTTATTGTCATTATTGTCTGATTTTCTAGTATGTAGACAAAGGGATCTTGCACATGGTCCCGGATCTGGCCAAGCAACCTGAACTTCAACCCTTTATCCCCCAACCGGCGTATAATACTTGGTCAACCAATCACATTTTGAACATTGAAAATATTTGAGACCAGTACATTTGCGCCAATAACAAAGAATCAATCACAAGGAAGCCACAGATCAAAGACGGTGAATACAGAATTTAAGTAGGATGGCCTCCTATTTCGCTGAGCTTACCCGGTAATTTTGCTCTATAACCTTAGAATATATCTTTGCATCCTCTTCTGTGATGTTTTTCTTCTTACAAATCAGTACAAATCTTTGGAATTGCTTGAAATAACCACTTTTGTCTAAGACAGAAACGTTGTTTAATCGTTTCTTCCAATCCTAATTTCAATTCTAAGCATAAAATTCAGAATAAGAGTCAGATTGGCAGAACACGGCATATATCGCCAAATCCTGCGATCTGGTCAGCCTAACTGTTGCTTGCCGTCTAAAGGATATTCGATCGCATAATCCTATACGTTAACCAACGCTCCTGTAGGTAAGATTCGAGTATGATAGCTCTTCACTCGTTTTGGGACCTGATTGCCCTGCTCCGGCACGTGCCTCTTTCTTGCCCTAGTACCTAATGCCTTGTAAAACGGGGGAGGTTCTCCGGTCCGGCGGGAATGATCGTCGACTGTAATAATGACTTGTACAGTACAGTGTCTACAGTGTCTACATACTGCTACCGTAGGAAAGCATTATGTGGTCATGTTCAAGAAGAAGGTGAGATACACGATAATTACGCCCATCCCCACCTTCGTCCCAGGGCGGCTGGCCGTTGAGATACTCCATACTCATGAGGAAGTCATCTCTCTAAACCCTCTTGTTCTCGAATACAAAAAGGTCAAAGCACCTCGCTTTGTGGCCACTGACGAGTACTTCTCTACGTGGTACGAAATCAAACAGAGTGTTCAATATGTCCCCGGGCTGGGGAAGCTGGGATCGGGAGACGTCGTTTTTCAAGGATGCTTCCACGATCTCTCCTGGGGACTGCAGACCCACATCTATGCGCCATTCAACGTCGAACTTCGGAACAGGTATTGTATTGCCGGAAACCAGCCCGGCATCAGACCCTCTGAATGGCAAGAGATCGGCCTCGCGGCGCTGGGCGCGCCCAAGGAGGGTTTTTACCTGCGGGAAGATATCGAGATACAATGCAACCTCGCCATGATCGGCCATATCAAGGCGCAAATGAAGGCGGCAAGTAAGAAGATGGTGGAGAGAATCATAAAAAGAGCCGAGCTTCTAGACGCCAGCGCCTTGCAGGCCATGGAAGAGGGCCACGACATCGCAGCATCACCCCGTCCCCACAACGACGTCTGCACGACAAGCTTGACCCCGGTGTAAAGTCGTTGCCTCAATCGCCGCTGAGTCCATACCGGTCGCCCATATCACTGCCCACACCGCACGGGATGGCACGATCTGTTTCTTCTAGGCAAATTATATTTCTATTTAGGCAAGCTTCCGTGTAACGATCTGTGTCAACTATAAGTCGGACAGGTCATAAAAGGGGGTTTGTTCGACAAGAAGTCTCAACAAGAATAACTGAGCAATGTAGTCACTGTGTCAAAGGTCACAAGTCGTCAGGAGATTTCTCCCATTCAATTCCGAGAGAGAATAGAATGCTTAGATTGATAGATGAGTGAAGGAAATGACTAGCTACAGAGGAGATGCCATAGTTATATATCTTATTCCTTCTCACATCTATTCTCCTGGCTCAACTGACTCACCGCGGCTCAGCTGGCTCATTCCTACCTTTGGTGTTGTGAGTCTCTTGAGCCTGTCTGAGCCCCATGAGCCGGTCACGTGACATATGCATGTTGATGCGTATGCCTTTATCCGTATTGTTCCCTGCATAGACTAGGTCGGAACAATGGGCCTGCTGCTCTGTTGGTTCGTAACATTCCGGGTGCTAAGCAGGAATCCAAACGGATCCCCGGGTTTAAATATTTCGCAGTTATATCATAAATCATTAAAAAGCACTTTAGCAATTATACGCTAAAACAAATGCATACTTATATTTTAGCCAGACTATACTAAGGCTAGCTTGGCAAGGTTATAAAAAGCTATAATTACATCTTTATTACAAGCCGGACGCTTTAAATTGTAATACATTTATAAGTTATATATAAATATAAAATTACAGTTCTCTTTTATACAGCCTTACTAAACGTTTAGAAATATAACAAAAAAGCTTTAAAGCTAAAAAAAACCTATAACAAAAACAACATAGAAAAAAACCAATTAGTAATTAGTTTCTAGACTTATATACTCTTAGAAAAGTTAAAACAGTTACAAAATACCGCGCTAAGATAACGCTTTATGCTAATATATCTTCATATAGTGATATCTTGTCTTAATTGCCTCTTCTAGACTCCGGCATCTCTACCTCCAAAGACGAAAAAAAAATGCCGTACCCCAGCGTGAACTTTCTTACTCGTCATGGGCTCAGGAAGGACATCGCCGAGTGCTACACTCTATAACCCGTACGGATGTATTGTTCTTCTCCGCCTGCTATATCGATACCCAACCAGAAATAAAGCATAACGGTAGGTAGGCAGCATAGGGTATTGAATGCTGTCACCGTTAATATTATCAGGGTGACACAAATCGCCAATGAATACTCCTATATTTTTCCTACCTTTGCAAAAGAGGGTTGAAGGGGCATTGCTGAATTTAAGTCAAAATGTCTCTTTGTCTAGGCTTTGAAACAAAGCCAATGTTTTCAGATAGATAGCAAGTAAAGCCTTACATGTGCTGATAAAGAAAATTTGAGTAAGTTGACAGTCTCTGAATGCGAAATCCAGATGAATGCCTTGTTTGTATCCTTGTTGCTACTCTTAAAAACTCGAGCAATTACGCTGTGTTAGGATCGACTTTACGTTCGAAGCACATTTAAACGTAACCGTTTTGGCCACCGTTTCATCCTGCATAAATCTTACATAAATCATGTTCAGTCCACAGCCTGAGGATGGGCTGAGCCGAGACTGAGCAAAAGCAGCAACCACGCTAAGCCCAATTCGTTTCGCTCTTGGCAAGTGGTAAAATGCACTACCCCATTGAAACCAGGCACCAAATTACGCGACAACAACAAAGCAATCACTCGAGAGCCGGAAGAAGGTGAGAGGGCTCGTTGTAGAGGCGCCAGACCCGAGGAGTCACACAGGTGACGACGCTGACTTGTGCTCAGCTCCCAGTGCCCCGCCCCCCAACATACCTATCTATGCCTGCCAACCGTCACAACCCGGTCCTGCAACATATAATCCGTACCAGACGCTGCATCCCCGCACCAGCTATCGCGTTACCTTTGGCCATCTCCTATGGGATCTCAGCTGCCCAGAGCCTCTCCCAGGCCTGCTACCCAACTTCGATGCGCTACAGTGAGAGTCTCGTTGATGCCTTACGTCTTTTACACCAGCCTCAAATGGCCTTCCACTTTGGCCAACATGCGTCAACTCACACCTTGGCCTCCAACAGTCTGCTGTTTTCGGGGAACAACTTCTCCTGTCTCTACGATCTACCTAGAACTCGATGCAGGACGAAACCCACAACCTTGACATCAAAGGTGATGTCCTGCTGACCCTTCGAAACCCAAATGCGCCTTTTGCCGTCTGGGGAGGAGACAGAGGAGATCCCGATGCATTTTCTACGTCGACTTCGCAACACATAGGACCTAAACAAAAGAAAAAGGCAAAGAAAAAGAAAGGGAAGCGAGGTATGGTCTCACGGTGCAGTAAATGGTACACTTTGCTGACTTGAACGGATTGTTTTAGCATCGCTAGACGAACTACACGTCACCACCGAACCGCCCAACGATCCACCTCTCCATAGCGACGCACCATCTATCGAGAGCCAGCCAGCCGCCACGGATGAGCCACTGCCCATCGTAGACGATGCGTCCACTTCGACCGACCTGCCCGTCGAATACTACCCAACGACAGAGGACGATCCGACAGGTCCATCAAAGATTATGCTGCGACTCTCCTCGGCTCACCTCAGGCTGGCGTCCCCTTACTTTATGAAGGCCCTCTCTGGCACCTGGAAAGAGGCCTCTGCTGGCCCCGATGGTCTCCGGCATCTCCATGCCGAGGACTGGGACAAAGAAGGTTTACTCATCTTGATGAGGATAATTCACGGCCGTAATCGGCTTGTGCCCAGAGTCATGGATGTGGAGAGGCTCGCAAAGATTGCCGTTCTTGTGGACTACTACAAATGCTATGAGGTAGTCGAGCCCTTCGCGGAGATATGGCGACAGGCCGTCGAAGCCTCACTTCCGGTGGACGTTGGAAGGGAACTCGTTCTCCATCTTTTCACTTCTTGGGTATTTCGTTGGCAAAATATCTTCGAGATAGTCACCAGTACAGCTCTAGAAGGGTGTAAAGAGCCGCTCCCGATATTGGGTATTCCGATCCCTTTACCAATTATCGGTAAGTATTCTAGTAACCTTGGCCACTTTTCCTACAGAAAGGACTGACGAGCCGGTGTAGAGATGATAGACCGCCAAAGACGAGAGCATATCAATCAAATCATGATAGTTCTCCGTGACCTTCTTGGACACTTCCGCGATGACCGTGCTCCATGTTCTTTCGAATGCTCTTCGATTCTTCTCGGCGCTCTTACAAAGGAGCTCTATGCTCGCGGGCTTGAGCCACCGCCAGAACCTTCCTATTCGGGCCATAGCTATGCATCAACGAGGCACGCTGTATCAAGCATCCGGTCTCCTAAATGGTACCCGACTTCGTCAGGGTCGTTTGGCAACAGGGAACCACATGCATGCGATCTTGCATCTATCATACAATCAAAGATGGGCCGTTTGGGACCATCAAGAGGCCTGCGGCTTTGTGATTTACTCGATCATGCACCTGTCTATATGCTTTAGCTGTAGAAGCTGAGCGACGAAGAGTAATTTGCGGGCGGCCTACAAGTCATGCAAAACCAAACTTCCATTTTCAACACCATCGGTCTTTTACCAAACGAATACAAGGAACAGTCCGACTTCCCCAAATGAAGCACCGCATGAGCCAATCGAGCGTGTAACCTTGCGCTGCTCCACCGCCGAGTCGGACGTATAATAATAGATCCGCCAGCCGAAGGCAGAGTAAAATAAACTGGTGGTCGAACTATTATGCACCGCCCCGTCACTCCAGAGTGTTGATGTCAAAATTGAACATGGTGTTTTTGAAAGGCTTACTAGAAAGTGCCACAAGCCTTATGGTCTCTTGGAGAGAGGCAACGGCCTGGGAGATATCGGGGGTCTATTCCGATGCGCAGAATAGCGCTTTATCCTCTAATGCTTATCTAAAAAGACTTGGGTCCGTCTAGCCCTTTGTTGGTCCATCTGTTTTGCTCTTTAGTTATCAACCTCAAAGTTATCTTTAAGCACGCACTCCTTCGAATACGTGGAAGGCACTGGGAACGCCTCGGTCCCATGTCCCTTCTGCTATGCTGATCACAAATCTATATACCTATACTATAGAGCTATTTGCTGTTCGATCCTCGGTAGCTAGTTGAGGCCCTAAAGGAAAGATAGCCCGTATGGAGTAAATGGACTGGTAAATGATAAAAAGCGGAGTTACATTAATTAGAGGCCAAGCCTGCAATGTCCAAGGCGCAGCGGCCCGCGCCGTCGCCTCACCTGGGCATAACGTAGAGGAGGGGTAAGATGAGACGCCATGTGCTTACTGATATACCAAGAATAACAGGCTACGGTTCCTCCATAAGACAAGACCACAATGACCAATAGAAAGGACGGGCGACAGTTGGAAAGTCTAAGCATTAAGGCAGCAATCGCCATTGATCTAGTTTCTTCCCCCTCTTCAGCGTTAATCATCAATGGAAAATCAAGAGTATTATATTTTCAAAGCAACCCCCTCGGCATATCTGCTCTATATTTTTCGTCCAGCTGACTACCGAAAACATGGATAACACCAGAACTCAAAACGATGATTATAATACACCTTTGGGCGAAATTGCCAAGCTGCATGACAAGCCAATCATCAACCTCCTCCTTGATATCCAAGAAACTCAAGAGCCGCAACAGAAGTTCTTCAATTTTATCAAGCACCTTGAATGCTTCTGCCTAGGTTCCTTACAACGTCGATCAAGAGACCCGGACAAGCTACGGCCCAGAGAGCATAGGCAGCGAAAACCGATCTTCCGTCGCCGGATCAATGCCTTTAAAGACAGAGAGTTCGTGGCAGTCTCATATACGTCGGATCCGACCGACGAAAAAGAGGACTGCAAAAAGAGCTACAGGGTTGAGAATAGAAATGGCCGGATGTTTTACCCGTCAACCGTTCGAGATTGTGTCTGGGACCGCGTCTTCAAATACATGCACAACCGCGGTGTGGAGCTTCTCTGGATCGATCGGCAGAGCATTTGGCAGCAAGAATGCAAAGGGCTATGCACCCACAAGGAATGCAGACAGAAGAAGGCAGCGCTACACACAATGGATATTGTGTATACATTAAGTCACCACCCCGTCGGCCTACTCGAGATGTCCATCTGCTCGATAAAAGACTTAAACGCTCTGGAGACGATCATGAGAGGACAACTCACCGTTCGCCACGAAAACCCAAGACTCCGGTTGCCAGACGCAAAAGGCCTACACGAGGCGCAGAAAGCATTGAAGCTCCTTGCCGCTATCATAAATGACAAGTGGTGGAAGAGAGCGTGGATCTTCCAGGAAGCTTATTTAGCGAGACGAGAACTCAATTTGCTCATACGACACCCGCCGGATTTAGAAATCCCGAAACGAGATTCTCGTGTTTTCGGAGGTATTACAGGTGAACTATGTATCAAATTCGACGATTTCCTTCGCCGAGCCACTAAGCTCTGCCAAGCTCTCCAGCCCTACAGCAGCATGCCGGCAATAGATGATGTCCTTGCGGCGGCGGCGTCCTATAGGATGCTCCTAAAAGATAAGCGCTCTATGACCCCACAGATCATTAAGGATGTGATAGGAAGAGATCTTGAGAGAGCCTCGGACCGCCTATCCATTATCGCCAACTGTTGCGCGTACCCAATACGCCTAAATTTCCAAGCCCAAGAAAGGCACAGTTCAAGTCTATGTGTACTCGCTACTTCCCTACTAAATGGGGAAGTTCTTCATAATAGCTCGGAACATGTCGTCAAGTGGCAAGCAGCAAAGATGACTGTTTCTGAATATCTTAAAGCACATCTCTTTCAAAACTTCAACGTGCCCAAGTCAAAATCCAGTCTGACGTTCAAAAAAAGCTGTCGGTTTAGCAACGTACACTTCGAACGCCAGGGTGTTTTGACAACAGGCCAAGTGTGGAAGCTCGGCGCAGAGATCAAGACGGCTACGTTCCCTGGAATAGCACCACGGAGGAAGGACCACAGCCGTTTGCCGACACCTCACCAACAAGACCGCCTGGCTCAACTTGCGAAGGCGCTAAGGTCGATGTTGTGTTCCGATCTCGCCGACGACATTGAAACATATTTAGATCACAGTTCTGATGGTACTACTCAGAGCAGCTTTGGGAGCATTATGCCACAGGAGTTTTTACACTTAATGGCCGAGGAAGTGGTTCGAGCTATTGATAACAAAAAGACGCTAAGACTGGCGAGTCTCTACGGATCTCAGTCAACAGCCGCGTATACAGCTATATTCATCTGGGATCACGAAAACGTCGGGGATGCATTGAATCCCTGTAGTGGCCCTGGTGACTCGGGACGAGAACAACAACCAACTGACTTTGCCTTTACATCCTTTGGGGGAAGGGAAAAGGGTAAAACCGGCACAGACCACCATGTCTTACTCCAAGTCGAGTGCCGAGATCTACGATGGCAAAGAAATAGCGACAAACCGAGACTGTATATCAAGCGATGGCTTCCTGGCGTATGCTTTCGAGCATACCCAAATACGGATGTCATTTTCCCGTGGCCATCCGAATTAGAGACTATCAAGTAGCCTCCTCCTTTAGCAGTCGCAGCGCCACGAGAAGACCGAAAGACGATGGCGCGCTTTTAGCATTCTTCTCGTTTTCCAACCTTAGTTTCCGAGAATTATCAGACTCGATAGGCAATGGGCGATTTTATCAGACGCTAGTCACAGCTTTAGTAACGGCGGTGGCTCGTGTGAGGCCTTTGATGTAATACAAGAGGGTGAAATTGATAGACGGGTTTCAATTGAACCTGCCAAGTAGCTGAGGTACGAGTTTGCCAACCCTTCATAGCTCTTCGTGTAAAAATCTCGTATGCTATATCCTGAGCCAGCAGCATAAAAGTGAGAGGGGGTATTATGGCGTGTATTGCCACAGTGGATGACCATTGTCCAATGTACGACCAGTGCATATATATCCGACCGGCGTGTGCAGTATATCCTGTGCCTTGCGGCGAAGAGCAAGCCATTCCAAGAGGAATGAAACGTTGTCATCCGAAAAATTGACGGGGCTCATCGTGTCTGCCGCTCGTGGCCTCGCGTCGTTTTCTGCATGACGGTCGTCGACTTCGGAGGGTAATCGTAGGTAACGGGCCACGGGATCCCATTCTACCAAGTCAATATACAGCCGGCCGGCCAAGATGCCAATCTCAATCCGAAACCACTCAGGGAAGATGTGCTCGGTCGGCAGTCGAGGCAGACTATAGTATCGCAGCGAGTTGAAACAGGCCATAGCCTTGGTGACCGGCGCGGCGTAGGCGACCAAGTACACGCTCGGCTCGTCAACGCTGAGGCGTAGCCTTGGAATCAGTAGCTCGGCCTCCTCGGGAATAATGACTACCGCGGTCTGAGTGGACGGACACCACAGGATCCATTCTACGGGACGCTGTAAAGCATTACCATTAGTGCATGTCGCTATATACAACCAACAAGAACGGAGACCTGACTTACCAAGAAATTATCAACGACGCTCTCCCCCTTTCCAAAAACAACTGTTTTCCCGAACTCCTTTGAGACGAACAGTCTTGACCCCGTTTTGCGTACACCATACCGTCTCCCGACGTTTGATCTCGCCATACAAACAAGTGCTTGCTCGACTCCGCAATCTTCGTGGGTTGACGGCCTAGTCTCTAGCACCCCAGTGCAGGCGAAATGTGCTATAGTAGGATGCAGACCTGGGAACGCCAGAGCTTCGTACCGCGGCGGCTTCTGCACCTGCCGCTCCTGTTCCACCTGAACCTGAACTTCGCGTTCCTGCTCTACCTCTTCCAAGGCTCCTGTTTGAACGGCAGCGCTCTTGCTGCATATCCGACGGAGTTGGGCTGCGAACCCCTGCAGCTGCGGAGCAGTTATGTGCTCCGTGGCAACCGGCAAAGAGCTCACTGATGCCCCACCGTACATCTGCTCCAAGGTCTGGCGCTCCGCCTGCTGCAAGACTTGGAGCAACCGTTGGCATTGCTCCTTGTCGGCCAGGAAGTTGCAGTAGCGCGACGCTGCGTCAGTGCGCCGGCAGAAGTCGAGACCCTGCGCGGCGTACAAGGGCTGCAGATCCTTGTTGGCACGACAAGTCTGCTCGAGGAGCCAGCATATGACATGTGAAGAATCAAGCCTTGCGCTGGTGGCGGGACGGCAAAAGTCCTTAATGCTCTGGTCCACGTCTGGCGGCGCGAAGAATGTGACAGATTGAGTCGTGCCTAATTGGCGGAGGCGCATTGCCGCTATAGAAATAATCAGCAAGAGAGGATTCACCGTTAGGGATGTTCTCTATAGCCGAACGATGTCCCAAGGGAAAAGGAGGGTGAAGCCCAGCACATTACTCACCTTGCATCGTATAGTCTTTTGTTTGTTTCAACGCAAGTGTCAGCGCACCGTGAGCTGACGCCGGCAGCTTCAAGTCTACACCACGAGTGTGTGCTTCGTCGAGATAGACGAGACACTCGCCGAGGTTGTCTGCGAAGGGCGTCGCCAGCAATGGGATGTCGTTCTTCGTCTCGTCTCGAAAGTGTACCCACGCCCGATTGTCGCTGCCAAAATAGACGGCAGCCTTGGCTTCATGATCAATGGCCAACCACGTCTTGGCTAATGTCCTGTTGTCCATTTCCAGAATGTAGGCGCCAGCGTCAATGAGTATCCGAGTGCCTTTGGCATGCACCTGACGGAGAAAATCTGCCTCGGTCAACCGTTTGCCTTCTTCATCCGTAGTAATTTGATATCCGCGGTTGCGTGGTTGCAGGAGATATGCGAGTACCTCAGCACTGGTCTGCTGCAGGCCAGGCAGGTCATCCTGCCGGATGGTCAGAGGCAGCATCATACGGTTGTCGTTGGTCCCGCTAAATCCCGTCGTCCTTGCACCGCAATGCTCTTCAGAACTCAGCGGCAAGTCCCACGCAGACGCCTGCAACTTGATGTCGAACTGCCTGGCATGCGCCGGGAACACAAAATGGTTCATATAATGGTTGACGACGATACGATTCAGGCGCAAGTGCTGCCACAGCTCTTCTATCTGTCCAGCGTCATCGACGTTCACCGTGTTCCAATGATGCAGCGCCTCTGGCAAACTGTTACAACCAGACGTCCACCAGTCGTACTGCGCAGCGGGATCCTCTGACTGCAGTACATGTTGCAGGCTCTGTTGGAATTGGTGGGAACTCAGACCAGTGTAGTAAAATGCCAGACATGTAAAGAGGATGGACACGTCCGGGTGGCCAAATTCTGACTGTTCCGAGGGCACCCCTTTCGCTTCAAAGGGCACTGCGACAGGATCACGGGTCGGGTGCAGCCCGTACTGTACATTCCACCGTTTATTGAGACAGATAATGAGCAGTCTATTTGTCAGAATGCCCCGGATGGTAAGCAGTATCTTGGATGCCGTCTGCGGATCTTCGAACGCATTGACCGCCTGTGCAAATACGTCTCCGTCAAACCGTTGCTGGAGAAGGGCTTGTCGAAGTATGCGTCGGCGCTTCGGCGAAGAGCTTGAGTCCGAGAGACGGAGGCACATTGTTCGTCCAGCGCTAATGTCTTCAAGTAGGCGGTCGTGGAGGGCATTCTCTGCTTCGCTCTCCAAGTGCAGCATAGGAAACGAACCAGGCCGTTCCAACACATCGATATTATCAGAAAATCTGTCCTGCAGCGTAGGAACGTAATCGCATACTAGGCCGAGTAGTTCCTCAGCAACCTGCCACCGAAACGGGTGTCCGTCAACAGGCATCTCAGATCCGCTGGGATAATTCAGCTGCGTCTTCACCGACAGTGTGACATCGCACTCGTCGAGAACATCACGACAGTTGCCCTCCAGCCAACCCTGGAACTCAATCATCCTGCTCGCGGCCTCAAGTTTGCCATCGGCAAGTTGCTGCCACCCGCCAAGCTTGTACGACAAGACGTTCTCCCAGCTAGTCAGAATGAGACCCCTCAGGTCGCGCGTGTCCCGGTGGAGATCCTCGTAGAGTTTCACGATTTCTGGTGTTGCCCGCGTCTTTCGCGAAAACGGCACATGGCGAATTTCGCGACCTACGAGACCACCTAGTCGTAACTGTATCATCTGGGCTGTCTGCATGAGTAAGGCCTTGGGCACTAGCAAACGCGAGAGCTCCTTTCCGTTGGCTAGGACCGCAATGACCATGGGCACAATCCACGAAGTTTTGCCTACGACAGTGTCAGAAAAAACCGTAACGTTAGGGCCGTGTCAACTGTATAGGGTATACCCACCTTTGCCCATAGCCATCTGTAATAAGCTGTTCTCGCCCGATGATGGAGCGATAATTGCCTGCGCAACGGCTGCCTGCTCAGCCCGGATGAGCATGTTGCTGTCGATCTCCATCAAGAGCCAGTCGGGTAGCTCCAATGGTGACCAAGTCTGGTGGCCTCCATTACGGAGTTCCTCGTCGAGCATTCGCTTATCGTCTCGTAGTAGCGCATCTCGTATGCGCTCCAGCCGTTGAAGCTCGGTGATCACTAAGCCATATGATACAAGTGCCTCCTTCATGCCACTCCCGAAATCATAAGAGTTTATCGACCTAAGGAGTTCAAGCACGGTGGTAGGGCTGGTGCAGGGCCAACTGGCGCTAAGCTGTAACCATGCAGATCGAGGGTCGTTCGCAGCAAGAGCAGCGGAGATTTGCTGCAAGTGATACGTCGCCCTGTTGTATGCTCGCTCTTTAGCGTGTATGATTGTATCAAGAGTTGGTATAGGAACTTGAGCATCGGGTTGCAATATCTCATCCGTCTTTTTGAGCGCGACCAGGCTCTGGCGAAGGTCTTCGGCATATTGTTGACGGAGTGCATCGGGGGAGCTAGCAAACCTTGCGAGGATGCCCTCAAGTTCAGTGGCTTCCGCTGAAAGCTTCCTCTCGGCGATGCTGGAGGCGCTGTCGCGCACAGCTGCGCTTTGCGTCTCGAAGTGAATATCTGATGCCTCATTTTCTAGGCGACGGCAGGGTTTGGAAACCAAGTCTCCTGCCAAGGGTATGATGGGCTGACCATGCTTTACCCCAACAAATGCTGGCGCCTTATCCTCCCACTCCAGCAACGAGGCACCTTCCCAAGGGCCGTCAAGTGAGTCCAAAACCTCTTGAACCTGGCTGGTATAACTTTCCAATTCGCTATTCGCCCGCCTTCGTTCCCATTCGGGCGCTATCTTGTCCAGCGCCAAGGCAACATCGAGAACATTTGTTTCAAAATTCAACGTCGACAGCTCGGCAGCTGGTCTTGGCCATTGCTCTAGGACAAGGCTGACGAAACGGCAGGCCTCCTCTTCGCACAACTCTTTATGTTCTTGGGCATTGCGGCCTTCCCGGTCCCGCAGTTCGTTTCCAAAGCCATACCTGTGCTTGATAGGGGAATGAGCTGGGACTATAAGCTCCTGCAGGGACTCGAGGCTAGGCCGTCCTCGAGATTTGAAATTTACAAAGCTGCTATACTTTGGCACTTGTATGCTCTTGAGCTTACCGACGGAAGCAAATGCAGCGAGCGAACGAACGGCGTCCATGTCGGCATTAGATCCAAAGGCGAGCAATCCGAGACGGAACAATAGAGGGGCTTGATCATCTGCATGACGACAGACGTTGACGAGATCTCCCCACCTCTCATTGATAGGGTCTTCGATCTGACTGATGAGTGGGCTGCGGTCGGGTAGCAGGCTATCGTTGCCGTGGAATCCGCCGATCACAGCGTACGACTCGAGGACTGAAAGTAGCGTATTGGTCATATTTGACGATGGGCATCGCTTAATGAGCAGGACAGCGACTTCATAGACCTGAGCCGCCCTAGGCGTGACTCTGCGGTCGCGGGGCACGTAGACTGGGTCATCCACACCTTGGTCGGGTGCATAGTGCGTTGGGCGCTCGTATAGTAGACGACTCTTTTCACCACGGTAACGGAGATGCGACGGATCGCTAAGATCGAAGTCCACTGCGGCAGCATTGGAGAACTTTTGGAGTTGGTTAGACTTGCTCATGATAGCTTGAACCAGAGGCTCGTAACCATCATGTTGGATAGTGACAGTCAGATGCTTGTCCCACTGAACCTTCTGGAGGCGCTTTATCTCAGTGGGGTAGTACTCTCTATGGGGGGACAGCGACTTCAGGACCTTCAGAATTGGATGCGTGACACTTCCCAATGGGATCCATGGCTGAGCGGCACCCGATCGAAGAATGCGAAATGCCTCTTCTGTACCCGTGCGTTTAGTTAACCCATCGGGCAGGCAGAACGATGTGACGGCGTGGCAGAGAGCCTTCGTATACACGAGGCGCGGCTCCGGAGGGCATGAAAGCCGACCCACTACCTCATCGATCTGGTACGTGCCATAGTCCCTGGCGTCCTTGATGCGAACACCAACATGTATACCACGTCGCTGATATATGGGTTGTCCCAGAGGCACAACGATGCTCCGCCTCCCAGAGACGACGTCGCGCAGTATAAGCTTACTATCCAAACCATACCACGTGCCTGCATCCTGGTTAGGATCAACTTCGGCCTTGAGCTGCCGGCATTCGAGCAGACCAGCCTTGTTGACGTAGAACGACAGGTCTAAGTGGCGTAACTCGACCGACAGCTTCCCCTTATACGCCCGAGGTTGGAATACGGTCAATTTCTCGGGGCGTTCGAAATGGCGAAAAATTCCTGCGACCTGCGAGAACACATCCGACCGGGGGTCAACAAGGTCGACCTTGCCGCCTCGAGTGGCCTGCCGGCCCGGGATGTCGACAATCCAGTCACGAGGCCGCTTGATCCAGATTGCAGGCTTCCGCCGGACCTCTAAGCATGCCGTATTGAGGTTAAGCCAGTGGACGCAGTTATCCATCAGTTCTACCGGCAAATCGAAACCGTCCAGACCGGAAAAGACTTCCTTCGGTACAAGTTCTAGCAGACCATTCTTAGTTCGGGAACGAACAACAACCTGTTCATCACGCAGGCCAAAATGCACCTCCTGGCCATGCACAAAGTTTGCCAGTCGATGTGTCATACCCGGCAATGTTGACGGGTACGTTAGGAGGTGCTGGTTGCCAAACATGTCCTTGATGAGTGGACTGTTCCGGATCTCGAGGGGCAATTTGCCACGTGGCTTGCCATTCACCAGAACATGGCCCTCAACAATGTTACAATGCACCCTTTGGCTAAAGCTAGGCGATTCCTGGGCCTCGGATACCGTGGCGGTGATCCAGCGGTCATTGGGCGGTGGTAGAAAACTCCATGCGGAGAATAGTACGGAGACCTCGTCAGAAGAGTCCAACCAGCTCTGGGTGATTGCAATGCCGGCACTGGCAGGGTGGACTTGGATGGCAGTTTGAAGAAGCGGTTGGATCTGATATGCCATTTTCGCGTCTCGGATGAACATCCTTCTCAATGTCTGGGGCAATCCATCAATGTCAACAAACAGGTTCTCCTGTAGCGCTATAGATGCTTGTATCCAGGAAGTGAGGTTTTTGGGGCTTATAGCCTGTGTGAGCTCGACATAAACAGTGAAGGTTCGCCGACATAATAAGGCAGCATAGAGGCCGTAGGTCGCACCACGCTCCGCTGTACCTGCGTCGACAGCAGTTCGTACTTCCTTTCGGAGGCGAGTGATCCACTCCAAGGTCGCATCGCGTACTGACTCAAGTAGAGCCACGGCACGGCTCCTGGAAACACCAGACGATAGGGACCACAGGCGTAAGCTAAGCGTAATGAGCAGCTCCATACAGTTGTGCTCCCGCCAGTTTGTTAGGATGGAGCGTAGACGCTTTTCAATCACCTCCACTAAACGTTCGACAAAGGCAGACTCCTTGAATATGACATGAGCAGCTCGGAAGACATCACCTGGCAACTGCGGGCCGGCCTGGGCAGCGAACTGACACAATACGCGCATGGAATCCTCGCTGCTGAGGTTGAGATTTGACGAGCTCATTTCGACCAAGATGTTGAGCCACCGTCGCAGCTTGCCCCCAAGCAGCTTCTGATAAGCCGCGAACTCGTGGACAGACATGTCAGACGGACACTCGCTCTGGTTCGCCTGGATCTCATACGACGACGGTCCGTCCACAACTGGCGGTGGATGACGAGATGCCTGCAGAATAGTAGATTGAAGCCCACGGGGAACGTAGATGCCACAGAGATGCTGCAGTGTTAAAGGGTGGTTGAGATCCTTGACCCATACTCCAGAGATGCGATCGTACAGCTCGAACCTCGCCGCAAAAGGTAACAGCACGTCAGAGAGCGGGGGTCTTCCAGCACTGAACCTGTAATGAGTCTGCGTGAAACCCTTGATTGGTGATGCCAGTGATATTCCTTGCACGTCGGCTGTGATGTAGCGTTGCAGCGGCCTACAGCCTCGGAGTTCTATCTCGGCCTTTGAGGTAACCGTCGGGCGGGCTGGGTGTGCTAGGACGCTCAAGATCCGCCAGGTAGCGTTCCGATACGCAGCTAGGTAGCTAGGGATTGCGAGCTCAAATACTACGGCGGCCCTGGCAGGATTGCTGCTGGGGAGGAAGGCCTCCTGGATCTGCATCTTCATCCGGTTACGAACTCGCCAATGCCAGCACTTTGTGCATCCTCTCACGTCACGCCGACCGCTGTTCCAAGAGCAACAACATGTACCATTTGATATTGCTATCGTATGATTGTCGTAGGCCTCGCATTCCCGCTTCCACTCAACTTCTTTAGCATCACGTGCCTGGTTAGATGCGTCTTGAATACGTGTGTCGAGGGATCGCATCTCTGCCGACTGGGCGACATAACGCATGGCCAGGCAGTTTTGATCGAGCTTGTCCAAGATGGTACCGTAACGACATCTGGACTGGCGTTGGTCTAAATGTGTCTGTATGTCGTGAAGGCGGCGCATAGCAGACAAGGTGGGAAGCTGGAGGACATCAAGGAGCTCCGGACTGAAGGCAGGTCGATAGTCGCCGAGCAGGGGGCATGTGGCGATGACGCACTTGTCTAGACGAACCCAGAGGGTAAATAGCGTAAGTAACATGGCGCTCATGAGCTCAGGATCAGAGTCGTACGTTGTCCCAACTTTAGTAAAGACTTGATCAATCTGCTCAGCCAGCTGTAGACAGCGGGCTTCATAAGCCGAGGCGGTATCCAAACCAAACTGATCGTCGGGATTTATGCGCAGCTCCATAGCCGTAAGGCGAAAAATATGATTTGTAAAATCCTGAGATTGTCGAACGGCTTTGTCGAGTGGCTCAGGAAGAGAAGCTAGTGCAAGATCTGCTTGTCGGATCTGCGGACTAGATAGTAGATTGCTGAAGTACTCGCTGCTGTGCGAAAGGGAAAGCCGGAGCGCATAGTCAGGTGCACGTAAGGGAAGCTTCGGAATATGACGGGTTGTTTCCTGTTTGAATCTTTCCCAAGTAGCCTCGACTTGTGCAGTCGCTTCTTCGACGATAGCTTTGATCATGGGGCCAATTCGAGCGAACAAAGGCTCGGAGATCTCTGCGTTGGCCGATTGAACTTTGGCCTTGTCTAGCTCCAGCTTCGCCATACGGCGGCAAATCTTGGCGCGGAGCGTCATGGCCAATTCCGGGCTGAGCTTCCCGACAGACTCCTGGAGAAGCTGACACAGGAGAACGCACATGAGGAACTTGTAACCGATCCGGCCCCGTTCGTTGCCAAGCGCGAGGCTGAGTTGTCGCTGAGCGGCGACGCGCAAGACCAGCCAGAACGGAAGTCGTCGCCAGGGTAAGTCTTCACCCTGTATGTTGACCTCATCTCTCACACGCTTCCGGAGTACGGGGGCCTGATAGTGACTACCGATGGCCCCGAGAAGTGGCATGAGCATATGTGTGACAAGAGCTGGATCAGTAGTATCTCTTGTCTCGGTGATGGAGACATTAGCCTTCCAAGTATTGGCTTGGAGGCTATGAAGCGATTCCATACTCGCCTGCTCGAGAAAAGCAGCGAGGCTTTCTTGGAACGGCACGTTGGCGAATACGTTAAGGGGCACCTGAACAGAACGACCGGGAAAGTCCCACTGGAGGGCACCATCTGCAGCTAGAACTCGCTCAGTGGTAGCGGATGTCTCGAATGCTTCGATGATGCACTGCTGACCGTTGCTGTCTCCGTTAGCAACTAAAAAGCTCTTATACATGTGCTATCTACTAACCAAGTATCGCGCCGAACAAGTAAGGCAGAGTTCTGTTCGACTACGTGTAGAATAAGCATGTGCGTCTGTTCTAGCTGGCTAAAGTGTTCCAGCATCGTTGACCTCTCAAGACGACCTGAGTTGAGAGAAAGGCAGGCGTCAAGTGAGGCCCGCAGAGACTGGAACGCTTCGGACCACGGGGAATCTATGACTGCGTCAATGGTCTCGCAGGCGTGAATGATCCGTTTCAATACATCGTGTGAGATGGCCTCGACGTCCGAATCCTGTCCTCCAGGTACTTGGTGAGGCAGCACAAGGTGATTGAAGACAGCACGAAGAAGATCCATCTTGGCACTTGATGCAAGAATGTTGGGGGTCATATGCTGGTAGTAGCAGGGTGGAGAAAGTGTCCAAGTTGTATGAATGAGATAAACAAAGGGGTTTGCACCATACGGTCTACAAAGGGAAGACATTATTGTTTTGTAGTCGGCACGGTGACCAACACTGTACCTGGGACATGACACATTAACCGGGTTAAGGCCAATGGCTACGTCAGCCCAAAGCGCCGTTTGTCCCCTCCAAACGGAAAGTTGAAGCCTCGTTCGTGAAGATGCACCACCCCTAGATCCAGGCGCTTTCCGGGTGGTGAGTTGTCATCTAGGACATCCGTTGGTTATTTTGATCTAAAGAATGTCGTCGGCTCCTCAGATTGGGTGCAAACCTGCACATCCAATAAATCTTTTTGGTTGCCTAGAAATGCAAACGAAGAATTGGACCCCCCTCGGAAAGATGCATACAGCCCGTTTGGTGCTGGCATCTCGACAGCGTTCTGGGCTCCCTTTGTGAATGATATGTACTTTTCCGACCAGGGCAACCTGGGCGAGAACGACGTTGCAAGTAACGAAAAGACTCGTGTCGATGGTGGATGTTTGTCTTGCGGCAAGATCAAACAGGCGGACGGCAAAGGGATTATCATGTTGCGCGTGGTACATGATGGCGAAGTAGCTATTGTTCGCACGAATACCAACGAGCGGACTGGAAAGCACACAAGTCTGTATGCGACCAGGCACAAGCCAATGGTGAGTACAAATAAGTTGATTGCATTGATAGGTGTTCAGAAAAGGCAACACTAGAAGCATCTTTAGGTCGCAAAGGAGAACCGGCCAAGGCCGGAGCCTCACGAAAGGTAGATTTGGCGTTTTGTGTTGATTGAGTAGCCTTATTTCAACGAATAGGTCGAATAGTAAACTACAGCACATGACATGGATGTACCGGTCCTTCTCGTGCTAAGACAGTTAACAATCATCTGGTAGCGATGAGGTTCTGATATAATGGACACAGGTCGAGTAGAATGAGTTGGTTTGTACTGCGTTGATATTTCCTATAGCCATTATACTTTTGGTAACTAGGGACAAAAGTCCTAGGAGCGTCGACTTGACTGTATTGGCAGGGATAAGTTGATTCTTGGCTTGCTCTACTTAAGTAAGGACGCCTTGAAGGTACTTGTTGAGGTATGCCGCATGCTCGCGTGCTTTGGTCGGCCATGCCCTCGCTTGGGGCCATGAGGTCGCCCATTGTGCCTTTTGGGCGCACTAGGCGATGCGCCGCACACTAGCTTGTTCGATTGACCCTTCGGGGTTGTATATAAGCTCTTGGTCGTGGTAGAATTCCGAGTACTTCGTACTCGGTGTTGAAGAAGTTTTTTCCCCCTTTCCTGCAGCCATGCCCGCCAGAGTGTTCTCACTCATGTGTCTAGATTGGGAAGGCGGTGACGAAATAGGTAGGCGGTGGCATATCGAGGCACGCACGGTGACAACGGCCGTAATAAATTCAAATGACGAAAAAAACAACTTCAATATCGAGAACGAAATTTTTGGAAATTGACAACGATTAAGAGCGTAAACGCAATCCCGAACGGTCAATTGAATAACCTAGTGTACGGCGCATTGCCCAGTGCGCCTAAAAGGCACCATGGCGACCTCATGGCCCCAGGCGAAGGCATGGCCGACCGAACCACGCGAGCATGCCACATACATCAACAAGTACCTTCGAGACGCCCTCCTTTGCGTAGAACAAGCCTAGGATCAACCTGTCCCTGCTAATATAGTTAAGTTGACGATTCTAGGAATGCTATTCCTAGTTGTAAAGATATAAAGCATGCCCGATGTCCGATCTATCTAAGAGTTTCTGAATATTATTTAAAACGAGGCCAAAAAAGCTGCAAGCATTACATTACTTACCCTAAACGAGATAAGAGATGACATAGAACACACAAACGCTTAGCTGCAGAAAGAACTTCAGAAAAGCGTGAAAAACGGAAACAAAGCTAAAAAGGCTGCAAAAGAGGCGACCAAAGTAGGCAGGACAGTTACGGCCATAGTGAGAGGAATTAAAAACAACGGAATGCAGAACCGCATAGCCGCTATGCCCTCTTATGCTGCAATGGCCGCTAGGGGTTTAACAACAAGTATACACAATACACAGAACTTTTAAGTGCCTCCTAAGCAGATTCAGAGGGAGATTATTGTAAACATTAGAGACCTGTTGACTGTTGCAAACCTTAAAGCTATGAACCCCTGTAGCCTAAAAGCTTACATCGATTGTGCTATTGAGCAGAGCAATAACGAGCACATAGTAAACATTAAAATAGTATTCTCTAATCAGCTTAAAAGCGGAGACCTAAGTATTAAAACGGCTATAACTAAAAAGATGGAAACCCTAAGGCAGTTTACAGACGACTAGACTTATAAGATCGGAAACAAAGCATTTGTGCGGCTTCTAACATATGGGGTGCTTGTACACAAAATCCGCACAAACTCCATAGATATGGACAAGTTTAAAAACATTTAAAACAAAATATTACTAAACAATAAACCTTTTATTTTAAATGCAAAGATTAAATATATAAAATAGCTTTTAAGAAAGTCTTTTATAAAACCCGCATCGTTTATTATTATTAAATTTAAAAACCCAGCAGATGCTAATAAAATTATCGACAAAGGACTTATCTAGCAAAGGCAAGTGTTTTAATGCAAACTGTACAATAAAAAAAGCCAACTAAAGCAATGCTTTTAGTGTTAGAACTACAGCCACATAGGAACCCAGTGCAGGGCAACAAAAGCATGTGGCATTTGCGCCGAAGAGCATAGCTCACGAGACTGCCCTACCCGGATCAACACCACCGCACCTAGGAAGTGTGCGGTTTGCCAGGGACCACACGCCGCATAGAGCGGACAATGCCCTATAAGAAAAGACAAAATGGCCAAAATACGGGCTGCATACAACACGCGCCCGGTTTACCATCCCACCATAGAAAAGAAGCCCCAGGATCCAACACCAGGAGAACTAAGAACAACTACTAAAAAGCCAGGCCGAACTTAAGAACCGAGGACTTTTAAGAGCAAATCCCCAGTTAAAAGAGAACACAAGAGAGTTAACACCGGAGACATATGTATGTATGGCGATAAAGAGAACGAGCCTAGCTTGAGATCCAGCAGCTAAAGGCCGATCTAAATCAGAATGCTATCTAAAAAAGCGCTCGGAAAGATTAACAGTAACTTATAAATAAAACAGCCTAACAGCTAACACATAGACCTCACTACTAACATAGATCAATGAATAGACAACCTACACTAAGCATACTACAGTACAACGTTTGAAAAGCGAGAGACATAATAATGGCGACAATGTTGAGAGATTTAAAGGTATTAGACTTTGATATCCTTGCTGTCCAAAAACCATGGAGGAATCCGTTCCAAGCAACCACACACCACCTGGCCAAAGCCCAGTTCCACCTATGCTACCCAGGTGACGACCGGGAAGGACCAGCAAGAGTATGCTTTTTTATTAATAAAAGACTCGATCACCTAAAATGGCAGTTCAAAGAACACACAAGAGACATCTGCACGTGGATTATTACACTAGCAAACAAAGAACAACTTATTATTTACAACATATACAACCCGGGTTAGACAGCGCTAGACAGACAAAGCGTCTTTCCCTTACTGCGTTAGATACTTGAAGAGTACAGCCACGAAGAACAAATCGTCCTTGGGGACTTTAACCTACATCACAAACTCTGGGAAGGCACGGATATCAAAGAAGCAGATCAAGAAGCAGATGATCTAATCGAAATTATAGAGGACTATGGTCTTACAAACACACTCTTACCAGGAACCGTCACATACGAGGAGGCGGGAGCGCACACAACAATCGATTTATGCCTAGTTATAATCAGGTTGGCAAACAGGATAATACGGAGCGAAGTAGATCGAGACTTGGATTACGACTTAGACCACCTTTTTATCGCTACTATATTTGACCTAAGGGCCACTTAACTGCGGAAGGAACTGGCAAGGAACTGGAGGGAACTTAACAGCGAGAAATTTCAAGAAACCTTAGCGCAAAAGCTCCTAGAGCTGAGAAGGCTGAGAACTATAGCAGCCCTTAAAGAATATATATGCAATATAAGCACAGCTATTTGGAAAGCTGCCGATGAGGCAGTTTTCAAGAAATGTTTTTGCAACAAGTTTAAGGAGAGATGGAGCAAGGAATGCAAGAAAGTACTTAGCGAGGCAAAGAGACTTTAATGTTTATATAGTTTAGACAATACTAAAAAATTGTAGGAAACTTACCGAGCAGCAAGAAACGTTAAAACAAGAACAATTAAGAAAGTGTTACAACAATCGCATAAAAAAAAGGTAGAAAAGGCAGCAGAGTTACTAGACTTTTTTTGGAAAGTTGCCAAGTGGGCAAAAAACAGAGAAAACCAAGCACCAAATGTCACTCCTGAATTAAGACACCCTACTACTAGACACAAAGCGGTTAAATTAGAGGAAAAAGCACAGTTGCTTAAAGAGACGTTTTTTCCAACCTTTCCAAATGCTAACTTAGAAGATATCGAGAATGCCACATACACGGACCAAATACCTACACTAGCAATAACACCTGAAGAAATAGAAAACGCAATTTAAACAACGCTAGCTCTTAAGGCACCGGGCCTAGATGGGATCCCTAACTTAATTTTAAAAGCAGCGCTCCTACAGATCAAAATATATTTTATGCGGATCTTTAATCATAGTCTTGCCTTGGGACACTGCTTAATGTACTTCCGGCAATCCACTATAGTTGTATTATGCAAACCAGAAAAAGACAATTATACAATCCCTAAAGCATACCGCCCTATAGCACTCCTAAATATAATAGGCAAAATTATAGATGCAATTATTGCAAAGCGAATAAGCTATTTAGCTGAAGTTTACCAGCTTTTGCTAAATACACACATAGGAAAAAAAAGGCTAAGGTTAACTGAGCACGCTTTGCACATTATCATTAAAAAGATATATTTAGCCTGGAACACTGGTAAAGGCCAAGTAGCGAGCCTTCTCCTACTAGACGTGTTTGGGGCTTTTGACAATGTTTCACACCAACAACTACTACACAACCTACAAAAGCGGAAAATAAACAAAAAGATCGTTAATTGGATTGGAAGCTTTTTAAAAGCAAAAAAAACAAGCATTGCTATCGACGGCTTTAAGTCTGTACAATATGAGATCTCTATAGGGATCTCACAAGGCTTACCACTCTCCCCTATCCTCTACCTCTTTTATAACGCCGACCTTATCGATAACTGCAATAAGGGAGACACCTTTGCTACAGGATATATTGACAACGCGGCCATTCTAGCAGTGGGAAATACAACAGAGGAGACTTGCAACAAATTAAAGGGAGCCCTGCAAACAGCAAAACAATGGGCAAAAACGCATGCGTCCGTCTTCGCCCCTGAGAAGTTCCAACTTATGCACTTTATTAGAGCGAGGAAAAGAATTGACACAGGATAGAAGCTCCAGACCCCATGGGGCGAGATAGCGCCAAAACCAACATGCAAATACTTAGGGGTTACCATAGACACCAAGCTTACTTAGAAGCCACATATCAAAGGGATACAACAAAAGCTCATGAAGACGATTATAGCTATAGGTTGTCTAGGCAATTTAGCCTGGGGAGTAGGGCTCGACGGGATGAGAAAGATCTACCGAGGAGTCGCTGTTCCACAAATGCTGTATGCATGCTCAGTGTGGTCTAACGCAGACGTACGCGGCAAGGCCTATACCAAAAAAACGCTAGAAATGCTACAGACTATCCAAGCAAAAGCAGCTAGAACAATTACGGGAGCCTTCAAGGCAATATCAAGACCAGCTCTTAACATCAAAACCTACCTCCTCTCTGTAGAACAACAAATCTGGAAACACAACATAGAGGCAATGGGAAAAGCTCTCTCGACTTAAAACATCCCCGAGCTGGAAATAAACAAGCCTAGCACACAACGCAAGCAGAAATACACAAGCCCGCTGAAAAGAATTAGCCAAAAAGTAAAAAAATGGAGAGAACCAACAGGGTTAACACAAGAGATAATACTTTTATATATCACACCTTTTTGGTGAAAAGGCCCGACAATACATATAAGAGAAAACGCAAAACAAGCAAAATTTGATTACCAAAGAAAACATAAAAGCGGGAAAAACATACTTTTAATTTATACCGATAGAAGCGGCATTGATGGACACACCGGCGTAGCAGCTGTATGTCCTAGGATAAGAGAGGTAAAAAAGGCGTATATGGGCCGAGACACTGTTTCCACCGTGTACGCAGGGGAACTCTAAGGCATTAACATGGCGCTACAAATTGCACAAGAAGACCGATACAAAGGACATAGGAGGGTTAAGGTTATGATATACACCGACAACCAGGCGGCCATCAGGTCGTCGGCTATTCCACTAGGGAAATCGGGAGCATACCTTCTAAAGGAAATCACGCAACGGATCTAGGACCTCTAGGAAAACGGTTTACCCGTGGAAATCCAATGGATCCCGGCTTATAAAAGCATCCCAGAAAACGAGGAGGCCGACCAAGCAGCCAAAGAAGCTACCGGATGGAGAGAAGATGGCACCCGAGGCCAGAGAGCAAAACAACCGGAAGAGCTATTTTCGCTTAAGGCAACGCTAAAAACATAAAATTATAAAAAAGCCAAGAGACATTGAAAAGTAAGCTGGCGGATTGAAACTAAAGGCAGAACTACATTTTGTTACATATTTAAACCAACACGAAAAGTACTTAAGCTTTATAAAAACCTCAGCAAACAATATAGTGCAATTTTGGTCTAATTGCGCACAGAAAAGATCGGCTTTAGGGATTTCCTGTTTAAACGTAAGGTTTTGGACATTATGGACCTAAAATGCAGCTGCGGCGAAAGACGACAAACAGTACTCTATATACTGTTCCAGTGTTAACAATTTAAAGATTTCCAGAACCAGAAATTAGGCCATATACTAAAACAAAAAAACCTTTGAGCAGTTTTAAACAAGCGTAAAACAGCTATTAAAGCCATTAAATTCATAAAACACACGCAAATTCTAAAGCAATTTAAAATCAAAAAATAAACAAACGAAGCTTAGCACTAAGTGGAGACTAAAGGTAAGCAGTATGCAAAACCAGAGGTATAAACCTCAAGAGCAGACTAAAATTACTTATACATTAGTAGAGAACTAGTATTTACAAGCGGGGACCAGCCAAATGTAGATAGAGGTTGAAGATGTAAAGGTAGAAGCTGGGGCCAGCTGGTTGTGGATTGAATTTTTTAAGATACAGCGAAGTGGGGCGGCAAGGATAAACGTCCGGGCCGTGTCGGCTGGTTGACTGGCTCTGCCAGCCGGGCATAGCTGCGGATGAAAGAGCGGCTGAAACCGAGTAGGAAGTAATCAATCAATCAATCAATCAATCAATAAATTCAAATGATCAAAGCGCAATTCAGTGCGTCTGACATGTATGCAAAAGCCGAGAATGTTTAGAAGCAGGTATAATGTCCAATTGCAAACAATGCTATAATCTAGTGCTTCGGAATATTTATAAGCGACCAATTGCCTTTTATAAGTGGCAGATTCTACTACGTATGTTGAATGAAGGAAAAGATTACAGACGGGACCTGACTACCCTAAACCTTCCGACAGCCTCCTACCCCTCATTTCTTTTCGCTCTCAAAATACAACGAATACGGCAACAGACATGACATGTTCCAATACACCCTCGATGCTGTGAATTTTTCACATTCCGAGACGTACTCGACACCCTCCGAGTCAATCCAAACACGATATTCGGGGTCAAACTCCAAGGCTTCAATTGCGCCGCTTGTTCTTTTTATGTGAACTGCACTAATGGTGAAAAACAGGTCGCCCCAACTCTTTGCTCGCTTACGCGGCTTGTAAGAATCTTCGAACCGGCGCCTCTTCGACGACACGTGTTGTAAATCGATAGACCTAATGCTGGTTAGCCGACTCCGGGATTCATTTGACCACATTATCGTAAACTTACTCGTCATCGCTGCTGTAGCTATGCGACTGGCATCGCTTCGCGGATGATGCAGAGCGATCGCTAGGCAGGCTATCGTCGGGTAGGCCACTTTTCGTTTCTGTAAGAGGTCTAGCTGCGGCCGGTGCATCGCCATGAGAGAGTTGTGAAAGTGAGTGGGCTGCCTCCAGAGCTTGGCTCGTATTTTCTGTTGTAGAAGTTACAGCAATATCCAATGTCTTGTTACTCGGCGCTGTACTTTCTGAATCCCATATGTCAAAGCTCGCAACTGGTTGGGATGATCCTTCATTTTCCTTCTCAGAGTCGCCTGATTCGTTGTCTGCTGAGCTGCAAATGCTTTGCGTTGTACAATATTCGCCACCTAAAAAGGGACTCTCATCGCCAATAGTCTTATTTTCAAGCGTTTCATCGTCCCCCGTATCGGAGTCATCCTCGTCACTACTGAATGAACCTTCTTCGTTGAATGAAGGGGATGCTATTTTTCCGGTGCCGAATATAGCCGCGTGTAGCCAGTCCAAGACCGAGTCGTTTATTTGGGTGACCCCTAAAACTCGCTGAACGAAAGCCTTGCGAATCGCGGAGCTAGTCTGAGGTTTGATAGCATTGCCGATAGTTGAGGTACATGGTATATCGTAATGATTCGTCGACACCGGAGGAGAGCCTCCTGGCCACAGAGAGTGGGTGAATCAGTCCATTGTTTCTTGTGTTACGTCTTTTTCGCGTTGGATCTGATTGCTGACGTGGAGAATGTCATATGCCTGACGTAGTGTCCATTGCGCCTTTACATAGTGCTTTGTCGTTCGGTCGCAAGGCAGGGGCGAAGCATCGAGAGCCGTCACTAACCCCTTTAATATAGCAGGGGTAATGTGGTTGGTATCCAGAATCTGCTGGACAAGACCTTCACGAATCGCCTGCTCTCTCTGCTCTCTACAGGCGATACGACACTCCGTGGCTTCATCTAATAGAGTAACAGGTTGAACATCGAGCAGTTGACATATGGCCTGTGAGATACCCTCGGGCCAGAGAGCATTCAAGAACCATTCCACGGTTCGTTGTGTGATGTTCTTCTCGTAAAGAATTCGAAGAGTCAAGTACGAAATATGACGAGCCTGTGGAAGCGTCCATGAAGACTCCGGAGTGCTAGGCATGTTGGGAAAGATGGATGGCGACAATTGGAGCCCCGGTGAATAACAAAATCAAGCTCTAATCAAGATCTGAGGTATTATAGAAGTGTGAAGCGAATTGGGAAAGCAAACAGTGAGAAGACTGAGGAAGACGGCGATGGTGGCGGCGGATATTTAAACACGTTTTGATCACTAACATAGAAGAGATGGTTCACCGCCTCGTATCATTCCTTCTCCTGGAGGCCACCAATCTAGGACACGAAGCCAATAACTCGGCCTCCAGGACCCGGCCGTGTGGCGGTTGGCTTTATCCTTGGAATAAGGACTGAATCGATCCATGGCGGCCGATTTCTACCTTCTCTACCTCCACATGCTATGAGGCAACCTCTGGTATTCTACCAAAGCACACCACATTCATGCTGGAGATGGCATGACGGCTTCACGAGACATCCTGCGTTGGAGATTGCATGTTCCGTGGGAGGGTCGCTCTTCCACCTGCCTTGCCTCGCCCTCGTGCCGTTCGCCACTAAGGGGCGGTCTCAGGGGTCGAAGTCTGAGCCACTCACAGTACTATTCCATAAAAATAGATGGCAAGATAAAACCACTGACGCTGCCAAGTCTTTCGTAAAACAGCGATTCCTTTACGCGCCTCCTTCATAGCCGAAAAGTTGGCCACCGCCTTCTTTCAAATAGGAGACCAATGGGGTGACAAGGTCGTGTGACTTGAATGTGGCCTTGAAGCCCCTTGTCACGATGATTGTGTTATGCGGCGCCTCCTAATAGTAGGCCGGATTCCAAGGGGGAGGCGTCGGTGGCCAACAGTAATAAACGGATAGGTAGGTAGAGGTAGGATTGAACCACGCCTCAAGTACGCCCATTGAGGCTGAGAAAACGGATCTCTCAACTCTGGTCGGATTAGACCACACTGCAACATCTTGGGCCTCAAGTAACAGAGCCGTCTCAAACTCGCAAATGGCCATCAGCGCTTATCATTTTGCAAGTCAAGACGAAGACTTTCTTTGGCTACCAGCTCTCCAAGATGATACAGGTCTTGAAGTTGATGACCTTGCCGGTGGCATGGTCCCGATCTCGATTCCCTTGTATGTATGGCGCGTATACTAAACACACGCAATCTTCCTGGTCAGTAACTATTCTGAGACCATCTATTCACTCTCGGTTAGCCCAAACAAATTGCCAGGCTCTGCGGGCTAAAAGTAACAAGCTGACTTGCGATGGAAGAGTCTCCACTGCCCAATTTTGAAGCTCCGTCCAGAAGCCGCGAGCTGCTTAGCGGTAGGAGCAGCCCCTTTCATGGCTGTATATACGTGCTCAGCTATGGCGAAGGCAATGTGGAAAGAATAGGCAAGCGCTAGTTAACTATCTATTTTCAAATACCGCACATCTAAAAGGACAGTTCTATAAGCACTATAGCCCAAGTCTACATAGGGCGTAGTACCACAACTCTTAGGACTTGCCGATGAGTCAGACTAGATTTAGATCGATTACATCCTTAATAACCCCAGCCTTTGTGATATAAACATTGTCTGCTCATCTTATTAAATTACAGGAGACCCCACCGCCAGCTTCATACCAGACCCGTTCCCCTATCCGCCTGGGCCTACCTGGTAAGAACCCAACTAAACTAGTACTGCATCGACGTACTTTGCACTACCCCTATGCGGGCGACTATCACTCATCCTCTTCCAACCATCGTTTTACCCCCCTTTGCTTCCACCAATCCTTCATCTCAGGTTTTGCTCGCCGTGGTAGCTTCGAACCATGGTCAAACTTCTCCTTTAATCTCTCTAGCACGTAGGTATTCGTGAGTTTATCGTGCTCCATTTTTGTCATGGCGTCCACCATCCAAGGCGGAGAGCCAGCGATGAAAGCTTTCATCACTTCATCCCGATCCTCCGATCTGTAAGAGGAGCAGTGGTTCCAAAGGAGCTGGAAAAGCGGTGCAAGGGTCTTGTTAAAGGTCAGAGTGCCATAAACGATGATAGCATTTGCTTTTTGACATATATTGTTAATCAACTGTAATATCTCCGTCGTTAGCTCCTTCGGCATTCGCGCACCGTGCCGTAATAAAAAGGCAGCGATTTCTAAAGAGCCAGACGAAGGCGAGAGCGCTCTTTCTAGAGGCGTCCGACCCGACGAATCTCTAGACTCGACATCCACGCTGCCTGTGTTGAGGAGTATCTCCGTCTCCCATTGCAGTTTTTTCTGTGCCACAATAGATAGGAATGAGCCCATTCTTGAGGAGCCCGAGAAGACTTCCATGTCTGGATCAACACTTTCCAGGAGTTTATGGACCACTCTCTTTCTGAGTTTTTGTTTCTTCGGGTATTTGATGCATAAGGCGAGCAAGAAAGGATGATTTATACCCGCACGCTTCTGTTGCCGTGGAGCGGCCAAGCCGCTCTCCCCCTCCGGATCGGCTCCGTTGTCAAGTAGCTGTTCTGCCAGCTCCCATTTTTGACGCTGTATAGCAATGCTGAGAGGGCTCCAGTACTGACGCCTTATGAATGTGCCCTTGTTCAAGTCTGCTCCAAGGGAGAAGAGGCGCGAGATGGAATTTTTCGTCATGTGTGGCGATGTGATAGCGTAAACCAATGGTGTATCACCGTTTCTGTCTGCACCATTCGGATCGAGTCCCTTCTCTTTCACGAGATATTCTATAATATCAGGGAGATCCGTGGCTGCTGCAAGGTGGAGGGCATCAATACCCGACGCCAAAACAAGAGCAGCATCTTCATCGATCAACAGCCTTGCAGCAAGGTTATGTCTATAATGGAGCGCAAAGAAGAGCGCCGTCCACCCTAAGTTTTGGACCGGATAATCAATGTTTTTCTCATGTTGGAGCAACAGAGAGATAACCTCCAAATGCCCCGCAGAGGCGGCAAAATGCAAGGGTGTAAGATCGTATCTGTAAGGAGTTGGATAAAGCATAGGCTCCAGATCGTATTGACTTTGGAGTGGAACTTCTAAGTTCTTTCGGAATTCTGCTCTGAGATTTGCGCCTGCGCCGATTGCCTTTTTTAACGCGGCAATGGAAGACTCCTGGTCTTCATACTGGCATATTGCAGGCAGTGATGAGGAGCCGTAGTTTTTGACGTCGAACTCATATAGTAGTTGATTGAATATTGAATAAAACAGCCTACAGGAACGTGAAAGTGCTGCGAGGTCTGCTGGTTGGCATAAACGGGCAATCATGAAGCAGAGTTCGATAGGGAGCTTGTCCATGATGTATGTAATTTGTGCTTCGGGAGTGAATGTCTACGGAAAGAAATGCAATGGTGGTTGAACAATAGAAAGGGGGTAATAAAGACATGGAAACTGTAGGCTTTAATGCTTTATATACTTGTGCTCTTACTAATGCCATTACGCAGCCTCCATTGCTTCGTGCGAATTTTTTGGGGTTATATTTGATTACAGCTTGGGTGTGTGCCTCTTAGTCTCTAGGAGCCAACTACTCGATCCTCATTTTGAGACTGGCGAGTGCGTAAATGAAGGGTCACCCACGGCTTGAGATTATTACTTCCACCTCACTGTGATGTATGATGGTGGATATTCAAAAATCTTCTCCCTAGCTACGGCCCCTGAAATCTATCGACCCGCCGGGGGCATGAAGAGCCCCTTTTCCTTCAACATGCCTACTACTAGCTCTAATCTCCTTTTTCGACCGGGCCTTGTAATGCCCACGTTAGAAATCTACGTGGCTGTGGTTATGGTTCTAGGTTGAGACATAGGGCGCGTATCTGCCTTCTCCCTTTTTTAATACGCTAGGAAGAGATCTGCTCCTCGATTTGAGTCGGAGGATTCTGATGAGATGCGCCACTATACTGACAGCCATAACCCAACGACATCCACTGTGCCCCTTGCCACTATCATGGGCGCACGTGGAAGTCAAACACGATCTCGAAGCGATCGGTCAACCACGCATGGCCCAGCTGAAACTGCTCCCTCATACAAGTTGCCACAAATATGCGTTTGTATACCTGGCAAGTTATCGTTGCGGCTAAACCTATCAAAAGACGATCAACAGCTATCGACATGATCAGCACTATAGTGTCCTATAATGAGGACGAATAACGTTACGCCGCTTTCTACATAGCCAAGTGTCAAAGGCAAAGCCACGACCGCCTTCTGCCCCCCTATCCCACAGATTATCAAATCTCTCGCAGGCAGGATGTTCAATACGGGCTTCTCTCAAGGCTGCAGAGCCGGACGCCTGAGGCCACCTGTGCGAGACCAAGACCCCCCTTTTATGACGTGAACGCCTTATGGGCTGCCACTAGGGGTTAGATCGGGCGTCAAGACGTTGCAAAGGCGACGGATATACCGACAGAGCAGGGTTCTAGTTAAGATTATCGCAACCTGTGAGTTATCAAATCTACCTCTCTGCTGGCCTTGTAAGGTAGCTCAGGGGCTCAACGTGCCTCACTTTGCCGTGGACACGTTATCCACACGAACTCTGCCTTGGCCTAGGCTAGTTCATAATTTGGTATGATTAGATCAATCATTAGGTCTAGATATCTGGCTCTGAGGGGTTTCGGGGCATCCTTAACAAGCGTTGACTCCGGAAATGGTATAGATGGCAAGTTTGGTGACGTGGCCGGAAACTGTTATGCTATGCTGCCCATCTTGGCTCGCGGACAGCCTGAAGCTTCTCACTCGCTTTCAGTGAAACTGGAAAATGAATAGTTACAAGCGTCACAAAAGAGGTATACGTGGGCTGGGGTTGGAGTCGTGCTAAGAACCTTGAGCTATGTTGCTTCATCATAAGCATCCAGCTAAGTGATTATGCCAAAGAGCTTCTCGCAAGACCCGCCCCTTTTCCGGTTCGTTCCTATCAGAGCGAAACGAAAAACTTGCTGGGAACGCTTCGTTATTGCCTCGCTTCCTTTCTAATTCATTCGGAGCAAGTCATGTTAGAAAAGAACCGATACGACCAACAGGGTCTTCAGGCCAACATGAATTCTATGAAGGCAACGCGGGTAGTACTAAAAGAGTAACGACAATATCTAATACCAGCCTAAGCAAGTATCTATTGCAGGTTTATATCGCGATGTACACGTTGCTACGGTATGGGAGCGGTCCTTAACATCGTTCTATCGCTGCTTTGGTCGCCAGCGCAAAGATACGTCCCCAACGAAACGCCCATGAAACCAATAGAACAAGAACGAAGTCTCTTGCAACCTCTCCTTGAACTAAGGCTTTGGCATTTGCCTGGGCTGCCGACTGCCATATGTACCCAAAGGGTTCGACTATGTCATAGCACTGATAACAATTTATTACAAGGGCAATCTTGACAAGATTCTCCAAGTCCATCAATTTGGGCATGCGGTGGTTATGGCCATGGGTCATGCTCATGAAGACGACCAAGCGTCTTTGTGTCGTAATCTTGGCGACTAGTTTGTCCTCGGCGGGCAACAGACTTAACGCCGTTGAAGCATCAACAGCTTCATTCGCTAGCCATATCGCAAACGGCGCATCTGGGATTCGAAGGGTCAGTAGAACATCACCTTGGGGATCTAGATAGTATGTTTCGCTCATTCCGTAGTCTTCTAGATTCGGACAGCTTTCGACTTGCTCGGGGAAGCTCGGTAGTTGATCAAAGAGCTAGGGCTAAGGACTAACTACACTAGGAAGAATAGCATCAGCCAAAGTGCGAAAGCCCTCGTTTCCTAGTATTCGAACTTAAGCAGCTCACATTCATTTGTTCCCGTTGCGCCACGTCAACCCTCTTCTATGTACGGAATGGAATGTCTATTGGATGTCACATTACATTAGATCACGAATAGAGTTATGATCGTAGCTATTTAGAATCCCATCAGATCAAGGTTAGAACCTCATCCAGAGCACCTTGCCGGTCGGCATTTCCTGTTTCTGCACCGGATTTGCATTTCAACTCTGCAACATCTATCTGCTGATGTTTCCGTCAAGGCAAGTTATAGACGCAAGGAGGCGAGGAATTGTTGAACATGGTGACATAAATTCAAAGGGAGGCCAGAGTTTTTCCACTTCTAGCAGCTGTGGAGACATAGTCTATCTCACTATCCAAGGGCTAATACTATCTGATCTACAATGCAGGGTACCCGTCGCTGCCTAATCTGCCGGTAGTCCAGAGTGGATTTAGCGGCTCTGCGGAGACAAGATGGCTTTTGGCCGATTCAAGCTATAGTACTAGCAATAATTCGATCTCCTACAGCTTTGGCTATCGCTGACACGCTGGGTACCAAACACTAGCGGGATTCGACTACTCCCTAGTACATTCAGATACACATCCCGCACCTGTGTTTTCATATATCCCGGCTCACTTCCCATGATTGCCAGCTGAGGGCGTGCACATCTAACAGCCATCCCGCTTACCATACCTAGATCCACTCAATTCGAAAGTCTGCCTTGGTATCAATGAAGCTGCGGGAAATAGGTCAGATGCAACTCAAAACACTACCAGTTGGTCTTACTCACATACATTGCTGCCCTCCTGTAGCCTCATTCGGGTGTTTTCCAAGCCTTTGATGGGCATACTCACGGAGGAGGCGCCAGCCATTCACCGCCAGATTCGAGCCATGCGTTCCCGGGCAAGTTCCGTTCACGAACCTCGACCCTCTCACAGATGGCTCACTCATGCCTGGCAACCCGGATCGATACTATGGCGCCGGTTCTGAGCAACTGGTAGGGTGCTATAACGAGCCTACGATCCATCAGCTGATGCGATACGCAGTTAAGTAAGATGTTCTTGGTTTGCAGGTAACAATAGATAGAACTACGGCGTTCGTTAGAAGGATTTCAAGGGCTTTCTATATATTCAATGAACGTATGTTTAGAGATTAACTCCGAGGTTGATAGCTAAAGAGCGGGACTAAAAGAGCGACTAGATACAGAGAGAACCTTGTTCAATATGTGCCATGTTCTTCCTCGTCTGTGATGTTGAATCGATAGACTCCGCGGATCGATGAACTCGATGTCGATTTTTGTCGAATCAGAATCTTAATACATGTGTCCATGTCCGTAGATGCAGATGAGAACAAGTTTCACAAGGCCGTTGTATCGGTTCACCTTATAAACTCCTCATCTTGTATCCACCAACTGAAATGATCACGAAGACTCCCGTCTCTGCCAAAACCATCTGTCCTCCTATTATCCCATTGATCGGCATTCCAAATATCAGGCAGCTCCATACACTTAAGCGACACGCTCCTGCCCTTTGTTACAACAGTACGGACGATATCACGGCACGCATGTTGTTGATCATTTGCGTCGCGCTCCAGCTGATCGGGTACTGTTAAGGAAAACGGAACAGGTAGCCTTCCGCCTGAAGGTACTGCTTGTAAAGTGTCTGTAGCCGGAAATAATTGCTTAACGTGGAACCCTGGGCTGAGGATGAGAATAGCGAAGCATAGGTCCTCATTGTCGTTGTTCTGAAATACGTAATCAACGTCATTCTTAGCATCCTCCTCAGCATGGAAGTCGATAGTGATTTGGAATGTTGTTGTATCCTCCAATTCGTTTCGTAAGTGGAAGATTTGCCCAAACCGGACTAAATGGGCTAGTGCGATGGCCGATTCTCTTGCTCTCTCATCATCGGTCCCTCCTCTGGCCTTCAAACCACGCACGGGACCTCGACCACCCAGTATTTGCTCTGGTCCGAAGATGTCAATGCCACCATCCTCTTTCATTCCTAGTCGGAACCACTCAACTTGAGAGGTTTCATCCTTGGTCATTTCAGTCCCCTTTGTATATTGGATGTCGCCAATGATCCTATCATTCAAGTGGCCGATGAGTTTTTGCTGAAACGAGTGCGCTATACTTGGATCCATGATAATCTTCAAGGTGTTTTCTGAGCTCCACCGAAACGGGATGAACCAACCGGACTGTGAAGGATTCTGAACTGAACCCCCTATAATCTTCGCCTTACTTTCTAGATCGGAGACCTTATCCACCGAAACAATAACCTTAGGACTACTTATCGAAACCGTGACAAACTGTGATCTTCTGTTGATACCATGAATTTTGCCAACAGGGAGAGTTACGATACCGTCGTTGAGCGTTCCAAAGACTGGTGTTGCCGAAATTGGCTCGAAGTCTTCAAGAAATGCCAATCTGTCGCGACCAAAAACCCGAGGATTTTGTGGCAGCTCCCATGATGCGATCTGGGTAGCGGTATGATCACAAATTGCACGATACGTTGAATTGAAGGGATGTGATGGAGTTTGGAAGTATTTCATGAGGGCGAGGGTGAATGCGCCATATACTTTCTCATTCTCACTTTTCTCGGCAGCTTTTTCGTTGTTCTGGCAAGCAGTCATGAGCGTGAAGTCCCTCGGATTGAGATCCCAGCATACATCCAGATCTCCCTCACGATGGCCCGGCTTTTTCTGCGTTCCCTGCACAGCGACTTCATCCGCAGGGACGTTTGGAGGGGGCGTCCAGTTGTCAGGAGATCGGAATCGGATATCGGCTCGCCAAGCCCCTCCAGAATAACAACTGTCAAGAAGGACAATGACTCTGACTCCCTTCTCGTGGAATTGCCGCAGCCATTCATTTAGCTCCCATCCTCTAATCGCCGGTTTTTTACAACAGTAGTCCACTGTCATCAGGGATAGGTCATTCCCACTGCCAATGTTAGGCGACCCAAGGACCGGCTCTAACGGAGCGCCATGTCCAGAGAAGTGGAAGAAGAAGATATCGCCAGGACCAGCCTCGTTGCGTATATTTTCAAATGTCCCCTTGACGTTGGCATGTGTGGGCCAGTCATTCTCTAGCTCTTGAGGAACATTAGGGTCGTTCTGGGATGGAGAACTAGTGAGGACAGTGAGTTGATCGAATAGAAACTGATCCTGAAGAAGTGATCGAATGTATGTGACATCATTCAAGGCCCCTTTCAAGTGCGTGAGAGATACAGCATTGCCATCTTTGTGCCGCCTTGAACCGTCGTTCAGATACAAGTCCACTCCGACAAGGAGAGCAAATCGTTTTGGCACAGTTGGCGTCACCATCTTGTGCAGCTTGGGAAAGCCAGCGAGTGAACCGTCAGAGAAGTTGGATCAACTCAATATAATGAGTGGGGCCGTTGTTACCGTTTCTGTTGAAGATCCAAACTGAAGTCTGATTGAAATGAGTTTATACAGTAATACGGCTTTGAGCACGAAGCTACACTATTGACCTTTCCTAACCTAGCTAGAAGTGCAATGAAAAGGTAATATATAAAGGAGTAAGAATCTTCACCGAAAATGAGGCAGACAATACTAATCTAATCCATAGACCGGTTTAACTAGGTAGTCTAAGAACTTGGTGGGGCAGCTGAAATGATGGCCTTTGATATGAGAGGTTGGCATTTCCTGTCTCTACAGTATAACTAGGTTGCCGAAAATCACCTGATTCTGCTGACTGCATCTACTCAGAAAAGACTAAGTGGATTTTCAATGGCTATTGGCAAGGCAAGGTAAGGTACAGAAGTCTTCATAGAAAACTGCAGAAGTGATAGGAAGATGGCTGCCCAAAAACGCTGCCCAATAAGGCTCCGGAAGAGGCAGATTTTCACGGCGGCCGGGATTTGAAAGCAAGCAAGGATGTGTATATCAATCAATTCGTTTTTCCACTTCCAGCTATCAGGGCATCATGTGAATCGCTGTCCGCTACCTATCCCATGGCGGTCCCTTAGGGGCATAAGAGCCATACCACACACGCATCTTTGGCATGACCGCAAACATAGCCACTCCTTGAATAACCTGTCAAGCGTGTATGAAAATTATGATTGGTTGAGCATTCCAGGTGACTGTGTACACGGACCGATCGTGCGTACTTAGTAAATCTTTGGTGTAAGGGTAGTTTTTCCACTTCTGATGGTGCTTTCTAGTTGCTGTATTAATTCAAAGCTGCGATCGGACAGCCAAATAATGGGTGGAAGAATCCAATCACGATCATCTTGTTCTCCAACAATCCAGGAGAATGCTACGTGTAGTGTAGGGCTTCGGCTAGATCTGACCTGTTTTCTCCGGCAACTATATACTCTCGAGCCAGCGTATCGTACAAGGCGCCGCCACGGGCATGAGCATACGTCTAGGACCTAGTCCGATATCATACATAACGCTGAAAAAGATTGCCGTTTTTGACGTTCTCATGGCGAAAAGGTAGTAATTTTTTATCATAAATAGATTTAAGTCGAAATAGTAAGTATTCCCGCCTCTTCTCCTCGTGAGTGGCCTATACTGAGTTTGGTTGTCTGTTTTCTTGCCCAAAATATAAGCAGAGCTTGTGCCCGACATAGCTGACCATCAGGGGCACATGCAGGTACTGCAGTGGAGATGCGGCAGCAACCGACTACCTATTATATAAGTGAGAAATCCTAGCTATCTACCTTGACAATATCTCACGTGCGAACTCTATCGGTCTAGCATCCAAAGTCTGCCTCGTAACGGCTGACTATACAAGGCACCTTTCCCGTACTAAAAACTCTGCTGCTCCTGCCAGCCCCGGTGACTCATCGGCGCTGCCACTTGTTTGTTTCCACGGTTACGATCCAAACCGCAACCGCTTAGTGCGGTGGTGTAACGATGACTCCCTGCACATGAGAAAAACTATACAAACTGCAAGTTTCTAGCTCATAATCTGCGGCATATCGATAGAACGCTACATTAAGCTCACGTATAGGTGAAATGCGGGCGCGGATAGTTGGCGTGGTTGTGGCATTGTCAAAAGAATGGCAGATAGGGGCTGTGCTAACGCTACCATCGAAAACATCGCTTGGCATAGACCTGACTGGCTGCCTTCCGACGCCGATTCATGAAAAGGACTGGTCTTTGTTAACACCAGCCTAGTAAAGCTGCATCAGCAAACGCATTTCGCAGAATGTAGCATATGCTTTCTTGTGACGATTGCATTTCTGACATCCTAAGGCAGATCTTCGCTATTGAGTCAGATGTGAGCTCCCCTTCTCAAGAGGTTTGTCGAATACCTAATGATAGGTCTACACGTGGCAAAGTAAGCCGACTAATGTAAGGCAGATTATATGCAGATTATATGCATTCTCGCATCGCAAGTCCCATAAGGCATATATACCAGTGCCTAGCTGGTGGGTTTGAAACCTATTTGAACACCATTACTCTTTTCCCTATAAGGAACATCCTTCTCTAAGGTGGGCATTAGTTTGGATTCTTCGTTATTTAATTTGTTTAGGTTCAATTAGTCTTTACCTAGGGTTATTGCTAAGGCAAGCTTAGATTTATAAGCCCTGCCCCAATAACCAGCCGAGAAACACTGCGTGAATTGGCGTGCCTTGAGTCAACCCAATGTCTGAACGAGAAGCCAGCATAGCTCGGGCGTCTCATGACCGCGCCAGCGAAGCATGCAATCACAAGATCTCCAATGATCCTTGCCTAAGCCCGACGGTCGGTGCAGCCGAAAAGAGGCCAAGAATCGAGGATGATAATAATGTAAGTGTCACATTGATCTATTTCAGTCAGCATTAACAACAGACGTTTTCAGGTTACAGAGCCCTTGGCCGTGAAAAAAGCCCGCCTTCTGCGAGAACTAAAACAATTAAGAAGGCGCGAAGAAGAGTTCATTATTGAGGATGAATTAAGGGACTTGGAACGCGAAGTGGAGGCAGCTCGTAAGAGGATCCAGGATCATGAAATGAAACCCGTGCTCGAGACAGCTCGGGAGGCATCTCCAAGCCCAAGGGAACAACCGAAATCCTCTCTATCTCCAGCTACTCTATCTATGGCGGATACTCACTCCATAACCGAACGCGATAATACTTCTGCGGCGTTTCAAGCCGCAGCCGGTCATTCTATAGGACACACTGAAACCCACCGGCCAGTATTGACTCCCCATCACGCAATGACTACAGATTCATTCAATATTGAAGTAGACCTGGCCGCTACTCTTGACGAAATGAGTCATGAGGACCTACATTCTTTCGCTGAGCTGCAAGAAGATACAGCAAGCGACGAACAGATCGAGCTATACATATATACCCGGTTTCTTATCTTCACGAAAACGTGGTCGATAGAACATCTTGACCAATCCATTCAGCGAACGGAAGGATGGCTCGCAATCACGCCTACAGACCATCTGGACCGCATACGACGATCTCATGTTCTCGATATGCTAGTAGCTAGGAAGCACCAACACAAGCTTCTCCTAGAGGACCTTATGCCGATTTAAACAAAGCAATTCAAATGATTGATCAGGCAATAGAGATGGCTGGAGTATATATCCAGCCTGTTATGTTAAGAAACCTCAGAAGCTTGCTCCGCACGCGATTTGAGCGGACAAGATCTCTCGACGACCTAAACCGCGGTGTCGATGTTGCCGAACAAGCAATTAACGCCACACCGGCAGACCACCCTGATCGAGCTGGCTGGTTAAACAGCCTTGGAAACTTGCTCGGCAGGCGATTCGAGCGGACAGGATCAATAGACGACCTGAACCGCGCTGTCGACATTACAACCCGGGCAGTCAACGACACACCGGCAGACCACCCTGATCGAGCTGGCCGGTTAACCAGTCTCGGAAACAGGCTCGGCAAGCGGTTTGAGCGGACAGGATCAATGGACGACCTGAACCGCGCTGTCGACATTGCAACCCGGGCAGTCGACGCCACACCGGCAGACCATCCTGATCGAGCTGGCTGCTTGAACAATCTCGGAAGCTGGCTCGGCAGGCGATTCAAGCGGACAGAATCAATAGACGACTTAAACCGCGCTGTCAACATTACAACCCGGGCAGTCAACGACACACAGGCAGACCACCTCAATCGAGCTCGCTGGTTAAACAACCTCGGAAGCTGGCTCGGCAGGCGGTTTAAGCGGACAGGATCGATGGACGACTTAAACCGCACTGTTGACATTGCAAGTCAAGCTGTCGACGCCACGCCTGCAGGCCATCCTGATCGAGCTCGCCGGTTAAACAACCTTGGAAACTTGCTCGGCAGACGATTCAAGCGGACAGGATCAATAGACGACTTAAACCGCGCTGTCGACGTTGCAACCCAGGCAGTCAACGACACACCGGCAGACCATCCTAATTGAGCTCGCTGGTTGAGCAACCTTGGAAGCAGGCTTGGCACGCGATTTGATCGGACAGGATCAATGGACGACTTGAACCGCGCTGTCGACGTTGCAAATCAAGCAGTCAACGCCACGCCCGTAGACCATCCTGATCGAGCTGGCCGGTTGGACAACCTCAGAAGCTGGCTCGGCAGGCGATTTGAGCGGACAGGATCCATCGACGACCTGAACCGTAGGCTCTCCTCGTGCGAAGAAGGTTGGCGTTGTCGTACAGCCCCCCCAGCTATTTGTATTGGCCTGGCTCGGCAGGCCGCTCAGATTTGAGCCGAGCAGCTTGACTGAGAAGGTTCAAGTCATCTGCTCCAGCAGGCCGTTAAAACCCTCCCCAATATTAGCCCGCAATAGTTAAGACATATCAACAAGCAGCACGTGCTTGCAAACTTTGCCGGCTTAGCTTTAGCTACTGCTGCTACTGCTTTTAATGCTGGGAAAAATGTTTATAATGTTTTATAATTTCTTAAGCTTGGTTGCAGCATTATTAAAAGTTTGCTAATTAAAACTTGCAGTAATATTTTTAATTTTGTGTATAAATACTTTAATTTAGCAAAAAAATTTTTTTTTTTTTAAAATAAGCTAAACTTGCTAAAAAAAAGCCCTATTGTTTTAAGCTTTGCTAATCGGCTGTTTTTTTAGGAATTACTTTTAAAGCAACATTATAAAGCAGTTTAAAAACTAAACAAGCTTTAATTATAAATTTATATTTAGCTTAAATTTAAGAATTTTTATTTTTTGCTAATTTTCGACAATTTAAAAGCTGCAGCAAATATAAACTTTATAATTATTGTTAACTTAAGCCTTTATTATTATAATACGTTTTTAATTAAGCATAATTAAATTAAGGTATTAAAATTATTTAATTTAACGGTGGAAAAAATAGCAAAATAAACTAAATAGTTGTAAGTAAAACTGCTTAAGTGGCTTTAAAACGCTATAGCTCGTTTAATTTTAAACGCACTTAGGTTTTAAAAGCTTATTTTCGATATAAAGTGGCCCCGTGTATGGTAAATTTTTATAAAACTTATAAATTAGCTACCGCTTTATGCTGCAAAATATTATACTAATGCTAGCTCGGAGATTATATTTAATAAAGTTATATTATTATATGCTTTTATAATTAAAACATTAATATATAAATGTTAACTTTATTTTTAAAAGCTTGCTAAACTAGTTTTTAATTATGCTTTTTTAATTGCAATGTATAAAATATTAAACCTTTTTGCAAATAGTAATTTTTTGTTTATTATACTTAAAGTAAAAATAGTAAAAAGTTTTTATTTGTTGCTTTAGCTATAGCTAGTTATACCGTTTTTACATAAAAATAATATGCTTTAAAAATTGCAAGCATGCAAAATATTCCACTTTGCCGGCCATAAATCTTTAAATTTAATAAACCTTTTATAAAATTATTTGCTTTTAAAAAATTAAAAAACCAACTTATTAACGGTAAAAAATTTTTATAATTATAAACTGCAAAAAAACCTACTTTTTCTTAGGTTTTTGTTAGCATGTTTAACCGAAGCCAATAAAGCAAAAAAGCTTGCCGATAAAAAAATTAACCTTATTAATGCTTTTTAGCTTGCGGGGTTTTAGCACGTTGTTAAGACGCTATAGAAAGTGTCGGACATACATTGTGTTAACGTAGCGAAGGTGCTATACAAAACGCTGCGGAACGAAAAGATGACGGATGTAGCGGTATGCCGAGGACTTTATCGAGCAGTTTGAGCACTGCAGAACAGAAAGATCAGGGCAGAAGGGGCGAGAGATAGCGCATTGACTAGCGGGATAACTAAGGCGCAGGGCGTGACAAACCCCTACTGGATTCCATATGTCCACTTCGGTGTGTAGAAGCAGCCGGTTACGACAAGCTGGGGAGATTGTTCACTTAGGAGACGCGACATATATATCTCGTAATGGCATTATCTTGTGACGTGCGACACTCACAGTCAACTTTGCTGTAGAGATGGCATGGGTCAAGATTCAGCCACGCGATAGTGCGATAGCTCGGTTGTAGTAAGTAGGCAAGCTACCCCGGACAGTCTCTATCTCGGGTCTTCTAAGGCGCCCAACTTGTCCATCTTGGCTGCCTCGGCCTAACACTTCAATTACAGGTCAACTCGTGCCTCGTGTAAGTAAGTGCTAGGACATGCTTGCGGTTCGCAACAGACATTTATTTCTGTTCCAACTCGCGCTCTATGTGTGAGGATTCAGTCTCTTCTGCTTCATCATCCTTGCCCCAGCCAGTTATATCCTTGTCGGAGGGGCTTGATCTCGAAGGGCTCTGTTAATGATTCGTACTCGCCATACTTTCAGCAAGCCGGCCACAATAATCAACAAGTTGTAACTCTATATAAAAGAATATGTTTGCTATATTTTGATACTTAGCTATCTGCTTACTCGGTATGTAACACCTTGGAGGCTGAGTATCAAAGGAGTAAGCATGGTTAAAGCCTAACTTCCACGCGAAAATATATACCGAGCAATGTGCCTTGCATTGCGTTACATTTTACAGTATAATTCCCTTGTACAGTGCCGGCCACCGAAAAGATCGCGAAGCTAGAGAAAATGGGAAATAGGGCAAAGCTATTGCCTCCTGCGACAAGCAATAAAGCAGCCAGCAAAGTCTGCTTCTGGCCGGTCATGCCAGCAATCTCTCGCCATAGGAGTTCAGAGGCCGCCGAGGCAAGGAGGGAAGAATTTTCTGCCCATGAATCATGCCTGAGTGAGGAGGGATTACCCCGATATCCCCTAGGAAAGCGCTGTCTAACATGTTGGTTTTGGCGTTTGCCCCCTTGTGACGTACTGTATAAGTCCCGGTTTTGGAGATAACGGTGGTGTCTATCATAGACGGAATAGTAATGTTAACTGAGCTTATATATATATGCACGTCAGGGAACTCACGCGTAGTCTTTATCCCAAGTTTGTAATGTGTGCACGCAACCAACGCGTAGTGACCGTGTCGTCAAAATCTACTAGTTGGTACATGGCATGCCTATACAAGCCCGCTAGACGCGTGCTGGAGAACATGATGACACCAAAACACGTCCAATGAGCACTCTGGATGCATTCCTTGGCATTTTAACGTGACGGGGAGACGAACGCACACATGAACACCCGTCCCATGGCGCTTTGCTTTTATCGAGATCACTGCTGTATCGGATATTTGGGATAAGCATATGGAATACCAATCCATGGTATAATACTTGCATAATACATACATTATTCTCCTCTGTAGCTGATTACCACTCTTATATATGTTGCATGGGTTGATTTCTTGTCGATGTTAGTCCTTCTAGAAGTCCTTATCTAGCGTCTCGTACCCTACAATGAACTGCGTCCGCCACGTCAAGGCGAATAGACGCGCCCACCGCTGCGATCAATTCAGCTGTGGGTTTGCACGAAATCGTCGCTATCTTAACTAGTCTTGTCCGCAGTATGTGTGGCCTTGGGCTATGCAAAGCGCTGGTCATTGAGCACACGATTCTATCCCGTAGCGTCACTGTCGTCTAGAATGGTCTCTGATGTGATGCCGTGATTTATAGCTAGATATCTGGGTCACTGACGTGTTACACATTTGTCATAATGATGGCAGCAATCTCTCTTTCGAACGCAATGCCGGGATATGGATGTATACCTGGGTTAATCCAGACAACTATTTCAAAACTGACTGGACGGTCACAAGGTAAACACGGCCTGAAATGTACGATAGCCCATGAACCGAGTGTATACTCAGCATAGCTACCCTTCTATACCGAAGCAAGAGTGAGAGGTTACAGAGGC